>OY728127.1:1887345565-1888545565 GCA_963277665.1 Viscum album | reverse complement strand
ACACTCAACACATAGCAGCATAAAAATATAATAAATTATTGTACTTTATTTTATTATTTTTTATAAAAATCAAAAAGCTAACTTCTATTCCCGATCGTCTGCCAATGAGGTGAAAGTCTTCTTAAGCGAATACCGGTGCTGCGTGTTCAATGGTGCTCTTAGATTTCAGTTCCGAGCACCATCTAAAAAGTTATAAAAACCCACTCATACGTTTTCTAAACATACCCAAACAAAATTTCAGAAATTGATTCCGGGAACACCAGGCCGTGGAATCAAGCGCCGTCAATTTTTACGGACTCATAAAAATCCAATGTATTTAAGAAATAAAATTTCCATGGAATTTATGGGTCTTTACAGTCCCTATCATTATTGGTAGGACATTCCTTACGATTGGAGGAGTTGTAATAAATGTGGCTAATGAGGAATTGATTTTAAATCTAAGAGATAAAAGTGAAGGGTTCATGTTTTTTGAAAAATTAAAAGTCTTCAATATAAAAACTATTCTAGTAAAAAAGATGAATAAATCTAAAAAACCTTTTGAAGAATAAGAAGAATAATTTTTTATTTTGATTTAAGGAATTAATAGTAACACCCCACAAGATGTGGCTTTCATGGTATTTTTTCACATAAATCGGTAGAGCTAATTGATTTTTATTATTGGAACCATGGTTGTTCTATGCAGGAATTAGAGTTTGGTTTGTGTTTGTTTTCAATCCTTAGTGGAAGTTCAGAATGTGTGCCAGCAAAGTGATCATACAGTTCAAGCAGACAACAATATTGAAGGTGGCGCAATTTCCCAGTGTTTGCCAAATTTTTGTGCCTCAAAATCTGAAAATGAAGACATGGATTGTTGGTAAAAGGAGGTGCAGGAAAAGAGGAAGTGGTGCGCGAAAAAGGAGGGTTGTACGTGAAATATCTGATCTGGGCGTAAAAAAGTGCGGGTTTGCGCAAAAAATAGCGTAGTGCACGAAATTGGGGAACAAGGTTTTTCACGCAAATAGTGTTTCAGAATCAAAACATCAAAAAATGGCAAAGGCATGGGCTGCGCGAAAAATCTAGAGATGTGCGTGGAAAATGATACCTGTACGAAAAATTACGCACCAGATGAGAGGTTTTCGCACCAAAGGGGATTTTGTGCATGGGGGTCTCAGATGCCTATAAATACGAGGTGACCCCCCTCATTCCGGACAGTTGAAGACTTAGAGGAGATTCGAGGTCTGATGCGCGAAAAAGGATCGTGTAAAGGGGCTTGCGTGAAATATTCTGGATTGCATGGAAAATTTCGGGATGCACAAAAAAGGAAGAGCTGCTCGTAAATATTGGGGTTGCGCGTAAAATATTCAGTTGCGCAAAAACGGGTGTTGTGGCGCGAAATATTTTTCTACACGAAAAAGTAAATTTTGCACGCAATAGGAAGGTTTTGCGTGCAAAGGGTTGGTGTTGCGCGCAATTGTCAGTGAAGCCTGTCTGTACGTTCGGGTTATCCGCTTCAGTGGTTTTGTGCGTTCTAGTGCATCAATTTCAGACTTGGATGCAAGCAGAGTCTCGTGCTAAGAAGAGACAAAGACTTCAATGCAAATCTATTAAAGATACCTTCACATCTATAAATTGAGTGTGACTTCACCAAGGGTAGTGAGCCAGGGGGAGTCAACGGGAGTGACCCAAGGGAAGCAGTGAGCTATCCCTGAACCTTTGTAAAGGCAGTGATCCTGGGACAGAGGGACTGTTCCCGAACCATTGTAATCCACAACTAGTGAAGATTAGTGGAATTTGGTACGACCGACAATTTGTCGGCGTATTCTCCTTGGACGTAGCCCTTAGTGGTGAACCAAGTAAAAATTTTTGTGTCATCTATTTTCATGGGAATGTTTCATTACTGATCATATTAATCATATAGGTTTAACTAGTTCCTACCAACGTGGGAACAAGATCCTTGTTTTAAAAGGAAAAGTTGACACCCTGATTCACCCCTCCCCTCTCAGGGTGTCCCAGGGTTCTACAAGTGGTATCAGAGGGAGGTTGCTAGTGTTGAATCTATCCTTTGTCATCATGGAAAATGCAGTCAATGTCAGGGGAGTCCCTCTCTTTGATGGAAGTAATTTTCAAATTTGGAAGAACAGAATGAGATCTCATCTAAGATCCCTTGGAATGGAAGTTCTATTTTCTACTGTGTAAGGTATAAATGTCACTGATCCAACAGGCCTGGCTATGACTGATGCAGACAGGAAAATTCTTGATGTAGATGCTAAAGCACAAAATGCACTCACCACAGCTCTTTCTGATCAGATCTATCTAAAGGTGATGAGTTTCACCTCAGAAAAATCCATGTGGGATAAACTCGAAAATATTTATGAAAGAGATAGAAAAGTGAAGGAGGCAAAATTACAAGTCCTTCAAATCAGTTTGATGATCTGAAGATGCACCCAGACGAGAATGCAGACTCATTATTCAATCGAATTACTGAAGTGGTTGGATAAATTCGGGGTCTAGGTGAAGAAATAAAAGACATTTATATTTTAAAGAAAATATTAAGAAGACTTCCACCCCTGTACAATGAAAATGTGTCCTCCCTTGAGGAAAGATATCTTTCCAAACTTTCTCTGGATGATCTATTGTGCATGTTGGTAGCATACGAAATGAGAGTCAAACCAGAAGATTCTACGACTCGTGTGAGCAAGGAAATGGTGTTCAATTCCATGGATAAACTGAAAATCTCAAAAGATAGTAGTGGTGAAGATGACGATGAAAAAGAGATTCTTTCTCTCATTGCAAAGAAGTTCTAGAAGGGAAAAGGGAAATTCAAAGGAAAGTTACCTCTCACATGTTTTTGTTGTGGAAAAGTTGGGAACATTGCCTCTCAATGTTTAAGAAAGATCAATGATGAAGATAGTGAATATGAGAACATCGAGAAGCCTCGAAAAATATTTTTCAAAAAGCGAGACTTAAAATATGGAAAGAAAATACAGAGGAAGAGCTTTGTCTGTGAAGAGGAAGATGAGGATACTAAATTTTATGAAGAATAAAAACCCGAATTTAAAATGGGAAAGCATGCTTCCATGATGGCTACGGTTGAAAAGTTAGAACCCTTGATCAATAAAGATAGAGATAATCAGATTACTTATAATGGTGATTCAAAGACTCAAATTAAGGATGATTTTTTTAAGCTTCAGAATAAATTTAAGAGATGTAATTAGTGGAAGGAAATGGTGGAAGAATCATTAAAATATGTTGATGAGCTTGAAGAAGAGATTGAACGACTAGAAGAACTAGTGAGAGTTCAGTCTTCAATCCTTGAAAGCACAGATGATGTTACAAAACTAAAGCTTAAAACTGAATAAAAAGCAAAGGTCATAAATGACCTTTCATCTAGACTGGAAGAGAAGTACAATAATTTTGAGGGACTTGAGGAAGAAGTTGTTACTCTTAGAAGTAAAATTGAATGTCAATCAATGACAAAGTGAGGGAAAGAAGAAAATTCATTTCGGAAGATTCTCAGATGCAGAATTACTAGCAAGAGCCAAGTATGGTTCATATGGGGTTGGAAAAATATTAAGTGATCAAAGACCCACTTGCATAGGAAAGAGTGGAATTGGCTGTGAAGCTGAGACATCAACTGCTGGAAGTAAAGAGAGCCAAAAGAACAACAAGATAAAAGTTTGACATGCTGAAACATTACCTGAAATGCTGGAAAAAAAACCCTCAATCCAAACTAAATGAAGAACTAAAAATTATCCTCAAACTTTCAAAAATGATAGGCAGTTCAACTATTCTCCCAAGGAAGAAGGCATTAGGAGAAATTAAAGTGAAAATACATTTCCTCTCATCAAGTGTCAGTTCTGTGGTTATCTGGGCCATACCATGTCATACTGCGAAGTGGCAAGGAGCTACTTGAATGGGGAAGATCTGGGAAGTCAACAAAAGAGGCTGATTTCATATCCTCCATCTTATAGAAGAAATAGCTTCTATGGTTACTGTTTTAATTTTTCTAACTTTGTCCATAAAGCTTTGTATTGCAGGTAGTGGTACGAAAGGAGAAATTTATACAACACTCAATGTCGGGACAGTTTTCATCCTCCTGATGATGTTGTTCTCACAAACAGTTTTTCCCCTTTGGAAGAAGATTATGGTTATGAAGAATCAGATTATGTAGAAGAAATTATTAAAATTACATCAGTATACTATGCTCAATCCAATATCTCATGGAAATAGAAAAGGAAGATCGATAAATCCAATCTTGTAGAAGTAGCCCTCAAAGCTACAAAGAGCAGAAGCACCTGGATCCTTGATAGTGGATGCTCTTACCATATGATGGGAAATGCTGACATTTTGAAGAACATTGAAAAGAAGTTTGATGGAACAGTACGGTTTGGTAATGATGGTGCTTTAAATATTAAAGGTAGTGGCAATACTACTCTCGACAACGGGGAGCTGAAAAAGGCTGAAGTTATTTATGTGGATGGTCTACGCCACAATCTCCTTAGTGTAAGTCAAATATGTGACTCAGGGCTCATAGTAAGCTTTAATAAAAAAGGCTTCACTATAAAAGGAAAAATAGGGAATTCTCTTATGAAAGGCTGTAGAATAGATGGAAACTTATATCAGGTTGACAGCAAAGTGAACTCCTGCTATTTGTCTGTTGAAGAAGAAAACAATTTTTGGCATCGAAGGCTGGGGCACATTAACCAACAAGACATGGAAAAGATATATAAGATGAAGATATTCATGGATATTCCCATTCTATAATGTGAATGGGAAAAGTCTTGTGATGCTTGTATTCGTGGTAAGCTGGTCTGTAGTTCATATCATCCAAAGAAGAAAAGGGAATCACATCTTCTTGATCTCATTCATACAGACGTATGTGGCCCAATAAATGTTGTTGGAACCCATGGAGAAAGATACTTCACCCTTTTCATTGATGATTACTGTAGAATGGCTTGTGTAATGGTGATTCACAGGAAGCGACAAGTACTTGATTGCATGAAAACTTATCACCGGATTGCCGAAAATGATACTGGACGAACAATAAAATTCATGTGATCTGATAATGGAGGTGAATACATGTCCATTGAGTTTGAGAATTATCTAGAAAAACATATAATACAACATGAGGTAGCTGTTGTGAGAACTCCACAACAAAATAGAGTTGTTGAGCGCCAGAATCGACAGGTCAACAATATGGCCCGGACTATGCTGATTGAGAGTGGTATCTCTCTCCATTACTGGAAGGAAGCTATTGAATCTTCAGTGCACATTCAGAATCGAACATGGATTTATATGGGAGAAACAAAGACACCATATGAATTGTGGCATGGAAGGAACCCTTCTTTGAAATACTTTCGTGTTTTCGGAAGCAAATGTTTCATCCAGAATAAAGAATGAAACCAACGAAAGTTTGGGGACAATGCTGATGAAGGAATTTTTCTTGGGTATCCAATGAACAGCAAAGCTTACAAGTGTTTCAATAAACGCTTGGGGAGGATTTTGGAAAGAAATGATGTTAAAATCATTGAATTAAAAACCCCAAATGCTTTAAATAGTACCTATGCTGATGAGATAGAAGATGAGAATGAATGTGAACATGGAATAATTACAAATACAGAAATAGAGGAAGGTGTACAAAATACTCAGGGGTCACATCATGATGTTGACTCGGATGAAGAATCTGAAGAGGAAATCTTGGATGGTGAGAATGCGACTGAACCTCGCAGGAGAAATCGAAGTTCAGAGATTGATCCATCTAACATAATTGGAGACAGGAATGCACCCACGCAGACAAGGAGGATG
Source organism: Viscum album (assembly GCA_963277665.1). Lineage (NCBI taxonomy): Eukaryota > Viridiplantae > Streptophyta > Magnoliopsida > Santalales > Viscaceae > Viscum > Viscum album. The sequence continues at coordinate 1,888,539,781 of OY728127.1, read as the reverse complement.
AGAAATAACACACCTTCTGCATTTCTGTCACTTGTGGAGCCATCCTTATTTGAAGAATCTGCAAAGGATGAATCCTGGGTGAAAGCCACAGATGAAGAGTTAGATCATATTGACAAGAATCAGACATGGGATCTTGTCCAGAGACCCAAAGATCACAATGTGATTGGAACAAAATGGATATTCAAGAACAAGTTTGATGAGAATGGAAGTGTTATCAGAAATAAGGCTCGACTGGTATGTAAATGGTATTCTCAGATTGAAGGTATTGATGTTGAAGAAACCTTTTCTCCAGTGGCTAGACTAGAGTCAATCAGGTTGTTCCTTTCAATGGCTCTCCAAAGAGGATATAAAGTATATCAAATGGATGTCAAGAAATCATTATTAAATGGTGTACTCAAAGAAAAAGTCTACATTGAACAACCAGTGTGTTTTCTTCTTGGTGCTGATGAATCAAAAGTCTGCAAGCTAAATAAAGCACTTTATGGATTGAAACAGGCACCACGGGCGTGGTACTCCAAACTAGATTATTATCTCAAGAAGCTGGAATTCAAAAGAGGAGGAGTAGATCACAATATCTATGTGAATAATTCTCCGAAAGATCAGTTCATGGTTCTTGTTTATGTCGTTGACATTATATTTGGTGGTAGCAGGCAGAAATCAGTGGATGAATATTCCAATCATATGAAATCGGAATTTGAAATGTCAATGATTGGAGAGTTCACAAATTTCTTGGGACTGCAGGTGACTCAAAGGAAATACTACACTTTTATCTCTCAGGAAAATTATGCAAGAGAGCTTCTTAATAAGTTTAATATGAAAGACTCCAAACCAATGTCAACTCCAATTGAAGTTGGAACCAAACTTGGAAAGCATGAGGATGGGAAATCTGTAGATCCCACCATGTACAGGAGGATCATTGGGAGCCTACTGTACCTGATAGAGACACGGCCAGATATTGTCTTTTCCACATGTCTTGCAGCCCGCTTTCAGAGTAATCCAATGTAGGAACATATGGTAGCAGTAAAAATAATCACGAGGTATATTCAAGGTACTCACAATTATGGATTATACTTTGCTGTAGGAAGGGACTGTGAATTATCAGCATTTTCTGAAGCTCGATGGGCTGGCAATGTTGTGGACAGAAAGTCCACCAGTGGTGGAGCATTCTTTATTGGTAATAACTGTGTCGGCTGGTTGAGCAAGAAATAAGAAAGTACTTCTCTTAGTACTGTTGAAGTTGAGTATATATCCGCCACAAAGGCATTCACTCAAATGCTGTGGATGAAGCAACAACTTACAGATATTGGTGATGAGGTGAATCAACCAATGGTAATTTTCTGTGATAACAAGAGCACAATTGATCTTACAAAGAATCTCGTTCAGCATTCTCGTACAAAACATATTGAAATTAGATATCACTTTATCAAAGAGAAAGTTGAACAAGGTGTGATTAGAATGTATCACGTAGGAACTGATGAGTAATTAGCTGATATCTTGACGAAGCCACTGTCAGCATCTGTGTTTGAAAATCATCGGTTGAAACTTGGTGTTCAACCACCTCCTACTGCATAAGGAGGTTCCAGAATTCCCCTCTCCCTGATTATGATAACTGTTTTTATCTGTTTATGGATGTGATGTAGGTTTGTGGGGGAGATACTATCTAGGGGGAGTATGGGTTGAGCTGAACAATGAACAAATTACTAGTCTTTGGGTTTATTGATAGTGGGGGAGAAAGGAATAAATTCAATATTGTCAGTGGACATTTAATGTTTCTGAAACACAATGAGAATTCTGTGTCAGTGATAGGATGAGAAGGAATTCATTGGACATGTAATGATTCTGTGACACTGTAAGAAAGTTTATTGGGCGTCATTGAGAATTCCAAAACACGGGAACCCAATTCAAGCTTACTATCTTGTTTTCTACACTAAGCATTGCTCACGTAGGCTTAGAGTGTTGGCTAAGTTGATCCTTTAATTTTTGTATTTCATGGGGATAGTGATCTTTTGAATTTATTTGGTGATTTCTAACAAACCCAAAGGGGGAGATTGTTGGAACCATGTCTGTTCTATGCAGGAATTGGATTTTGGTTTGTGTTTGTTGTCAATCCTCAGTGGAAGTTCAGAATGTGTGCCAACAAAGTGATCATACAATTCAAGCAGACAACAGTATTGAAGGTGGCACAGTTTCCCAGTGTTTTGCCAAATTTTTGGGCCTCAAAATCTGAAAATGAAGACATGGATTGTTGGTAAAAGGAGGTGCAGGAAAAGAGGAAGTGGTGCGCGAAAAAGGAAGGATGTGCGTAAAATATCAGAGCTGGGCGCGAAAAAGTGTGGGTTTGCGCGAAAAAGAGAATGGTGCGTGAAATTGGAGAACAAGGTTTTTCGCACAAATAGTGTTTTGGAATCAAAACATCAAAAAATGGCAAAGACATGGGCTGCATGAAATATCTGGAGATGTGCGTGGAAAACGATACCTACGCGAAAAATTACGCACTAGATGAGAGGTTTTCGCGCCAAAGGGGATTTTGCGCGTGGGGGTCTCAGATGCCTATAAATACGAGGTGACCCCCCTCATTCCGGACGGTTGAAGACTTAGAGGAGATTTGAGGTCTGATGCACGAAAAAGGATCACGTAAAGGGGCTTGCGCGAAATATTATGGATTGCGCAGAAAATTTCAGGATGCGCAAAATAGGAAGAGTTGTGCGTAAATATTGGGGTTTCGTGTAAAAGATTCAGTTGAGGGAAAATGGTTGTTTTTGAATGAAATATTTTTCCGCGTGAAAAAAGTAAATTTTTCACGCAATAGGAAGGTTTTGCGCGCAAAGGGTTGGTGTTGTGCGCAATTGTCAGTGAAGCTTGTCTGCACGTTCTGGTTATCCGCTTCAGTGGTTTTGTGCGTTCTAGTGCATCAATTTTGGACTTGGATGCAAGCAGAGTCTCATGCTAAGAAGAGACAAAGACTTCAATGCAAATCTATTGAAGAGACCTTCACGTCTATAAACTGAGTGTGACTTCACCAAGGGATGTGAGCCCGGGGGAGTCAACGGGAGTGACCCAAGGGAAGCAGTGAGCTATCCCTGAACCTTTGTAAAGGAAGTGAGCCTCGGATAGAGTGACTATTCCCGAACCATTGTAATCCACAACTAGTGAAGATTAGGGGAATTTGGTACGACCGACAACTTGTCGGCATATGGTCCTTGGACGTAGCCCTTAGCGGTGAACCAAGTAAAAATTGTTGTGTCATCTCTTTTCATGGGAATGTTTCATTACTGATCATATTCATCATACAGGTTTAACTAGTTTCTACCAACATGGGAACAAGATCTTTGTTTTAAAATAAAAAGTTGACACCTTGATTCACCCCTCCCCTCTCAGGGTGTCATGGGGTCTTACACTTATGTGGGTGAATTTATGTGAAATATTGATCAAATATCTTTATAAAAAAATTTAAAACCAAACCTGGAAACTAAATATGAGGATTTTTCAAACCTAGATAGCAATAAGACTGAGGATTTCTTTAGATATTATCTATTTTTTAGGAATCATATTCAGGACCTTGGACCTCCCATGCTCAAGTTTCATCCTTCTAGTAAAGAAGAACCCACTTTATAGCTGAATCCTATTGTTTAACTTCACAAATACTCTTTTATGGGTGAAATTTTTTCCTTGATTGTCATAATCTTGGTCGAGTTAGCAGAGAGTCAAGAATAACGTTTTTTGACTATTCGGAGGAAGTTCAAGTATATTATTGGATGATCCATAGCTAATATCAAGGGAATATGTACATATTTTTTCATGCATAAAATATCAATGGATCCTAATCATATCCCCAGAGTAGAAATTCAATGAAGAATAAATCTAAACATGAAAGTGGTAGTTAGAGAGGAAGTAATTATGCTACTTGATGATAGAATATTTTTTCATATCTATAATAGTCCTTGGGTAAGTTTGATACAAGTTTTCCTTAATAATTTGGGTTTTATAGTTGTGACTAATGAGAAAAGTAAAAAAATTCAAGTTAGGAAATATACAAAGTGGAAATTCATTATTGATTATAGAAAGATTAAATTTGTCACTAGAAAAGATCATTTTATAATGTATTTTTTAGATCAAATACTGGATTGGTTGGCTAAAAATGATTTTTTTATATTTTATGGATATACATTCTTGTTACAAACAGATTTCCATAGCCTCAGAAGACCAGGAAAAAATAACCTTCACTTTTCCATTTGGGACATTTTCCTACATGCGAATTCCCTTTGGCTTGTGTGGTTCTCCTACAAACTTTAAAAGGTATATGGTGGCTATATTTTCAAATATAATTGAGATAATTATTAATGTGTTTAGGTATGAAATTTTCATAGTTGGTTGTGATTTTGAAGAAATTTTGGAAAATCTAGAAACTGATTTACAGAGGTGTGAGGAGACAATCCTAGTCTTAAATTGGGATAAATTCCAATTCATGGTCACAAATGGAATTTTATTAGTCCATAAATATTTTAATATGGGTATAAAATTAGAAAATTATATGATTGAAGTGATTTAAAATCTTCCACCTCCTAAAAACGTAAAATCCATTGGATGTTTCTTAGGGCATGTTAGTTTATATCGGAGATTCCTCAAAGACTTTTCTAAAAATTTTAGGACACTTGTCTCAATATTAGTGAAGGATATACCTTTTTTATGGAAAGTGTAAGGAATTATTTAATCTACTAATGGAAAATATCACATATTTACTACTAATTAATTCCCCTAACTGGAAACTTTCATTCAAGGTTATGTGTGATGCTAGTGATTGGGAAGCAAAGGAATTTTTAGGAAAAAGAAAATATAAGAGGTTACATGTTCTTTACTATTCCAGTAAAATGTTAGATGATTACTAGAAAAAATATTATACTACTGAGAAATATTTGACTATTGTTATGTTTTACTTGGACAAGTTTAGGAAATACCTCATATTTTCAAAAGTCATAATATTCACCAATATTTCTTCATTGAAATATCTCTTGGATAAAAAGGAATATAAACCAAGACTTATGAGGTTTAATTTTCTATTTCAAGAGTTTGATTTGGAAATAAAAGATAATAAAGGTGATGAAAATATGGCAGTAGACCATTTTTCTAGGTTACCCACAACCACAATTCAAACTAGTGATCTAATAGAGAATAATACATATTTTCCAAATGAACATTGTTTTACCTGAAACAATATTTTGCTAACTTCTTGGATGTAGGTGTCATTCTAAAAGAACATTCACGAATTCAAAGTAATAAGTTCATTTCTAAGTTTAAATAATACTTTTGGGATGATCCTTTTATTTTATGAAGGTGTACATATGGGATACTCAATAGGTGTGTTCCTAAGGAGGAAATGATTCCCAGTTTAGAAAATTTTCACTCTTCTCCTTGGGGTGGACACCACAAGGGAGTGAGGACTTCCTATAAGGTAATTCAATCATATTAGTACTAGGATACCCTATTTAAAGATGCAATAAGTCTGTTTATAATATTTTATAAATGTCAAATGTTGGGTAATGTGGGTAGAAAACAAGAGTTTCAACAAAAGGGGATTCTAGAATTTGAAATCTTTAATTTTTTGGGGTTGAATTTCATGGGACCATTTCTATCTTCACATGGGAATGAGTTCATCCTTGTTTTTGTAAACTATTTCTCTAAGTGGGTTCAAAATTTATCTTTTCCAAACAATATTTCTCATAGTGTTGTGGATTTCATCAAGAAGAATATTTTCTCTAGTTTGGGTGTGCCAAAATCTTTCATCACATATAATAGTACACATTTTAAGAACTTTAAATTCAAATAATTAATGGAAAAAATATGGTTGTATTCATAAAAATGGTACCACCTATTACCCACATACAAGTGGACATGAAAGAATCTCAAATATATAATTGAAATTGATTCTAGAGAAAGCTGTGTGCAGTTCAAGAAAAGATTGATCTTTAAGGATAGACAAGGTATTGTGGGCTTATAAGACCACTTATAAAACTCTCATAGGGATATCTCTTTATATAATTCTCTTTATAAAAAAATTTCATTTTCCTTTTGTGATCTATAATAATCCATATTGGGTATTAAAGGCTCTCAACTATGATTCAAAGTCTTCTAGAGAGAAGAGGTTGTTAGAGTTATGTGAGATGGAAGAAATTCAAATAGATTCTTATGAGAATTATGTGTTCAGAATATGTAGATTCAATGATTTCATTAATTCTTTTTAATTGGTATGGCCACAAACACCCACATATATGTTACTAATAAAGTTTATTTTATGTGAATTTCATGAATATGGTATTTGTTAGAATATTTATATTTATTTTGGATGCATACACAAGTTGTTAATCCATAGGAAGATATTTTATTAAGTACTATAGACATGTTTTTAAAGTAATATGAAAACAATATTCATACCCTATGTTTTTAAGCGTAACATATGGTTTGGGAACCCTATTTTTTGAATAAAATGTATAGATCATAAACCCTATGTTGTCAGGAAAGTACGGAGCATCAACCCTATGTTTGGAAGAAACCCTATGTTTGAGAAACAAACATGTGGTTCATCATCCCTACTTTTGAAAATATTCGTACATTATCAACCATAATTTTAGAATTATTTTACTATATTAAGAAAACCTATGTTTAAATTGGTTAATGAATAAGTTTTAAATTTAATATATTATCTGTGTTTTTTGCAGTGATCTCACCAGAAGTAAATATCTCTTTAAATCTATTTTATGGCCGACTCAAAGTCTTATACTCAACTGATTAAATTATTTCTATTTCTAAGGGAAGTTATGACTCTCTTTGAATTATTTGAATTAAAATATTTTTGATTTATCATGTGATATTTTTGGAGATAGTTTTTCCCTGAAGTTGTTTGACCGTTAGGAAAAATAATAAGATATTCATCTTCTCGATATACATTTTTCATAGAAAAATAAAGATCTGTGTGCTTAAAAATAAGAGTTTGTCGTTGCCTTTAGGACTACACTTTGGAGACATACATTTTTTGATCTAGTTGATTGGATCACTTTTAATGTTTTCACTGTTTCTATATATTATTGTTAAATCTTCTTCTGAAAGATGACAAAGCATTTTTCATAGTTACACTTTGGAGACATACATGTTTATTAATTTATCTAGTGTTTTCTCTATTATTTTTAACGAAAGACTATGCAACATTGAAGAAATATTTTATTTCATTATGTGTTATTGAATATTAAACAAATATTTCAGTTGCTACTGAAACTGTAAGAGAAACCAAATTTTCTCAATCAAATCAATCTTTGGTGATTTATTGGAGTATCAGCTGATCAAACTTAGTCATGGTGGAGTATCAACTTCTCATATTAAGCTGTTGATTTAGATTTCCCTTTAAAAGAAATATAACCCCTTATAAAATCCTTATTATAAAGTTATTAACTGCCTGTACTCAGTTATGGAAGTCCCTAGTAAAAGGACTTACTAGTGAAAATCACCAAGATCATGGAGTAGATCATTGGTGGTGTGTACCAGGGGATCTTTGTGACTCGGTCCACTATACATCATTTTGTTATTTTCTTAATTTTTATACTCTACATATTCATCTTTAATAGAGAAGGAAAAAATCACTTCATATAAGAGAGAGAAGTTTCAAATCTTTTGAATTTTTTAAAAGATCACAATTCACCCCTCTTCTATCTTTGTCATAGCCATTCTAACCTAACAAGTGGTATCAAAGGAAGGGGCCTATTGATATATTTCTCTTTTTATAAATCCTTATAAATTATTTTATTATCCGATATCAACAAGTAATATTGGAGTTTGTGATATATTTTTAAATTATTTTTGGAAACTCTTGGATATTCTATTTGATACTACCAAGTGCAACAAAATTTTGGACTCTGGTTCAATATCAAAAGTATCTTTTGGCACTAACAAGACCGAGTTAAAGTTTTGGATAAAGATAAATCTTAATGATTGATCTGAGAGAAGGTATGTTAGTGATCTATAATCCTTAATTTATTGGTGATAATTATGGATACTAGAAATATCACATGATTATTTACTTAAAAAATCTTGTAATATGAGTTTACTTAAAGGTTTTCATAACTTATGAAATTCCTAAGGAAGATTTAGTAAAATGTAATGATGATCAAGAAAAATAATATGATCTTAAATTAAGAGAAATGAAAGCTATTGTTTATGGTTTAGGGACTAATGAGTTTAATTGAGTTTATAAAAGTGCTACGACATATGAGATGTGGCAGACTATTTCTGCTTCCTATGAAAGAACTGATAATATTAGAAAATTGAGAAACAATACTAAAAATTTAAAGTTTTATACTTTCAGAATTAATGAACATGAAAATATCACTTAGATGAATGGAATATTGAAAGAATTTTCAATAATGTTTCCACATTGGGAGATCCAATTAAGAATCAGATCAAGCGCTAAAAGTACTTATAGTTTTACCATCTAAGTGGAATGGAATATCTACTACTATACGACAATACACACTAGTTAAATAATTTTAAATGAAATAATTGATTGGAACCTTGAAGATGTATGAAGTTGAGATGTAGGATGAAGCTAAAAATATAATCAAATATGAAGAATCTACTCTCAAAACTATTATGGATGAATCATCTAATTCAAGTTATCCAGATTCAAATAAAGATTTATCAAATCTTGTTAAAAGGTTTGAAAAATTGTACAAAAAAATAAAGAAATGGATCAAAGAGAATAAATTATATGAATGCAATGATAAAGGTCATATAGAGTTTAACTATCATTTTCTATAATCTAAAAGGAAAGCTAAATATAAAATAAGATTTAAAAAAATTATGAAGGATACTTGGAGTGATTATTCTTGTTTAAATAATTAATCTTCCATAAGATTTGAAGATAAACATAAAACTCAAATGGTATGTATTATGACTCATACTAATTAGGTATAATATTATAACTCTCAAAAATCTAACTCTGAAAAACATACATATGATGAACAGAATAAGTATTACTTTATGCTTCAAGATAAATTTGTATCTTTAAATAAAGATAACAAAAAACATTAAAAAACTTATGATGTTATTTTATTATATAAAGAAATACTGTAAAAAAATTACATATTTAAAATCTAATTCTTCAAAAATTTCATGTGATCTATATAAACCTAAAACTAAATAATTATTATATGAATTTGATACTTTGAAACAGGCCTCTAGTATTCTTATTATAGAAGGAAATTATTTAAATCAAATTCTTAGTGAAAATAAAATTCATAAAGGAAAACATTGAATATGTAGTAATGGTGAACGAGAAAAATTATATAGGAATTATTTTTTTCTTGGTTCAAAAAGAAAAAACATTTCAACTATTAAATGTTTTTATTTTGGTATTAATGGACATTATGAAAATGACTGTTTCTTTAGAAAACCTCAATTTTTTGGTGTTTAACACGATTATTGTTCAAAAATATTTATCTAACTTAAATAATAGAATCTTTACACAAAATAGACATATTTGGTTACCTAAAACCTTACATGCTAACACCAATGAACCCAAAATCATATAGGTACCAAAATGAACTTTTATTTGATGTTTTATAAGAAGTAACCATTGAAATACATCATTAAATCATTAAGTGGTCATCTAAGAAGTATATGGAAATTTATATCTTAAATAAAGTAGTGATCAACTTTGATGTACTTAATTATTTTAAATCCTCACAATTGAAACTAATAATCTAAGAAGTATTTCATTACTATCTTCATATATATGTTTTTATTGAATTAATTGTTTTATATAGGAGGGGAGTAATCTTTTATGATTAAGTGTAAAATCCATCCTAAATTTTTGAATCATGCAGTTAAAACCTATTCTATATAATTGCATATCAAAGAATATAACAAAATTTCTAAATTATTCAAATTTCTATAAAGATTATTTTTATATGTTTTTCTTAAAAGCTAAACTTTAGAAAATATAGTAATTGTTTAATTATAAAAATATTTTTATTCTTTGTTTAAACTTTTAAACATATTATTGTCTTTTAATTTCACATTCTTATAAAAATTATTTTTTTATGTAACTTTCTTCCAGAATATATTTCTTAAATAAAATATCTTTTAAAAATTTAAACTCTGAAATGATTAAAGAGTATTTTTGTCTTGAGAATGTAAAGAATTGTCTTCAAATTGTCAAAACAAAATGTATCATCTTACTCTTTAGAACCCTATAATATTCTTATCTAAACCACTTAAATTTTTTATCCTTATTATTTGAAATATGTTTTTCAATGGCTTCTGAAATTATTCTAAGAAAAATGAAGTGATCAATAACTTCAAGTTTATAGAATAGTCTTTATCAAAAGAAAATGATATGTAATCCTTCTTATGATTTGTTTGTATAATATTATATTTCTTATGTTAAGGATTAATTTGATAAATATTCTAAAGATAAGGAAGATCATGGTTTTTAAGAACCACAAGTTTCATCATCTCAAATTATTAAAGGTGGAATGTATTATGAGGATCTTCTATTTAAGGTGAATATTTTAAATAAAGAAATAGTAAAGCTTCATATTGATCTAAATATGTATAAGAAGTTTTATAAAGAACTTAAAAAAGAATCTATTTCAAAAAAAATGATGCACTTCAAAGGGAGTATCAAAATGTGAAAGAAATTTCGATTTCAAAAGAAGAATTTGAAGGGTTTAAAATGGAAATGATAATTCAAATGTAGTCACTTAGAAGAGAAGGTTTTACTAAGTTAGATCTTGATGAACAAAATGAGTTTTTGGTCAAATAGTTTTCATCCACTTCACTGTATAAAAAATCTATATATGTTCCAAACAAAATAGAATAACTATCAAGAGTTTTAGCCGATTTAAGGGAAAAATTTCAATGTTTGGAAAGTTCGTACAAACCGTCTAATCCTTCCAAACACCCAGATTTTTCTTCATCTCTATAGTTTATTTATATTCAATATTATATATATATATATATATTAAAATATTTTATTTATAAAAAATAGGTTTTATAAATTATTTCATAATATATTTTTAAAGTTTTTATACTCTTAAGATTTTATAAAGGGTTATCTTACATGTAAACTTGTGTTTAAATTTTTACTATTTAAATTAATTTCATGTGATAAATTGGTCTATTACTATAAGTGATAAATTATACTATTAATAGTTTTTCTCAATTATGAAATGTGAAAAACTTATTTTAAATTATTTTAAAATCTATTATTTTAAAATTCTTTGAAAATATTTTATTTAATTCCCTAAATATATTTTATAATCATGTTATGTATTAGGGGGAGTTATTTTAAATATTTATTAAGTGTTATATCATAGATTAAATGATTATTACATTCATTAGAAACCCTTATTATTTGTTTAATAATATTTTATATGTTTTCATGACTCCTTGATTATATATTTTTAAAACATGAATTATGGGGGAGTTGGTATTACTGCATTTTTATTGTCATATTTTTAATGTCACAAAATGGTGGAGAAATTTTATAAGAAAATTTATGATACATTTATATGAAAAAAATTATTTATGATAAATTTTTGAGAATCTTGAAATTTATTATTTTTATTTTTAATATTTTTTATGTGTTTTATGATCATCAAAAGGGGGATGTTGCTGAAAATATGTTGATTTAAAAAGTTCCTTAATTTATTTTTGATTTTGATGCTCACATACACCCACATTTATGTTACCAATAAATTTTATTTTTATTGAATTTCAAGAAAATTATATTCGTTATAAAATTTATATTTATTCTAGGAGCATACACAAGTCATTAATCTATGGGAAGATATTTTATTAATTACTCTAGACATGCTTTGAAAGTAATATCGAAATATTTTTTATACCCTATGTTTTTAAGCATAACATTTGGTTTGGGAACCCAACATTTGGAATAAAATTTATGGATTAGGAACCCTACACTATCATAGAAGTATGAACCAGCAACCCTATGTTTGGAATAAACCCTAAGTTTAAGAAAAAAAAGTAAGGTTCGTCAACCCTACTTTTGTAAACAACTATATATTTTCAAATGTACTTTCAAAAAAAATTCTATGTGAAGCAAACCAACATTTTACTTGTTTAATGATGGAGTTTTAAATTTAAGTTATTATCCATGTTTTCTGCAATGGTCTTGCTAGAAGTAAATATCTATTTAAAGCTATTTTTATGACTGATTCAAAGGCTCATACTCAATAGATTAAATCATTCTTATTTCTAAGGTAAGTTAAAAATATCTTTGAATGATTTGAATTCAAATATTTTTTATTTATTATCAGGTATTTCTGGAGACGGTTTTAACATGGAGCTGGTCCACCGTCCTGATAAATACTAAGATATATGTCTTCTCAATATACATTTTTGCATAGAAAAATAAAGAGTTATGTGCTTAAAAATAACATTGTTTCATTTCCTTTATGTCTATACTTTGTATTCATACATGTTTTTATCTAGATAATCAACTCACTATAGTTGTTGTCACTACTGTTGTATCTTATTGTTAAATATTCTTTTGTAAGTTCAACAAATCATTTTTTATAGTTACACTTTGGAGACATACATGTTTATTTGTATGTTTGGTGTTTTCTCTATTTCCATTTCACGGAATATTTTGAAACATTAAAGATCTATTTACTATTTTTTTACATTATCGAAGATCAAATGCATCTATCATTTTTTTCTTCAACTATAATCGATACTCATTTTTCTCAATCAAATTAATATCTAATGATTTATTAGAGTATCAGCTGCTCTAACTCAGTAATGGTGTAGTATTAGCTTCTTGGACTAAGATGTAGATTTATGGTTCCCTATAAAATAACCACAAGTCCTTGTAAAATCTTTATTGTAAAGGTATCAGCTGCCTTGACTCGGTTGTGGAAGTCCCCGGTAAAAGGACTTACTTGTGAAAATCACCAAACTCATGGTGTAGAGCATTGATGGAGTGGACTAGGGGATGTTTGTACCATAAACCACTATACATTAATGTGTTATTTTATTTATTTATATCTTCCACTTACTCTTCTTTAAGATATAAGGAAATAATTTTTTCATATCAGAGGGGGAAGTTTCAAATCTGTTGAGGTTTTTAAAAAGATCAGAATTCACCCTCCTATGGTGTCTTCTTCATAGCCATTCTAACCTAACATGCTATAATTTATAAAGAGATAAAAAAATATTTTCATGAATACATTATTAATAATAAGCACTTCATGGTTGGCCAGAGGGTTTTAGTTTTAAATTCTAGATAGAAACTTATCCTAGCGAAGCTCAAAACCAAGTGATATGGACCCTTCCTTATCCTAGGAGTTCTTGTGAATGTAGATTTAGAGTTAACAGGAGAGGAGAATAGAATATTCTTCGTTAATGTTCAGAGGGATAAGCACTATTTTATAGGGAAACCAAAGGGCTTGGATTCTATATATGTGTTAAAATATTGATTTTTCACTAAAGTACAACTAAAGACTATAAATTTAGTGCTTCATGGGATTAAAACCATGGTCATTTCAATGTGTTTTTGTTTTTTAAATGATAAATGAAATTTTGTGTTCTTCATGTTTCTCACTATTTCCTTTTTGGATCTAGTTACTATCCCCACTCTCTCTTCTCAATTTTTTTTATGTGTGTAGAAAAAGTGCGGCAAAACCCTATTTTTTCAAATCTAGAGGGAGTTGTTTTCTGAAGTTTTTAGGATTAAACATCCCTTAAATCCACATCTAGTTTCATATCCTCTTTTGTGATTAATTAATTTCAATCTAATTCTTGTCAATTTAACTTATAGGTTCTAAAAATTTAATAACTAGGGGGTTTTTCACTCAAAGAAAAAAGGGAATAATTTGAGATGAATTTTAATGGAAAAAATTCTTAAACCAGGGGAGAACTTATTTCAATTCCAGTATTTTTATTTTTATTTTTTCTATTTAAATTTGAGATTAATTTATTTATAAATATTCCACTACTCTTAATTATGTGAGGGGGAAATTTTTTACTGACAAAAATTTATGAGTCTATTTACCAAAATTTGGCTGTCATTCTTGTGTAAATATTTTCCATTGGAAATAAATTTGAGAAAAAATTGAAACCGTGTTTTTTACCCTTAAAAATACCTCTAGACTCAATTCTTGAAAGTTAAATAATTTCTTTACATGATAGATTCTTAATGAAAATTAAAAAACATTATTTATATTTATATATAAAGGAAAAAGAATGTATATTTTCAAATTTTATTGGAAATTACTAATGTGTTTGCATCATTCTATTGAATCTCATTATGGCCCTTCAATATGTCATTGAACCAATGAATTGAAAATTTTGTTTTGATCCATAATGTATAATTTTTTTATTCCATTTTAAGATTCAACAATTTGGAAATTTTTTGATTTTAAGTTTGGGGGAGGGGTATTATTTATGCTTAATGTATTCAATGTTTTACACATCAGAACCACCCCTTAAATTTTTAAAAATTGGTTGTTTTTTATGATTTTTCCTCCATTTTTAGTGGGTTAAATTTTTTCTTGAGTTTAAATATTTTGATACCACTTTGACGTGGTTAATCTCTATTAACCCATGGATTTAATTGAGCACATAATTTTTATTTCCTTCGTGAAATTTTTTTTATCAATAAATTTTTTGATGAATGGTATACAACTATCATTAGGTTCAAACTTTTTAATTAGAATTAAACTCATAATATATGTATCTAAATGGATTATGAAATGAAAATCCTAATCCAGGTTGAGCCTCTATTTATTTATTTATTTATTCTTTAATTATTATGTTTTTGGATGACTTATTTATGTTTCCATGAAAATATTAAACATTCTCATCCAAAAAATGTGTCTATTTATTATGTCTTTTAATCATGTGTGTTGGCTCACCTAGAGGTAAAGAGAAGTTTGAATTTATAATTGGATGAAAATTTTTGTTTGTTTAATTCAATTCAAAATTTTCAAATTCAATCATTTTTAAACAAGAAACAAATTTCTCACTGAAACCATTAAATTTTAAGAGGGAAATCATATTATCCATTTGAGAGAGTGCATAGGGGAAAATATTTTTGAAAACTAACTATTTGAGGCATTCTAGTGTTTCACACTTTAGATTTATAATTTTCTATTGAAATTGAATAAATAATTTCTTGAGGAAAACACTACCACATATTTGACTTTATCCAATGCTACCCTTTATTAGCGCTAAAAAAATAACTGATAAAGGGATAAACTCTATCAGTTCTTTTTTAGCTATGAGAAAAGTACCCCATTTAACAACACTTTTCTTAGTAATAATAAAAGTATGCCCATTATCAATGCTTGAACAATTTTTTTAATACTGATAAAAGGTATATTTCATAAAAAAAATTATATATCATTAAAAATCATATATTAATATATTAATATATTTATATTGATAAAAATATAATATATTTTATAAACTATGATTTATATAATAAAAATATGTAATCACACTTAATATATTAGATATTTAAGGGAAAATAGTTTATAAAATAATTAAAAAAATATTTATTAAAAAAAATCATTATTATTGATTAATAGACATTTAACAACAATTTAAAGATAGAAAAATTAAATAAATTCAGAAATGATCTACAATTAGTTGAAAAAACAACTCTAACTTCAAACAATCATAACTTTTGATTTGGGTGTCCATTTTATCTCTTCCAAATTTCAAATAGAAGGGGCCTTTTATCATTGCTAAAAAAATGATAAAAAGGGATTTTATGGGCACTTAGATTATCAGTGCTTCTAGCACTTATAAAAATGGGATCTGTGGTAGTTCAAGCAATGTTTATGTGTAGAAGAATTTGAAGTTACTTAATTATATTACATGATTTCCATATAATTTTTATGGAAATATTGTGTTTTAATGTAATAACATGATTTTATGGAAATGTTTTGTTTCAATGTCATTTTTTTCTAATATATGTGCATAATTTCTTATATAGAAATTTAACCATATGAAACCAATCTACGTAGCAGAAATTCAGAAGTCATGTAGCTGAATTTAGAGTTGCATCATGTATACAAATATGATAAGGTGATGTGTAGTAAATATTTTCCCTAGACCCACATAGTCCATTTGGAAAAGATATCACATAGAAATTTCTTCCAAAGTTCAGGTTGCCAATTCTATTCCCCTTCACGTAGGAATTTTTGGGAACCCACCATGTAGCCAATATGGAGAGCCTTTATGTGTAAAATTACAATGGAAACTACATATCCAATTATCATGTTTGTTCATGTATTTTAAATTCAAAATTAAAATACCAAGTACCAAATTTTTCCAGAACCCAAACTAGATTCTACCCCATAGAACCAAGTGAAGAAGACGATTATACAGACATTTTGGAAAATTTTCCAATATACCATAAATAAAATAAGCCCCAATCTACCAACCATAAGAAAAATTCTCAAAGTAACATCACGTCTAGTTTGGTTATTTGTGGAATAATGTGCCATCTAAATTGAAGCCTTATTTGATAAAATTTTTAGAAGTTTCTTAATAAAAAAGTGCCTTCTTACAGACCATTTTACAAGATTCTCTTTTCTATAAATCCCTCACGCATATTGTTTTTTTATATTCTATTTTATTTTTATATTTTTTTTGTACACATATACATATAAATATACATATATATACATATATATATACATATATATATATATAAATATATATATACACATATATATATACATATACATATATATATACATATATATATACAAATACATATATATATATATATATTGCCTCGTAGTTTTCTACTGAGCCACACCTATGCTTCACCTAACAGAGATAAAGGAGGTGCGGGTCTGAGAGCTCCTCTGTGAAGGCGGAGATGGGGTATAAGGCTACCCTCCTACATGGTTATTCCTCACTTCCTGAGGTCCATAATTCTCTTCGGAGGTCAATCTCAGGTGTCAGTCTCGAATTCGAAGGTGACTCTTACATAAATCTCATGGATTTTAAGCTTAAGATGGAATACATGGTAAGAGTTCATATATGGAGCATGAAAATCATCATCACCCCTTAGAAACCTTGAAAGGATTCTCCTCTATTAGTATTCATAAGAAAGGGTTGGCTTCTCATGTCGAGTCCAATTCTGAAGCTTTCTTAGAAAGGGTGTCCATGGGAGAAAATTCATTAATTATGCGGGCCGCCCTTCCAGAAGGCATGAAGCCATGATGGATGGATGATCTGGTTAAAAGGATATCATTTATCTGGGGGTTCTCAAATTAGATATGAATTTCTTTAGGAATAGGCTTCTTCTATCGCCTCTTTCTGTCGGAGGATTGTAGATCTCATGTTAGGGCTATTGGTTCCTTTTTTTTAAAGAATGGGATAATTAATCTTCCTGAATGGTCCATGGATTTCAATGTGTTACTGGTCAATAATACCTTTTCATAAAAATGGGTGGGTTTTCTTAGTCTCAATTGGATTATGTGGTACCCAAAAATTCTTCACAACATTACATATGCAATTGGGGTCCCAATTCATTTGGACAAGGAAACCAAATTTGTTAGGTTTGGAGAATCTATAGGGATACTGTTTGATTTCAATCATAGCTCTAAAATTATTGATAATTTTATTTTCTATAATTTAAATGATGAAATTCATATCTTTTTTGATTATGAGAAATGTCCAAATTCTTTCTTTGTGTAAATTGGTTGGGCATTTGGATTAGAATTGCAGGAGGAGTCTCTTTGATTTTTGTGGCTCAAAGGGACACACAGTAATGGATTTTTTTATTAAATCCAAAGGGATGTAGGACTTTTATTCTTCACAACATGGGAAGATCTCTTATTTTTCTAGGAAACTTAGGGATAAGACAATGGTGTCCAAGTATGATCGTCCTAACTCAAGCTTGGAGGGAACAATGTCAATGTTGCAAGGACAAGCCTCTATGGATAAGGTAGTTGATGATCTTGAGCCATAAGTAGGTGAATATTCTAGCATTATAAGAGATAGTGTGGGGACTAGGGTGGAGCATACTTTGGATGAAAGTTTATCTGTGAGATTGTTGTTGGAAATGAGGAAATAGATTGTAGGAGTAGTGATGGTGTTTCTATGGGTGTTAAATTAATTCAGCATTGAGCTCCATCTGAACCTATTCATCAGGTTGGCAGCTATAATTTTAGTGTCTTTCAACTCAATGGTCGGGATGGGAGGCACACTGGTGAGGTGGGGTAGTCTGCAAATGATTTTTTTGATGTTGTGTCTGGTTTTTCACCTTTATCAATTGATGAGAAAGGTTGTATTGTGCAACCACTGTCCATAGAATTTTCAAGGCATGCTCTACAGGATGATGGGTTTGGAAAATATAATTTTCAACAGAGTGTGGAATATTTTCAATATATTCATAATGTATTCAGTTATTCCATAATTTTTGGTAAATGGGCCAATATTTCAGATTATAGAAGTGACAAGGTGAAGTAGATGGTTTTTATAGACACCACTCATTTATGATCTATGAGAATTCCTGAACCTATTTATTTTAAGGATTTTGTTTTGAATGGCATGGGAAAGATAGTCTACAATGAAGGTTTTTCTCTAGTTCCTTCAAAAAGAAGTCCATAGAAGGATTAATCCAATCTACCCAAGAATGTGTCTTCCAGGTCATCTTCCAAGGCATCAAAGAGGCTGCTCACTCCGAAGAAAGAAAGGTCCAAGGAGAGGATCCTTGGTATCCTCAATAAAGGAAATTCATAGTCGGAGTGGGAAAATTCTTCTACTAATGATCATTCTTATTGTTATTATAGAAATGATCCTTATTTTTTTTATTCGTAGTTTTCTTATCTGGATGAGGGAATGTGTCTTTGTATGAACTCATACACTTTCTTGTTTGCCTAATATCTTTTTCTTCCACCATTAATAAATGGTCTGGAGCCTTGGCTTATGGTGAGACCTTCTTCACACACACACACACACACATATATAAACAAAAAAAACTAAACAATTAAACAATATTTAATTATTCTTAAAAAATTCATTGGATGATGTAATTAATAAAAAAAATATTGTTATTAAAAAAATTAATAGTGAATATAAAAAATGTAATTAATAATATATTTAATTTCAGATTAAAAAAATAGTAAAAATTAATAATCTAATCAATATTAACTATTTTATTGTTTTTTTATTTATTATTATTATTATTGTTATTAATTATTATTAATTATTATTAAATAATAATATTTTGTTTCATGTAAAGTATTTTATGTTTATTATATTAATGACTAATAATAAAATTATTAATAATGATGATGATCATGTAAATAATAGTATTATTATTAAATATTATTATTATTATTATGTAGTAGATTAATTACAATGACTACATAAAAAAATATTAATTATTTCTACTACTACTATTATTAAATAATAATTCCGCACATATAATCATTCAAATTAATGATTATTTATAATTAACAACATTATTATTTAGTATTATTATTTAGTATTATTAAATACATAACTAATTAGATTATATATGAAATTTAAAATTATTATTTATTTATAAGTTTGTTTTTAAAATATTAATTATAGTACTATTATGGTTATTATAAATGATTAATAATCATATTATAAATTTTTAACAACAACACTATTATAAACAATTATATTTTCTAAATTAAAATTTTAATAAATATTTATTTTAAATTATATTATTAACTAATTTTTTAGTTACATTAAGAATTATATTATTTACATCATTATTGACACGTGCCTATCGTGGGGTGTGGAAAAAACAATTTTTTTCCTAAGTTAAAATGAAGTATAGTGGTTAACCTAGGTTGCCTCTAGAGAGGAGTGCAAAACAATCACGTTTTTCACTTTAAATTTGAAAAAGAAGTGGGGTTGTTTTTTTAATTGTTTGGTTTTGAAAACAATGCAATGAAACAAAATAAAGAAATAAAGTAAAAGATTTAAAACAAATTGGAAAAGAATGTGTTTAAAAAAAGTGATAATAATTGAGTGATTAGGTTGGGGTTGGTTTTCTAATTGCAATTTTATCATCATTTCAATTTATCCAATCCTCTTCTGTTAAGTCAGTTAAAGTGATATTTCACAATATCTTCCACTCAATCACTTAATAAATGGTAATAGTGAGTGTAAACCTTACCAAGACATTATTTTGTTTTAATATCCTTCCTCTTGTGAAATATTTGTAGTGAATACCCTCAATTAATTTAGGAAATTCCTGACCGGGTCTTGTTTATCCCAAACAATCAAGAATATGCACTACTCCTCTCACACGTATCGACGATTGTTAAGTACCCCAGCACTAAGCCATGATCTATTCCATCGTATATAGACCAGAACCTAGTGTAGGGAGACAATTTTAATTTACCAATGAAATAATAAAAACAGAATATAAAATCAAATACAATATCATAACATAATAAAAACCATTATTATAATTGAAACCAACTTCACAGAAGAGAGAAAGATTTCATAAAATTAGGTGCGTGAACTCAAACATTAAAAAGGTAAAAAATATCCTTTCTCAATCACTCAGAGGATTACCCCACATTGGAAAGGGTAATTTAGAATAAGGTGGAGAATAATTCATTACAAAAACTAAAAATAAATGAAAAAGGGAAAAAAAATAAAATAAAAATTTCTTCAAAAATCTGTCCTCCAGAAGTTCACTACTATTATTCCCATCAGATGGCTGAAAAATGCCTAGTTCTATTCTTATACGATGTTACAAATTCATTTGACCATCTACCCTATAAATTTCATAGCATTTTGAGTCATTTAAAAGAAGGTATGGCCTCCTTAATATAAATGATTTTTTATGGCCACCAAACACTGTTCCATCAACCCCACTTTGAATGGTTCAATGGAGGCCTTAATGGAAGGATTTCTTCTTGAAATTTAATTTAAAGTTCCCCATTTGAGTTAGATTTCAGACCCATCTATAATTATCTCATTTGGAGTTTGTTATCCAAATATATGGAACCTTTAATGAGGTAGAGTCCATTCTTCAGACCAGAATAACTCTTCAACTTAGTTGATTTTTTTGGGCATGTGGGAGTTTGAATGGGGTCTGGTTCTAGAAGAATTTTTTTATCCCACAAACACTAGAATCATAAAAAAATAATCACTTGAATTTTATTAAAATTATATAAGTTATTCTTGAAAAATATGACTAATATAAAATAGCTAAATTTCCAGAAGTAACTAATTTTCACATTTTAGCACAAATGTCACTAAAAATAATAAAATAATGAAAATCAACTCACATTGATTAATTTTAAGGGATTAAATCATTTAAAGAAAATATGTATAATAATGAAAATATTTTCTCTATCAATTTTTCCACACTTTGTACTTAGACTCCTAGATAAGTAAACATAAAAATCAAATCAAATAAAATTTAAAACCCATATTCATGAGATCCGCCAATTTAACACCAAGAAGAAAAATATATCATGACTCATAAACAACCATTATTTAAAGTTCCCCATTCATATTATTTAATATATTTCCACTTCTTTTATCATACCATGCACAAAAACATTTACCTCACTTTCATTTTCTCTCATCACACAAATTTCAATTTTAAACAATGTCTTTTTCATCCAATACTCATGCAAGGGTCACCATAGGCTTGATAAATTCCTCTATATCTAACTTAAGTGAATTAATGACATGTTTTTATCATGAATACTTTTCAGGGATGTTCTGTAGATTTTAGTTGTTAGGATTTTTATGTGAAAAAATCCGAGTTAGAATAAGGAGGGTTTGACTCTTTTTGAAGAGAAATTACAAGATTCTAATTCTTAATAAAGTGTGGTATCCTCCTCAATTCCCATAGTATCAATTCAGATCTATAATAATGAAAAAAAAATGAATACACACACCATTCATCATTTCATCTTAAAAAATTTCTATCATCTCAAACATATTTTTTTCTCAAAAGCTCGAGATAGGAAAAACGTTTTTTTCCTTTGTAAGATCTATAAAGGCATAACTTATCATACATGAAAGCTCTAGAAAAAGAATAGATTTATATAGAATGAATTTTTCAGTATAAATATCATATCTTAAACACTTTATTTTCCACCCAAAGTATCACCAAATGAGGTATCACAATACAAGATAGATTCCCCCACACTTATGTTCAACTAGATTATTCAATTTCACTTCAAGAGTGGGTTGGATAGGGAAAATGGTCTTTTAATGTGGATAAACTAATAGGATGTTCATGAATTATAAGGAATACAAAGATTAAATGTTCAATTTATCCCATTATAAAAATTTATTATAAAATGGGTCTTTAAAACCAAAGAAATACCTCAATCATTTAAAACACAAGTACCTCAAGCCCTCAAGTTTTGATAGTAATAAATCAAATTCAAGTTAAAACAAGAATGGTTTGGTTCTCTCAAGATGTGAGGTGAATGAAAATAATATGAAATTTTTTTTAGAAGCCTCACATTATAGTGATTTCAATGATAAAGATAGTGATATATGGCATGAGATTCATAAAAAGATAACTTTTTATGAAATTCATAAATATTTGAACATTGAAACAAAGTCACATTCAGAATTCATTTAAGCCCAGTTTCATGGGATTAATTGTTTCAATCATTTAAATGGGTTTTAAAAATGGAAAATATAATAATTTTAGATCAACAGTTTTAAAAACATAAAAAAAACTTGAATAATTCACACCAAAATTTAGAAAAAAACAAACCCTTTTTTGTGACAACAAAAAAACAAAAAATTGAAATTCTTAAATTACAATGGTTACCTCACAAACGCTTAAATGGTTTAGTGTCAAAAATTCATTAAAGTATATTTAAAATGTAATAATATTTTAAATTTAATTATAGTATTCAATAAAGTGTTTAGGATAGGTACAACCTAACTTATTGGTAGTGCATCATTAAGTTAAGATCCTAAGTGTTGCACACATGAAAACCTAAAGAAAAAAAGTAGAGAAAATAACATAAGAAATTTGTTAAAAGAAAAGAAAATAGAAATAAAGTGAGAAAAGATAGATAGATCTTGGTTTAATCCCCCCAAGTGGGCCCTGGGTTTTTGACTACCTCCAGATGGGCAGTTTCAGTTGGTTATCCCAAAATCTGATAGTGGATTGAGTTTCTTTAATATGAACCACCAAAACTTAGTATTTATATCTTTCACTTATTCATTTTCGTTGATGACACCATTGATATAGTGTTCTAAATCCACCCCCAAGTAAATGATATGAATCTTGTATGGTGGATTTAGGATAAAGAATGAGTCCTCCTCTTTCTTTATTTCCACTTCCACAACTTCTTCTTCATTCTCTAGCAGTTTCTCAAGGTATGTTACATCAAAAGAATAATCAATAGGAGAATCAGAGTATAATTATACTCGTATAAAATTTAATCATGATGAATCAATATCAAATTATTACATTTAAAAGTAAGAATCGTGTGTCTCTTTTTCGTTTGGAAAGTCCACTTTGGTCTCCTCTTGAACTCCCTCCAATAAGTGTTCATCAAGTTTAGGGAGTTCCATATGTTCCTTATTAAGCACATCTTCTCTTTATCCATCATCCACTAAGGAAATACAATTGTTCTCCGAATAAGAAAATTTAAAACAAGGGGAGGTGATACTCAATTAAGATTCAATGAAATTAAAATATAATGATTTCAATAAAATAACATCCCCAGGAGTTTGTTCAGCTTCAATAGCTTCTTCAGTGGAAAGTTCCACTTGGAGTTGAGTAGTAGAAGATATAGGTAGGTAGTCAGGCTCCTCCAATTATTGGATCTCCTTAGAAATATCAAGTAATACTAAGGTATAATCTTCTTGGACCTTTTCTAAATTATAAAATTCTGCAAAGTAATGGGAGAACTCAGTTAGCCCATGGGGCATCGCTTCAAAAATTTCCTGGTTCATGTGCTCCCTCAGGTCAGCTATGAATTCTTTGAATGTATAATCCCCATTATTTGATTTTGAAAATAATCTCACCTATATTATTATAATATAAAAATTATCCCACAAGGGCATGGGTGAGATATTAACTGGTTCCTCACTTTTGGGTAATTATTCCATGAATTAAATAAATAATCATTTGAAAACATCATGGAAAAATATTTTTTTAAAGGGAAAAATATTTATAATTTTAATGGGGAACTAACTACTAAGAAAAGGTTCCAAGTTTTTACACATTTCTATCATGGGTTATGGTAAAAAGAAATTTTTCCTAATTTTAAATCAATTATAGTGGTTAACCTAAGTTTTCTCTAGATAGGAGCGCACAAGAATCATGTTTGTCACTATAAATTTGAGAAAGAAGTGGGGTTGTTTTTTGAAATTGTTTATTTTTGAAAAAAAAGAAACGAAACAAAATAAATAAATAAAGTAAAATATTCAAAAAAAAAATTAACAAGGCCTGTGATTAAAAATAGTGACAAGAATTGGGTGATCAGTTTTGGGTTGTTTTTCCAATTTAAATTTTATCATAGTTTCAATTAATCTAATCCTCTTCTACAAATCCAGTTAAAGTGAGATTTTACGATCGATTCCTCTCACTACATTGGTCAATGGTGATGGTGATAGTAAACCTTAGTAAGATATTAGTTTGGTCTAATATCATTCCTTTTTCAAAAGAGTAGTAGTGAATACCCTCAATTGATTTAGGCAATTCCTAATTGGGTCTTGTTTATCCAAAACAATCAAGAATATGCACTACTCCTCCCACACGTACTAACGAAAGCCAAGTACATCAAAACTAATACATGATCCATTCCATAGTATATAGAGAATTACCTAGTTAAGGGAGATAATTTTCATTTATCAAATCAATAATAAAAATATAATATAAAATCAAATATGATAGCATAATATAATAAAATTCATTATTAGAATTTGAAACTAACTTTATAGAAAAGAGAAAAGGATCTTAAACCATTAATGAAAGAACTAAATAAATACAAAAGGGAAAACCTATCATTCCCCAATCACAAAGAGTATTACCCCACCATTGTAAGGGTAATTTTGTATAAGGTTGAAGAAGAAGTAATTACAATATTTTGAATAACAAAAGAGAGAAAAGACAGAATAGAAATTTTCTACTCCAGAATATATCTACCAAAAGTTTTCTTCAGTTCTACCCACCAGATGGTTGAAACATGCTGAGGTATCTTATTGTATGATGTTATAAATAGATTTTTCCATCTACCAAAGAAATTTCAAATCATTTGGAGTTGTGTCAAAGATTTTATGTCTGCCTTAATAGAACTGACTTTTTCTAGCCTCCAAACACTATTCCACTAACCCCACTTTGACCGGTCCAATTGAGGCCTTAATGAAATAATTTATCCTTGAAATTTATTGTGAAGATTCCCCTTCGATTAATATTTCTAAAACATCAAAAATAATACCATTTTGAGGTCAGTAGCTCGATATATGCCTTATTTATTGAGGTAGGGTCCATTCTGCCGACCAGAATAACTATTCAACTTAGTCGATTTTTTTGGGCATGTGGGAGTTCGAATGGGATATGTTTCTAGAAGAATAACTATTATCATGCAAACACTAGAATCCTAAAATAAAGTAATCACTTGAATTAGATTAAAATTGTAGAAGTTATTCTAAAAAAATAAATGTAAAAGAAAACTACTAAATTTTTAGAATTAACCAATTTTTACATTTTAGCTCAAAACTCACCAAAAATCATAAAATGAGGCAAATCAACTCACATTGAATAACTTGAAGAGATTAAATCATTTAAAAATATATGAATAATAATGAAAATATTATCTCTATCAATTATTCATAATTATTGTTGTAATTTTTTCAAATATGTTAAAATATAATTATTATTTATTAATAATTTAATTCATAATATTTAACAACAATAACATAATAAATATTTTTTATTTTTTATTTTTTTGACATTACTTTTATTTTAAATTAATTTTTTTTCACATTTAATTTTATAAATTTTATAAATTTTATATAGATTTTATTTATACTATATTTTATATGCATAATTTTTTTGAAGTATAAATGTTACGTTTTAAATCAATAAATTTGAGTAGTGTAAATTATTTTTTGTTTGTTATATTTATTAAAAAATTTATTTTCAACTATTTATTATATTTTTATTCCTTGTTTTATGTTTCATTTATATTGGTCTTATAATTTATATTTTATAGGCTTCCAAAATCACCTACTTAAAATGTAATAATGTTTCAAGTAGGTGACTTTAGAAACCTAGAACATATAAACTATTGGTCCAATCTAAATGAAACATAAAACATTGATTAAACATATAATAAATAGTTGAAAATACAAAAAAGTGTAATTTTTTTTGAAGAAAAATAATTTCAATGGAATAAAAAATCGTTGTTTTGAAACATAACATTTGTATTTATTAATTATTTTTACAACAAACATATTTTGTGTAAATTAAAAAATATTTTTTAAAAAAATTAATTTTATTTTCATTTATTTTTTATTTTCACAAAAAAAAATTAAATTTCATATATATTTTATTTATAATATATTTTATGGGATAAAATTTCCATATAAAAAAATTTAAATTAGTAGGTAACTCTAAAATATTTTAAAATATAAATTATAATTCGGTTTTAAATGAAATTTATGACATACACTCAGACGATACGTCGATTACTAAAATTCAAAAATCAATATATGGTTGTTTTCCTATGATTTCATAGTATTCCGATCTCATTTGGCCATCTTGCACTCAGTGGCACATGTTTTTAAAGACTGTAATTTTCTAAAAACTCTTTATTTAGTCCATTCGAGCACATGACATGTCGGATTGACACTCCATATACTTGAACACATCAAAAATAATTTTAAGAAAACTATCATAATATTTCATGTCAATTGGTTATATTTTTCTATGTTTTTAACAGTCAAACTCATGTTTTAACGTTTTAAATTACAGAAACTGTGTTTTCAGTCATCTCGAGAAAATAACACATCAGTTTGACACGACATTAGTTCTTAAAATAAAAAAATAAATATGTATTTGTTGTCCAATGATTTCACAATAATCAGACCACATTTTGTCGACTTTCAATCTGTGGTGCATGTTTTTAAAGATCTTCATTTTCTAAGAACACCTTATTTAGTTCGTTTGAGCACATGACGCATCATATTGACGCATTGTCTTCTCACACATCTAATAAATAAATCTAAGAAATTTTTCATAAGATTTCACATCAATTTGAGATCATTTTTTGTGGGTTTAACCTTCAAATTCTTGTTTTACCAATTTAAATTACTAAAAATGTATTTGCAGTTGTCTTAGGAAAATGACACTTCGTTTTTATGCTCCATTAGTTCCTAAAATTAAAAAAATCAATATACGGTTTTTTTCTTATGATTTCAATTTAATACGAGCTCAATTTTCTAGATTCTACTCAGTGGTGCATGTTTTTAAAGATTTTTAATTTCTAAAAACTCCTTATTTAGTTCTTTTGAGAACACGACACATTAGATTGACACGTCGTCTACTCACACATATCAAAAAAATATAATATAGTTTTAATAAGGTTTCACATCAATTAGAGATCGGTTTATGTGGTTTTAATAGTCAAATTCATGTTTTAGCATTTTAAATTTATGAAATTGCATTTTTTATTATCTTCGAAAAAATACACCTCATTTTTATGTGGCGTCAGTTCCTAAAATTCAAAAATCAATTTATAGTTTTTGTTTTGTAATTTCCCTACAATCCGAGCTCATTTGGCTACCTTTCACTATGTGAAGCATGTTTTTAAAGACTGTTATTTTATAAGAAAGTCTTATTTAGTCCCTTAAAGCACATGGATCATCATATTGATGATCCATCTGCTCGTACATGTAATAAATAATTCTAAGATATTTGTAATAAAATTTCATGTCAATTGGAGATCGTTTTCGTTGGATTTAATCATCAAAAACCTATTTTAGCATTTTAAATTAATAAAATCATGTTTTTGGTCATCTCGAGAAAAAAATACTTCAATTTGATGTGTCGTTGGTTCCTAAAATTAAAAAATCAATCTAGGGTTGTTTTCATATGATTTAATAGCAATCCAATCTCATTTGGATAGATTTTCACTAAGTGGTGCATGTTTTAAAGAACTTTATTTT
The DNA here is from genome assembly GCA_963277665.1 of Viscum album. Classification (NCBI taxonomy): domain Eukaryota; kingdom Viridiplantae; phylum Streptophyta; class Magnoliopsida; order Santalales; family Viscaceae; genus Viscum; species Viscum album. Next base: position 1,888,511,596 of record OY728127.1, on the reverse strand, counting down.
CTATGATCTTCTTATTTAGTCTATTTGAGCACATGGAATGTCAGGTTGATAGGTTGTCTATTTAAACACTTAAAAAAATCTAAGATAGCTTTCAAAATATTTCATGTCAATTGGATATTGTTTTCTACTGTTTTAACAGTCAAACACACATATTAGCATTTTAAATTACTGAAACTGTGTTTTTAGTCATCTTATGAAAACGACACCTCAGTTTGATGAAAAATTGGTTCTAAAAATTAAAAAATAAATATACAATTATTTTCCTATGATTTTATAGCTATTTGAGCTCATTTATCCAGCTTCCACTAAGTGGCACATGTTTTTAATGACCATATTTTTCTAAGAACTCTTTATTTAGTTTGTTCAAACACATTCACATAAAATTGACTTGTCGTCTACTTGCACATATAAAAAATAATTATAATATATATTTCATAAGATTTAATATCAATTAGAGATCCTTTTCTATGGTTTTAACCATCAAACTCTTGTTTTAGTGTTTTAAATTTACGAAATGAAGTTTTTAGTCATATCAGGAAAACAACACCACAGTTTGATGCGTCGTCCATTCCTATAATTTATTAATCAATCTATGATTTCTGTCCATTGATTTCAGAGAAATCCAATCTCATTTGGAAAACTTTAAATAAGTAATTTAAAACACAAAAATATGTTTTTGGCAGTTAAAAACACAAAAAATGATCACTAATTGACGTGAAATATTATGAAAACTATCTTAAAATTATTTTTGATATGTGCTAGAAGATGGTGCATCAATCTGATGTTCCATATGCTCTAATGGACCAAATAAGGAGTTTTTATAAAATTATGAACATTAAAAACAGGCGCCATTGAGTGTAATCTAGGAAAATGAGATCAAATTGCTGTGAAATCAAAGGCCAACAACCGTAGATTAGTTTTTAAATTTTAGGAACTGACACACCATCTGAGTGTATATCATAAATTTAATTTAAAATAGAATTATAATTTATTTTTTATATGCTTTTATATTTACCTAATAATTTAAAATATTCATTATATGGGCATTTTAGCCCATAAAATATAGTATAAATTAAATCTACATGAAATTTAAAACATTGACTGTGAAAACAAAAAATAATCAAAACTAAAAGGTATAATGTATCATATTTTCCATGAATTTTTTTTGGATATTATATGGATTATTTTTGAGACCATTCTCTGAGGCGATGTGTGATTCTAAGGCCTGGTGTTCTTGAAATAAATGTTTGGAATATATTAAATAGAACACGAGTGAAGTTTTCATGAAAATTTTGAATAAATTCTAAACAGGTGGATGGATCTAAAATCTAAAGGCACCATTGGGTTCAGAATATGAGTTTTACCCTATGTGTGAGTTAAACTTGATCGACACGGGTTTTTTGTGGAAGTCATCTCAGGTTTGTAAACGAATAAAATAATTAAATAAATTATTTTATTTATAATTCTTGACTCATCAACTAACATTTCTTTAAATTGACTATGACGGAGAAACCCTAATGTTATCTCCATTACCTCGGAACTATTTTAGGTCCTTTGGAGAGAGCTTCTAAGGAATTATCTCACACAAATGGTGACTGAATCATGGATTTATGATCGATGTACAACAGAATCAAAGGACCGTGCCAAAAAATGTGACATCTCCTCATCCATTGTTAGTTATTGATACAACTTGATGTGAGTCATGTTTTGATTTCATTATTTCCCCATTTTTGATTCCTATAATGAACATTGACCAATCGACTAACAGATTGATCTATGGATTGTGTGTATTATGGGATGGGTTAGATTAATAGGGTTTCATGAGATTTTTCTTCGTGATTCAATTGTTGATTATTCAATTGTCATTATAATGAAAAAAACTTAGATTGATACAAACATTGATCAGGGTCTATTCATCTTTATTTATCTTATGTATTTCTCCCCCATTTTCTTCGTTCAATGAGGGTAATCTTCATTTTGCCTGGGGTTCAATTGATACCAATGAATTGATCATTGATAACTCATTTCTTGGTTAAAGGATCTGAGATTGTAGATCTAGACATAGTACAACACAATAGAGTTTTGACGGTGGTATTGACGAATAGATCAGACTAGTTTGGAAACCCCTAAATTCAAGCGGGATATACGATCATTGATTAGGATGAACAAAATCTATTTTATGAATGGATTTGAAGGTCGAAATGTAGATAATGAACATGGATGGATTAAGTAGGGGTATATCCATGATTTTTAGCAAGATTAGTGCTAGATTTCAAGGAAACGATGACATGGGTGCACATAGGAAGAAGAATAAGGGTTTCTAAAAAAATAAGATACACATGGCATTGTTAGGATGGTATGACACTGAGTATGATATACTCTATAATGACAAACATAGGATCAAATAAGTACAATGAGATACAAATACAAGAATGGGGTGAATTTTATACTTTAAAAATTTCCCATAGGAAATTTTGGATAACCAAAATTCCCAACACCTTTAAGTTCTAAAGACTTTCTTGTTTCCGAAAAAGTGATTCCAGAAATGAAACATAATAAAAGTTTACTCTAACTAAGATTCTACCTTAAAGCGTATAGAATCTAACTAAATCAGATTACAAGTAAGGAAGTATAATAAAGTTATACTTTCATTAACAATACAAAATGCAGCGGAAAAACAAAGTAGTAAAAACTACAAGTAAAAAACAATAACTCTTTTAACCTAAATAGAAGGGTATCCAACAACCCTAGATAATAGGTCCCTTGATTTATACTTTCAAGAATGTATGTCTTACCCACACTAGGGTAAGCCCTCGCTATGAAGATCGGAGTCTTTCTTGCTATCCCCGCAAGCCCTCAACTATCAGGTTGTCGGAACCTCTGTCTTCCTCAGTAAGGAAACCCTCAACTTCAAGGTGTTGGAACCTCTGTCTTCCTGCCCCCAGAAGCCCTCTATTGTAATCAGCAACAATCAGAGTCGCACGAAGCAAGTCCACACAAGTAAAAGTTTGAACAAGTTGTTGAAACTTTCTGCATGAAGCGTTGAGAGTTGATAAGAGCCTCTCTCTCTAGAAATCACTTAAACAAAATTTAAGCACCGATGTCAAAGTTTTCACTTCTTTTCAAATGATATCATATTTATAGGAGAAGCTCCAATGGTCAGCTCCCTCCTCCAATAGTCATATTTCTCCTTGAATTTTAAAGGGACCTGTACACGTGTCATTCAACCAATGGTTAGTAAATAACTAAAAGTAAGACATAGTTTTATAATGAAACAAGTGTAAGAATAAGTAAAACTAATGTTCATAATGTAAGAAAATTAAAGTTTGGAGTCTAACCAAAAAGGAATTCAGAGTCTATAATAAAGAGATATTCAGATTCTGTTTTGTAGGAATTTGGAACCTGAATTCTATATAAATCCAGAGTCTGAATTTCAAGGAAATTCGGAGTCTGGTTTCATCAGAATTCGGAACTAGAACTTACAAAGTTAGGATTCAGAGTAAATGGGAATTCGGAGTTAGAACTCATAAGAGTTCGGAGTCTAAATTCAGAGAACTCGGAGTCTGAACTTAGATAAGTTCGTAATCAGAATTCGGAGTCTGAACTTAGATAAGTTCGTAATCAGAATTCGGAGTTGAACTACATGAGAGTTCGTATTCATAATTTAGAGTGGAACTTCAAGAGAGTTCGTATCCATAATTTGGAGTGAAACTTCATGAGATTTCATACCCAGAATTCAGAGTGGAACTTCATAAGAGTTTTATCCAGAATTCGGAGTGGAACTTCATGACAGTTCGTACTCGGAATTCGGATCCTAAAACAGAATTATTCATATCTAAGTATTATACAATTCCGAGATTTTAGATATGAATCTGATTTTTGTACTTAAGAAAAATATTGATATGAACAATGAAAACATGGTAGGGGTAAATTCCTTTGAAAAGGAAATTTTCCTTATATAAGTAAAATATAGATTTTCTTAAGTATAAGGTGTTTGTAATTTTCAAAACAAGAAGGAATGGAAAAGTCATAAGGAGAACCTTATTGACTCAACAATATCCCCCTTTTTGGAAAGCACAAACAACCTTTCGAAAAATAATATATGAACTTAGAAAAATTTCTAGACTTTGAAATTGAAGCTTATCTCCCTTTGTTCATAGATGATGGTGAATACAACTAACTCCCCCTTAGGCTTTGGAACTCTAAGGATTGTATTCTCTATTTGCGGAATGGAATTTTCATTATCATGAGAATGAAAAACTTTGTAATGAGAAACTCCCCCTTAGATAAGCTCCCCCTTACTTAAGGATAGTTCTTCTTTACTTAGAAATTTTTCTTCTCCCTTTTAGATTTTTTCTTCTCTTCCTTTTGAGTAGTTCTTTTTCATTCTCTCCCTTTGTGATTTTCAAAAAGAATTGAGGGAATGGAAAAACAATAAAGTAGCTGAAACATTAGTAAAGACATACAAACAACACAAGAAACCAAACTTTTCATTACGATTGAAAAGATTTTTACAAGGAAATACATTACAACAAAAAATTAGATTAGCCTATTTGTCTCCCTTTTCCTTGGGGATTAACTTCTTCAACAAGGTTTTTAGATTCTTCTAGCCTTTCTGGTCCTCCTCATCTTGATTTTCTAAGGCTTTAATCCTTTCATATTGAGACTTCATAGCCTCAGACTGTGCCTTAGGAATTTCATCCTACTTCACAAGCTTTTCTTCGATCTCAATCCGGAGATCTATTTCCCCTTCCCAACTTTGAGCAACCGAGTTAAGCTTTCCATTCAGATCCTTCACTTGTTGATTCTGAGTATTTTACTCAAGGGTTATCTTTTCCTGAAGATTATTTATCTTGGAATCCTCGGTATCAAAATCATCTTTTACATCATTCTGAAAACGATCAAACTAATCCAAGTCATCATAAACTTTCTTTGACCATAGAGTGATTTTTCTACATGATTTTCTCTGAACATCATAATTGATAAGAAAATTTCTATGCTCACCCTCAATCTTCACACACTTATCCATGACCATGGATACATATTCTGATTTCTGATTTAGGCTGTGTTGAAGCATATGGCGCCTGGAGTCTATGGTGGAAATGATCGGAATTCTATCCACCAATTTCTTCAAAGACTCAACAATAAAGTCATGACCCAGTGCTAATGACTCTGAATCAGACACCTTGCTCGGGGATTGTTATTCTTCAATTTCCACAAAATTTCTTTTAGAAGATCCACTAACATGCTTCTTCTTTATGATATCTTTTGTTGGGGTGTCCATAAGCACTTGATTACCCTTATCAACTTTCAGAATGGGTTCTTCATCAGGAGATTCTTCCTCACTTTCAGATTGTTGAACAATTTTTTCTTCATCTGGTTTCTCCTTCTCTGGTCCTTCTTCAATAAAATTCTTCTCATAGATTCCTTCCTCAGATAATTAATTTTCCTTCTCTTCTTACTTGTCATCATCTTTCTTACCGACTTTCTCATCTCCCTTTCTCGGAGTGATAAGCTTTGAGGATTCGGCCTTTTCTTGATAATCCTCAACTTGTTTAATCAAGTCATCAAGATCACTAGTGACTTCTTCTACTTCTTCTTCTTCTTCTACTTCCTCCCCTTGTTCTAATCTTTCATCAACTTCTTTCTCTTTAAATTTTTCCAGAGTGAAGTAGTTCATTCCAGGGGTCTCTAGTAATGGTTGGACAACAAAAGTTTTTAGAATGGGAATCTTCACAGAAGCTATTTCTGTGTCTCTTAAAAGAGATTGTAAAACCTTAGCTTCAGACATCTTCTTCTTTATCTTCTTCTCTTTTTCTACCTTCTCAAGGTATTCATCTGTCTTCTCCCTTAAGGATTTAGTGTCAGCTGGGTCCAATCCGAATTGAGGTTCCCCTTCTTTCCTTTTATCCTTATTTTCCCTCCATTTAGCAACCACCTCATCTGGATATGCTTTCTGTTTCTTCGGCTTGGGAGGTGCAGATTGGGTTTACTTAGCTTTTGGGATCTTGTCTTCATCCACCAATTGCTTCAATTTCCTCTTATTACCAACCTTATTCACTGGATCATCTTTCTCCACATTTTTCGGAACGGATTATGCCTCCTCCTCTAGCTGATCGTAAAACTCACTTGACTCTTTTGAAAAACCAGCTTTCATCCTCTTTAAGGTGTCATCACTTATCAGCATCACCTTAAAATTTCTTGGCTTGGAATTTCAAGAAACCTTGAAAGAATCAAGACACCGAATAATGAGCTTAGAGGGAAGAGAAGGGTATATAATAATTTGAGCTTTCAAAGTGCCATTCTTGATGTTCTAAACTGTAATAAGAATGTGCCTCATCAGATTGATCTTTCTTAGATTTACCAAGAAATCCAAGATGTATATATCACTTTTCTTTAGGTTATCCTTATCACCTCTTCTTCGAATGAAAACCCCTTGAACCCACAACTGAAGAATCCGGTTGTTGGTGGAGAGATGAGAAATATTAGCTATTTTATCATCTTTGAGTCTGAGGCATTCCATTTCTATCCTTTTGCTGAAACTACCTTGCACATCCGATAGCTTATGTGAACAAAATTCGACTTCACCATCATATGATAATCCCACCAATCTTGCAGCCTTGGTGTAAGATAACTTGTAAGTCTTACCATAGCTCTTAAAAGAAAATCTTTCTCTGCCATCTTCTTCATAGAAGGAAACATACTCATAAAATTCTATAAGCAAATCTATATAAACAGCATATTGATTCCCTGGTTTTGATACACAGAAATCTTCCCATTGATTGAGTTTGATATTCTTAGAAATTAGAGAATCATACTCACTGAAAAAGTCCAGATGGACTAACCTTTCCCTATAGACTAACCAATTTGATATTGTCTTCGTAGAATACATATCTTTTGAAGTGTCTTCTGCAGACATTCGGAATGGAGGAACACTGAATGATTGGGAATGGTCTTTAAGAACTGAGGCAGAGCTTTGACACGCGAGGGATTTGAAAACGATGTGGGACAACCATCGGGGGTCCCATTTATATTAGTGATGGTGGTGACCTTTGAACTTCCAAAACCAATCTAATGGTTTAAAAACTCTTTGATCTGATCTGGCGGTTGAAAACATACCCGAAAGAAAATCTTGAATCCGATCTTTTGAGGTTTTAACAGAAACATTCGGATTTAAGAAGAAACAAATCTGAGAAATTTTATAAGAAAAAGGAACTATCAGCAACTAAAAATGATTATGAAAACTTAAGTAAGGAATTCATACCTTTAGGATTGTCTAGGAAGTTTATTCCTAATGGGTGATATTCTTCTTGAAGAAAATTTGACTATGAAAAATATACTACGAAAAACTCACTACAAAAAACTCAGTATGAAAAACTTACTATGGAAAAAAACTTAAAGTTGAAAAGTTTATTTCAAAAGCTTTGAGTACCAAAGCTCTAGTACGAAATGTATGAGTATGAAAATTCCCATTACGAAAATTCTCATTACAAAAATTTTCATTATGAAAATTCTCATTACAAAAATTCTCATTACGAAAATTCTCATTAAAAAATTCTCATTACAAAAATTCTCATTACAAAAATTCTCATTACGAAAATTCTCATTAAATTTTTTTTGAAAGGCTAACAACCAAATGTACTCACCCTATGAAAAAGAGTTTATTAATGTAAGGAGAATGGTTTAACAAGAAGTTAATGAAGGAATATTACCTTACGATTATCATTCCTAACTTCTGTTTAAGGTATTCAAATCTATCGGAAGGTAAAGATTTTGTGAAAATGTCAGCAAGTTGATCTTGCGTTCTGATAAATTGAAGAATGATATCTCATTTTAGTGTGTGATCCCTAAGAAAGTGATGCCTAATATCTATATGATTTGCATGAGAGTGATGTGTAGGGTTTTTACTAAGAGAAATGGCACTTGTGTTATCACACAAAATTTGAGTCTTAGTAAATCTCAAGCCATAGTCTGTGAGTGTGTGTTTCATCCACAACACTTGATCACAACAACTTCCAGCTGCTACATATTCAGCTTCAGCAGTGGAGAGTGCCACAGAGTGTTGCTTCTTTCAAGACCAAGAAACTAATGAATCTCCTATGAAATGACAAGTTCCATATGTGCTCTTTCTATCCATTCTACATCCACCAAAGTCAACATCTGAAAATCTTTTTAAAACAAAATCATTTCCAGAAGTGTAAAAGAGTCCTAAATCCATGGTTCCCTTTAAGTAGTGAAAAATTATTTTCACTTCCTTTAAATGAGATTCCTTAGGATTGGATTGATATATTGTACATAAGAATACTGAAAACATCAAGTCTGGATGACTAGCTGTTAAGTATAGTAAGCTTGCTATCATACCTCTAAAAGATGTTTGATCCACTGGTTTCCCAGCTTCATCAAGATCAAGTGTATTTGAGGTACCAATGGGAGTACTAATACTTTTAGCATTCTCATATCCATACTTTTTAAGAAGATCTTTAATATAATTATTTTGGGATATATAGATTCCTTCTGGTTTCTGAGAAATTTGAAAACCAAGGAAAAATGTTAACTCACCCATTATACTAATTTCAAACTCAGATTTCCTTAGATCCGCAATGGAATCAGTTAAATATTGCTGAGTTGAACCAAATATAATTTCATCAACATAAATTTGAACAATCAAAACATTTTTCTTATCTTTCTTTATAAAAAGGTTTGGATCTCCATTTCCCTTAACATAGTAATTTTGAAGAAAAAATCCTATAATTCTATCATACCAAGCTCAAGGGGCTTGTTTAAGGCCATACAATGCTTTGGTAAGTCTAAAAACATGATCAGGATATTTTGTGTCTTCAAAGCCAGGAGGTTGTTCAACAAAAACTTCCTCTTGAACATAACCATTAAGGAAAGCACATTTCACATCCATTTGAAAAAGTTTGAAATTGAAGAATGCTGAAAAGGAAAGTAAAATACGAATAGATTCAAGTCTAGCTACTGGAGCATAGGTTTCTTCATAGTCTATTCCCTCTTGTTTATTATAGCCTTTAGAATCTAATCTAGCTTTATTTCTAATGATGATTCCATTTTCATCACACTTATTTCTGAAAACCCATTTTACTCCAATGACAGAATTTTCCGTAGGTCTTTCAACCAAGGTCCAGACTTTATTCCTTTAGAATTAATTTAGTTCATCTTGCATGGCTTTTATCCAATCATCATCACCTAAAGCTTCATCAGTACTTTTTTGTTCTAATTGGGAAAGGAATGCTATATTCTCTACATTTATTGAGGAACTTATAGTCTTTACAGGTTGATTCACATCACCAATGATACTATCACTGGGATGATTCTTAAGAAATGACTGATTTGGGTTTTGAAGAACCTGTTCATCAACATAGGGTAGGAAATATTCTGGGGTAAATGTTTCAGAAGTATATTCTTGAACATTTTCCTTATCATAAAGGTTTTCTATCAAAGGTTTATAATTAGTTTTTGAAAACACATCCAAATATGTAAGTTGGGGTTGTTTGAAAACAAAGGGATCAGTTTCATCAAATTTGACATGTACTGTCTCTTCAACAGTGCAAGTGTTTTTGTTGAAAACTCTATAAGCCTTAGAAGTTGTGGAGTAGCCTATGAAAATTACTTCATTATATTTTGGTGCGAATTTGTGTAAATTATCTTTAGTATTCAGAATTAATACTTTGCAACCAAAAACCTTAAAGTAGGAAATTCTAGGTTTTCTACCATTCCATAAATCTTAAGGAGTTTTATTAAGAAAAGGTTTAATCAAAACTCGATTTATAGTATAACAAGCAGTACTTACAACTTCAACCAAAAAATGTTTGGCTACAGAATACTCACTCAACATGGTTCTAGTTATCTCTTGAATAATTATATTTCTTCTTTCAACAACTCTATTCTGTTGAGGTGTTCTGGGTGATGAAAAGTTGTGAGTAATACCTTTTCTACTAAAAAAAGTTTCAAAATCAGAATTTTGAAATTCTCCTCCATGATCACTATGAATAGTTTTCAATGGAAGGTTTTTCTCATTTTTTACTTGGGCTCTAAAACTTTTAAAATAAGAAAAATCTTCAGATTTATTTTCTAGAAAATAGACCCATGTATATCTAGTGTAATCATCAACCAAAACAAATACATAATATTTTCCCCCAATGCTTCCAGTTTGTGTAGGACCGAAAAGATCCATGTGCACTAGCTATAATGCATCAGTTGTTGAGACTTCACTGATTGATTTAAAACTTGATTTATGTTTCTTTCCATATTGACAAGGATCACAAACTTTTGGATAATCAAATCTAAGCTCCAGTAGATCCTTAACTAAACCTTTCTTAGAATGATTACATAAGTTCCTAAGGTTACAGTGTCCTAACCTTCTATTCCACATCCAAGAATGATCTTCCATTGCACTAAGCCAAGGTAAGTCTTGGCTCCTAAGGTCTTCTAAGTTTAGTTTGTAAACATTCTCTTTCCTATTGGCAGAAAGAATAAATTATTCCTTGTAATTGTGTACTAATCACTTATTATTCCTAAAATTCAAAAGGTAGCCTTCATCACATAATTGACTTATGCTGATGATGTTTTTCTTAAGACCCTTAACAAAGAAAACATTTGAAATCAATGTTTTCCAAGAAGAACGATGTTACCTATACCAATAATTTCTCCCTAAGCATTATCTCTGAAAGTTACTTTTCCTCCTTTCATCTTGATAATCTTTTCAAAATAGTTTTTATTACCAGTCATATGTCGGGAACATCCACTATCCATGTACCAAGTATTGTTGTTGGTACTTTCCCTATTTTCCTGAAAATAAGAAAAAGTTAGGTTTTTGGAATCCAGACATGCTTGGATCCGGAAATTTCAGAAAGTAAAATTTTGGGTACCCACATCTTCTTAAAAAAATAAGGCTTAAAAAAATCCTAATGATTTGGTTTTGTTTAAAGAAAAATTCTTTGCCGAGTGACCACCACATTGACACTTTGTGAAAAAAGGGGTAATTTTAGGAACAAATTAGTTGTTACTAAAAATTGGTTTAGAACTACTGTAACCCAAACCAGAAGTATTCCTTCGAGGTCAGATTTTTGAATACATTTTATCAAAACCTTCCTTACCTTGGGTAAAATTTTAGAAATACTTCCTAAAGGAAAATATTTCGGATTTGAGTTTGATAACTAATTTCTTATCTTAAAAAACATTTGAACTAGATCTAGGCTCGAAAACATTTTTCTTTGAAATTACATTTTCAAGATCTTTTGAAAGTTTGTTCTTCTCAGAACTTACTTCCTCAAGATTTTTAGAAATTATTTCAAAATCAGCATTTTTCCTATCAAGATATTTAGAAAGATATGATATTTCCTTAGTAAGAATATTATTCCTAACATTTTCCTTATCAATATTTTTCATGAGTTTTGAGTTCTCAATATGAAGACGTTCAGAAAACCTAGAAACTTCTTCATAGGTAGGTAAAGTATTTTCTTCATCAGAAGAGGATTCTTTATCAGAAGAGTTATAATATTTACTATCATTAGAATTTAGAGAAGCATTGGTTAAGGATTCATCATTTTGTACCTTATCCATAATGAAATTATTTTCAATTGGTAGCTTGGCTATAAGACCAAGATTCTTTTGTCCAGAAGATTCATAATCAGAAGATTCATCTAAAGAGTCACCACCACTGGCACTCTAGGTGCCATTGTCTTTTAGAACATTCTAAGCTTAGGACTTGTAATACTTCTTTCTATTCCTTTCAGAATTCCTCTCTTTTATTTCATTTCTTTTGAGCATAGGGCAATCAGGTCTTATGTGTCCATCTCTCTTGCATTCATAGCATGTGACCTCTGAATCTTTCTTATCTTTCCTTTCCTTCTTCTTATACTTGGATTGGAAATTTCTCTATCCAACTATCTTGTTCATCCTTCGAGCAAGATTAGCTAACTCATTTTCTGCGACTTCACTCTCACTAGATTCAGATTGAATAATAATCTTCTTAGATTTGGATATAGTAACTCTCTTAGGAGTCTTAGCTTTCATGTGATTTGAAGTTGTAGTAAAAGAAACACTACCATTCCCATTCTTCTTCTTTATGTTGTCAGCATCTCTCTTCATTCTAGTCTCATGTTGAAGAAGAGTTCCAAACAATTTATCAAGATAAATTTGAGTAAACTTTCTTTTTTCATCGATAGTAGTTCTCTTTGATTCCCACTGATTGGTCATAATGTCTATGATCTTGTCAACAAGGGCTTCATCATCTAGACCTTTCTCTCCCATAGACTATAATTTATTCACTATAGTCATGAATATCTGTTGCACCTTACAAATTGGTTCTCCATAAGGAAAATTAAAACCATGATACTCGGCTCTGAGCATGACTCTTCTAGTCTCAATCACTTTTGATGTACCAAAATGTGTAACTTCAAGTTTCTTCCATATACAATTAGCTGTTTCACAAGAAGAAATTTGGATATATATGTTCCTTGTCATTGAACAAAGCAAAGTATGTGTACCTTATAGTTGATTTGGTATTCATGCTTTTCTTGATTAGTAAAAGCACTAACTTCCTTGTCATGAATTTTATATCCTCCAGTAAACATGACAAAGTTATCTACCCCACTGTTGATAATGAAAGTCTTCATATGATCTCTCCAATATTCGTAATCATTACCATAAAAAATGGGTGGTCTAGTAGGATTTAAGTTGTCAATAGAACCAACATTTAACCCTTCCATCTTTAAGAAAAACTTTGGCACACAAACTTGTTAGAAGTATGAGTTTGTAAACAAGATAAAATATCCTAAGCAATAAAAATTGTATCTCTAAGAAAAAAGTGAATCCGAACAATGATTCCAACAAATAGATTCCGAAAAGTATGAATCCAGAAATATGAATCCTAATGATCAGTTCCGAATGATAAGAAAAAAAACTTCTCAATATAATCATGAGATTAACTCAGATTGAACCAAATGATCTGATACCAATTGTTTGGATGGTATGACACTGAGTATTATATAATCTATAATACCAAACGTAGGATCTAATAAGTAAAATGAGATACAAATACAAGAGGGGGGTGAATTCTATACTTTAAAAAATTCGCTTAGGAAATTTTGGATAACCAAATTTCACAACACCTCTAAGTTCTAAAGACTTTCTTGATTCCATAAATGAAACATAATAAAAGTTTACTCCAACTAAGATTCTACCTTAAAGCGTATAGAATCTAACTAAATCAGAGTACAAGTAAGGAAGTATAATAAAGTTATACTTTCCTTAACAATACAAAATGCAGCGGAAAAAAAATTAGTAAAAACTTAAAGTAACAAACAATAACTCTTTTAACCCAAAGAGAAGGGTATCCAACAACCCTGGATAATAGGTCCCTTGATTTATACATTCAAGAAAGTATGTCTAACCCACAATAGGGTAATCCCTTGATATGAAGATCGGAATTTGTCTTGCTATCCCTATAAGACCTCAACTATTAGGTAGTCGGCACCTCTTTCTTACTCAGCAAGGAATCCCTCAACTTCAAGGCATTGGAGCCTCTGTCTTCCTATCCCCGGAATCCCTCGACTGTAATCAGTAACAATCGGAGTCACACGAAGCAAGTCTGCACAAGGCAAAGTTTGAACAAGACGTTCAAACTTTCTGCACGAAGCTTTGAGAGTTGATAAGAGCCTCTGTCTCTAGAAATCACTTCAACAACATGTAAGCACTAATGTCAAAGTTTTTTCTTCTTTTCAAATGATCTCCTATTTATAGGAGAAGCTCCAACGGTCAGCTCCCTCCTCCAACGGTCATATTTCTCCTTGAATTTCGGAGGGACCTGTACACATGTCACTCAACCAACGGTTAGTCAATAACTAAAATTACAACATCGTTTTGTAATGAAACAAGTGTAATCATAAGTAAAACTGAATTTCGGAATTTAATAAATAAAATTTCGCAGTCTAACCAAAAAGTAATTCATAGTAAATAATAAAAAGATATTAGGATTTTGTTTTGTAGGAATTCGGAACCTGAATTCTGTAGAAATTCGGAGTCTGAATTTCAAGGAAATTCGAAGTCTGGTTTCATCAAAATTCGGAACCAGAACTTACAAAGTTCAGAGTCAGAGTTCATTGGAATCCGGAGTCAGAACTCATACGAGTTCGGAGTCTGAATTCAGAGAACTCGGAGTCTGAACATAGATATGTTCATAATCAGAATTCGGAGTCGAACTACATGAGAGTTCATATTCATAATTTGGAGTGGAACTTCATGAGAGTTCGTATCCAGAATTCAGAGTGGAACTTCACGAGAGTTCGTACCCAGAATTTAGAGTGGAACTTCATGAGAGTTCGTATCCAGAATTCAGAGTGGAACTTCATGAAAGTTCTTATTCAGAATTCGGATCCTAAAACAGAATGCTCCATATCTAAGTATTATATGATTCTGAGATTTTAGATATGAATACGATTTTTATACTTAAGAAAAATATTGATATGAACAATGAAAACATGGTAGGGGTAAATTCCTTTGAGAAGGAAATTTTCCTTTTATAATTAAAATATAGATTTTCTTAAGTATAAGGTGTTTGTTATTTTCAAAACAAGAAGGAATGGAAAAGTCATAAGGAGAAACTTATTGAATCAACAGGCATCTAATATTGGATTACACGGCATGCAGTTCCCTTTGGGTGAATTAGATTGTACTTTGGGAAGTACACAGACACAAGTTGGAGTACACGGGTTGGATTACATCATGTACTCCCCCAAACAGACATTTCCTAGACCAAGTAGACGGACTAAGCCATGTAGGGTTACAGGGACACGTGTACATGGGCTGAAGTCGTGTACTGGCACATGGGTAAACTAGACAGGAAACCAACACACCATGTACTTCTACACGAACATGGTTTTATGACACATTCTATTTACACAGGAAGGACCTTGGGTCAAGGGACACAACATGTGACCCATACTACAAATATTGTACTCTTTTATACATGGATTCGATCCGTTGAACTTTGTATCTTGGAAAAGTTTTTTTAGGGTGTGTTCCCCTTATCCTTTCCCTAAGGGTTGGTATGGAATCATCTCATAATCCTAGGACTATGATCCCTTCAGCAGGACTTCTTGGATAGATTTGTCGGAATCCCTCTGAGAGGACCATATTGAGATCCTCTATTCATCTTCATTCCCTAGGTGGAGTTCTTGGAATCATCATGACCAACACTACGTGGGTGCTAATCCTCTACTCAGTAGATTAATCCGGATTTAGTTACTGGTATCACCCCATATACTTACCAGTGATCCTCATTTGTGTATCATATTCTCTTAAGACTATCAGCATGTACTTTAATTACGAGACCTAACGAGCACTACCTCTCGGATGGATGTCATTAATGCTATCAGACTCGGGAGTGTTTTCTCTCAGATGAGTGCTTTGTGGAATCTTCAAGCTGTAATCCTAGGTTGGTATACTATGATTGTGAGTTACCTTTAGACTATGTGTCTTTATTGAGTATATCTGGATATTCTTGTTATATGGATTGTATACATATACCTATGAAGAGATGATTATATTTCTTTTATTGTATGTTTTTTTGGTTTTAGGGTGTCCAACTGAGTATTCTAATACTCACCCCTGCATGGGATTTTCTTACACATGTCGTGTCTTGTGTAGAATATCAACCTTTTGAAATATTCCTTGATAGACTAGGACCATAAGGTTGTTATTGAGATTGGAAAGACATAGGTGTGTTCCTATGGTATTCTGATAGTAGTCATAGTTTCTTTTCAGGATGGACTTTTGTTACAAACTTTTGTGGCAGGCTTGTATTTGGATCTGTTTGCTTTTATTTACCTCATGTCATATTCTGGTTATGGGATTTAGATTTATTCATTCATATTTGTTCAATTTTTTTTACATTTCACCATTTTATAGGCTTGGAGATTTTTGTGTGTATATAGGTACTTAGGTTAAGGCCTCCCATGTCAGTTATATACCTACTCGGTGCTAGTCACCAGCCCCAGGCCTTTTTGGAAGTGGGATTGGGAAGTCACCTCACAAGACCCTTTGGGATGGGTCATGACATAGTGATATCTGAGGTGGTCAGTTCTACCTTAGTAATGAGAGTCTATGAGATTGGTTTGGGGAGATAGTGTTAAGTGTTTCGAGTTTGGATTTTAGGCTAGGGACTCTAGTGTTGGTGTGGCTGCTGACGTATCCATACATTAGGACTCTGATCACCTGCTTTTTGACTTGGTAAATCAGAATGATGGTTGTAGGGATAAAAATGGTACATGCATCATAAAGGAATGGGTGGTGGTTTTTATGTCCTTATTGAGTCATCTCTCTAGATATACTCATTGACCGTGTTATATCTTGTTTGTTTTAAAATTCCTTTGTGACATATGCTAGCTAAGATTCAGCATGATGATCATGAGGATGATCCCATTATTTATGATGAATTAATAAAGGGACTAGTTCCTGGGATTTTATCTCTAGGTGGTGTACCAGCCATACCAACACTCGTAAAGCAGCACGTGGTACCCGAAGTACCATCGGATGAGGTGTGAAGGTTGAGTGCGTGTTATGAGTTTCAGTGACAGAGACCCCTCAAGTTTCAAGGCAAGCCTGAACCACAGGTATCTGAAGACTGGATTGACATGGTGACCCATGTTTTACATCTAGTTAGGACACCAACAGATTATATGTTGGTCCTAGAAGATGGCCTTCTACATGTAACAATAAGGAAATAGTGGGGGTTAGTGACCCATTTTTACAACGAGGTGAATCTTTCATGGATAGAGTTTGAGTTCCTTTTCAAAGAAAAGTTCTCACCAACTGCGCTGAGGGATGTGCGTATCCAGAAGCTTCTTATACTCCATCAGGGCATCATGACAATAGCTGAGTATTCATCGAGGTTTACCAACCTCTCCTGATAATCTATGGATATGATTCATGGTAATTTCTATAGGGATTATACACTACTACAAACACGGCCTTTATCAGCGCTAAAAATGGCCTTTATCAGCGCTTTTTTTAGCACTGATAAAGGACCGTTTTATCAGCGCTTTTAAAAAAGCGCTGATAAAAGTTTAAAAAATTTAAAAAATTTAAAAAATTAAAAAAAAAATTAAAAAATATTGCGAATCGTGTGGGCTTTTATAGCGCTTGATCCCCCCATTTTACAGTGCTTTTCTGCCCCTATACAGCACCTCATGCACCCCATGCACCCCCTTCACCCTTTAACAGCGCTTGCTGTTATATTCCCCCATGCGCGCGCGCCCCTGCCTCCCACAGGATTTGAACTCGAGACCTCCCCCATGCGCGCCTAAGCCTTTACCACTACTCTATTTTGATTTTTCTTTCAATTCATGATATATATATATATATATATATATTTAGTTATATTTATTCGTATAGTAATATATATTTATATTAATATATATATAGTTATTATATTATAATATATATATAAAGTTATATTATAATATATATATATATAGTTATATTATAATATATATATATATAGTTATATTAATATATATATATAGTAATATTAATATATATATATAGTAATATTAATATATATGTATATAGTACTATTAATATATATATATAGTGATATTAATATATATCTATATCTATATATATATATATATTTAGTTATATTTATTCATATAGTAATATATATTTATATTAATATATATATAGTTATATTAACATATATATAGTTATATGAATATATATATATAGTTATATTAATATATATATAGTGATATTAATATATATACTTATAGTAAAACTAATATATATATATGTAGTTATATTAATATATATATATAGTTATTAGATTAATATATATATATAGTTAGATTAATATATATATATATAGTTAGATTAATATATATATATATAGTTAGATCAATATATAGGTATATAAATATTAATATATTGGTATTTTAAATAAAATGGATGTTAGTTATTATTTAGATAAAGCTAATATATTTTATATGTAAATATATTTTATTATTTATATTTATAATTAAATTTTTAGGTATGAATATATAAAAAAATTGTACATATAGTTATATATTTGATTATAAGTAGAAGTGCATTATCAAAAAGGATAAAATTTCAAATACATAATATCAATATGAATGTAATAACTTGGAATAAATTCAGTCCCCACCAAAAAAAGCCAATAATACCCCCTTAAACAAGGCTGAAAATCCACAAAATGTTAAAACATTTGGGTACCCTGACAATTAACTCAGTTTTGGAGGCCTTCTGGGCCTCTTTTGGCCTCAGAGAGCGCTTGACCGGGGTTTCCCCGGTCACAGCGACGTAGAGCTCGTCGCAGGATTCGATTTGATATGTGGTAGAGATGAAACGGACACCCAGATCAAAAGTTATGGCCGTTTGAAGTTTGAGTTGCGTTTTCAACATATTTTGGATCTTTTTTTAATTTTTTAGTCCTCAAATTGTTATTAAATGACTATTACTCAATAATAATTATCAAATTATTAATTAAAAATATTTTTTTAATTTTTTAAGAAGCCATTTTCACTAAATATCTTATATATATATTAAGTATAATAAGTGTAAATGTACATTTATACTTATCTAAAATATATTTAAAAATTATATATTATATTTATATAACTATATTTATATATTAATATATTAATATATTAATATATTTTTAATTTTTTTTGAAGCCGACCCTTTATCAGCGCTAAAAAAAGTGCTGATAAATGGGTGCCTTTATCAGTGCTTTTTTAGCGCTGATAAAGGGACCCCCTTTATCAGCGCTTTTTCATTAGCGCTGATAAGGGGGGGGGGGGGCTGCGAAAAACTGTTTTTGTGGTAGTGATACCTTTGAGTGAGGTATGCATAGAGACATTAGATCCAGTGTCATCCCTCTATGAATTCCTACCTATACTGGGGTACTGGACAAAGATTTAGTCGAGAGTTTCTTGGTTGAGAAAATATAGCCAGTGGTTGTTAGTAGTGGGAAAGTGGGAAGTGAGACCTCAGAAGAAGGGATCCAAAGTCAGTCTTAGGGACCTTGAAATTCAAGACATTTCAAGAGGAGGTCTCAGGACAGGGGATCTATAGTTAAGGGCTCATAGGTTGGGTCCGGTTAGTCTAGAGAGAGGCGGTGTTACTCATGTGATGGAAGGGGACATCTTGCACAAGATTTTCTGAACCACCATACATATGATAGAGAAACTATGGATGGGCCATAGAAACATAGGAAATAGAAGAAGTAGATAATTTCATGAGGTGGAGTATATGTTAGAGCATATAGGGGAGCGGCAGGATGTAGATGATGTTTTGAATTGTTTCCAACACCACCCCCAAGTGGTCCATGTCAGACTCAGGGAGTTGGATGACAGGGGTGGGGACAATTGTAGGCAGTTGAAGCTTATGAACCAGAGGTTGTGGGGATGATTCAAGGTATAATATATGTCTTTTATACCGTATATGCAGTACTGATAGACATAGGTTCTAGTCATTCCTCTCTTACCACATACCTTGTACGAAACTTATAGATTTTGGTTGAACCATTAGCTCAAACCTTACTCCTGGAGACTCCTGCTAGAGAACACTCAGTGATCAAACACTTATGTTGATACTGTGAAAAGTCATTTGGAGGTTATATTTTATGTTATAATCTCTTGGTAGAGTCATCGAGGCTTTATGACACCATTCTTTGTATGGAATGGTTATCTATAGTTCATGCCCATATCGACTATTTTAGGTGAAGGATGTGGTGTATCCACAGTGATGAAATCAGTGTTTTCTTTTTTGGTGAAAAATAAACCCAGGAATTATAGCATGGAATCATTCATAGGAGGGTGAAATCTATTACTCATCAGTTGTCCTGGTTAACCCTTGGTGCAGTGGATGTCATGAGTTCCTAGTTTCCTCTAGTGGTGGAAGAGTATGAGGATGTCTTCCCTAAGGATGTTCTAGGTTTACCTCCCCACTGAGAGATAGAATTCTTCATTGATCTACACCCCGAGATAGTACCGATATATACACTATCATATATGATAGATACCCTAGATCTTCATTGGATGAGGGTGTTGTTGGAGGACTTATAGAGGAAGGTCTTTGTTAGACCTAGTGTTTCACCCTAGGTAGCCCCATTTTTTTTTTCAGGAAGGAAGACTAGAGATTAAAGTTCTTTTTAGACTACTAACACTTAAATCAGGTGACTATGAAGAATAATTATCCACTATCTAGGATCAGTTACCTCTTTGATCAATTAAGAGGGGCACAATGGTTCTTGATGGTTGACCTCAGGTCAGGCTATCACCAGCTATGGGTATGGGATGAGGATATATCGATGATTGCATGTAGATGTCTTTACAATCACTATTACAACTTGGTGATGACCTTTGGTGTGAATAATGATCTAGAATTATTCATAGGACTCATGAATCAGATCTTTCATCCTTTCTTAGATCGTTTCATGGAAGTATTCATTGTTTAAATCCTTATTTACTCAACGTATGAAGAGGAGAACATTAGACACTTGAGGATAGTTCTCTATGTACTCCTAGTGAACCAGATTTATGAAAATATCTTGAAGTTCAAATTTTAGATTTAGGTGGTCTACTTTCAAGGAAACATTATCTCAATAGATGGAGTGGCAGTGGACCTGACCAAGGTTAAGGAAGTGTTAACTTGGGAGCCACCCAAAAGCATGATGGAGGTGTAGAGTTTCCTTGGGTTGGTAGGATATTACTGGATATTCACACCTAATTTCTCTAGGGTATTGGAACCCATGATAACATTGAATAAAAAGGGGAAAAATTTCTTATGAATGGAGAGGTTCCAACAGACTTTTCAGTAGTTGATGTAGAGTTTGATGATCACTCCCATACTGAGATTTTCAGAGGAGGGTGTTGAGTACATATTGTTCTACAATGAATTTGGAACTAGGCTTGGTTGTGTTATCATTTAGATAAAAGTGGTTATTACCTATGTTTTAATTTCATTGGAGACCACATGATTAGAACTACATGACCCATGATATTGAGTTAGCAGCAGTAGTATTCTCTTTGAAATTGTGGCGACACTACCTCATGGGTGAGTTGTTTATCATCAACTCTGATCACATGAGTCTCAATTATTTGTTCTCTTATAAGGATATTAACTTGACACCGAGGAGATGGATAGAGTTCCTTCATAATTATGACATTGAAACTGTCTATACTCTTATGAAGGGGAATATGGTAGGAGATTCTCTCAGTAGGAGAACTTTATTACAGTTGTTGAATAACGCGTCAGTGAAATTATCTTTATCCTTTGTGGATGGATATAGAGAAGCTTAACTACAGTCGATGGTTGTTATCCCTCTTCTCTTGAAGCGATCCAGGGAAGCACATCTTGGGGATACCATCTCTAAGACACTACATACTTAGATATCCACAGGGCATACTCATGATGGATTTTCTAATGGTGGGGAGCACATCGTTCTTTTCAGAGGATGAATGATAGTACCATTGTCATTGTGGGAGGATGTTCTAAGATAGTTACATACATCTCCTTTGGAAGTAAATAAAATTGTGGAAAAGATATACTAGGGCCTTCGATGTCAGTTTTTGTGGATAGGGATGAAGATGAGAGTTGCATAGTTTTCCTCTTGATGCCTTACTTTTCATCAAGTGAAGGCTGAGCAACAAGTTCCATAGGGTTTAGCTCAACTCATTGAGGGAACATAGTGGAAGTGGGATGAGATATCCATAAAAATCCTGATGGTATTAGAATATAAATCTAGAGTAAATTATGTCTTCTAGGAGATCGTAGACTAACTCACCAAGTCATCCCACATCCTAGCTATTTGAGAGTAGATTTCAGTAGAGATATTGGGATGATTCTATGTAAAAGTGATAGTCTAACTCCATGTAGTTCCATAAATGAGAATTTCATACCATAATGATTTCATCACATCCTGGATGTGGAAGAGGTTACAAGAGGCATTTGGGACTCAGTTATTCTTGAGAACAGTGTTTCACCCCCAAACTGATGGCCAGACAGAGTAAACCATTCAGGTTTTGGAGGACATGCTATGAGATTTCATGTTATACTTTTGTTTTAGTTTGTAGGATCACATACCATTGGTGGTGTTTTCATACTAAAACAATCACCATTACACCATTGATATGGAACTATTTAAGGCTTTGTATGGGAGACCCTGTAGGTCACCCATTTACTGGACTGACCTAGAAGAGTTGACACTCATGGGCCTAGATTTGTTGAGAGAAACTACCAAGAAGGTTCAGATTATTCAGGAGCATGTGGAGACTACATAGAGACACCATAAGTCTTATGTTTACAGATGATAGAGGCCTTCGGGGTTCGAGGAAGAAGACCATGTGTTCCTATGAGTTTTAGATCAATGTGGATTACATATATTTGGACAGGGTGGAAATATATCTCTAAGGTTCATATGACCTTTTTAGATACTGGAAAGATTCAAAAAGGTGGAATACTACTTAGCTCTATCTCTATAGTTAGACCAGATACATGACGTCTTCTACATGTCACAGTTAAGGAGGTATGTGCATGACCCATTGCACATTATCGATTGGGGTGAGCAAGATATTGAGGATAGAGATACCTTTGATGAGTACCCAGTAGAGATCAAGGATTAGTAGGAGAGGACCCCTCATGTGTGATAAATTCCTTTTTGGGTGTGTCAGGTGGCAGCACAAGAATCTTTGGGAGAGAACATGGGAGCAGGAGGCTCAAATTCATGTTCAGTACCCATATCCTTTTAAATAGACATTGTTTTGGCTTTTCATAGACGTAAATCCACAAGTTGGGGAGAATGTAATATCTTATATTTTCCATATATTATTTTTAGATATTATATGGATTGTTTTCGATACTAGACATTGAGACAACATGCGATTCCAAGGCCTGATGTTCCTAGAATGAGTGTTTGAAATATATTAAATATATTAAATTGGACACACACAAAGTTTTCCTAAAAAAGTAGGATAACTTATAAATAGGTGCTCAGATAAAAAATATAAGGGCACTATTTAGTTTAGAATGCGGGTTTTACCCTAGCCATGACTTAACCTTGGTTAGCACAAGTTGTTTTTGAACAAGTCATCACAGGCATGAAAATGAATAAAATAATAAAATAAATTATTTTATTTATAATTATTGACACATCGACCGATCTGTCTTTAAATAGACTATTATAGATAAACTATAGGGTTATCTACATAACCCTAGAATCATTGGAGGGCCGTTATAGAGTGATTCAGAGGAATTCACTCAGACGACTAGTGAATGGATCTTGGATCAATGATCCATGCATAAATGAATCAAAGGATCTCAACAATGAATGTGACACAACATCGTTCTTCATTAGCGTTTGATCTAACTTTAGGTAGGGTGTGTTTTGATTTGATTATTTCCCCATTTTTTGTTTCTATGATCGGCATAGATCAATCGACTAATGGATTTATCTGTGGATCATTCATATCATGGGATGTATTAGATTAATTTATTTTTGGGAGATTTTTCTTCATCATTCGATTTTTGATTATTCTATTGTCATTCTAACAGAAACGAACTGAGATTGACAGAAACATCGATTGAGGTTTGTTCCTCTTGATTGTTCTTGTGCATTTCTCCATCATTTTCTTTATTAACCATGATCATTCTTCATTTGGCCTAGGATTCAAAGGATACTAATGAATTGATCATTTTGCACCCATTTATTGGCTCAATGATCTAATATTTTATATCCCAACTTGACATGATGCAATAAAGGTGTGATGGTGGTAACAACGAATAGATATGACCAGTTTGGAAACCCCCAATTTCACGTGGGATGTGTCGATGGTGATCAGGATGAATGAAATCCATTTTCCAAATAGATTCAAAGGTAAAAATCCAGTGAACCTCCATGGTAGGGTTTAGCCAATGTAGATCCATACTTCTCAGAGAGATTAGAGTTGAATTTCAAGGTGACAGTGGCGTGGGTGCACATGAGAGAAATAAGAAGGGTTTCTAGAAAAAATCTATACAAACAGCATGTAATATTGGATTACACAGAGTTTAGTATGTTTCGGGTGACTTAGAGTCTACTTCAAGAAGTACAAAAACATAGGTTAGAGCACACGGGTTGGATCATTCCATATACTCCCCCATAAAGACACGGCCCAAACCAAATACTCAGGCTAAGACGTGTAATGGTACACATGCACAGGTACATTCGTTGAAGTTGTGTACTAGTACACAGTTAGACTACATGGGTAGCCTAAACACTATTTACTTCTACACGAACATGTCTTGATAACACAGGTCATTTACATGGGCAGGACCTGGGGTCAAGGGACATGGTGTTTGACCCCAACTACACACTATGTACTCTTGTATACATTTCTTAGTGCCCTTGTCCTCCGTATCTTGGACAAGTTTTGTTAATATATGTTCCCCTTATCATTTACCTTATGCTTGGTATGTTATTGTCTCCTACTCCTAGGAATATGATCCCTAAAGTAGGACTTCTTGGATATAGTCATCGGAATCCCTCTGAGATGCCCATAGTGAGATCCTCTATTCATCTTTGTGCCCTAGGTGGAGTTCTTGGTATCATCATGACCAACACTACGTGGGAACCGATCCTCTACTTATAGGGTTAATCCAAATTGAGTTATTGGTATCACCCCATGGCCTTGGTAGTGATCCACATATATATCATATTCTCTTTAGACTATCAGTGTGTACTTCTAATGATGATACCAGATGAGAACTACCTCTTGGATGGACACCATCAGTGCTATCAGACTCATGTGTGTGTTCTCCCGGACAAGTTCTTTGTGGAATCTATGATCTGGAATCCTAGGCTAGTATACTATAGTTGTGAATTTCCTTTAAACTGTGTGTCTTTGTTAAGTATATCTAGATATTATTTTCATATGTGTTGTAGACATATACCTTTGTAGAGTTGATTGTATTTCCTTTGTTGTATGCTTTATGGATTCATGGTGTCTTACTGAGTATTGTTATTCTCCCCCATATAATGGATTTTCTTACACATGTCATGTCTTGTGCAGACGATAAAGCTTTTGATAGATTACTTGATGGACTAGGACTATATAATGTTTAGTAAGACCAGATAGACTAAGGTGTGTTCTTACGGTATTCGGACCATAGTCCCATTTTTATTTTAGGTTGGAATTGTGTTACAAACTTTTGTGTTGGGCTTGTATTTGGACCTTTTTAATTTCATTTACTTCCTATCATACTCTGGTTGTGGGATTTAGATGCATTCATGTATAGTTGTTCAGCTTTTTTACATTTGAGCATTATATAGGCTTTGAGATGTGTGTGTGTGTATAGGTACTTAGGCCAAGGCCTCCCATGTTAGTGATATTCCTACTTAATGATAGTCATCATCCCTTGGACTATTATAGGAAGTCTTGGGGAGTCACAGCATGGGACCCTTTAGGATGGGTCATGACAAAAGGAATGTCAAATTAATAATAAACAAAAAAAATTAATTTACACAATTTTTTTTTGTAAAAATAATTTATAAATAAAAATGTTATGTTTTGAAATAACAATATTTTGTGACATGTAATTTATTTTTCCTCGATAATTTTTATCAAATTATTTTTATTTTCAACTATTTCTTATATGTTTAATCCATGTTTTATGTTTCATTTAGATTAGCCTTATAGTTTATATGTTATAGGCTTTCAAATTCACCTACTTGAAACATTATTATGCTTAAAGTATGTGAATTTAAAATCCTAAAAAAGAATAAACTATAAGTCCAATCTAAATGAAAGATAAAAAATAAATTTAAAATAAAAAAAATAGTTGAAAATAAAAAAAGATTAATAAATATAACAAACTAAAAATAATTTACACAAAACAAACTTTATTGATTGAAAACTTAATATTTACACTTCAAAAAATGTATGTACATAAAATATTGTATAAATAAAATTTATTTGAAATTTAAAACATTGACTAAAAAAATTAAAATTAATTGAAAATAAAAAATAATGTCAAAAAAATAATAAACAAAATTTTTAAATTTACACAAAAAAATATTTTCTGTAAAAATAATTTATAAGTACAAATATTAATTTTTGAAATAACAATATTTTTGTGCCATTAAAATTATTTTTCATCGACATTTTATAAAAAATTATTTTTATATTCATCTTTTTTTAAGAAAAATTTCAAAATATATATCACCCAAATCCAAAGTACATAACTTTGAGGGAAAAGATGAAATCCAACAACAAGACCCCTAACAGTTTTTGAAAGTAGCCATGAAATGAGCCACATTATTTCTATCTCTCCCAAAAAAAGAAAAATGACATGAAGAAAACAAAGCCGCCAAAGATATGATGTTATCGGTGATAGATGCTAAATCCAGGAGGCCACCTCCTTCCACCTCCAATGTGTTTATAATAACTTGACTGTCAGATTTGACCATAATATCGTTCCATCCAAGAGATTATATGAACAACAAACCCTTCCCAATATCCATGGCCTCTTCCATAGGAGGAGACCAACAAGAAAGGTCTGAGGAATGATGATTTGCAATAATAGAGTCTACATGGTCTCAAAGAGTTCCCTTGAGGCCAACAGAACTTTCTCCAGGAATCATCAAATTAGTATTGAGTTTGAAAACACCAGGAGAGGGAGGAATCAATCTAGACTAAGGGGATTGAACAAGCGTGGGAGGATGGATGCCCTCAACATCCACCCACTGAGACTACAAATTGTAAATCTTGGCAATACACACTATGTCATCTTTGACAATGCTCTAAAAAATGAAGGTATTTAGGTGAAACTATATAATACAAACACAGATACACATACCCTCTATAGTATGAGTAGGAAAAGATCTAAACCACTCCCCCAAAATAAGTCTAATGTCCCAAATATTTCTCCAAAGGGAAAGATATAGTGTCACGATTTTCGATCAAAGACTGATGACCCAGGGGTAGGAAAAAATAGCATGGAAATATGTTTCCTCATAACCCCACAGAGAAAGCGTAGGCCATTATTAGAGAGGTTCCTATCATCCAAGCGAGCATAAATTGGAATGATTCTTATACATAATTTCCAAATTAAAACCTTGACCTTTGGTGGTGCATTCAGATTCCAAATATGTTTCCACATAGGGAGACAAGTACCTTTTTATCCCACAATGCATGACCCGTAACCTGAAAGGATGGAATAACAGTTAGAGGAATCATGATACTAGCACAACTTGTTTGGGACTTCATCGTGTATCATAAGAACCACCAGGATAGCCTTATGATCAAGCTCACAAAACCAGAAATTGAGCTTATGAAGGTCCCGATGAGAAAGGTCATCAACCAAGAGCTATTTCACAATAGAATACTAATTGTTGGGAACAAGTGAAGATATGGGAATTAAACCATCCAAACCAAGCAACAAAGAATCGTGAAAAATATTGACTGAATAACTGCTAGATATTCTGCAATAAATTTCATAGTTCATGACAGAATTTTACCCCCAAACCCTCCTCCAAAAATATCTCGGCCTAAGACCCAAGCTAGAAGATAAAAAACTATCATGGGGAAAATACTTAGATTTGAAAACTCTAAAACACAATCTATCCAAGTTCTGTAAAAGGCAGCATCCTTTCTTGGACAAAAGGGTGTTGTTAAAAATACTCAAATCTCGAAATCTCATTCCTTCACAAGACTTAGGCAGACACAACTTCTCCCAAGTGAGCCAATGTAAATGATTTTTCCCTTAGAATGACCCCACTAGAAATTAGAAAAGGCTGAATGAATTTAATGGATGAATAACCTAGAGAGATTTAAGAGGGAAATTATGTAAGAAGGAATAGCTTGGGACACATATTTAATGAGAAAATCCTTTCCATACCAAGAAAGAATCTTACCAGACCATCCCTAGATTCTTCTATGGACTTTATCCAGTATAAAAGAGAATACATCTCTTTTAGAATTCCAATGTTTTCGGGAGGCCTGTATATTTTTTATATTTCTCCATGAACTCAATACCACACAAACCAGCAATAATATCTCCCATCCCTTCTTTCACACCATGACTAAAGGATATCTCATATTTAGAGAAATTAATGTGTTGTCCCAGGGCCTTGGTAAAAGCATCAATAATTCGAAGAATCTTTTGGCACTCCTAAGAAGTTTCTCTTGAGAAAAGGATACAATCATCAGCGAAGAAATGTTGAGTAATAGGAATACTTTTCCGACAAACCATGGCCCCATTAATGAGTCTATCCAAATATTCTCTAGATAAAATATGAGACAAAATGTCAGCGACAAAGAGAAATAAGTAAGGGGAAAGAGGTTCAACCTTCCAAATGCCTCTAAATGGTTTGAAGTTATTTTTAAGGAAACCATTAACTTTGATTCTATAGGAAACAATATTAACACAACTCATAATTTCTCTCACCCATTTTGGAAAAAATCCCATTTTACTCATAGAAACTTCTATGAAGGACCATTACACCCTATCATAATCCTTTGACATATCCAATTTCATATCCAGAATCTCCCTCTTAGAGGTTGATAAAGTTTTCATAGAATGAAATATTTTGTGGGCCATGATTATGTTATCTCTGATAAGCCTATTGGGAACAAAATCACTATGGTTCTCAGAAATAATAAATGGAAGGAAACTACCCAAGTGACGGGAGTGGAATTTTGAAATGATATTATAAATCACATTACATAAGATGATAAGACTAAAATCATAAATATTAATCGGGCCTATGAATTTTGGGATCAACACAATAAGAGTTTCATTTACCTTATATATACTTATAGAACCAGCCCACAGATGTATTAGATAAATAATGCCTGGGCCTACAATATTCTAAAACCACTTCAAGAAAAGGGAATATAACCCATTCGAACCAGGAAACTTTGAAGAATAAAGGCTCTTTAGGGCCACCACAATTTCCTCCCCAGAAATATCTTCCTCAAGATTTGAATCCATAAACTCAGTCACCTTTGACTCCATGAAACTCAGAAGGTCCCCCTACTAGGTGTCTCTCTCTCTATAAACAGAACATATTTTTATAAAAGGAATCAATCGGCTCCTGAATTACTGCCCTATCATAAGTAATGTTTCCATTTCCATCCTCCAACTTGTAAACAAGGTTCTTAATTATTCCGGCATAGACCTTTTGATGAAAGTGACTAGTATTTTGGTCAAATTGTTTGATAAAGGCCTCCCTTGACCAAGAGAACTAATAGATTTATTTATCTCTTAGGGTTTCATCCAACTTCCTTTCCAGATTCACAACCTCCTATAATGAAAAAACAGAAGAAGGTTTTTAATAGCCAATGGATAGAGATTTCTTGAGCTAGGGGATTCTCTTATCAAAATTCTTGATGTGTTTTTGACCCTAACACTGCAATTGAGCATCCACATGCTTAGTTTTATCTCAAAATTGGTCATGAGAGGAGTACCAAGCATCTTTGACCACATCCTTGCAACTATCATTGTGGATCCACATGCATTTGTAAAAAAAACATCACATTGGATTATCACCCAAGGGAATAGCCTATGGCTAGAGGAAAATGAGGAAATGGTCAGATGAGACTAGAGGGAAATGAGAAACCCCATACCTCCAGAACCTATACATCTAGTCTCTAGATTCCACAAACCTATCCAACCTTTCCAAAATTCTAGAGGCATGGTCACATCCATGAAACCAAGTGAACGAGCTCCCTGAGAAACCATGATCTGGAATACCATCCTAAATAAAACAATCTTGGAAGATATGCATGGAAGAAGCACTCTGTCTAGCACCACCCAACTTCTCATGGAAAAATCTCATTAAATTCCCCACCAAACAAAATGGGGCCCTAAAGGAAATTCCTAATAAAAATGACCAACTCCCAGGATCTCCATTTATCTCTCTCTCCTTTCCAGTCATAAAAACCCAAAAAGATCCACATTGGTTCCTGGGGTTAGGGGATAGAGAAATAAATGTGGTGATTGGATATGTTTACCACCGAATCATTGAATTTCTCTTTCCACATGAAATAAGTTCCTCTAGCATGGATTGACCATCTAACTAAGAAATATTTTTGAAAACTGATCTTCAAAGAAATTCCTATCATGTCCTTTTTCCCATCATGGTCTCAGAAAAGAATACCATGTTAGGGATGTACATAAAGCTCCATTGGAGGAGAATAAAAACTGAATGTGGGTTTATAATCCCATAGCAGTTTCAACAAAAGTTTTTCATTGTATAAGTTGGGGCTGGTTCAAGCTAGCATGTTCCTCTGAAACATAAAGAAGAGAACCATCAACCACCACTATTAATATTTTTGGGAGATTTACCTCTAGAAATGAGGCCTTAGAGCTCTTATTAGAGCCACAAATAACCATATCAAGACTAAAAGATACAAAATACCCTATGTAAAATAACTTCCATGTTGGATAATTTTTTGCACCCAGCCTCATTCCACCAAGAAAGATGATTTCTTCCTTAGGTAAGGGAATATAAATATCTATAGAAGGGGAAAGACCTTGGTCCAGAGAGTCAGGAAAAATATGATTTGACATGTAGGGGGGATTAGATGAATCCTCTAACCTTGATATTATCTGTGCAGGTGGAGCTACTATCTCCGTATGGGAGATATCCGCTCTAGTATGAAAAATAAAAAATCCACTGTAAGTATTCTAGGGATCTGTCATCAAATACTCAGTCCTCAATCCTCTGAAAACTATTTAATGTGCACAAGGAGGAGGGTGTTCCTAGTCTGGAACATTAGAAATTGGGGGGTAGGGGTTTGACAATGTCACCTCTCTTGGTATAGGTGAAAACAATCCCCCACCACTATAGATGATAACATGTTATCATAAGAGTGGGCCTTCGTAGCCTCCTAAACAACCAAAAGAAGAGCATGATACCAAAGGAGTGGAGGACCTGAAATCTGGCACACTGAAGCCACAAACACTTTCTTCATGGAATAAGGTTATTGATACATCTTTATATTTTTATTCCCTGTGAAAGAATCCTCAACATCCCAAGACCCCTTATCGAGTAACCCCTAGAAAGAAAACTCAAAGGATGGGAAACACGAGACCTCTAGACAATGAAAGGACGAGCTAACTAGGGAAATAGGGAAATATTGAAGTCCCGAAGGGATTATCACTACCTTATCAGTCGAGGGGTCTTGGACCACCTGCCTATTGTGAATAACCCTAAACTTCTATTTTTCAGCCTACGAATTCAAATTTCTCTCTAAGGGATTATCCTGCTTCCACATAACATATTGAAATATCAAACATCCCTCTAAATCTGATTTATTTGTTCCACAATCATGAAACCTATGACCGATAATGCCATAGAAAAATAGAAGGAAGGGTGTTTTTTGAATTCAATAGCTGCCAAGATCTTTTCTTATGAGAATCTAGAAAACAAACCCTATATTGGAAGTTGATAGATGTCCACCATAACCCTAATCCAAACTATGGGACCCCACTGTATCATATCTAAATCATCCCAATCCATGAAATCCTCGATAGAATTCCCAATATTTTTCATGAATTTCACATTTCTAATGAGAAATAGAATACCTTTAACTCGAATCCAAAAAGGGGAGTAGGATAAAACCATCCCACTGATATTAAATCCATTTGAGAATTCATTGATCAAAATCAGGTGATAATCAAAGGACTAAAAGCATCCATAAAAAACTCTAATCTTCTCAGAATCCCTATAGAATTCCAAGATAATCATCCCAAATTTGATTTACCTGATAGAAACTCCTCCTTCCAATATCCATATTGATTGCATCATGTTTTTTAGTAAGTTCAAGATATAAGATCTATTAAATGAAATATTTCCCACTGTAAGGTAGGATAGGTTATTTCAAATACAAATTTCCACTATAGTACAGACTTCCAGTGTTAATTTTCCCAATCAGTAATTGAAAACTTATCCCAGTGATTAAGGAGATCATTCTCGATAATTGTCGAGGGAATAGAAGGAAAAACATCAATAAGATTTATA
The DNA here is from genome assembly GCA_963277665.1 of Viscum album. Classification (NCBI taxonomy): domain Eukaryota; kingdom Viridiplantae; phylum Streptophyta; class Magnoliopsida; order Santalales; family Viscaceae; genus Viscum; species Viscum album. The sequence continues at coordinate 1,888,479,552 of OY728127.1, read as the reverse complement.
GAAACCTCCCAAAAACATTTTCTTTGATCTCCTAGGATGAAAATAGGAACAAAAAATCCCAAGGATTATAGTTAGAGGAGAGGTCGTGATTAGAAAAAATAATTTTTTGCTGGTGACTTGGTTCGCCTGTATGGGGGATGGATGATATTTGGGTTGTGGGTAATAGAAGAGTCATCGAAGGGGACTCCACAATCGAAATCCATGGTAACTAACAATGCCACTCACCATGGTTAGAATCAGCCTTCTCCAATGAAATCCATGAAACAATTTCCCACAAAAAATAACACCACCACCAATCCTCTAAACTCGATCGATGTGTAGGGAATATGATCCACAAATCCACAAAATAATAATATGTAGATCAAATCCAAAATATGTTGAGATGCTAGATGCTAAATAGATATCATAACACTATAAGAAAATCGGATCCACATATACCACAAAGTAGATCCATAAAATCCATAAAATAGAAGTCAAAAATCATATCCTTATATCAATAAGAGGAAAGAAAGGAAAACATGAGCAGATCAGTGATGAAATGGAACCTATTCCCAAAAATTATCATTTAAGAGATGATGGCCCACAACACCGATGAAATAGAGAACCGGTATAGAAACCAGGAAACCCTAGGAAATCACCTTGGTTACTTATGTGGAGGCCATTTCTGATGATTTCTTAGAAAGGGTGTTCATAGGAGAAAATTATTTAATCACAAGGGTCATCCTTTTAAAAGGCATGATGCCATGGTGGCTAGATTATTGGGTATGAAGGATCTCATTTCTATGGGGGTTCTCAAATTGGAGATAAATTTATTTAGGAAGGGGCATCTTTCAATGTCTCTTTCAGTTAGAGGATTATAGATATTGTAAGTGGGATGTTGGTTCCTTGTTTCTAAATCTTGGGACAATTCATCTTCTTGAATGGTCCTTAGATTTTAAGGTGTTAAGGGAAAATAATACCTTTTCATAGGTATGGGTGAGGCTTCTTAGTCTCAATTGGATTATGTGGAACCCATAAATTCTGGATGACATTACATATGAAATTGTGGTATTAATTCATTTGGACAAGGAAACCGAATTTGTTAGGTATGGACACTATGCAAAGATGCTGGTTGAGATCGATCTTAGATCCACCATTGTTGATAATGTTATTTTATCTACTCTAACTGATGAAATTCATATCAAGGTTGATTATGAGAAATTTATAGATTTTTTCTCTATGTAAATTTGTTGGGAATTTGACTCAGAATTGCAGGAGGAGTTTATATGATTTTTTTGGCTCAAATGGGCACTCTGTAATAGATTGTGTTGTTATATCCAAAGGGAAGCAAGACCTATAGTCTTTACTAAATGGGAAGACCTATGATTTTACTAGGAAACCCAAGGATAGGCTAGTGGTAGCAAGGGCTGATCATCCTAACTTAGGCTTGGAGGGCACGATGTTAATGTTTCAGGGTGAAGAATCCAATGCTAAGGCAGTTTACGATCTTGATCCAAAGGTAGGTGAATATTTTGGCCTTATAATAGATGGTGTGGGGACTAGGGTGGAATGAGCTTAGGATGAAAATGTTATTTGTGAGCTTGCTGCTGGAAATGAGGAAACAGATTGTAGGAGTAGTGATGGTGTTTCTATAGGTGTTAAATTAATTCAGTATTGATCTCCCTCTGAACCTTTTCAATAGGTTGGCAGCTATATGTTGAGTGTCTTTCAACTCACTGATTATGATGGGATGAACGTTGGTGAGGTGGGGAAGTCTATAGATGAGGCTATTGGTGTTGTGTCCGATTGTTGACCTTTATCAAATGATGGGAAATGTTGTATTGTGTAATGGATTTCCACATATTTTTAGGGAATATTCTACAGGATGATGGGTTTGGGAAATATAATGTGCAATAGAGTGTTGATTATCTTCAAGAGATTCAAAATGTATTCAATTCTTTAAGAATGTTTGGTAAATTGGGGAATATTTTGGATGATGGAAGTGATAAGGAGAAGCATATGGTTTTGTTGTGCACCACTCATCTCTAATCTACAAGAAGTGGCAAGGGAAAGATGGTATGCAATGATGGTTTTTCTCTGGTTCCTCTAAAAATAAGGTCATTAAAGTATTATTCAAATCTACCCAGGATTGTGTCTACCGGATCATCTTACAAGGCATAAAAGAACATGTTCACATCAGAGTTGGAAGGGTCCAAGGAGAGGATCCTTAGGATCCTCAATCAAGGAAATTCATAATTGGAGTGGGAAACTACTTATTATGATGATTATTATGATTATGATTATGGAAATGATCCTTCTTTTTTTTATCTGTAGTTTTCTTATGTGGATGAGGGAATGTCTCTTTATATGACCCCATCCACTTTCTTATTTTCTTGTTATCTTTTTCTTCCACATTTAATAAATTTTCAGAAGCTTTGACTTCTCGCTAGACCTTTTTCATATATATATATAGACAAAACAAATTAAACAATTAAACATTATTAAATTGTTTTTAAATAATTCATTGGATAATGTAATTAATAATTAAAATATAATTATTAATAATTTATAATAGTGAATATAAATAATGTAATTAATAATATATTTAATTTCATATTTTAAAAAATAGTAATAATCAATAATTTAATCAATATTAATTATTTTATTATTATTTTAGATATTGTTGTTATTGTTGTTGTTTGTAATTATTATTAATTATTATTATATAATAATATTTTATTTCATGTAAATTATTTTATATTTATTATATTTATGACTAATAATTCTATTAATAATAACGATGATAATCATGTAAATAATAGTTTTATTATTAAATATTATTATTATTAAGTAATAGATTAATTATAATTACTTCATAAAAATAATATATTAATTATATTTACTACTACTCTTATTAAATAACAATTATGAACATACAATCATTTCGAATTAATGATTATTTAAAATTAATAAAATTAACAATTATATTATTATTGAGTATTATTAAATACATAAATCATTAGATTATATATAATATTTAAAATTATTATTTATTTAATTGTTTATTATTAAAATAGTAACTACATTACTCTTATGATTCTTATAAATGATTAATAATTATATTATACACTGTTAAAAATAAAATTATTACTAAAAATTATATTTTCTATATTAAAAATTCAATTAATATTTATTTTAAATTATATTATTAACTAATTTTTTAGTTACATTTAGAATTATATTATTTACATAATTATTCATAATTATTGTTGTAATTCTTGTAAATTTGTTAAAATATAATTCTTATTTTTGAAAAATTAAATTCATAATATTTAACAGTAATAACATAATTAATATTTATTATTTATTATTTTTATGATGTTCCTTTTATTTTCATTTAATTTTTATTTTCACAGTCAATGCATTAAATTTCATATAGATTTTATTTATACTATATTTTATGCACATAATTTTTTTGAAGTACAAATGTTATGTTTCATATCAATAAAGTTTCTATCATGTAAATTATTTTTGGTTTGTTATATTTATTATATTTTTCTATTTTAAAATATTTCTTATATGTTTAATTCATGTTTGGAATTTCATTTATTTTAAACTATTTCTTATATGTTTAATTCGTATTTGGTTGAACCCAATATAGTTGTTGGATAAATATTTGAAGGGGAATTGATATTGTTCAGTTGTTTATCTTTTCCTTTGTTTTTTTTCTTTTTAAGTGGATTGTATTTCTTTAAAATCATGTGACAATTTGATTTTTTCAAACCATATTCAATATTTTCTCTGACTTAATGAATTTAAAGGTTGAATGATATTTAAATTCATCCAATTGAGTATTGTTTCCATTGATAGAAAGTTTCTTGTCTTCCATGAATATCAAAAATCCAGTTGTTATGTCTTATTAAAAAAAATCAATTGAACAATTGATAATCAAAATTTACCCTATCTTATCCTTTGTTTCTATTTTTTATCTCTTCTTGAAATTCATCCTGTTTTCTTTCTTGAATAATTTGATCTCACTATTTCTCACAACTCATATCACATCACTTCACCACCTGTTTCTTTGTTTACTTTTTATTTATTGATTTATTTTTCTTGATTATTCACACACCTTACTTGTGGGATTGACCCTACTTCCACTAAACTAGTTTAAGTAGTAAAATAAATAAATAATTTGGTCCAATTTAATTACACTTTCATTAGGAACAAAGGTTGATCTACCTTCAAATATTGGTTTCCTCATAATGGAAAGAGATGGTGATGTGAATCATCATCCATGGTTATCCATCAAAAAGTTTCATAGACAAAACTAGATATCCATGTGGAAATGTAGTTTCAACTATGTTCTCCTTGGACAATGTACATCTTCCTATTTCATAATGGAAAGCATCAGTTGGTGGTCGTCTTTTTCGATAAGCTTCATCGGAGGGCATCAAGAGGGGATCGCAGCGCCGACTCATGGTAGGTTGAAAATGAAGCTTTCATATGTGGTATGTTATTATCTTGTGGTAGCTTGAGGGAAGGGGGAGCTCACAATCAGTTGTGATTAGGGTAGGTTTAATGTGAGGATTGTTGTAGCTAGAGGATGTTCATGTTGTAGGTTGGGTTAATGGGAGCTTAAGCTACCATGAATATGCAGTCAGTATGGGTTCCCATTTGCGGTCACCTTAGGGGTATCACAGTCACTTAAGTGACCATGATATGATCTTGTGGTAGGTTCAATGTAATGATGTGCAGTCACTTGGTGGTATTTTAATGTGGTAGCTTTAGCTAACAGAAGTACCTTGCAGCCACTATATTGACCCTAAGCTTGTGGTCACTTAAAATTTTTTTTCTAGTGCGTGTTTAATTCAATTTCCACACAAGGTAATTTAAGTGGGAATACTTCGTGCGATCACTTCCTCCCTTGATGAATTTCCTAACCCATATTTCAACAAAAACTTTAAGTGAAATTTTTTTCCAAACAAATTCAATTAAATTATTAATATAAAATACGCTCAATTAAATTTCAACAAAAATTTTAACTCATTTCCATTCAATTACAAATAAATTATTTTAATGAAAATATTTTCATTACTCAAAAATAAATTTCATTTACAAGTTGAAAATTAATATTGACAAAACAAAATAAATGTATGTATTTTTCGTTAATTCAAAAAATGTTTGAAATAATTAAAACTCAAAAATTAATCAATTTTTGAATTTAATTCCAAAATGAATGTTTTTTCATCAAATCAAAGTTTAGAAATAAATTTCTATTTCATTTTTATGGATTATTAATTAAAATTAAAAAATAAATAAATCATTTAAAGTCAGTAATTTGATTTAATTATCATTTCAGTCTAGAATTCAAAAAGATCATAAAATTCACTATTTTATCGGGGGTTTGATTGAATTAGGGGTTAATTCTTATGAAAAGTAGATTTTTTTCTTCAAATATTCTGCCCACATCACTCCCCCACACTTGAACTATTATGTTGCCAGATAATTTTATCATTGAATTTCATTTATTCAAATAAAATTCATCCTGCATGGATCTAAATATACCACCTAAAAGTGAAAGAAAACACATATTCATCCAATGTTTGAATTATTATACTTCCTATGTGAATTAAATCACTCCTCACTTCAATCCAATCAATGTTCCAAGTCTAGGATTTGATTAAATTAGATTTAAGTGGTGTTAAAATTTTAACAATAAGAACTTCCATTTGTCCTTATCTCCTATGTTTTTTCAAACTAGAGTTGAATTTTCCACTTTATTGATACAAATCATGTAATGAACCAAAATTATATCAATTTAATTTCCTTTTCTTATGTTTATTTTATGAATCATATAAAACCACATATAGAACACAATACATTCTTTATAAATGAAGAATAAAATAAATAAGAGGTATTTCTAGATGATAAGAAACCTATACTGATGAAATAGTTACTTTCCCTTAAGAATAGTAATATGAAACTTATGAATAGTAAATAGAAGTAATGAATAGTAAAATCACCCATGAAATTATAAATAAAATTCAGTCATATCATAAGTGAAATTATGATATAATTATATCTTTGTAAAAGTAAGTGAATATTTTAAATATATATATTTAAGTGTTGGTATTTTTATAAGTCATAGATATTTAATTACAATTTTATAATCAATAAAATTATTTAGAATAAAATTCATTTTAATAAAATTGACGCATAAATAAATATTTTCTTGTTTTATTATTTTAAGATAATTTCATAATACCTTTGTTAATTTTGAAGGTTTAGTAAAATCAGTTTAAAATTTAAAATCTGTATTTTTCAAGTAAATAATGATTTTAATTTAATATTAAATTTCACATATTAATTAAATTATTTTGATAAACTGGAGTTAATTTTTTAATTCTAGATGTAAAAAAATGGTTTGGGTGATTTTTTGGTATTTTTCTGAAATATTTGTTTTTTTGTGAATAGTAAAATACTGTAATTTATGGTATAAATACATTAGAAGATAAATACACTATTCCTTGAATCATCACTGAAGTAAGAACACTTAGTTAAAAACCACATTCACTAATTACTATTTTTGGTCTTAATAATCAACACTATTTCTTGGCATGAGCAAAATAATAAAATAATGAATAAGATATTCAGAAACCACTCCTCTCCACCACTATAAAACCCACCATTTTCCCCCTCTTCTTTTCACTCCTCTATGCCTTGAAGCTTTGCAAAGTTCTTCCCAAATAATCTTCCCTAGTCTCTCCCCACATCCAGGAGCTCTTTGTCTTTCCAAAATACCAAAACCCCTTCCCTTAATGAGGTTCTCATGAAGGTAATTCAAGAGGTAAATCGTCTTCCTATATCATTTAATTTCATTTCAATTTATTTTCTTTTATTATTTTATCCTTTTTTCATCTATCCAAATGATCATGATAAATATAGTATCATCTATATACTGGAATGATAAAATTTTAATGGATGATCCTTCATCATTCCCCTTACTCTCTCTCTCTCTTATTTTAAAAACAAAATCATTTTTTGGGAGGTGCTGATTTACGACCTTCATGGGTGCTGAAATTTTGTTTTTAAATTTCTCCTTAAAGGCTTGTAATGATACCATTTTATGATTTAATCAGATTATAAAATATGTATTTTATCTCATGTAATGTTCTATAACCATTGTATATACAATATATTAAATAATAGAACAAAACTAGTTCATTGTGATCAAAAAACCGCTAAAATTAAGCTAAACGATTATAATTAATATGTTATCTAATGATTCATCCTAATTTATGGAATAAGGATAATAAAAAATAAATATTAAAATTATGTTTATTCATTAATAACATGGAATTACAATTCTATATAATTATACCAATTTTACATGAACTCCATTACTTATAATCAAGCAAACCAATCATGAAATCAAGGAAACGAGCACTCCAGAACGAAAGAATTCAATATTATAACTCATCAAAAAGTCCATAAATGAACTTAATAAAATTATAATAAATAAAATAAATGTGGATAAGGTTATTAAATAATTAATTAATTTATTTAATTTTATTATCCAGGTCGTTAAGGTCAAGTGCAGAACTCATTCGGACAAAAGGTAAGGGTTTTATACATGAACCTCCATTTTCGTTCAGGTTACTCTTTTTCTCTACTTACATCATTGAAATTATTAATGATTATAATTTACTCCTCATAAATTCACTATGAATTTTCTATATATATTTACCAATCATAATCCTTCTTTATTTTATTGGGAGTTATGTGTTTTAAAAGGATATTTCTCAAATTCTTCCTGATAAACAAGCCTGATTCTAGGGAACTTCTCAAATTCTTACCTATTTCAAGTGAACTCTATAATATATTTTAAGACACAATTATTTTTATAAAGTCTCTAATTTTATTATGAAAAAACTATATTAATTCTATTCTTTTTATATAAATATTTTTCCAAAATAACTCTTCTTTACAAAGTAAAAGTGTATTTCTCTCAAGAATTACTCGGTTATTTTATAAGAATATTTTCATCTATTTCAACACTCTAGTTGATTATTATGTTTAATTGGGATTAATATTTTATGATATAATCCACCATATTTATTGAATGGTTTATGATCAGTTTTATTATGGATGTGCTATCTTGATACCATTCACTATGCTACTCGGAATGAGTAGTAATTATGATTAAAAATTAGGGAAAGTTATTTACATTGCACATGAAAATGATGTTTATGTGTAACCCCATTTATATGAGTAATGAATTGGACATAGAAATTGATTTTTGGTTCCTATTATATCCCCTCAATTCATTGGTAGGTCTTGTGAGTCAAAACATAATTGGGTTTTGGACGAGGCCTTACCCTAGTATTTTCAGACACCTTGGTCGAGGCCTTAAGAACATGTTTCAGATGTCCAACATTATGCATTACATCATTATGATATTATTAATTGATAAACCATGTGATTATCTAATTATTATAATATCAAGGGTTATGATTCATTCTTTTATGATCTTTTTTATGAATTTTTTTAATCATCTTTCATTCCTGTCATATTATGTTCAATTGTATTTTTAAAGGCATGTCTTTATAGTTTTCACCTTGCCTAGTGTTTATGTTTATGATAACTTCTACTACATTAATTACCCCTAAAAAGTATATGATATCACCCCTTTCTTATGTTTTATTTTTCACCATGATTTGTAGATTAATATTACTGATGACTTTCAAGCATAATCTAAGAGTTTATGGGTGTTTTTAATGAAGTAGCAATGTTGTTTTTTCTTTCAAGTTGTCAGGTAAATATTATGTTTGTATCTGGTTTTCCAAAACTAATAAAATATGTCGTCCTTCTAGATAAAAATTTATTGTAATCATGAAATGTAATAAAATAATACACTGGATTTAGGAAATTGGGGTTGGACATTACAGTTGGTATCAGAGGAAGTTTAGTAGAAAACTTGGAAACTATATTTAGAAAATGTATATTAAGGATCAAAACCCTAAGATTTAATTTGAGGATAAGTATAAAAGAAAATTTTATATTTTTGTTAAGGTATATATCATGTGAATATTTTAAGAAAATACATCCCTGTTTGGATACTACAGGTGTACGTGGTTCTGGAAAAGATGAACCTAGGAGTAAAAACTATGACAAGGTGTTCTGGGAATGACTTGGGGTAACTTGGTACACAAAAATGGGCCTTAATACTCACTTGATTTGATACTCCCAGAGGATATTATTAGACAATTCACATTTTATTTATAAACCATTATAAAGGATTTAAATGTAAATATGTCCTCGAAGTAACCATGCTTATGATTATGTGATTAGAAATGCATAAAATTTCAATTTATGTTAAGTGTTTTTCTAGTTCGACATTATAATTTATGATTCATAACCTAATTTAGTGTATTCCCCTATTTATAAATGGCACCTAGTGGAAGGAATGGAAACTGCATGAATGCACGTATCCCATGCAGGGATTTCCCATCTATGAAAGATAATGATGTTGGTTCTGGAGTTGTGAATAGTGATGAGAAACTTATAACTATACTGGGATAGATGAATTAAGCTATGAACAATAACCCTAACAATATGGATTATCCTAATCCAAATCATGGAGGATCAATGTTAGACCACTTTATACGATAACATCCTCCATTATTCAATGGGACTATGAACCCATTTGTAGCGGAGTAGTGGATAAGTTCTTTAAAGAAGATATTTCTCACTTTGGGATGTAACTAAAGGGAGAAGGCTGTTATGGAAGTTTATCATCCATCGAGAGATGCAGATCCACAGTGGTTGTTAATTCAAAAAATAAAGGAGGAAGAAATAAGAGAAATGGAATGTGAGGTCTTTAAGGAAATATTCTTAGAAAAATATTTTCCTCAAGAACAACAAGATGATATGGAGAGGAAATTATTGAGTCTAAAACAAAAATAAGATGAAAATTTTGCGAAGTATGAATCCAATTTTACAAGGTTATCAATGCATGGCGCGAACTACATATATAATCCAAGGAGCAAGATTGATCGATTCTTTGACGATTTAAAACCATTCTGCTGAAGGGCGCCAGTCTCCCAAATATTCTCATCATATGAATATATATTCTCATGTGATATCAAGACAGAGAAATAATTTTCTAGGTCAAATGAATTTAACAGAACGCAAGATAAGAAGAGGGTGGAAGCGGAATAAATGGACAATAGGAAGAATAAAAAGGGGAGTTTTCCAACATGTGATACTTTTTGAAACAAACACTCCAAATCCTACCTAAATGTAAAAGGATTTTATTAAAAATGTTAATAAAGAGTCCACAAATCTCAATATTCTAAGGGAAAGAAAGAAGCTACCAATGTTCAATACTAAAATTGAATGATATGGCACATTATGACAATGATTTTCCTAAGTGTCAAGGAAACATTCCCCATAGAAGGCCAAAGTAGCAAGGCAAAGCTTATGCGATCACAACTATTGAATTTGAAGTTGCTAATTATGTGGTGGAAGGTACCTTAATCATTTCCTCAAACATAGCCAATGGTTTTTTGATCCTGAATCGTCACATTCATTTATATATTCCCAGTTTTCCAAAAAAAAATAGACATTTACAATTTTATTTAATAAAGGATTTTCCAGTAAAAACTCTAAGGAGAAGTATCATTGCAACAAATATGTGTCGATTAGTCCCCCTTATGAAACATAAATGTGATTTAGTTTCTTACCTTATCATCATACCCATGATGGAATTTGATAAAATTCTTGTTATGAATTGGATTTCATGTTATGATGCGAAAATATATTACAAGAAGAAGGAAGTTATAATTTTTGAGAAAGATGTAGAATCCCTAATCTTTAGACAAGAAACCTCATCATTTGATTCTTATATATATCCACCCCCAATATCTCTACTGAATGCAATTCTTTGGGAGGAAGATAAATCAATATCTATGGGTGAGGAAAGAAATTTTCAAATTGAGTATGTACCTATTGTGAAACAATACGTTGATGTATTCCTAGAGGATTTACCTAAACATCCTCTAGATTAGGAAATTGAGTTTTATATTGATTTAATTCTTGGTGCAAGGCCTATATCAAAGACCCCTTATAGAATGTCCACCATGTAATTAGCAGATCTGAAGAAACAACTAGAGGAATTGAGTGATAAGGTATTTATCTTCCCTAGTGTTTCTCCATGGGGATCTCCTATTCTTTTCGTTAAGAAGAAAGATGGATCTATGAGGTTGTGAATTGACTATAGGGAGATCAATGCTATTACATTAAATAACAAGTATCATCTTCCTTGAATTGATGATTTATTTGATAAACTTCATAGCGACCAATATTTTTCAAATATTGACCTTTGATATGGATGTCATCAGTTTCATGTGAGGAAGGAATATATTCCAAAGATATCATTTTGAACTAGGTATGGGCATTATGAGTTTACAGTAATGCCTTTTGGACTGACTAATGCACCCAATATCTTCATGGATCTAATGAATAGAGTATTCAATGAATATCTTGATGAATTTTTGTTTTATTTATTGATGGTATCTTGGTATACTCCAAAAGCTATGAAGAACAATAGAATCACAAGCACATTATTTTGAAAACTCTTAGAAGAAACGAGATATGGGGGAAGTTTATCTTGTGTGAATTATGGCTTCAAACATTTTCTTTTGTTAGCCATATTGTCTTTAAGAAGGGAATATTAGTGCATCCTATAAACAAAAAAGTAGTTCAGGAATGTCCTACACTAATGAACATAACCGAGGTACATAGTTTTATCGGTTTAGAAGGCTATCATTGGTGTTTTGTTCAGAACTTCACCTAATTAGCTAGCTTGTTAACCAATCTTACTCATAAAGGGGTTATGTTCATAAGGAAAAAAGAATGAGAATAATGTTTTTAAGAATTTAATAAGAGGTTAGTGAATGCTTCAATGTTGACTCTACCATTAGGAAATGGTGGATTTGTGATTTATAGTGATGCATCAAATAGAGTACTTGGTTTTGTCCTTATGTATAATGGTAAAGTTTTGACTATGTGTTAAGATAGTTAAAAATTCATGATTAGAACTACCCAACTCATGATCTTGAGTTAGCATATGCAATCTTTACTCTAAATATATGGAGACATTATCTCTATGTTGAATGATGTGAGATATATACTAACCACAAGAGCTTAAAATATTTCTTATCACAGAAATAAATCAACATGAGGTAAAATAGATGGATCTAGTTATTAAAGTATTATGATTGTTCCATACACTACCATCTAGGAAAGGAAACAAAGTGGAACATGCATTAAGAAGGAAGGATCATGGAGTTATGAACAAAATGAGGATCGAAAAGGATCCTACGTACATGGATCTAGATAGGATGGATATGGGAATTATCAAAGAAGGTGAAACATCATTAATCTATCAATTGGTTTCCCAAACATCTTTATTTGAAAGGATTAAAAGTTCTTAGCCTGATGATAAGAATATTCAAAAGAAAATTAATGTTGTGAATGATGGGAAGTTGGCATAATTCGTGTATGAAGATGGAATTCTAAAATTTGGGATGAGGATATGTGTTCCCTCTATACCTGATCTAAAAAGAGAGTTATTGGATGATGCACATAGCCTAAAGTTCTCAATACATCCTGGTAGAACTAATATTTATATAGTTTTAAAAGAACATTTCTGGTGGGACAACATGAAGCATGAAATTACTGATTATATATCAAGATGTTTAGTCTTTCAATAGGTAAAGGTTGATAGACAACATCATAGAGGATTCATGAAACCTATACTTATTCCTACATAGAAATGGGATGACATCACCATGGATTTTTTCATCATATTTCCAAAAAATCTAAGAAGGAATGATGAAATATGGGTAATTGTTGATCAAATTAAAAAATCTGAACATTTCCTCTCAATAAAGGAGGATATGCCACTAGAGCACCTTGAAAGACTCTATATCAATGAACTTGTAAGACTTAATGGAGAAGCTCTGTCAATTATGTCTGATCGTGATACATGATTTAAATAAAAATTCTAGAAAATTATTTAGAAATATTTAAAATCCGAGCTTCATTTGAGTACTAATTATCACCCTAAAACTAACGAGCATTCAGAAAGGATGATCCAAACTTTAGAAGACATTTTGAGATCATTCTCACTTGATTTTCAAGGTACATAGGATCAATATTTTCCTTTTTTAGAGTTTTCTTATGATAATAGTTTCCACTCAAGTATTAAAATGGCACCATATGAAGCATTTTATAGAAAAATATTACTTACACCAACTTGTTGGGATAATTTTGGTGAAAGAAAGCTTGTGGGCCTAGAGCTTGTGGAGGAAACTATAAAAAAGGTAAATACTATTCAAACCCATATCAAAGAATCTAAAATTAGGAAAAATATTTATGCTGATAATAGAAGGAAGGATTTTGAATTTCAAGTGAGAGATCATGTTTTCTTGAAAGTATCTCCATGGAATGGTGATATAAGATTTGGAAAGAAAGGGAAAATGAACCACAGGTATATTGGTTCTTTTGAAATTATGGAGAGATTAAGAGTTATGACTTATCATTTGGTGATGACACCTAAACTTTATAAAGTACACATTGTGTTCCATGTCTCATTATTAAGAAAGTACATACCAGACACAACACATGTACCAACTTCTGATGGTATCGAATTTGAACCAGAATTATCTTACTGTGAAGAGCGAATTCAGATTATGGACACTAAAGAATAGTTGTTGAGGAATCAGATGACTTGGCTGGTAAATTTACTTTTGAAAAATCATTAAATTTAAGAAGCAATGTGGGAGCCTAAGGAGCTTATGATAAAGACCTGCCCAAATCTTTTTATGAGGTAACCTTTTGGAAAATTTCAGGATGAAATTTTTATAGGAGGGGAGAATGTAACAATCCAAAATTCTATCAATGAAATTTACCCTTATTTTTTTATTTTATGGATCATATAAAACCACATATATAACATAATACAATCATTATAAATGAAGAATAAAATAAATAAGTGGTATTTCTAGATGATAAAAAACCTATACTAAGGAAATAGTAACTTTCCCTTAGGAATCACAATATTACCCTTATGAATAGTAAATGGACCTAATGAATAGTAAACTCACCCATGAAAGTATAAATAAAATTTAGGCATCTCATATGTGAAAGTATGATTTTATTATTTCATAGTAAAAGTAAGGGAATATTTTAAAAATATATATTTAAGTGTTGGTATTTTAATAAGTCATAGATATTTAATTACAATTTTATAATCAGTAAAATTATTTAAGAGAAAATTAATTTTCATAACATGGATTTCTAAATAAATATTTTATTGTCTTATTATTTTATGATAATTTTATGAGACCTTAGTTAATTTTAGAAAGTGTTGTAAAATCAGTTTTAAGTTTAAAATATATATTTTTTAAGTAAATAATGATTTTAATTTAAAATTAAATTTCACATATTTAGAAAATTATTTTTATAAAATGGAGTCCATCTTTTAATTCTACACATTAAAAAATTGTTATGGTGAATTTTTTGGATTTTTCTGAAATACTTGAATTTTTAGTGAATAGTAAAATACTGTGATTTACAGTATAAATACATTGGAAGCTAAATACACCATTCATTGAGTCGTCACTGATGTGTTAACACTTGGTTCTAACTCACATTCACTTATTAATGTTTTTGGTTATAAGAAACAACACTATTTCTTGTCTTTAGAAAAATAATAAATAATGAATGAGATATTAAAAAATCACCCCTCTCCTCCACTATAAAACCCACCCCTCACCCCCTCTTATCTTCACTCCTCTAAGCCTTGATTCTTGTGAAATTTCTTCCCAAATACTCTTCCCTAGTCTATTACCAAGTCCAAGAGATCTTGGTCTTTCCAAAAGACCAAAACCTCTTCCCTTAAGGCGGTTCTCAAGGAGGTTAATTAAAGAGGTAAATCCTCTTCCTATTTCATTTAATTTCATCTCTATTTATTTTATATTATTATTATATACTCACAAACTATGTAAAAATGATCATGATAACTCCAGTATCATCTATATACTATAATTATATCATTTTAATGGATTATCCATCATCAATATCCTTACCCTCTCTCTTTTATTTTGAAAACGAAATCATCGTCTGGGAGGTACTGATTTACGACCTTCGTGGGCGAAGAAATTTTTCTCTAAAATTTATCCTTCAAGTCTGGTAATGATACCATTTTTATGGTTGTACCAGATTATAAAATTTTTATTGTATCTCAAGAAATTTTATATAACCATTTTATATACATGATATTAAATAATAGAACAAAACTACTTCATTGTGATCGAAGAACCGCAAAAATTAAGCTAAACCATTATCATTAATAGGTTATCTAATGATTCATACTTGTTTATGGAAACAAGATAATAAATAAAAAATATTAAACTTTTGTTTTCATTAATAACATGAAATTAAAATTCAAGAGAATTATACCCATTTTACATGAACTCCATTACTTATAATCAAGCGAACCAATCCCGAAATCAAGGAACTGAACACTTCAAAACGACAGAATTCAATCTTATAACTTATCAAAAAGGCCATAAATGAACTTAATAAACATATAATAAATCTATTAAATGTATATAAGGTTATTAAATAATTACTTTATTGATTTAATTTTATTATCTAGGATTTTAAGATAATGTGCAGAACTCATTCAGACATAAGATAAGGGTTCTCTATTCGAACCTCCATTTTCTTTCAGGTTACTTCTATTCTCTACTTAACTCAATGAAATTATTAATTATTATTATTTAATTTTCATAAATTATTTATTAATGTTATATATATATATGTAACAATCATAATCCTTCTTTATTTTATGGGGAGTTACATGTTTTGAAAGGATCTTTCTCAAATTCTTCCGGATAAATAGGCCTGATTCAAGGGAACTTCTCAAATTATTAACTATTTTCAAGTGAAATATATAATCTATTTTAAGACACCATTATTTTTATAAATTCACTCAATTTATTATTAAAAAATTAAATATCTTCTTGTTTTATAAAAATATTTTTTCAAAAGAACTCTTCTTTTCAAAGTAAAAGAGTATTTCTCTCAAGAATTACTCGGTGATTTTATATGATTATTTTCATCTATTTCAACGCCCTTGTTGATTATTATGTTTAATTAGAATTAATATTTTATGATATCATATAACATATTGTATTTAATTCTTTATTATCAGTATGACTTCAGATGTGGTGTCTTGATACCATTCACAATACTACTCAGAATTGTTAGTAATTATATTTATATATTGGGGAAAGTTATTTACTTTGAACATGTATATGATGTTTATGTTTAACCCCATTAATATTAGGAATTAATTGGACTTAGAAAGTGATGGTTTGGCCCACTATATCCCCTATATACATAGATAGGTCTCATGAGAAAAAAATTGGGTTTTGGCTGAGACCTTTCCCTAGTATTTTCAGACGTCTTGTTCAAGGAATGGACAACATGTTTCAGATTTCTGACATTAGTAATTCCCTCTTTATGATATTATTAATTGATAAACCATGTGATTATTCTAATTGTAGAATATCAATGGTTATATTTCATTCTCCTATGATAATTTATACGTCTTTATTTAATCATCCTCAATTCCTATCATATTATGTTCAAGTGTATTTTTAAAGACATGTGTTTAGAGTTTTTCACCTTGCCTAGTGTTTATGTTTATGATAACTATTGTTGCGTTAATTACCCTTATTGAGAATCTATGATCACCACTTTATTATGTTTTATTTTTCCCCAGTATTTGAAGATTAATATTATGAATGACTTCCTGTAATAATATAAGAGCTTATGGGTGTTTCCAATGGTGTAGCAATGTTGTTTTTTCTTTCAAGTTGTAATGTAAATCTTATATTTTTATCTAGTTTTCAAAAACTACTAAACTTTGTAGTTATTTAGGATAAAAATTTCTTTTAATCATGATAATGTAATAAAATAATGCACCATATCCAAGAAACTGGGTTTGGGGTGTTACAAATCAAATAAATTTGTTATAATTCAATTGTTCCCTTCTTCATTTGGATTTAATATTCCCCACACCTGAATGAAATCATATTTTAATTAGAAATTTATTAATTTTTTTTTAAATTTTTCCAATCAATGTATGTGTAAATGTGAAAATTAATGTATCTTAATATAAAAATATGTATTACTTATACACTCAGTGCCTAATGTCTCATAGATTCTTCATGGGATCCTAATTTCTCATTTACTCCAAGTTCAAAGAAATTATATCAATTTTTTTAGTTGTATCTCTAGGGTGTTATTTTTTATAGATTTTAAGTGACCTCATATTATGTTATAAATATTAGTTACCTAAAGTTATAATTCTGATTCCATTAAAATATTTCCACCTAGACTCCATTTTCTAATTTTAAGACCAACTTTCCATGAGAGTAGTGAAAACAATTCACTAAAAATTCATCTAAGTTTCAAAATTTCAGAACCATTGAATTAGTCAAATCTATAATGGAATTTTTAAACTAGTTAGTAAATCATTATAGTTCAATAAATGTTATAAAAATCATAACAAAAACACTACAAAATCAATGTACAATATTTACAGAACAATTTTTTTATTTACAAATTCTAGAACAATTCCGAAAAATCATTTAAAAATTATTCAAACAGGCTTGAATCCCCTCTCCCAAATTTATAAATAACACCACCCATAATGATTTTCAGCATGAAATTTTTTCAATTAAAATTATTTTATTAATTAGTAGTGTAAAAAACAAATAATAAAGAAATAAATAACCTGGATTTTTTTTATTAATAAGCAAGTTTGAGTGAAGCTCTCTCCTAGTGTGTTGTGGACAACCTTGTTCTATCCTCCTATTTTTTTTTCCTCTTAGGGAAAAACTATAAGAAAAATTGAATTAAACATAATAAATTTTATTAAAATGAAAAGTAAGAAAGAATAAAGAGGGGGAGAGAGGCTTGAGATTTTCCCTCACAAGAGAGGCTGTATTTAGACTATCTATTGTTGGATAGTTAAGTGGTAATCCTCAATATGTTGGAGGATATTTTTTATGTGATAAAATACACCACATATTATTTCTTCCATAGATATAAAAATTTATTTCATTGAGTTCCCCTTGGATAGAGTACTTCAGGTCCACCCCTTAGCATTTTGATATATTTGATAAGGTGGAGGTGGAGGGAAGAGGTACGAGATCTCCTCAAACTCTGATACAGTTTTCAAGGCCTATTCTTCATCCAGTGTATTCTACAGTAATGATACTTGGTGATATTCATCAAAGTGAGAGTTATTATTATTTCACATTTTATAGGATTAAAATAATTTGATTTCAAGTAAAATTTACCCACTCATAGGAAAAAACTTCTACTTATATATCTTGATGAGTAGTCTTTGAAAATTATTTTTCTATTGTACATCCCTCCATGTAATGTTCGTAGTGTTTTTGAGAGTGTAGTATCTTCACCATAGGTCCTAAGATGTCCTCATCTTATTCATAATCCACTTACCTCATGTCATCACCTTCAAATTATTCAAGAGAATATTTGAGAAGATTATCAAATTAGTTCGCATCCAACTCCATTTCTTCATCAGCCTAAGTAGTCCCTTATACTATTTATAGCTTCAATTTATCTTCAAGGGGAGCTTATATAGTTTCTTCTTCAGTGTTATCCAAGATATACATGAGTTGGGTTGAATAGATAAAATTAAGAATAGGGATATTAGTAGATGATTAATCTTGTTAAAACAAAAAAAAAGAAATAAATGCAGTTCAATTGTATCTGCCTCATCAATTTCATAATTTAGATCATTCTCCAAGTGTAATTTCACTTTGAATTTTTCTTGTGTGGATGGGGAAGTAGTGGGAATTCTAGTTTTTCTTTAAATTTAATTCCATTAACATCATATTTATCATACATGTCCTGAAACCATCCCAGTACTATGATTTCTTCTACAATACAAGGGTGGTTATAACACAATTTTTTCAATAAAATCATAGAATGAGAATTCCAAAAAAGGGTCTCCCTTAGGTGTTTCAACGTTGAGTTTATTTTCATAGTAAAATAACTCTGATTAGATGTGTTAAATAGTAAATAATGGAAGGTATTCAATTTCCAAAAAATATCCCTCCTTTAAAATATTTTCTTGAGTAAAGACCAAGGGCTCTAATTATTCAACTTCTTTTTGTCCCCTTTTCACTACAAGCTCTTGGAATGAAGTGTATTTTGCAGCTAGAATTTTACATAATTCCTTCATAATTTATTTTTGTTCCTTTAATTATTGGTTATCCTTCATTTGAAAGTATTTCAATATATATAAGTATCATTTA
The DNA here is from genome assembly GCA_963277665.1 of Viscum album. Taxonomy (NCBI): domain Eukaryota; kingdom Viridiplantae; phylum Streptophyta; class Magnoliopsida; order Santalales; family Viscaceae; genus Viscum; species Viscum album. Next base: position 1,888,460,146 of record OY728127.1, on the reverse strand, counting down.
ATTTCCTATAGTGCAATATATTATTTAGTTTTATGGATTGGGGGCATGTTTTATTGATGGTAGTTGGGTTATTTCATGTAGTATCTCATATCATCCACCTATTGGTGTATACCAAAGGTTTATGATGATGTTTCCATTAATAATTCATGCCCTTGGATGCCTTTGGGAATGTAAACTATGAATGTGAGTGAGGATCCATTCAAGAATGGTCCCAAAATGGTTTTTATCCTAGATTGGTGGAAAAAAATAAATAAATAAGAAAACAAAAAACAACAAAGGAATTTTTAAAAAACTAATTATAGTTGTGCTAAAGATAGTGAAAACTTGACCCGACTCCCCAAAAATGGCACCAAGTTGATTGCATGGTTTTCATGGGTGATGGTCAAATAGATTTTTAATTTTATTAAAACATGGAATAAAGTATTGGGTTGATGAAGTTTATTTACGAAGGAGTGTGTATAGGTAGGATTCTCACTATCTCAATCACTTATGTATTTTTATTTTTATTTTCTCAGTTTTTAATGCAACATAGAGATGGTGTTTAGTTTTTGATGAATGAAAATAAATAACACAGTTGAAATATATATGAAAATAAAAAATTGATGATAGAAATGAAGATGGTCCTAAGGATGAATACTAGTAGGTTATATCTTTATTAACTCTTATTCTAAACCATCTAAATAGATGAAAAAGTTCAATATCATTCAATTATTCACCCTACACTATTTTCTTTGGTATAGAACCGATAATTTCCTCAAGAGATACCTAAACCGATGAGTAATTCCATATTTTCTCCTTAGTTAATGGTTAAGAACATTCCTAAATCGATTGAACTTACTCACACACCTAACAAAAATCACATACCATTCTTTCTTTCGATCCACATGAATCCACTAGCATGAAGTATGGCCCAAATAGAGGGATACTTTTGTGTGCAACAATTGGAAGAGTGTTACAATGTCAATAGATTATAGAGTGTCTATCACCTCCAATACAATCCACTTATACTATCACACTATAATTAGAGATGAAATAGATTAATAAATAAATTAATAAATTTAATAATGCTATTATGATTCCCCTTATACCACCCATAATGGGTTCTATCTCTATGAAAATGGAGATTGAAATAATTAGGATTTCATAGGGGTGGGGAACATGAATAAATTTAGGAAGAAAATAATGAAACAACAATATTAATATAATGACAATTAGTATTGAAATTGACATTATGGAAAGAAATATATGAAAACCTAAGAAGTAGTTGGCAGGAGCTGAATCCAAGGTTATAAATGGCAAGAGTCATATGTTTTTACCTAGTGTGGGGGAAATATTTATAATCATTAACTTTTCTTCCTCCTCCTGGAATTTAGTGATGATATTCAAGATACCTAATCTTATTCATATAGGTTCCACATGTCATAGTGTATAGTGGGGAAGGATTCATTTAAAGAAATATTTTAATCTTTTAAAATTCCTCCCATGATCATTCCCATACATATTTAAGAATTCTCCTATCGATGTGTTCTTCTTCTTTGTGGGTGAATTTGAAATTTGGTGCTAAAGCCTCATGTGATTAGTAGTGGAATAATTTTAGCATTGCATGTACCAGTTCAGGTATGGATCAAGAAATTAGAATGATCCATTGAGTTCAGATGAGGATGTCACTTCTTAATATTTTTAATTCAGGAAAAATATAGGGGTATCTCCTGAAGATCTTCAATGTCAATCTAGTTTCAATAGGAAGACATGATCAACTTGAATTCAATGCATTATTTCGATGATATCCTCATGTGTACTCTCTTTTAGACTCACAACTAATGAATTGGTGTCAAGTTAGGTCTCTTCCATCTTCAAATTAACATATATGAAAAAAATCAATAGCCAACAAATAATAAAAAATATTCAGTGGAAAACTAAAATTTATTAGAGTGGAATGAGTTCTTGAAAGGCCTTCAATTATGTTTTGGGTTCTCTTCACTTCTCAGTGGTGTACATCTAGTCAACATTAAGCTACCATGAGGTCGCCCACTTTAGCTTTGTATCTTACCTACATAGTATGTCTCAAAGACGCAAGGGTTCATCTTTTCCAACCATCAATACACATCATCGTTGATAGTTTTGGATCAATTTTTCAAGAGTGGCACAAATCTAGTTCCTGATGGGGATTTTCCTGCATTCAAAGGAGGTAAAAAAGGATTATAGGGAGTTTTAATTTTTTTAAACTATCATCCTAAAATCACATGATATTATTTTTTATTGAGGTATTTTGTTTATATCGATTTTTATGACATGAGAAACAAGGTCTAAAAAAGGAAAGAGGATGCAACCCAACAAAGGGAGATTATTATCGAAGTTAAGAAGTAGGTGGTGTGAAGAATATACATGGGTGACTTTGGGAATAGAAACCACCCTGAAATGGGAAAATTAGGTTGTGAAACAATTGTGCAATGGTTTATTTGAGGTGCTTCAATGATACTGCGTGTGTATTTTTGATCCATGAAGGGTGAAATCTTGTTGCGAGATGATTATCAGAGAGGAAACAGAGGCGTATCAGGGTGTGAATTTTCATACAAGTTTTCTATACTGTATTTTCGATTCATGTTCGGTCTTATACATTAATTTTTTTACTCTCTAATTTATATTGTATTTTTTAGAGGTTCCCTGTAGTTTTTTAATTCTCTTCATTGGTGGGTTTTTCCACACAAAAAAATTCTATGAACCCATTTATTTTTTCTCTTATTTATATCCTCTGTTTTATTGGTTATTCCCACACTTTATTTTTCAAAATTGATTTTCTATTCTGGGAACGATCTGCTTCTGACCTAATAGTTCTTCATCCCCTTGTAATATTCTTCTTCAAGTTGTGATGTCTGGTTTAATGAGTGGTGCTTAATCATGTATTAGTGTGGGATTTAGAAGGTGTGGTGGTGAGTTCTTCCATAGTAGATTGAGGTTATTCGATCATTATAGGGCTTTGTTGGTTGAGATAGGCATGATATCTCACAACACTACTTCTTTAGTTTTCCAATATTTAATAGTCAGGTGGAAAGGTGGTTCAAGTATTGGGTTTGATTTCTACGGAGTGGTGAGGGTAGACTTTATTCAATGGTTTGTCTTCTCTATTTATTCATCACCTTGATTCTTCTTTTCCACACAAGTTGGGGTAAATTTATATCTCATTTTTCTTGAAAAGGAATGAACAGATAACACAACTCATTTGTTCTTCATACATGGTTCATTATTGGTAAGATTCAAAAGAATTATTGGATCTCCATGTGGTGTCATAGTATTAACTATCTTCTCCTTATACGGTGGTCATCGTTCTCTTTAATAGTGGGAAATATCATCCATTGGTCATCTGGTTTAGTGAGATTCATCGGAGGGCATCAATAGGTGAAAATATTTCTAGATCATGGTGGGTTACAAATGAAGCTTTCATCTATGGTAGGTTATGCTCTTACAATAGGTTTAGATAAAGGGACGCTCATGGTTGGTTGAAATTGTGGTAGGTTGAAGGTGTGGCATGCGGTAGCTGGAGAATGGTTTCTCTCTAGGCTAGTTTCATAATAGCTTAAGATACTGTGGATATACAGTCAGTATGGGTTCCCATTTATGGTTACTTATAGAGGGGATCATGGTCACTTAGTAGACCCTTTGGTGATCTTGTAGTAGGTTCAAAGAAATGTGGTGCAGTCACTTGGTGGGATTTTCATGCAGAAGCTTTAGCTACCATGAAGTGCCTCATGATCACTATACTAACCATGAGAGTGTGATCACTTTTAATTTTTTTCTTATGCATAGTCACTTCAATTTCAGTACACGATCACTTAAGTGACTGTACATCCTTCATACGGTCACTTCCTACCTTGCTGAATTTTCCAACCAACATTTCAGCAACAATTTTAAGTGTAAAATTTGTCAAATAAAATTCAATTAAATGAATCATATAGAACACCCGTAATTAAATTTCAATAAAAAAAATTTTTCGTTTTTATTCAATTTAAAATTAGATATTTTTTTCAAATCACAAAATTTTCATTATTTAAAAATCACTTTTATTTTTGAATTGAAAATTAATATTCACAAAAAAAATCAATGTATCAATTTTACATTAATTCAAAAAATGTTTGAAATAATTAAAACTAAAAAATTAATCCATTTAATAATTTAATTCCCAATTGAAATTTTATAATTTAAAATTTAAGATTAAAAATTAAATCTCAATTTCAATTTCAATTGTATGTATTGTTTATTAACCTCAAAAATGAATAAATAATTGAAAAATCAATAATCTGGGCTAATTATCAATTTAGTATATAATTCACAAATATCGTAGAAGTAACTATTTTACTATGGGGTTGATTAAATTATGGGTCAATTATTATGAAAATCATACTTTTTTTTGAAATTTCCTATAAGGCCCCAGCCTTAAACCTTACTTAATCTTGAGTTATTACAAGATTACACATTGAGGATCTTTTCAGGTTTAGAGTTTTAGATAATTAGATCATAAAACTTGCATTACATTCCACATTTAAACAAAGTGGTTACATAAAAGATAGTATTCATTTTTCCCATCAACGGAAACATATTTAAAATAAAACATGGATTCTTTCTTGACACTTCCTTGACACTATCATCATATAATGTACCATTCCCTTGACCTGTGAAAAACATTTCAAAAACTTGGGATGAGCATAAAAATCTCAGTAAGGGTTATAAAAAGAATGGAAGGGAAACATGAGTACATATATACAGAATAATGAAATCATACTTTGCCCATAAAACATAATCACTTTAACATACCTCATAAAATCATGAATAAATCATAGAAATCATAAGAAATAAAGGTAACTTGAGGCATTAATAACATTCTTACGTAGGGAGTAACCCTCTTGGTTACATTTGGAATACCCATCAAAATATATTCCCTAAATCTCTTCGGATAAACCTTAGCATTTAACTCCTTCATGTTACCCAATGCATTGGAGAGCTATATCGGGCTCACCCGCCCTTAGTTTATCACAGAACCACCCGTCTTCATAACAATGCCCAAGAACCATAACATAATCATATAACATAAAACATACATAAAGGAAACATAACATTTCCACATTTCAATCACAAGATATCCATACAACACATTGATATAATAAAAACATTATGAAAACCATTTTCAATACCAAAATAAAATAAATTTAAAACATGGTATTTATTTTTCATTTAAAAAAAAGGTATGGCTTGTAGAGGAATCCGAAACTCAAATAATGGTCACGGCGGCAGAGAAGTCGTTGTCACCGCATATGTACGAAAAAAACATTCCCTTTTGTCGTTTAGTAAAACGCTTCGTATAAAAAGATTCCTTTTGGATAAATGTAAAAGTAAAAGGGGTTTATACATCGTATAAAAGAAAGTTGTGTATAAAACATAATATGCCTCAATGAAAGGAGATTGATATGAAGTCCCATACCACATTGAAGATTTTAACATTTTAAACCATTAATATCCATATAAATAAATCCTTAAAACCATTTTGAAAACATGGATATTAATGAGAAATATTTATAAGATTAAATCATTAAAACATTTAAAACGATATTTTAGTTAAAGTGTTTTTAACAAAATGAGACACTTGAATACAATAATTGAGGAATAACATTTAATCAAAACTTTATAATATCATGAGAATAAAGGGATTCATGATATAATATTACAAAGGATAGTATATAAACCATATAAGAGTGAATTGGTGCATGACAACAATGTAGTCTCAATGGAAATGTAAATTGAGATGAAATCCATTATAAAGATGGTATCCTTAAATTAAGGATAAATCAATCTCATAATTATGCACGAAAAATATAAATACACCCAATATAAGTGTATATTAAGTGTAAAATAATCAAAGGTCATTCACACATATTCAAAGTATGACATATTCAATAACTATATGTTGAACCCAAAGAAATCGAAATTGGGTTAAGAAGTTCCCTTGATAGCCTAACGACATCACATCAAATTTTAGAAAAAGAGTTGATGAGATAGATAAAGGGTATCTCATCTCTTGGAAATAAAATTTACGGCAATAAGGATATATAAGAACATACCCCACATAATAATATGAAAATGAAAAGACATAACAAAAGAAGTCTTTTAAAAAAAGGAGGGTGAAAGGTTCCCTTACGGATTTGGGTAACTTTTGAAACGTACACCCCATGAAAGAAGGACTGTACAACATTGATGTAAATACTCATAAACGAAAGTATGTTACACAAAGAGTATAATAATATACAGTAAATACACCATTCAAAAGGAAATATTATAAAATGTAGCATGAATCTCACGAAAACACAAAGTGAGATAAAAAGCCCCTTACGAAATTTCGGCAGCCTAACGGCGCCAATTAAAACTTCCAAAATGGATTGATGAGAGAAAATAAGGTCTCTCATAAAATTAAAATAAAAAGTACAGTAAGAGTAATATAAAATAACATCCCAATAATAATAAATATGAGCTTAAAAGGAATGACATAAAAGAGTGTACTTAAAAAGAAAGAGAGAGGTAGGATCCCTTAGCTCGGGTCCGACTTGACTCGATCATTCTATAACCTCCTGAATAATAAACTTGATTTAATTTATACTTGCTTAAGAACCCTTTTCAAGTTAATTATTCCTTTTATATCACTTACTACCATTCTATGAATACTATGTAATTATTTAAGTTAATAATGGTCGTTTTGTAGATCATTGCTACTTGAGTCAAAAATAAACTCTTTATAATTACAAGTTGTTCATGTGGTTAAATATATATTATATCCAGAATTATATTCATTATTTAGATATCATATATATCATATATATCCATTATATAAATTCATTTATAATATTACATAACATTTAGAGGTAAGAAATGAAATGCACCGTTCATGGAGACGGTAAGCCGTACGTACACATGAACGCTACTTCCATTTCTATTTCTTATTTAATGGAATTAAAAAATAATGATACATAATTGTATTATAATTAAAGTATTGTATAATATATAATATCATTAAATTTATCCTTTATATGTACGACATATGGTATTAACGAATCAAATCACTTTGAGGGGGTGGTAGTCCGCACTTCCTAAAATGAAGATATCGCGTTTAACCATAATGGAAACCATAAAGGTATTACATAAATGAAAAATACAGAGGCTTAAGTAAAACATAAACATATTATATATCATATATAAATATAGTGACATCTTTATGGCCACATTAAAGTGTGTTAAAATCATATTGAACAATCATCGTTTCGTGAGGCAAAAATTCACCATCCACATAAACAGTATGTTCATTAACCATTAGATGTAGGTGTGTGTAAGTGTAGCTCGAATACTTCTTATAAAAAAAATCCTATTATACTTAAGATACTTGAGTTGTTACAAAAGAAATGAATAAAAAGAGTTTATGGGGTTGGAGAAGAAAAATAAAACAAAATAACACAAGTGAAGACATTACCTTAAAATCGGGCATCTCTCTTTGATTTGAGCTCAAAGGCTTCCTTGGGAAGAGTTATTCCCAAATTGAGGCTTCTAAGAGTAGGAGAGGGATTTGGAGAGACAAAATGAGCAGGGGTTGGCTGAGCCAAAGGCTTGAGAGGTGTGGGTAAGGTGGTAGAGGTGGGGACCTTTTATAAGAGGAGAGGAGGGGCACTCTTGGAAAGTTACAAAATGTTACTTTATTTTCAAATGATTTTCGGATTTTAAAGGTCCCACATTGATGTATTTAGAGTATAAGGTGGTAAGGGTTCGAAATATACTCATCCAATAGGTCTTTTACAAGTTTAAGTTATAGTTTTAACATTATCTTTTCATTTTATTTAAATCCTTTATTAATGAGGTAATCGCTGCATCATCATGATGTCATAAATAATTTAATTTATTTAATGTCTAAAAATTAAAAAAATATCACGATGTAGGAAATATTTTTAGATTTATAATGAATATAATAGTAAAAAATATGACTTGTATAACCCCATTTAAATTTTTTTTAGTAAAACAACTCATGCTTGTGACATTTTTATTTTAACTTAAAATAAAAAGTTATTTATGTCATTTTCCAACCAAAGTGGCTCCATGGGGTGCCCAAATTTACCCATGGATTTTCTTGGTCGGCCATGACACATCCAATGAGGGTAGGACATGTTTCTAGGTCATTTCATATTATTAAAACATTATTTTTACCTTAAATTACACTAATTACCTCTAATCACGATTAAAAACTTAAAAGTTACTATTCACCAAAAAATTATTTTAATCCCATTAAACCACATTTTACATCCTAATGACAACCATGTATGTCGGATTTTTGAAATTCAAATCACAGAAGTGGTAATGTTTCATTTAAACGAAAAATCTGTTTTTAAACTACCACTTAGTGGTTTCACTATTCATCAAAAATTGAAGTTTTTCAGAAAAATACCAAAAATTCACCCTAAGCTATATTTGATATTCCAAATTCAAAAATGCTGTCTATTTTAAAAAATTGAAAACATATATGTTGCATTAATTAATTTAATAATTAATTCCCGCTGTCAAAACAAATAGCGTGTTTTTAAGAAACAATATCTATTAAAAGATTGACACTAGTTTAAGTCCAATTTCAATGTGAAATTAATTCCAATGACCACCATTATATTAAATGGTAAAAATATATTCTAAATAAACTCTAATATAAATTAAAAATATAATCTATCCATATAAATAAATCATATTAAAAGGAGGTTTTGAATTAAAATGCAACATTTTCAATAAAAATGATCTTTATCGGAAAAATAACAAAATTTTACAGAAACTAAATTTTGATGTCCAGATTCTAAAGAAGGATTTTATTTTGTCAAATAAAACATATAAAATTTTCAAAAGTATATTTAAAAAGGGTTCTATATCAAAAGGCGGTTAATCGGCCTTTTAAAGAATATTATAAGATTTATGCTTAAAATTGGATTCATTTGCATTTTAAGCCTCCAACATTTATTGGATAAAAGTAAAAATATTTGAAAAACATATATAATCATTTTGTAGTTAGTTCCATTCATTTCCGCCATTACAATGACTAGGCGTTAACTACCTTTTAAGATAATATTATTTTATTATTAGAGTGCAACGTAAGATTTCAAAGAAACTCGTTGTTGTATATTGGGTACGCCCTCGAGCATAGAATTCCCTTTAAAGTATTATTAATATTTTATTCAAAAATATGGATAAATATGAAAATGTCATATTCTTTATTTACCTGGTGTGTTACATCCTTCCCCCCTTTTGGAAATTGCGTCCTCGCAATTTTAAAATTGGGCTTGGAAGTTTCATTGAAAATCCCAAATCGGAACAAGAGTCAGTAAAACTATGACTTTAAAAGAATGGGAGAGAAATACAAATGTCACCCGAGTTAACCCATACTAGGATTCCAAGTATGAAAATATGGATATGGAGGAAAAAAAGGGTCATGTTCTGATGGAGAGTGATAGTAAACATGTCTAGGATAAAGTTAACAACAAGAAAATCACAAACTTGTGATGGGTTAAATGGTATTTGATTCACCAGTAGGAAAAATTAACAAACTACATTTTTGTTTTAAGTTACTTTTCATTGAGGAATTTATTTATGAGCTTAACTAAAACATAAGGAAGCATACTTAATTGTCATGTCGACTTTCAACTTTTACTAGATTTCTTACACGAACTCATATTTTCTCCAAAATATGAGTATTTAGGATGACTTGTTCACATTAAGAGAGCTATAATCAACTTCTAGAGAATCACCTAATCCACAAAAGAGAACTATATGCTTCCCATGTCTTTAGACCTTAACCAAAACTAAAACCCAAAGTTCAACAAAGACCATTCAATAAACATCTATCCATAAAATTCTACAAAGTAAACCAAACTAAGATTGAAACCCAATTCTCTAAAGGATTTAATCACATAGTCTCCTAAGATAAATTTTAACATTTTTCTCCAAAATAAAATCAGTTACTCTTACAGTCTCATATTGAAAAGTAATTAACCTAATCACATATCATCCGTGATATGTAACACCCCAAGCTTCTACGGTACGTTTCCCTTCGAATAATGCGATAGCGTGTGTTGTACGCAACCTCGAGTTCTAACACACACCACAACTAATTAAACTAGCCGTTGTAAATAGTAATACCTACTTTTTGAAATCATATATATTTTATATTTCAAAATGGACTTCATTTTTGGATTCGGAATATCGAAATTATCCTAGGGTGAAATTTTGGTACTTTTCGGATAACTTTTATATTTTGATGAATAGTGAAAATTACTAAATTTTAATTAAAAACAACTTTTTTAATCAAAATAATTAATAGTGATAAATTATGAATTTGAGTGGTTTTAAAGTATATTTAGAATATATTTTTACCATTTAATATAATGTTGGTCATTGGACATAATTTTACAATTAAACCGAACATAAACAAGTGTCAATCTTTTGATAGTTATTATCTCTTAAAAACACGCTTTTTGTTTTGACAGCGGGAATTAATTTTAAATTAATTTCTGCCACTTCTGTGTTTTGAATTTAGGAAAATGGATTCCATATTTGGAATCAGGATGTTCAAATTGTGTAAACAGGTAACTTTTATTTTTACACATTTTGAATAATTACTGCGGTAAATATTTTATTTACCATGGTTAAAGGGTAAATCCGGTAAATAAGGGTTAAAAAAATAATATTATAATAATACAAAATTACCCTAAAACGTGTCTTAACCCTATTGGTTGATACATGGTCGACCATGGGCATCTTTGTGTCAATTTTGGGACCCCATGGATCCACTTGTAAGTGATAATGACACTTTATTTTAATTAAGTTAAAATGAATACAAAAATGACACAAGCATATATCTTTTAGAAGAACAATTTTTACATAGGGCTATACATGTTGGATTTTCGATTGTAAATATTCATTAGAAAGCTAAAAAGATTTCCTACATAATGATATTTTATTTATAATTTTTAGACATTTAATAATTTATTTAATTTATGACACAATGATGATGCAGTAATTACTATAATAGTGAAAAATTAAAATAATTGATATTATAAATACCAAAATAAATATAATATGAAACTTTTAATAAATTACACTAATTTTCTATGATAATATGATATATTAGTATTGATTTAATTGACTTTGTTCGAAGTAATCAATCTGTTAGGAGTTTCAAAAAAATCAACTATTGAATAGTGTCAAAATTGACATAAAAGAGTTCTTAAAACAAATATTATATTATTAATTGATATTAAATTCCTAAAAATCTAAGGATCGGCCAAGAGACTTATATTATTATAGGTTCCTCATTAATGGACCACTTGTGGGTCGCTTGGATGTATATAGTAAGTTTATTAACCATATTATATAAAAATACAAAGAGACATTGTAAAAGTGAAACTAATTAACTTAGAGTTAATACTTAAAGATAAGGTTAATATAAGTACCCAAACCTGTCTAAATTATATTGGATGAGTTGTTTTCGACCTATCCCCACCTCATCCTTTGAATAGTCAACTTTGGAGCCTTTAGAAACCGAATATGAATTTATTATAAATTAATATTTCTAGCTTTTCCAAAGGTGCCCCTCACCCCTCTTATAAAAGGGCACTCCTCCTTCTCATTTCTTCACACCTCTAAAGCCTTTTGGATCGGCCAAACTCTGCCCAAATACTCTCCCAACATCCCTCAATACAACCTATAGGCCTTAGTTTGATCAGAAAGCCAACCTAAGGAGCCCTTTTGATCAAATCAAAAGGAAGAACCCGAAGAAGAGGTAATGATCTCACCACCCTTTTCTAAGTTCATTTCTTCTTCCACTTCTTCTTCCTTTGTTCTTACCATTCTGAAATAATAACTCCAGTATCTCACATATACTGTGATGTTATTATAAATATGGTAGAATCATATTCAGTATTCTATCCACCCTTTGAATAACATGTCACCATACGTGCGTACGTACGGCTTACCGTCTCCACGTCGTGGTGTAATTGTTATTCAATATAATATTATTTGGATGGGTATAATAATGATGTGTAACTCATGTAAATAATAAATATAACATGTTAATGATTCTGTATATATGATATACCATCCATTTATATATTATTTTAATATCAAAATAATGATATTGTCGCTCGTGCGTACGTACGGACTACCGTCTCCACGAACGCGATGAGATTCATTCTCCATCGTAACCATTAAAGCATAATTATCATTTTATGATTTAAAAATGATGTTTAAGGACTTGATATCATTCTGGATATGAATAATATACAACCTATCCTTTACAAACATGTCTTACGTAACAAAACATATGAAAGAAAACAAGTAAGTTAACACCCGAAACAACGATAATACTAAGATATTATTATCAAATCAATATTAAAAGATCATATATGATATCATATTAATGTATATGATTCTTGTATAATTTAATAACAATTATTTCACCATTATACAGGAGGTTAACCTACCACAACCAAGGAAAAGTACAAGGTAAGGGTTATTTCACAATCTCTTCATTATCCGAGGTTGTATTATACGTAATAATCTACTGGGATCTCTTTATCATCCACATCCATGTTTCTTCGAAATGTATTTCAAAACATTTTTACTATTTACAAGAATATGGGTTAAAGTCATTTATACCCTTGTTTGACTTTTTATAAGAGGTTTATAAAGGAATCTTTCCGTCGTTTTCAAAACAAGGTCCTTTTTAACCTTTCCGACAGAATTGAGGTAAGAATGTTTTTTTTAACTTATACGGCGGGTGCGGTTATTTTCCGCCGTTATAAAATCGTCGAAGCTTCCCATACAAGCTTATAAGAATATTTTCAAAGAAAATGTTTTATTTTATATGGATCTTAAATGATTTCAAAATAAAAGGAGATATTTCTTTTAAAAGAATTTTGATTTCATCTATGTCAACATCCTTTGATGGATTTTAAGATTATTTGAAGTTGATTTATTATGATACAAAACTTCTATATTGTATTGAAGGTTTTGTGATATGTTTGACTGTGGATGTGCTATTTTTATACCATTCATAGTTTATTGTGAAAGTATTGACATTTCTTATGCTAGTTTTAATACGAATGTTTATGTTATGTTTAAACCTTTTCATATGGGAATGCATTGGACTTAATAAGTGACGGGTGGAGCCCGCTATAGCTCCTCGATGCATCGGTAGGTCTCATGAGAAAAACTAGTGTCTTGGCACAAGGCCTTGACAAAATCTTATTTGTAGCCTTGGCACGAGGCCTTGGCTATGTGGTTATGATAGTCTGGCATTATGCATTCCAACATTATGAAAGTGGTTATTGATTTTTGCATGTGATTATTCGATTAGTAGAATATCCATGTGAATAAGTAAATGGCATTATTTCATTTTACTTTTGCCATACCATGTTGAAGTTCAATTTTAAAAGGCTTTTGTTTTAGTAATGCATTGCCTTAAATGTTTATTCTTATTTATGAAAGTTTCCGCTATATTGTTATCCTTACTGGGCATTTGAGCTCACCCCTTTTCTATGTTTTATTTTTCCCCAGGATGTGAAGAAGTAAATTATGAATGACCTGCAGGGATATTATGAGTGGATAGTAGTGTGGATTATGGAGACATTATGTTGTTGTAGTAGTTTTTCATTTTATGATGTAATGTAAAACTTATGAATATATCTAGTGTTTCCAAGGCTACTAAACCAATCGGTCTTTCGAGATTTGATCTTTCTTGTGATCATGCCAATGTTATGTAATAATGCACCGACTCTAGGCAACTAGGGTCGGGGCGTTACAGTTGGTATCAGAGGAAGTTTAGTACAAACCTTGGAAGCTAGATTTAGATAAACTCTGATTAGAGCACGTAGACCTAAGATGAACTTTGAGGATTAGTATAGAAGAACTTCCTAGAATTTTGGTATTGTAGAGATTTTGTGAGTTTTCCGAGCAATAAATCCCTGTCTGGATACGAGCAGGTAGAGGCGGCTCTGGCACAGATGTACCTAGGGGTAAAACCCGAAAACACCGCTTTGAGCTAGACTCGAACGGGAACTGGTGCACGACAACGGGCCTTGCTGCACTCTTGGTTACGACACTCCCGGGGGATATGCTTAGGATAACTCTCATTTTCTTTACAAATCATTATGAAGGGTTTATGAGTATATACTTCCTCAAAGAAAACATTTTTATGACTATGGATTATATCCATAAATAGTTCAATTTATGTTAAGTGTTTTATAAGTATGGGATTATGTATTTTGATTCATAAACTGATCTAGTTTATGCCATTGTTTAGAAATGGCGCCTAGTGGAAGAAATGGAAACCGTATCAATGCGCGCACTCCATGTAGGGATTTCCCTCCTGCTCAAGATAATTATAGTGGGGCTGGTGATGCAACTGGTGCCGATCAGCTAATCACCATACTGGGACAACTTACTCAGGTTATGAATAATAACCTTACCCGTATGGAGCACCCTGATCCGCAGCGTGGAGGATCAATGTTAGATCGATTCATGAGACAACAACCACCAACGTTCAATGGGAGTACAAATCCCTTAGTAGCTGAGCAATGGATATTTTCCCTAGAGAAAATATTTCAGGCTTTGGGGAGTAGTGAAAGGGAAAAAGTTACCATGGCAGTTTACCGCCTCACTGGAGATGCTGATCAATGGTGGTCATTGATTCAAAACATGAAGGAAGATGATGAAGTATCAAACATGGAATGGAGGGAGTTCAAAGATCTGTTTTTAGAAAAATACTTTCCTCGCGACCATCGAGCAGATATGGAAAGGCAATTTCTGAGTCTGAGACAAAAGGAGGATGATAATGTCACAAAGTATGAGGCTAACTTTACAAGGTTAGCGAGGTACGCTGGTGATTATATTCGCAACCCAAGAAGTAAGATTGATCGTTTCTTTGATGGGTTAAAACCATTTCTCCGTCGAGCATTAGTCTCACAATCCTTTTCATCGTACGAAGACATTGTCTCATGTGCTATAAAGACCGAAAAAGAATTCTCTAAGTCTTATGACTTTAAAGCAAAGCAAGAGAAGAAGAGACCTGCTGATCAATCTGGGAATGGAAATAAGGGGAAGAAGGGAAAGGTTGAATATCCATCTTGTGGTAAATGCGGGAAGAAACATCCTGGTACTTGCTTGAAAGGAATGGGAGTCTGTTACAAGTGTGGTGAAAAAGGCCACCAAGCTCATGATTGCAAGGGGAAGAAGGAAGCTACCAATGTTCAGTGCTACAATTGTAGGGAGATGGGGCATTATGCAAATGCATGTCCTAAGCGTCAGGAGAACTTACCTCAGAAAAGGCCAAGGGATCAAGGCCAGGCTTATGTTATCACTACTGCTGAGGTAGAAACTCCGAAAGACGTGGTGGCAGGTAATTTAATGGTTTCCTCAAGTTTAGCAAATGCATTATTTGATTCTGGATCATCGCATTGTTTCATATCTTCCCAGTTTGCTAAGAAAATTAGATATTTCCAATTTGATTTAATAAGGGAGTTGTCAGTTAAAACTCCTAAGGGAAGTATCGTTGCAACAAAGTTTTGTGAATCAGTCCCCATTAGAGCACATAAATTTTCTTTATCTGCTGATTTCATCGTCATACCTATGATTGAGTTTGATATAATCCTCGGTATGGACTGGCTTTCGGACTATGATGCGAAGATTTATTGTAAGAAGAAAGAGGTTACGATTCTTGATGATAATGATAAGGAGCACCTTATTTTTAGAGCAGAATCGTCACCACCTAATTCTTATTTAGATCCGCCCCCTGTAGCTCAACTTAATTCAATTATTGGGGAGGAAGAGAATGAAATAACTGTCGGTGAGGAAAGGAATGTTCAAATAGAGGATGTACCTGTTGTGAAAGAGTTTGTAGATGTATTTCCGGAAGATTTACCTGGACATCCTCCAGAACGAGAAGTAGAGTTTTCCATTGATTTGATTCCTGGATCAAGGCCTATATCGAAGACCCCTTATAGAATGGCCACTGTAGAGTTAGTCGAACTAAAGAAACAACTAGAGGAATTGAGTAATAAGGGATTTATTCGCCCTAGTGTTTCTCCATGGGGAGCCCCTGTTCTTTTTGTTAAAAAGAAAGATGGATCTATGAGGTTATGTATTGACTACAGGGAGATCAATGCTATAACGATAAAGAACAAGTATCCCCTACCTCGTATTGATGATTTATTTGACCAACTGCATGGAGCTCAATACTTTTCAAAGATTGACCTTCGATCTGGATACCATCAGTTGTGTGTGAAGAAGGAAGACATTCCGAAAACATCATTTCGAACCAGGTACGGGCATTACGAGTTTACTGTAATGCCGTTTGGATTGACCAATGCACCCTCTGTATTCATGGATCTGATGAATAGAGTTTTCAAGGAGTATCTCGATGAATTTGTGGTAGTATTTATTGATGATATATTGGTATACTCCAAAACCTATGAAGATCATGAAAATCACTTGCGCATTATCTTGAAGACTCTGAGGAGGCATGAATTATATGGAAAGTTTAGCAAGTGTGAATTCTGGCTTCAGGAGATTTCTTTTCTTGGCCATATTGTCTCTAAAGATGGAATCTCTGTTGATCCTTCTAAGACCAAGGCAATCCAAGAATGGCCAGCACCTACGAGTATAACTGAGGTACGTAGTTTTATTGGTTTGGCAGGTTATTATCGACGTTTCGTCCAGAATTTTGCCCGATTGGCTAACCCATTAACGAAGCTCACACGTAAAGGGGTTAAATTTGTTTGGACAAAAGAGTGTGAAGAATGTTTCGAAGAACTGAAGAGAAGATTAGTCAATGCTCCTATATTGACTCTACCATCGGGGAATGATGGGTTCGTTATTTATAGTGATGCATCGAAGAAAGGACTTGGCTGTGTCCTTATGCAGAATGATAGAGTTATTGCCTATGCATCACGACAGTTGAAAATTCATGAACAAAACTATCCTACTCCTGATCTTGAGTTAGCAGCTGTGATCTTTGCTTTGAAGATATGGAGGCACTACCTCTATGGTGAAAAATGTGAGATTTATACTGATCACAAGAGTTTGAAGTATATTTTCTCACAAAAAGAACTCAACATGAGGCAAAGGAGATGGCTTGAATTACTCAAGGATTATGATTGTACGATACACTACCACCCGGGGAAGGCAAACAAGGTGGCAGATGCTTTGAGCAGAAAAGACCATGGAGTTCTGAACATGATGAGAATTGAAAGGGATCCAATTTTCATGGATCTAGTGAAGATGGACATGGGAATAACCAGGGAAGGTGAAACATCAATGCTTTTTCAAATGGTTGCCAAACCATCTTTACTAGAAAGGATTAAGAGTTCTCAGACCGATGATGAAGAATTTCAGAAGAAGATTAAAGCTGTGAATGATGGGAGATTGAGAGACTTTGTGTATGAAGATGGAATTTTGAAATTCGGGAAGAGACTTTGTGTTCCCAATATACCTGATCTAAAAAGGGAATTGCTGGATGATTCTCATAGTTCCAATTTCTCTATACACCCTGGGAGCACCAAAATGTATAGAGATTTGAAAGAACATTTTTGGTGGGACAACATGAAGAGGGAGATTGCTGATTTTGTGTCAAGATGTATGGTTTGTCAACAAGTGAAAGCTGGAAGGCAACAGCCTGGAGGAGTCATGCAACCTCTTCCCATACCGGAGTGGAAATGGGACAATATTACGATGGACTTTGTCATGGGGCTACCAAAGACTCCTAGAAGGAACGATGCAATATGGGTTATTGTTGATCGTCTTACCAAGTCAGCACATTTTCTTGCTATAAGAGAAGATCTACCCCTGGAACGTCTAGCAAGACTATATATTAATGAAGTTGTGAGACTTCATGGAGTACCCCTATCGATTGTTTCTGATCGTGATCCCCGTTTTACTTCAAGATTTTGGAAAAGTCTTCAGAAATCCCTAGATACTGAACTTCATTTGAGCACTGCTTACCACCCTCAGACAGACGGACAATCAGAACGGACTATTCAGACCTTAGAAGACATGTTGAGATCTTGCTCACTTGACTTTCAGGGTATGTGGGATCAATATTTACCACTGGTAGAATTTTCCTATAACAATAGCTTCCATACGAGTATTCAGATGGCACCATATGAAGCGTTATACGGAAAGAGATGTCGTACACCAACCTGTTGGGATGACGTTGGTGAAAGAAAACTTGTAGGCCCAGAACTGGTGGAGGAAACGGTGGAAAAGGTGAAGGTAATCCAAAATCACATTAAAGCAGCTCAAAGTAGGCAGAAGAGCTATGCCGATAATCGAAGGAAGGATTTGGAATTTCAAGTCGGTGATCATGTTTTCCTGAAGGTATCTCCGTGGAAGGGAGTCATACGTTTTGGTAAGAAAGGTAAATTGAGTCCCAGGTACATCGGACCTTTCGAAATTCTAGAACGAATTGGGGTTGTAGCTTACCGATTGGCAATGCCGCCAAGTCTCTCCAAAGTTCACGATGTGTTCCACGTATCTCTGTTGAGGAAATACATGTCTGACCCAACGCATGTACTCACCTATGAGGAATTAGAACTGGAACCCGATCTGTCTTATTGCGAAGAGCCCGTCAGGATTCTTGATACAAGAGAACAAGTACTGAGAAACCGGACGACGCGTCTGGTAAAAGTTTTGTGGAGAAATCATAAGATGGAAGAGGCAACGTGGGAACCCGAGGAACTTATGATGAAGAACCACCCGAGTCTTTTTATGCAGTAATACCCTAGAAATTGCGAGGACGCAATTATTTGAAGGAGGGGAGAATGTAACACCCCAAGCTTCTACGGTACGTTTCCCTTCGAATAATGCGATAGCGTGTGTTGTACGCAACCTCGAGTTCTAACACACACCACAACTAATTAAACTAGCCGTTGTAAATAGTAATACCTACTTTTTGAAATCATATATATTTTATATTTCAAAATGGACTTCATTTTTGGATTCGGAATATCGAAATTATCCTAGGGTGAAATTTTGGTACTTTTCGGATAACTTTTATATTTTGATGAATAGTGAAAATTACTAAATTTTAATTAAAAACAACTTTTTTAATCAAAATAATTAATAGTGATAAATTATGAATTTGAGTGGTTTTAAAGTATATTTAGAATATATTTTTACCATTTAATATAATGTTGGTCATTGGACATAATTTTACAATTAAACCGAACATAAACAAGTGTCAATCTTTTGATAGTTATTATCTCTTAAAAACACGCTTTTTGTTTTGACAGCGGGAATTAATTTTAAATTAATTTCTGCCACTTCTGTGTTTTGAATTTAGGAAAATGGATTCCATATTTGGAATCAGGATGTTCAAATTGTGTAAATAGGTAACTTTTATTTTTACACATTTTGAATAATTACTGCGGTAAATATTTTATTTACCATGGTTAAAGGGTAAATCCGGTAAATAAGGGTTAAAAAAATAATATTATAATAATACAAAATTACCCTAAAACGTGTCTTAACCCTATTGGTTGATACATGGTCGACCATGGGCATCTTTGTGTCAATTTTGGGACCCCATGGATCCACTTGTAAGTGATAATGACACTTTATTTTAATTAAGTTAAAATGAATACAAAAATGACACAAGCATATATCTTTTAGAAGAACAATTTTTACATAGGGCTATACATGTTGGATTTTAGATTGTAAATATTCATTAGAAAGATAAAACGATTTCCTACATAATGATAGTTTATTTATAATTTTTAGACATTTAATAATTTATTTAATTTATGACACAATGATGATGCAGTAATTACTATAATAGTGAAAAATTAAAATAATTGATATTATAAATACCCAAATAAATATAATATGAAACTTTTAATAAATTAAACTAATTTTCTATGATAATATGATATATTAGGATTGATTTAATTGACTTTTTTCGAAGTAATCAATCTGTTAGGAGTTTCAAAAAAATCAACTATTGAATAGTGTCAAAATTGACATAAAAGAGTTCTTAAAACAAATATTATATTATTAATTGATATTAAATTCCTAAAAATCTAAGGATCGGCCAAGAGACTTATATTATTATAGGTTCCACATTAATGGACCACTTGGGGGTCGCTTGGATGTATATAGTAAGTTTATTAACCATATTATATAAAAATACAAAGAGACATTGTAAAAGTGAAACTAATTAACTTAGAGTTAATACTTAAAGATAAGGTTAATATAAGTACCCAAACCTGTCTAAATTCTATTGGATGAGTTGTTTGCGACCTATCCCCACCTCATCCTTTGAATAGTCAACTTTGGAGCCTTTAGAAACCGAATATGAATATATTATAAATTAATATTTCTAGCTTTTCCAAAGGTGCCCCTCACCCCTCTTATAAAAGGGCACTCCTCCTTCTCATTTCTTCACACCTCTAAAGCCTTTTGGTTCGGCCAAACTCTGCCCAAATACTCTCCCAACATCCCTCAATACAACCTAGAGGCCTTAGTTTGATCAGAAAGCCAACCTAAGGAGCCCTTTTGATCAAATCAAAAGGAAGAACCCGAAGAAGAGGTAATGATCTCACCACCCTTTTCTAAGTTCATTTCTTCTTCCACTTCTTCTTCCTTTGTTCTTACCATTCTGAAATAATAACTCCAGTATCTCACATATACTGTGATGTTATTATAAATATGGTACAATCATATTCAGTATTCTATCCACCCTTTGAATAACATGTCACCATACGTGCGTACGTACGGCTTACCGTCTCCACGTCGTGGTGTAATTGTTATTCAATATAATATTATTTGGATGGGTATAATAATGATGTGTAACTCATGTAAATAATAAATATAACATGTTAATGATTCTGTATATATGATATACCATCCATTTATATATTATTTTAATATCAAAAGAATGATATTGTCGCTCGTGCGTACGTACGGACTACCGTCTCCACGAACGCGATGAGATTCATTCTCCATCGTAACCATTAAAGCATAATTATCATTTTATGATTTAAAAATGATGTTTAAGGACTTGATATCATTCTGGATATGAATAATATACAACCTATCCTTTACAAACATGTCTTACGTAACAAAACATATGAAAGAAAACAAGTAAGTTAACACCCGAAACAACGATAATACTAAGATATTATTATCAAATCAATATTAAAAGATCATATATGATATCATATTAATGTATATGATTCTTGTATAATTTAATAACAATTATTTCACCATTATACAGGAGGTTAACCTACCACAACCAAGGAAAAGTACAAGGTAAGGGTTATTTCACAATCTCTTCATTATCCGAGGTTGTATTATACGTAATAATCTACTGGGATCTCTTTATCATCCACATCCATGTTTCTTCGAAATGTATTTCAAAACATTTTTACTATTTACAAGAATATGGGTTAAAGTCATTTATACCCTTGTTTGACTTTTTATAAGAGGTTTATAAAGGAATCTTTCCGTCGTTTTCAAAACAAGGTCCTTTTTAACCTTTCCGACAGAATTGAGGTAAGAATGTTTTTTTTAACTTATACGGCGGGTGCGGTTATTTTCCGCCGTTATAAAATCGTCGAAGCTTCCCATACAAGCTTATAAGAATATTTTCAAAGAAAATGTTTTATTTTATATGGATCTTAAATGATTTCAAAATAAAAGGAGATATTTCTTTTAAAAGAATTTTGATTTCATCTATGTCAACATCCTTTGATGGATTTTAAGATTATTTGAAGTTGATTTATTATGATACAAAACTTCTATATTGTATTGAAGGTTTTGTGATATGTTTGACTGTGGATGTGCTATTTTTATACCATTCATAGTTTATTGTGAAAGTATTGACATTTCGTATGCTAGTTTTAATACGAATGTTTATGTTATGTTTAAACCTTTTCATATGGGAATGCATTGGACTTAATAAGTGACGGGTGGAGCCCGCTATAGCTCCTCGATGCATCGGTAGGTCTCATGAGACAAACTAGTGTCTTGGCACAAGGCCTTGACAAAATCTTATTTGTAGCCTTGGCACGAGGCCTTGGCTATGTGGTTATGATAGTCTGGCATTATGCATTCCAACATTATGAAAGTGGTTATTGATTTTTGCATGTGATTATTCGATTAGTAGAATATCCATGTGAATAAGTAAATGGCATTATTTCATTTTACTTTTGCCATACCATGTTGAAGTTCAATTTTAAAAGGCTTTTGTTTTAGTAATGCATTGCCTTAAATGTTTATTCTTATTTATGAAAGTTTCCGCTATATTGTTATCCTTACTGGGCATTTGAGCTCACCCCTTTTCTATGTTTTATTTTTCCCCAGGATGTGAAGAAGTAAATTATGAATGACCTGCAGGGATATTATGAGGGGATAGTAGTGTGGATTATGGAGACATTATGTTGTTGTAGTAGTTTTTCATTTTATGATGTAATGTAAAACTTATGAATATATCTAGTGTTTCCAAGGCTACTAAACCAATCGGTCTTTCGAGATTTGATCTTTCTTGTGATCATGCCAATGTTATGTAATAATGCACCGACTCTAGGCAACTAGGGTCGGGGCGTTACATGATAGGCTAATCATTTCCATTGATAATAAAAAAAACCGACTTACTCTTAATTCATAAAATCATCTAACTAAAAAGAATCATTCAAACTAACCAGGGACTTCACATAGTCCAGTGGTAGGCGATAAATACCAGTTGCAATTTGGTTGTGGGTTCGATTCCCACAGCTTCGTCCGACGTGATGGGTTGTCACACGGTCTGCGTGTTGTCCCTTTGAAAAAACTATATAATTTTATAACATTCCTCAAAAAGAGATAAATTCATCAAAAATAACCATAACATATTTTAACCACAAAGGGTATCTGATAACTTCTATTTTGCAACCCAAAATGTATTAACTAGTAATTGCCTCAAATTCAAGGATCATATAAACCCAAATGGTTCTTTATAACTATGTCCACAAAAGAAAGGATAATTATTCCTTGAATAAAATTTTCGTATATCAAACATCAGGGTTACTATAAAAAGTCTTCTAATATAACCCCATCATCAAAAGAGACTTAATACATATAAGAATTTCACATCCTAAAATCTACCATAACTCTTGAATCCCTTATATGATTACTTCTTACTCATTCAACATTCTTCATGATCCATTATCCATTCCTTTTCAACTTATTCTGGAGTACTTCTTTCCAAAAAAAAATCATGAATCATATCCTAAGATTCCAATAACAGGATAAAATATGTTAAGAAATATTCCATACCTTTCATTCTTCATTGTCAGTTTCTTCATCCTCAAATAGAATGGCATTAGGTATTGGTAAATTAATATTTGTACGATCCTGGTGACCCCATTCCCGAAACTTCTTCGTAGGACATGTGTTTGCATAATGACCATGCACACCACATTTAAAACATTCAATTTATCCTTTAGAAAGAACTTCTTTCCCTTTCCTAGAGTCAACTAGATGCTTCCTTTTTCCATGGCAGGTTCTTGCTTTATGACCTTCATTTCCACATCTATAGCATCTTTCTGTCCCTTTGAAACATTTTCCTATGTGTTTCTTTCCACATATTTGACACATAGGTTTTTGAACATACTTACCTTTATGATTATTACCTGAACTTCCGTAGGTATTTGTTTCTCGCATATACGATGCCTTATAAAAATCACTAAGGTTTAGGTGGAAAATCATGACTCCAGATAGTTGGTTGAGGATAACCACAAGAGATATCATTGTAGCTCCCATATCATTCAGTTGTTCTTTCATAAAACCATCACAGTTTTCTTCAAATCCACTTTTACTTTGGTGCCTGCTAGATCCAGCCATTTACTAAAACCAAAAAGGTCAGTGTGAGTATATCAGTAAAATCATCAAATAAAAAATAGGAAGATAAACAACAAGATATACTTATCCAAGTTATCTCAAACTCATTCTAACTTTCAAAAAAAAAATGATGACTCCATCTAATATACTAACCATTGTGGTTATACACAACTTGTCACTTTTTCTTAAACAACACTCTAACCTCTAA
This sequence comes from Viscum album, assembly GCA_963277665.1. Lineage (NCBI taxonomy): Eukaryota > Viridiplantae > Streptophyta > Magnoliopsida > Santalales > Viscaceae > Viscum > Viscum album. Next base: position 1,888,436,007 of record OY728127.1, on the reverse strand, counting down.
AGTTATCTAAACTAGCCTCTGATACCAACTATAAGGCCCCAACCTTAAACCTTACTTAATATTGAGTTATTACAAGATTACACATTGAGGATCTTTTCAGGTTTAGAGTTTTAGAGAATTAGATCATTAAACTTGCATTACATTCCACATTTAAACAAAGTGGTTACATAAAAGATAGTATTCATTTTTTCCATCAACGGAAACATATTTAAAATAAAACATGGATTCTTTCTTGACAATTCCTTAACACTATCATCATATCATGTACCATTACCTTGACCTGTGAAAAACATTTCAAAAACTTGGGATGAGCATAAAAAGCTCAGTAAGGGTTATAAAAAGTATGGAAGGGAAATATGAGTACATATATACATAAGAATGAAATCATACTTTACCCATAAAACATAAGTACTTTAACATACCTAATAAAATAATGAATAAATCATAGAAATCATAAGACATAAAGGTAACTTGAGGCTTTCATAACATTATTACGTAGGGAGTAACCCTCTTGGTTACGTTTGGAATGCCCATCACAGTATATTCCCTAAATCTCTTTGGAGAAACCTTAGCGTTTAACTCCTTCACGTTACCCAATGAATTGGATAGATATATCGGGTTCACCCACCCTTAGTTTATCACGGAACCACCCGTCTTCATAACAATGCCCAAGAACCATAACATAATTGTATCACATAAAACATACATAAAGGAAACATAACATTTACACATTTCAATCAAAAGATATCAATACAACACATTGATATAATAAAAACATTATGAAAACCATTTTCAATACCAAAATAAAATAAAATTAAAACATGGTATTTATTTTTCATTTAAAAAAAGGTATGGCTTGTAGAGGAAGATGAAACTCAAATAATGGTCACAGCGGCGAAGAAGTCGTTGTCGCCGCATACGTCCGACAAAAACATTCCCTTTTTTCATTTAGTAAAACGCTTCTTATAAAAAGATTCCTTTTGGATAAACGTAAAAGTCAAAGGGGTTTATACACCGTATAAAGGAAAGTTGTGTATAAAACATAATATGCCTCAATGAAAGGAGATTTAGATGAAGTCTCATACCACATTGAAGCTTTTAACATATTAAACCCTTAATATCAATATAAAAAAAATCCTTAAAACCATTTTGAAAAAATGGATATTAATGAGAAATATTTATAATATTAAATCATTAAAACATTTAAAATGATATTTTAGTTAAAAGGTTTTTAACAAAATGAGAGACACTTGAATACAATAATTAAGGAATAACATTTAATCAAAACTTTATAATATCACGAGAATAAAGGGATTCATGATAAAATATTCCAAAGAACAGTATATACACCATATAAGAGTGAATTGGTGCATAACAACAATGAAGACTCAATGGAAATGTAAATTGAGATGAAATCCATTATAAAGATGGTATCCTTAAATTAAGGATAAATCAATCTCATAATTATGTGCGACAAATATAAATACACCCAATATAAGTGGATATTAAGTGTAAAATAATCAAAGTTCATTCACACATATTCAAAGGATTAAATATTCAATAACTACATGTTGAACCCAAAGAAATCGAAATTAGGTTAAGAAGTTCCCTTGACAGCCTAACGGTGTCACATCAAATTTTAGAAAAAGAGATGATGAGAGAAATAAAGGGTATATCATCTCTTGGACATAAAATTTATGGAAATAAGTATATATAAGAACATATACCCACATAATAAGATGAAAATTAAAAGACATAACAAAAGAAGTCTTTTAAAAAAAAGGAGGGTGAAAGGTTCCCTTACCGATTTGGGTAACTTTCGAAATGTACACCCCATGAAAGAAGGACTATAAAAAATTGATGTAAATACTCATAAAAGAAAGTATGTTAAACAAAGAGTAGAATAATAGAAAGTACATACACCATTAAAAAGGAAATATTGGCAAATTTAGCATGAATCTCACGAAAACACAAAGTGAGATAAAAAGCCCCTTACGAAATTTCGGCAGCCTAACGGCGCCAATTAAAACTTCAAAAATGGATTGATGAGAGAAAATAGGGTATCTTATCAAATGAACATAAAACTTACAGTAATATTAATATAAAATAACATCCCACTCATAATAAAGATGAGATTAAAAGGAATGACATAAAAGAGTGTATTTAAAAAGAAAGAGAGAGGTAGGATCCCTTACCTCGGGTCCGACTTGACTCGATCGTTCTTTAACCTCCTGAATAATAAACTTGAGTTAATTTATACTTTCTTAAGAACCTTTTTCAAGTTCATTATTCCTTTTATATCACTTACTACCATGCTATAAACACTATGTAATTATTTAAGTTAATAATGGGCGTTTTGTAGATCATTGCTACTTGAGTCAAAAATAAACTCTTTATAATTAAAATTTGTTCTTGTGGTAAAATATATATTATATCCAGAATTATATTAATTATGTAGATATCATATATATCATATATATCCATTATATACATGCATTTATAATATTACATAACATTTAGAGGTAAGAAATGAAATGCACCGTTCATGGAGACGGTAAGCCGTACGTACGCGTGAACGCTACTTCCATTTATATTTCTTATTTAATGGAATTAAAACATAATGATACATAATAGTATTATAATTTCAGTATGTTATCATATATAATATCATTAAATCTATCCTTTATACGTACCACATATGGTATTAACGAATCAAATCACTTTGAGGGGGCGGTAGTCCACACTCTCTAAAATGAAGATATCGCGTTTAACCATAATGGAAACCATAAAGGTATGACATAAATGAAAAATAAATAAGATTAAGTAAAACATAAACATATTATATATCATATATAAATATAGTGACATATTAATGGCCACCTTTGAGGGTGTTAAAATAATATTGAACAATCATCATTTCGTGAGGCAGAAATTCACCATCCATAGAAACAGTATGTTCATTAACCATTAGATGTAGGTGTGTGTAAGTGTAGCTAGAATCCTTATTATAAAAACATCCTAGTATATTGAAGATAATTTAGTTGTTACAAAATAAATGATTAAAAAGAGTTTAGGGGTTTGGAGAAGTAAAATAAAACAAAAGAACACAAGTGAAGACATTACCTTAAAATCAGGTATCTCTCTTTGATTTGATCTCAAACGCTTCCTTGGGAAGACTTATGCCCAAATTGAGGCTTCTAGGAGTAAGAGAGGGATTTGGAGAGACAAAATGAGCAGGTTTTTGCCGATCCAAAGGCTTTAGAGGTGTGGGTAAGGTGGTAGAGGTGGGGGCCTTTTATAAGAGGAGAGGAGGGGCACTCTTGGAAAGTTACAAAATGTTACTTTATTTTCAAATGCGTTTCGGATTTTAAAGGTCACAAATTGATGTATTTAGAGGATAAGGTGGTAAGGGTTCTAAATATACTCATCCAATAGGTATTTTACAAGTGTAAGTTATATTTTTAACATTATCTTTTCATTTTATTTAAATCCTTTATTAATGAGGTAATCGTTGCATCATCATGATGTCATAAATAATTTAATTTATTTAATGTCTAAAAATTAAAAAAATATCATGATGTAGGAAATATTTTTAGATTTCTAATAAATATTTATATTCAAAAATATGACTTGTATAACCCCATTTAAAAATTGTTTTAGTAAAACAACTCATGCTTGTGACATTTTTATTTTAACTTAAAATAAAAAGTTATTTATGTCATTTTCCAACCAAAGTGGCTAAATGGGGTCCCCAACATGACCCATGGATTGTGTTGGTCGTCCATGACACATCCAATTAGGTTAAGACATGTTTCTAGGTCATTTCATATTATTAAAACATTATTTTTACCTTAAATTACACTAATTACCTCTAATCGCGATTAAAAACTTAAAAGTTACTATTCAACAACAAATTATTTTAATCCCATTGAACCACATTTTACATACTAATGACAACCATGTATTTCGGATTTTTGAAATTCAAATCACAAAAGTGGTAAAGTTTCATTTAAACGAAAAATCAGTTTTTAAACTACCACTTAGTGGTTTCACTATTCATCAAAAATTGAAGTTTTTCAGAAAAATACCAAAAATTCACCCTAAGCTATATTTGATATTCCAAATTAAAAAATGATGTATATTTTACAAAATTAAAAATATATATGTTTCATTAATTAATTTAATAATTATTTCCCACTGTCAAAACAAATAGCGTGTTTTTAAGAAACAATATCTATTAAAATATTGACACTAGTTTAAGTCCAATTTCAAAGTGAAATTAATTCCAATGACCACCATTAGATTAAATGGTAAAAATATATTCTAAATAAAATCTAATTTAAATTAAAAATATAATCTATCCATATAAATAAATCAGATTAAAAGGAGGTTTTGAATTAAAATATAACATTTTCAATAAAAATGATCCTTATCGGAAAAATAACAAAATTTTACACAAAGTAAATTTTGATGTCCAGATTCTAAAGAAGGATTTTATTTTGTCAAATACAACATATAAAATTGTCAAAAGTTTATTTAAAAAGGTTTCTCCATCAAAAGGCGGTTAATCGACCTTTTAAAGAATATTAGAAGATTTATGCTTAAAATTGGATTCATTTTCATTTTAAGCCTCCAACATTTATTGGATAAAAGTAAAAATATTTGACAAACATATATAATCATTTTCTAGTTAGTTCCATTCATTTCCTCCATTACAATGGCCAGGCGTTAACTACCTTTTAAGATAATATTATTTTATTATTAGAGTGCAACATAAGATTTCAAAGAAACTCGTTGTTGCGTATTGGGTACGCCCTCGAGCATAGCATTCCCTTTAAAGTATTATTAATATTTTATTCAAAAATATGGATAAATATGAAAATTTTATATTCTTTATTTACCCGGGGTGTTACATTTCCATCTCACATAAAAAAGTAAATATCTTAATCACCCATTTTAGAACCTTTTTCATATCTCTAACCTTTTATTAAATAAATTTATAATTATTCTCTACAAGTGTATTTATTATCTATTTTTGATATTGGGTGTGAGTAATATTGATTATTTTGAACTTGTTTCACAATAGAAGTGTTATTATTAATTATTATCCAAAGGTTTATCATTCTTAGATAATACAAGTTAATAGAATTCATGTTTTATAATTATTTAAAATGTTATAATTTCATTATATAGGACTTTTGGTTATGATCCTTAAATTTAAATTTATTGATGAGCATGTTTCAATGATTATCAATGAATGAAGGGTATTTTTTTAAAATGAAATGACATAAGACCCCACTGTATATTTACCTTAAATAAATATTGTGTTCAATAACTTTCTCTGTATACAACACCAAACTAAAACAAAACTGCAATATATGTGGGTAAGATATAAATATTAAATATGATCGTTAAAACCTAGTTGTTTAATTTTATGATATAAATAGTAGTAACTAAAATATGAAATATTCATATAATGAAAATAAATACTAGTTTTAATATGAATGAACTGAAATTAGTATAACTAAAACAACTTGGAAAATCATTTTATGCTTAAAAATATATATTTCTAAAATTGGTGTTTTATTTCAAGGTACTAAATATATTATAATAAAATAATAATAAAATATTTTGATTATATGAATAATATATTACCAATAAATTAATTATTAATTTATCAGAAATAGTAAAAAATAATAGTTAACATTTTATAACGCCATTTTCTGATATGAATAGTTTTCCACTATATTTTGGAATTTTAAATAATTATTAAATTTTAAAATTTTAGAAATATAATTTTAAAAAATTAACATAATTTTTGGACTAATCATAATAATATAAACTTAAGATATTTTTTTTTGTATTTTTCTAAAATATTTTGTTTTTAGGTGAATAGTAAAATATTTTGTTTTTTCTAATATTACAACTTTTAAGAAATCATTAGTATATAAATATGAATTATAAATTTATGAAACCTTTTTCTAAGAACAAATATATATTTTATAAGTGAATTTATAATTCTATTTTTTTTTAATTTATAAATTAATATCTGACATTTTAGAGTTTAAGATATATTCATTTTTTTAATAAATTATGCATTTAGTATTTTAAAATTAATTTTTATCTCTTTTAAAAATTGAATAAAAAATTGATTTCAAATTTGGAATAATTAATTACAAAATATATAATAATGATAATTTTATCTTTCAACATAAATAATAAATTACTTAGGTAAAAAAACTAGTTACCGCGGTGAAAACTAAAATGGAAAAAATGGGTAACGTTAGAGGTAAAGGGTATAACATGTTCAAAAAATGTTTCTAACTGGGTATTGACATTTTTATAAATATTATCTATTATTATCTCCATTATTTTTAAATATTTCATCCACTTTCATTGGGAGTGACTTCTCAATACTGAAAGTTTTTGGGTATTTACAAAAATGCCATCTATTTTCACTTACAAAAGGGGAACTCCTCTTTTCACTTACCCTCACACCTAAACCCCTTAAATTTGGAACAAAATCAGTCCACACTCTCATCCACCTTAAATTGTTTTTTTCTTCTTAAAATAACATACCTTAAATTTTTAATCCCCCTTGAAAATGAGATAATTCAAGAAGTGAGGTATAAGTTCCTAACATATCTTTCTCTTTTCCATTTCTTTGTGTGCTTTCCTTTTTATATAAATTTAGATTTACAATATAATATTTATAAAATAATTATCATTATTATACAATTATTTTATTAAAATTTTGGTATAATAAATAACCACCCTTCCCATTTCCATTAATAAAAAAATGTGAATCATGCGTTGTGCGAACTACCACCTCCACGATGCAATGTGTCTCATTTTCCTTCACCGCATTACAGGGTTTACACTAATATTAAATTTAATATATAATTATTATATTTATGATATATTTTTTATTATAAAATGATAAACCATATTACTCTTTTTCTCATTCGATGGAAAACAAAATCATTATCCATGCATACATGTGGACTGTCGCCTCCATGAAATGATTTATTTCTATTTTGTATTTAATATCCACCTTACATGGTTTATCATGATAATTTTTTTAAAGGATAAATATTATTTTTATGATATCATTAAGGTTATAGTATATCAAAATTTTTAACCTATTAATGATATGACGAACAAATGATTATCATTAATTCAATCGTTTTGAACATGCATACTAAGAGGAAAATATTTAATTCAAATTTTGTAATTTTTTCATAACAATTACTTGTTCTTGTAATTATTTTATAACTACGATTTATAACACTAATTAACATTAAATTATATCATTAGGCTACTAGTGTAATGATATTGAAGCTAAATCACCTCATAAACATCCATTAATTATAGTATGTTCATGTTTAGCTTGGTTTGACCACCTACTTGATGAATGTTATGGAATTATATCATAGATTATTTTGAAAAATTAATTAATGATATAATAGTATATATATTTTTAAATAATTATTTTTTGGTTCTAGGAAGGATACATCAATATTTAATTTATTAATTAAGAAAACACCCTTCGTAGGTTGAATATCATTGAGAAATGTTCGCTATCAATTTCATATTCTAGTATAAAGACTAAAGTACTGATGAAATTAAATTTAAACATAATAAATCATTATAATTCATCCATTATATATACAATAATGAACTTATAATGTGGAAATTTGGGGGAATAATGTCTTAAAACACGTCTATTAAAGAACTTGTTCAAAATGATCAAGATTACTCATACCTGACATTAAAAATAGTTAATTACTTAGTGATAGAAATATAGAGAATAATTATATTGAAATTTATAAATCATTATGTATATTAAAATTGTTCTTGGATAAGTTATTAATATATTTATTTTATTTATATAGGATCTTAGAGTGAATTCAATTAAGCTGGGAAACAAGGTAAGGGTTTTTGTTTAAAATTCTTCTCTTGGAGAAATGTCTGGTATTATGTACATAATTTCATTTATATGGTGTATATACTACTTATGTTAGATATAATATCATGAATTATCTTTTAAATATGTTATTTTTCATCAAATTAAAATACCAATCTTGAAATTTGTTTTGATTAAAGTGTTACTAAATTTGTAAGGGTTTTCTTGGTCTCAATTATGATTCTTTGAGACATGTTACATGTTATTAACTATTCTTCCTTTGTATTGTGTTCTATTGAATTATTGTCCCATGAATTTTCTATAAATTATTTCCTTTTAATTATTTGGATATACTAATCCAAATCAAGTTCTTTTCTCCAAATTGCTTTTGACTCAAGTGTTACCCCTATCGTAAGAGTTTTTGGTAACTCATTTTTTATTCATTGAGTTTTAATCATTCCCTTGAACATGTTTGATATAAGTTGGTAAAATTATTACCTTTTATTTTTTTATTTGTTATTTTATAATTTTTTACATTTTCACCACATAAATCTCTTTACAAATATTTCATGCTTCACAGAGTATGTGGCCCGTAAGGGATATTAATAACTAAAATCTCATTTCTTAAAGTTATAAAGTTTTATCTTGAACTTTATTATTCCATGATTGGGTTCTCGAACACTAATATTATATTATATAGTATTTTATAATCCTTTTTATTAAAATTGATATTTAATAAATATATTTTTTATTACTCATTTTACAATGTATATTTCTAACAATGGTATTTTAAAAATATTTAAAATGGTTCATTTCCTTTCATTATCAAATGTTTTATATTTCGATCCATATTTCCTATGTAAAATGTTATATAATTTTAAAATCTCTATTATTGGATATTATATTTATAAAATTAAAAGTATTTTTAATATACATAACTACCCCTTTTCAAAAGTTACTTTTGAAAGTGACATGTAAGTTTGTATTTTACATCAATGTTAAAAATGTTTTCTAAAAGATATTTTATGTTTTTGCCTCTATTTTTTCATATTCAAAAGTATTTACACTCAAGGGATTTATGATAAATTATTTATTATATTATATATATATATATATTGAACTTGCAGTATCAAAAAATTAAATTCTTGATTCCTTCTTGTGTGATATCATTTGAAACATTCTTTTTCGAAGATGTTTTTAATCAATATCAACATCCTTTTGAGTTTTATTTGTTACACTAGGGATATTTTATTTTGAAACCAAAAAAATTATTTATCTAGATGGATTATGTAATTTCCTTCTCTTTTAGAGAAATTATCCATCACTTCCTTTTTATTGCCTAATCATTTTCAGTGAACAACATAAATTTTAATTTCAATGCCTTTCCTTTATAAATAATATATTCTTGATTCCTTTGATTGAAGCATGTTCACCTAGATTCCATGAATCAATTTATTGTGGAGAATTATTTTCTTAATGTTATATCCTTTATCTATACGGTTTAAATACCATATACTTTATTATCTCTATTGAATGGTATTTACCAAGATTATTACTCGATGTCATTGAAACACATTTTCTTTCCATGAGATCTTTCTGATTTATAGAATGAAAACCATTTTCATCCCATGGGTTCTTTATGATGTATTTAAATAAACCCATTTTATTTCCATTATTTATTTATAATGTGATTAATTATTATTTTATTATGGAACACATATGTATGGATGAATGATAGGTGGTTTTTTTATACAATATGGATGGTTGGATTTATTATAAATCAAGGATGGGTTGTTCTATTATAAACCAATGATGGATAGTTCCATTACAAACGGAAGGGTTGTTACATTATAAACCTAAGATAGGTGGGTCGGTTATATCCCTCCAATGCATTGGTTAAGAGTTTATATCTCATGAGGCATGTATTCATGAGTAAACTTTAGTTTATTGAAAGCATGGGAACTGATGGGGTGGCTCATGGAAGTTATGTTCCCTATACTAATGTATGTTCCATATTTGAAATATGTTTCAAAGTTATATACTTATTCTAATTACTATGTCATAATATCATGGATCATGTTTATTGACTCTCTATTTTGATTCATATCCTATTTCATGTCAAGATTTATTCCATGATTTATGACCTACAATTTTTTAGGTATGATTTTATTATGTATCTTGATTATAACTATACACTCGTCTTATGATCACTTTTTATATTTGATTATTACATCTTATTTTTACCCTTATAAATTATTTAATATCACCCCTTTATTATGTTTTCATTTCCTCTAGTTATGAAGAAATGTAATATATAAGATTAGTCTAGAAGAGTGTCATATGAGAATAATTTTTGGGAGATAATGAAGACTTTTTATAGACTAAGAAACTATTTATATAATGGTAAAAATTCAATTAGTTGAAAAATATATGATTTTTGTTAGTTTATTTTTTTCCTAATTATCTAAAACTATAAACATAAAATGTATTTGTAATTGATTGTAATGAAATATTTTATTTAAGACATGTAATTATCTGATGATTAGGTTTGGGTTTTCATGGTTGGTATCTCAGTAGGGTTTAAATAACTTTGAATATTATGATGCTATCAGTTGAGGGAAATTTGGGAGTTTGAAATGTCATCAATGTTTGATAAGTTAAGTTTTACGATAACTTCAATGGTGTAGACAACCCTTTTGGTTCATTGAGGTAATATTGAATATTTTGGGAATTATGATAATATAACTTTAGTGGAAACCCAAGGGATAAGTCTATGTATTGGATAACACCCTAAAGTATTGGAAAATTAGATATTGTGTGGTTTATCTGAAAATAATATCCCTATATAGATATTATAAGTGGATTCAGGCTCTAGAATAGATGTTACCATAGGTAATAATCTTGAAAAGGGTGTATTGGGTATTAACTTAATCATCACCTAGTGCGTGACAAAGAGGCCCAACTGCACACCCAATTTGATACTCCTGATGATATGATTTGGTCAATCACATTCTCTTTATGAACCACCCTGAAGGATTTATTTCCTAATTTTATTAAGGTATTAGGTTGAGAAGTATGATAGAAGAAAACTTAAAGTAACCAAGGTAGAACTAAAAGAACTATAGGAATAAACAAGTATGACATATTTTAAATGAATGTATTATAGGTTGGAATGAAGGTTTCCTTGGAGAATACATCTTAGGATTGAACTTTAATATTCTGATACTATGATTATTTTGGACATTGTCATTACCATTTTGGTTTTATTATTTGGATGAAAGTGGGTCATGTGGATGAAGCTAATAAAGTAATGTATCCAAAAACCATTTTGCCTTGTAACTGAATAAGGGAGTATACTTAAATGGTTGGTAATCTTGGTAAATTACTATTATGATAGATAATGTGAGTTTCCTAGTATTTCCTAAGTTAGTGAGGTTTATACCATAATATAAGTTAATCCTAGCTATTTTCATTAGTTATTGATATTTATCAATGATATTATAATATATTCTACAAATTATGAGGGTTATACGAAACATCTAGGGATTGTTCTTTAATAATATTTCATTAAAGGTATAGAAACACTTATTAAATGGTATCAATAGCATTTAAAATTTATTTTATGATAATTTTTTATTTTTGGGAATAAATATTGAAGAACACATGATTGAGGTATGAACAAATATTAGGTTTAATATGTACTTGAGGTTGAAGTAATAAAGAGTTGACTGATTTGGAAAAGTTATGTTATATGGTACTGGTAACCTTGGGATTGATATTTTATTCATGATATTTTGGTGAATTTTATCTAATTTTTGGGATTATATTGACTGGTGTGTGATTTTATGAACTAGTGTTTCAATATAAGAGTTAATTTTGGAGGAAAATATGATTTACCTATGGTTTAATTTCTTGGGGATTCAAATGGTTTTGGGAAACGCATACTATAGAGAATATATGATTAGGCTATAAATAATCAATTTTTTTGAGTAAAGATAAATATCTCTCTTAAATATAGTAAGGTAAATGTCACATTGGATGTTATATCTAGAATAATAAATATGTTATGAATAACATCTCTTACTTTCATCAGTGGGTAATAATTAAAATTGCAAGGATGTAATTTATTTAATGGGGGGAATTTAACAACCTGATATTCCACTATATATTTTCTTTAAATAACTATTGGGATCAATATATTTCTCCACACACAACATCGAAATAAAATAAAACCATGATATATGTTGGTTAAATATAAATATTAAATATGATTATTAAAAACCAACCATTTAATTTTCAGGCATGAATAGGAGTAACCAAAATATGAAATATGTGTATAATGAAAATAAAAACTAATTTTAATACTAATTAAATGAAATTAGTATTACTAGAAAAACGTGGAAAATCATTTTATGCTTAAAAATACTTTTTTTCTAAAATTGGTGTTATATTTAAAGAAACTTAGTATATTATGATAAAATAAAAATAAAACAAATTTATAATATGAATAATATATTAATAATAAATTAATTATTAATTTATTTAAAATAATAATAAAGAATAGTTAACATTTTAAAAATCTATTTTTCAATATGAATTGTTTTCCACTATATTTTGGGATTTAAATTAAATATTAAATTATTAAATTTTATAAGTTTAATTTTAAAAATTTAAATAAATTTTGGATTAATTATTATAAAATAAACTTAATATTAATTTTTAGTATTTCTCTAAATCATTTGATTTTTAGGTGAATAGTGAAATATAGGGTTTTTTCTAATATTGCATATTTTAAGCCATTATTAGTATATAAGTATGAATTGGAATTTTATGAAACGTTTTTGTAAGAAAAAATATTTATTTTATAATTGAATTTATAATTTCAAAAAATGGATTTAATTTATAAACCCATATTTTACATTTTAGAATTGAAGATATATTTTTCAAAAAAAATGTCTTTAATACATTATAAATTTAATATTTTAAAGTTAATTTTTATCACATTTAAAAATTTTAATTTTTTTTTAATTATTAATAATTAGGTATAAATTATATAATAAGAACCATTTTATTTTTGGGTATAAAGTATAAATTACCTAAGTAAAAAAACTAGATACCCTGGTGAAAACTAAAATCGTTAAAATGAGTAACCTTAGCGGTAAAGGGTCTAGCATGTTTAAAAAATATTTATAATTTTGTGTTGAAGGTCTGTATTGAAATTTTAACTTATTATATACATTATTTATTATTTTTTGAGCTACTTTCTTTGAGATTGACTTCCCATTATTGAAATTTTTTGGCCATTTACAAAAATGTCACTTTTTTCACTTATAAAATTGGAACTCCTATACCCACTTACCCTCACACCCAAAACTCTTAATTTCAGACCAAAATATGTCAAAAACTCTCATAAAAAATCCTATGAACATTAAGGATATTTTTTTTATTCTCAAAATATCATACCTCAAAGGTTTAATCCCAATTGTAAAGGAGATAGTCCAAGAAGTGAGGTATAAGTTCTTAATGTCTCCTTCTCTTTTTTATTTATTTATGTGATTTAATTCTTCTATAAATTTACTTTTTCGATATACTAATGATAAAATAAGTATCATTATTATACTAGTATATTATTACAGTTATGGTACAAACATTAACCACCCTCCCCTTTTCTATTAAGAAAAATGAAAACGTGAATCATGTGTTGTGCGGACTACCGACTCCATGACACAATGTGTATTATTTTCCTTCACCACCTTACAAGAATGGTTATAATATGGAATTTAATATATATTTATTATATTTATGACATATTTTATATTTTTTAATGATAAACCAGATTACTCCTATTCTCTTTCTATGGAAAATGAAAACGTCATCCATGCATACATGTGGACTTCCGCCTCCATAGAATGATCGATTTCAGTATTTCATTTCATCTATTCCTTACATGGATGGTAATAATAATTATTTTAAAGTATAAATATTATTTTTATGATATCATTGAGGTTATATTATAAAAAATTGTATAAAATATTAATGATATGACCAACAAACGATTATCGTTAATTAAATCATTTAAAATATGTGTACTAAGAGGAAAATATTTAATTCAAATCATGTAATATTTTCATATCCATTTTTTATTCTTATAATTAATTTATAATTATTATTTATAACACTAATAAACACAAAATTATATTATTATAATACTGGTGTAGTGATATTGTAACTAAATCGCCTCATAAACATCCATTAATCAGGGTATGTTCATGTTTGGGTTGGTGTGAACACCTACTTGATGAATGATATAAAATTATGTCATGGATGATTACAAAAAATTAAATAATGGTATACTATGATATAAATATTTAAATAATTATTTTTTATTTTGGAAAGGATATATCAATATTTAATTTATTAATAAATAAAACACCCTTTATAAGTTAAAAATCATTGAAAATTTTCATTATGGATTTCATCTTTTAAGATAGAGTCTAAAGTACTCATGAAAGGAAATTTAAAATTCATAAATAATTACAATTCATCCATTATATTAAAATTAATGAAATTTTAATAACTAAATTTTGTAGAATAATGAATAGCAACACCGCTATTATGAAACTAGTTCAAATCAGTCAAGATTACCCACACCAAAGATTAGAAATAGTTAATAAATAACTAATACAAATTAAGAGTATAATTATAAATTATGTTTATAAAAGGTTATGTATATGAAAACTTTTATTAATTAGATGATTAATATTTTTATGTTTCTTAAACAGGATCTTAGATTGCATTCGACTAAGTAGGGAAACAAGATAAGGGTTTTCATATCAAATTTCTCTCTTTGATAAATGTTTTGTATAATGAACCTAATCTCATTTATATTGTGTATATACTACATATATGAGATATAATATCATGAATTAACTTTTTATATGGGTATTTTACATTTAATTACAATCCCACTCATTAAATGAGTTTTGATTAAAGTGTTTCTCAAGTCATATGGGTTTTCATGGAATCAATTATGATTCATTGATACATATTACATGTTATGAACCATACTTCGTTTGTATGGTGTTATATTTATTTAATATCCCATGAATTATCTATACATTATTTCCTTATAATTATTAAGATATATTAATCCAAATAAAGTTCTTTTTTTCAAATGTATTTTGACTCAAGTGTTACATCGGTCGTAAGAGTATTTGGTAACTCAATTTTTGTTCACTGAGTTATGATTTTTCTCTTGAACATGTTTCATATGAGTTTGAAAATTTATTCCATTTTATTATATTATGTGTTATTCTATCATTTTTTTTACATTTTTATCACATAAACCCCTTCTTAAATATTTCATGATTTATGGATTTTGTTTCACATAAGAGGTATAAATAACTCAAATATCCCTTCCTTAAATTATAAAGTTTTTTATTGAGATTTATTCTTCCATTATTGGGTCCTCAAAACGAAATATTATATTAAATGGTATTTTATAATCCTTTTTAGGGAAATTATGTGTAAATAAAAAAATTTATTACTCTTTTTATAGTGCGGGTTTTCAACAAAGGTATTTTCAAAATATTTAAAAAGGTTTATTTCATTTCATTATCAAATGTTTTATCTTTAGAACCAAAATTCCTATAGAAAACATTATACCCTTTTCAAGAATCCATTATTGGATATTATCATTTTAAAATTAATTTTTTTTAAAAATATTTCACTTCACATGTTTAAAATTTACTTTTGAAATTGATATGTAAGTTTATATTTTATATCAATATTTGTTGGAACCAAAATGGGAGAAGAAGACGAAGAAATGGAAAGCCTCGAGGGGTTACCTCGTGAAGACCATTCACGGAGCCCAAATCCCACCACACCCGCCACAGAGCATGAAGGAGGTAATGCTCTGCGAGTGCCTTTGATGTTCGCGAGGCCGCCGCGGAGCAGGGAGGCGGTAACGCTCCATGAGCACCTTTGACGTTCATGAGGCCACCGCGGAGAATAGAGGCAAGACGCTCCGCGACCACATTTGACGTTCGTGAGCCCTCCGTAGACCAAACAAATCCCTCTTCACACCGACCGAGCATTGCTTCGCGGCGCCTCTCCCCTATAAATACCGGCCTCCCCACAAGTCTTGGGGATGGACAATCAGACCTCTCAACTTCCTAGCTCCCGAATCCCGAAGCACCCTTCTGCTCTGCAAACCAAGAGCTATGTGAGGTACTTCTGCACTACGAAGTGCCTCCCCTTTGCCTTGTTTTGATCCCCTCTTTCGAGAGGGATGCATTTCGCAGATCCTAAGGGCCTCTGTGAAGGATGGGGATCCCCAAGGGGACCCGGGTCATCACAAACCATTTATGTTTCGTGAAACACCCTTCATGTACACGTTATCCACATGCTAAGGCGGGGTCACTGTACTTCTAGAAGCACATTCCTCCACGATACCTTGATTCGAGAGGCACCTTTGCTCTATAAGGTAGTGTTTCGCCAATGCCTTTCCACTTAAGGAAGCACCTCCTATATGCACCTCTTCCCTATTCTTAGGCTGGGACGTACTACTTCGAGAAGCACACCCCTTCGCAAGTACCCTCCACCAAGGGGAGCACTAGAGCTTCACATGGCCCCTGCCTATGAACCCCTATTCTTTTCAATTCCTTTTCTCGTGCGACCCTCCAGGTTTTCATGATGTGATTTCAAAGTCCCTTGGATGATACTCCCTGTTGTGATGCTTTTCCTTATGCTTCGTCACATAGGCACGCTAACGGCTATTGCTTCTTCGCATAGCCACACTAACGTGGAACCCAAATGGTTCGCTCCATGACACCCCCTCTCCAGGGCATTGCCTGTCCCTTATCTTCACCAAGGAGTAAGGGTACTAGTTATGTAAGTCCTAGAGGTGCAGAGTGAACCCACCTCGTTCGAGCTGCAGGACGTTAAACTGCCAAGCACCATCGTCCTCAGCACATGGCGTTAAACTGTGACCTTTCCCCGTGCCTCGCACGTGTGGCTCCCCCACCTTGGACATTCTGCACGCCCACTGGTCCCCATCAGGATGAGATCATCCCTCATAGGGGATGATATCCTCCTTATCGTAGTGGAGTTTGTCCATGGGGAAAGTGTAACCACCCTGGTGTAAGCCCCTATCTTTCTTGTAAGAGGCTGCATCCCTTCTCCTCCTTTCTTCTTCGGTCCCAAGGACTGAGGGGGGGGGGGGGGGGGTGGACGTCGGACCCCTCCTTTCTTCGGTACCAAATCCCTCTCCCGCTGGGTTTTTTCGCCACTGGGCCTCTATTCTGGAGTAAGTCCCAACTTCTCTGGGCTGCTAACCAGACATAAGCCCCCCTGTTTCCTCTTTGGGCCACTAACTATGTGTAAGACCCACATTACCTCCCACGAATGCACCTTTCTCGACGTGATTGTCAGGTATCTGCTACCTCATGTTTCTCACACCTAGAATGACTCACGTGAGCATAGAGTGAGCATCGACCATGAAATATTCCTTGGTTATCCTAGAGTTTAAGCCCCACAACCCAAATTCACCTGAACTACGAGGTCTTTGATACTTTCCAAGGAAAGGTATGTAGGAAGCCTCCGTGAGGTTCAAGCCCAAGACCAGGTCGTTCTGACCATCTTCACATCGTTTTTCCAACCCCCCATGAACTACGAGGTCTGTGATCCATGCTAAGGAAAGGTACGTATAAAGCCTCCAAGAATTTCAAGCCTACTATCCACCTAGACCCCAGGTCCTTATTTATGTCGGTTCACCAACCCCACACATTTCGAACTATGAGGTCTTTGATACTTTCCAAGGCGGGGTACATAGGAAGCCTCCACGAGGGTTAATCCCACCACCCCGGTCGTTCCGACCATCTTCACGTCAGCTCACCAATGATTTGGGCTGCCTCATAGCATAATACCCAAATTCCCCCACCATGAGCTACGAGGACTTTGATCCTTGCCAAGGCAAGGTACGTAGGAAGCCTCATTAAGGTTCAATCCCATCATCCACCTGGACCCCAAGACCTTATTCACATTGTTTCACCGACCCCTACCCCATATCTGAACTACGTGGACTTTGATCCTTTCCAAGTCAAGGTACGTAGGAATCCTCCATTAGGTTCAAGCCCAAAAACCATTGGTCCCGACCATCTTTCCATTGGTGCACCAAGCCCCCATTCTGAACTACATGGACTTTGATCATTTCTGTTGGGAAAAAATCCCTCAAGGTAACATTGCAGCATTTTTGGGTTGATTGTGTTTGTTGACAAAGCAGGTTTCCATGGATAATTGTTGAGTTCCCAAGAATTTTTTGACAATCCTTGTTGACAAAGAATGATGACAAAGGAAAGGATGATCTGGAGGCAGTACAGAAGAGCAGTACAAGATTGCGCTGTTTCCCAGTGTTTTCCAAATTTTTGGGGTCCAAAATTTGGAGTTTGGTGAGCATCACGAAAAGTGGATTTCCATGAAGAGCATAATTTCATATGGCAAAGGCATGAATTTCGGGAAGATAGGATGCATGGTTTGGAAATCGCGAAGACCAGAAGAATGGAGGCGGTGAGTCTTCGCGATTACGTCAAGCTTCGTGAACGGCAGAGGCTAAAGCGCATCGCGGCGGTGAAGGGATTTGCGAGGGAGCTTCGCGGAGAAGGTGTGAAGGAATGTTGGGCTTCACGAGGTAGCTTCGCGGCGAAGTCGCGAAGGTATGTTGACGGTAATTCTTTGCGACTACGTCAAGCTTCGTGAACGGCAAAGTGCCGTGGTGCTTCGCGATTTGGACAGAATTCTAGCGGAATCTTTGGAGCTTCGCGATTTGAGATGACGTGGCGTTGACTTCGTGTGGAAGGGACGAGGGTCGGTGGAATCGCCTATAAATAGAGGCTGACCCCTTCGAGCGAAGTAGAGAGAATTTTCAGAGAAAATCCATTTCTCTCGGTTCGCGGAGGTGGTTCGAGAAGGCAGTGTGCTTCGCGAAAGAGGAGCGTCGCGGCGGCTATTGTAGATCCGCGAAAGTTGTGTGATCCGCATTGGCTCAATGAGCTTTGCGAGAGAAGTTGCTTTGAAACTAGTTGAGCTTCGTGGGAGTTCTTCGCGAGAGAGCTTCGCGAGAGAGCTTCGCGAAAAGGCAGGAGCTTCGCGAAGGCTTGTTTAAGCTTGGCGAAATTGGGAGCCTAGCGAAGTTGAGTGCTTTGCGAAGGTGTTTCCAAAGT
Source organism: Viscum album (assembly GCA_963277665.1). NCBI lineage: Eukaryota > Viridiplantae > Streptophyta > Magnoliopsida > Santalales > Viscaceae > Viscum > Viscum album. Next base: position 1,888,416,882 of record OY728127.1, on the reverse strand, counting down.
GGTTTTCCCAGTGGATAGTGGAAAAGGGGTATTCATCTATGGGTGAAAGTTGAACCTCAACAGAGCATCTTTATAAAGAGAAAGATTCATTCCTTAATGGAAATGAAGAGACCTACAGGTCTATAAACTGTGAGTGGATTCCCTTCCAAGAGCAGTGAGCTTAGGAAGAGGAAGAAGGTGATCCTCTCCACCGGCAGTGAGCCAGAGAAAGAGAAACAGGGAGTGACCCTTGGGAAAGCAGTGAGATGACCCTAAACATTGTATAGGTAGTGAGCCTGGGCATAGAAGTGATCTAGCCCGAACATTGTAATCCACAGCTAGTGAAGTCTAGTGGAATTGGTACAACCGGCAACTTGTCGGCGTATGCTCCTTGGACGTAGCCCTTTGCGGTGAACCAAGTAAAAATCTCTACATCTGCCTGCTAATTTGCCTGCATTGCATTTAAAGCATCACCATCCGATAAATGAGAAAGTAAGTGATCATAACATACACACAAGTGCAAACAAAGTGACCCTTGTAACAAAAAGGTCAAGATCCAGTAGGGCAGGAAGAACTTTGAAAAAGAATATCCATACCCTGATTCACCCCCCCTCTCAGGGTATATAGGCCCCTATTGGTCCTAACAATTTCCAAGGAAAGGTACATAAGAAGCATCCCTGAGGTTCAATCCCAAAACCACCCATTGGTTCCGACCCCCTTCACGTGGGTTCCCACCACCTGAACTACAAGGTCTTTGATCCTTTCCAAGGCAGGGTACGTAGATGACCTCCCTAAGGTCCAAGCCTGTTATCCACAAGTCGTCCTGACCATCTTCATGTCGGTTCGCCCCCATCAAACGATAATCCATTGTGACCCCATCCAGCGGTAAGCCGTTGTGACCCCATCCAACATTAATCCATTATGACCCCATCCAGCAGTAAGCCGTTGCAACCCCATCCAGCAGTAAGCCGTTGCGACCCCACCCAGCAGTAAGCCGTTGCGACCCCATCCAGTGTAAATCCATTGCGACCCCATCTAGCGGTAATCCATTGGGACCCCATCCAGCGGTATTCCACTAGAAACCTTAATAGGTGGTAATCCGTCATTAGGTGAACTACGTGGAGTTTGATTCCCTACCATGGGGATATGTAGGAAGCCTCTTCGAGGCTCAATCCCAAAACCATCGTCATCCTTATGACGGTTCCATCCCATTCACCACCCACTTTATTCAACCACTCCATCATCCATCCTGATTCTTACCCAGGCCGCTACATCCCGGTGGGATCATCACACTTCATCCCCCATCCCATTTAACAGCATTCGGGAAGCCAACCATAAGTTATCCCTGACATCAGTGTTCCCTCAAGAGGTTACACCCATCTGATCCACTCTGGTCAGTGTTATGATCAGTCCTGTCCATCTCTGTGGGAGGTTAAAATTGCGGCATACCCTATGTTAAACATGGGAAGCTGAGGAAAACCTCAGATACATGCCTACGACATATAATTCCCCGGGTTCAATGTGGGATGAATTGGTATTTCACACCCTCGAGAAGCCCTATAATTAGGGGAAGAATCCCAGATGCGCTAGTGTCCCAGAACCCAGACATGCCAGTGATTCCCAACATGACTACTCTCCTGACCGAAGGTTGATGCCCGGACCGGAACCTTTGGAAAGTCCCAACACAAGTAGTGTAATTAACTGGTGTCCATGAAGATATGGCGCTAGGTAGAGTTTCATGAGCAATGTCTTAAGTCTATAAGGGAGACCCGGACTAGGTGAAGAGTTCTGAGGAGGAATCCACATAAGGAAGAACTGACATCCCATCATCCCATTTCAATCATGGATCAGACGTCCCTAAATAAGCGATGAATGCCACCCGCCTTTGGAAAGCGGGTATCTGGGGAAACAAAACCACGCCTTTTGTCCCCAAACGATACAGACGCGTGCACCCCGGCAAAAGCATTGAAAACAAAAATGGTGAACACGATGTGAAATTATTCTCCTCAATATAGAGATTAGTAGTGCTCGGGGCATCAATGGATTAACGTGTCACCAGATCCATTTATCCAGCGTCAGGTCCCGCTAAGAAAATAGCGGGCCTGGTATGAACATCACCAGAAGTTGGGGCAGTAGAACGTTGGACATCCAGTTCTATGACGTTGTCTGCATGGATCCCTCTTACCGGTCATGGAAGATGGGAAGGCGATGGGGCCTTGGTCATCGATTCCTTTTTTTCTTTCAGCATAGATGAGTTAATCTCCCTGCTTCTTAAGAATCAAGTTAAGGCTCCAGGGACGCGATCACCGCCTACCCATCGACGCAGGGGCAGGGGCAGTGCCAACACGACCTTCCCACGTGGCTTCACCTCTTCCATGAAGACCTTTACATCTACAACCCTGGGGCACCCACGTCCCCTCTCCTCATCTGAGGTCATCCAACGAAGGGTGATCAATGACCTCGTGCTCTGTTACGAGGAGGAGGGCATAATCCCAACCCAGGATATGGTCCACCTGGATCTGGAGGCGTCTACACCTCATCGCCAAAGTTGCCCCCGAGGGCCGCGTAGGGAGCCATTTCTCCCCACCCCGACATATAACCGTTTTAGGAGCCTCTCCCCAGAGTGGTTTGAGGACTCCCTGCCTTACGCTGATGAGGTAGGTGACGTCCGAACTAGCCCAGTCAAAGTCCCATTCTAGGGGCACCTAGTGAGGGCTCCCACCCGGCCGTGTCAGCGCCGCTGCCCGGTCTTGCTGGATGAGGAGCAGGTAAGCCACGTAACTACACCTCCAGTTTTGGTTCTTTCGAACCAACGCTAGAGTCAGGCGTAAAATGAGGAGGACGCCTGCCAAGGGTCATCAACGTTGGTAGCTACTATGGCCCGAGCCACCGCCGACACATATTATCAGTTACCTGCATACACTGAGCAGGGGCACTTATATGCCCAGCCAGGATCGAGGCCCCAATAACCCCACAAGCAGGCTGGGTCGACTCTCTTGGTCGTCGGCATGAGAAGTGGTCACTGCGAGCTTACCCGTAGTGATGTCAGCCAGTACAGAGGTCCTCCCCATACCACTACCCCAGAGAGCGCGGGCCTTCCCCGCTTCGAGGCTTAGCATGGAGGTCCGCCCAATGTCGCCCCCAATTTGAATGAAGGTCCTCCCCACGGCAGTGATACTCGGTACAGAAGCCTCTCCCATGATAATTACACTGGGTATGGAGTCATTCCTCCTGCCCCTGACTGCTGGTGTAGGGACATTTCCCATCCAGTCTCTCTTCAATGTGGGGATCCTCGCCATGTCCTCTCAGCAGTCGGTGAAGGTCCTCCTCGACTCAGAAACCATAGGGGTGAAGTCCAGCCTCACTCCACCCGCACCCAGCTCGGAGGTCATGCCCATGTTCACCTAGACCGGTATAAGGACCCTCATCATATTGAGGTCTCCTGGGAAAACAATCATGGAGGTCCTCCCCATTATTCTTCCAGTTCCAGTGGAGGTCCTTCCCACTCTAGCGCTATCCATGGAGGTCCTCCCCACATCCCCTTTGACATTTTTACTGGTGCTCCTCACACCCTGGCTTTCTCGGGTGGAAACCCTCTCCACCCCAGCCCCAGTGCGGCCGAAGGACCCCATGTTAAAAATTAGTCCTATCCCGAGGAGGCACCTAGGGGCAGGAAGGAAGGTCGTCACCACCAAAAGAAGAATGATGGGAAGGTCCGGATAGAGATCAAACTAGTCTGCTTCTCAGACTCTGAAGCGGAGTATGACTCAGCACAGGAACCCTCCCCTCACTCGTCTGAGTCAAGGGATGGGACAGGAACAAGGCACATCAACCTTATACTCCTGGAATGAAAGGTCCATCAGATTCTCGCCTCCCTCCATAGGTATATCCCGGAGGATTAAAATTTGGCGACCCCATAGGTTACGGTCGTGAAATCGCCACCATCATCACCAGAATCGCTCTCTACCTTGACAAGAGATCACGAAGAACTATTCTAGGGACCAATGGCGGGCGAGCAGTATCGTGACCTATCACCAGTATCCATATCCCCTGAGTAAGGAACGGTCACTGTCAGCCCGTATTATCGCGACGTGGTGGCCAGGTCGCTACACTCTTCGGAGGACAGCCTAAGATTTGGCGGCCAGTCAGCCCGTTCTCCATACTCTCCACTGGCTAGCCTTCCATCCCAACGGTCTTCCTTAGTATCGCTACCAGTTCCTCAGCCACCCCTAGTTGATGAGAGGGGAAATCAAGGGCCAGACCATTAATTCGAGCCAAGGATCTTGTGGAACATCCTTGCAGCAGAACACTTCCCATAGAAGTTCTGGCCCATGGCAGTGCAGAATTTTTGCGCACCGAAATCCATCACCCAAGAGGAGGTTGAATGTTTCCACCAAAAACTATGGGAGACACACTATTTCCTTCATCATAGACAAGTGTTTTATCCCAGGATCCAAGTACACCTTGAAGAAATTGGTGAACAATGTGGTCTGGTTGATTTGGTCGCACTCCCTGTGGCCTAGTGTCCTGAGTCACCAGGTCACCGTGAGGCCTTCCAGCCGAAATACGTTTAGAGTATCAAGGTACTCCACAAAATTATCAAGGAAGCTATCCCCCATATGCAAATCCGTGACTGGGGGCATTATGTCTCCCTTCTCTTCAGTCCTATCCGGTGGTAGCCTGACTTTCTAGGCGACATCGAAGACATGCCCCCAGTAAGGGTCACAGTCAACATGGCCGACATAGTGGACAAGGAGGATGATTTGGAGCTTCTTGATGAGGACTTAACCCCTGAGGGAGTGCCACCACTACTGGACCCATCGGGAAGGATTAATCGTTAGCAGAGGAACCTACTTGGTCTCCTTGCGCCTATCGAGGCATTGGTACTCAGTCGGAATGCTGGTAATGGAAAAGAGCATGTCAGAGCTGCCAAGAACTCTGACCCATTCTCCTCAGTGCAGAAGACGGCGGAGGACCCCAAGAAGGCTACATTGTGCCAACAACTTGCTGAGCAGAAGAAGTTGGTCGACGAACTCCTGGATGAATGCGCTGCAAAGCGACGGACTGACTACGGAAATCCCAGACCAGTACAACAGGGGTAGGAATAACTTCCCCTCAGCGAGTTGCCCTCAGAAAACCCTGATCATGCTGCCCCTACGGACAAGGTTGAGACCAGAGCTCACAACAAGAGGGCGCAATATGTCTCACCAAACCCTCCTGAACAGCGTGGCAATCCAAGGGATCCATCTCGGGCTCCCCCAGCCACCCTGAGGGTTGTGCTGCCAGCCGCTCAACGAGCCGCTGAGCCTGTTTACCATGTTGAAGAACCCGCCAACGCGCTCGTAGTTAGGGATCCCCTTCAAGATAGGGACCCCACCCAGATGATCCAATGGCGGCACTTATTTCCCACCTTGAGGCATTGGAAACACAACAGGTGGATATACCACCAAATGGCAAGCAATATCCTGCATGGGTGGATGATATTCTGATACCTCAGAGTTTCGAGAATCCCAAATTCTCCCCCTTTAACGGGGCAGGGGACCCTCCACTGCACCTGGCCCACTTCAACTCAAGGTTTGGGCCCCTATTAGGGACTCCAGTGTAGTAGGAGGCTGCCAAGATCTGCTATTTTGTTCAGACATTGGAGGGACCGACATTCGTCTGGTACAACCAGCTCCTAGTCAGATCCATAACCAGCTAGGAGGACCTTCGCAGGAAATTCTTCTACTAGTTCAGCTCCACCACATGAAAAACAAGCATTACAGACCTCTTCTAGTGAAAACAAAGGCCTGATGAGCGTGTCGTGAACTTTATCGCCCAGTGGAAAGGACTTACATATTCCAATGACATGCCATTGACTCAGGATCAGTTACTGATGATGTGTGTGGGAAATGTCAAAATGGAGTTGGTTCCCTCTCTGATAACCAGAAATACCCCAAAGGGTTTTGAGACTTCTCTGATAAGGCCCAACGCCTAGAAGAATCTCTACAACAGGATATCCAGGCATGCTCGTTGCCTCTGGTAATTCCTACAAGGAGGGATTCCAGATCCGAGCCCGCCTCGGGGGCCCAAATAGAAGCCACCGGGAAATAAGAATTACTACCAGTGGCACTGGCCCTGTAGCCTCACAGAGGCCCTCCACCTCAGGCACAGCCTCCGGCTCAGTAGCGCCCACCTCAAAATCGGAAAGTGCCTTCACGTAACGTGTCATCACCACCTAGGCGGGACAACTAGGATTTGCCTCCTCGACAGGCCCCTCCGGCTCCTCGTCTGGGCCAGGATACAAGGGCCCCATTTCCAGATAGAAGAAACCAGGCCTACTCGTTCAACGAGAATCATGTCACTGGCTATTTCAGAAGTGCCTTGGAATAAGGGATCATGCAGTTGCCTGAGTGTAGAAGGCCAAAAGAGGAGAACCTCACTAATCGCCCCAAATATTTCCCCTATCATCGTATTCTGGGGCACACTCTCAAGCAGTGTTATGTGTTCAAAGACTGGATTCATAAACCGGTCAATAAAAACATAGTTAGGCTTGGCCTGACACCTCCACAAGTGGCATGCATCTTCGTAAGGCCAGACAATGGCAGCGACAATGAGGCTGAGTTGCAGCAGGTTTCTAACTGCGAGTCACAAAAGTATTATGACTAGATGGCTTGAAAAACAGTTTCTCATGCCCAGGGTATCATTCGTGCACGACTAAATCAGCAGGAGCCTTCAGAAGCCACAACCACCACTTCTGCATCATCATCTCAGCCATCCTCTTCCCAGAAGATCAGTCATCAGCGGCGTAAGGGAAATAAACGCGCCCCGCCAATGCCATAGTTGTCTCGCACTCTCGGCGACTTCATGCCTCTGGAGATGGGGATTCCACCTAGAATATGCCCAATAGTGGATGACTCTTCATGTGATATTCAAGGGTATGCTTTGGTTAACACCGTAGATTTTGTAAACACCTATTTGAATCCTGACGACGGGGACCGCCAGACGAACCTCCACAACGTCCCCAGCCGATGCCAATGTTGGTGGAGCCGTGACCATATGGGTATTTGAGAAACATCAGTTGGCACCTCCTACCAAGCTGTACATGCCATTGAGACCAGACAGTAGGCCCAGTGCAGAGATCAACACGCGCAACCTTCTCATCCGGTGTCATCAGACCTGCTTCCATTACCATTTGTGATACTGGATCAGGCAGAGCTACCTCGACCACACCGTGACCAGCCTCACCCTACTATAGGCCAGTCTCTATAATCCGGCCCTCATCCGACAGCCACCCTGCGGGCTTCGACTAGTGAGTAGCAGGATATGCCCAGCACCAGTCAGCCGCCGGCCCAACCAGTTGGGACCGCCATGCCTCCTGTCACAGAGTGGCCTCCTGCAAGTAGAAGTTCGCGCCTGGAATGGAAGTATGATGTTCTCAAGAACCTTTTCGGAATTCCAGCAATGTTTTCCATCCTTGAGGACCTCCACCTATCACCAGATATGCGTGAGGCCCTCTCTGAGGCTTTAATAATCTCGCTCCAGTTCGAGACGGAGGTAGCAGCTGCAGAAGCCTTCCATGCTGAAGTGGTAGAGAACGCTAAATGTCAGGCCATCATTTCATTATCTAGAGAAGATGAAGCCTCTCCCATACAGAAGAACATCCGCACCATTGTACATCAACGGTCAATTTAACATCGTGGATGTCTGCCGCTGTCTTGTTGACACCGGCTCCAGGATTAACCTCATCCCAACACGGGTACTACGGAAACTAGGTTTATCCGAAGATGAACTGAATCCCTCTGATTTAAGAATTCAGGGATATGACAGGACAGAGCATAGACCAGTCGATAAGATTTGTTTGAAGACCCAGTTCAGCAGCCTAGTTTCCAGTACCATTTTTATGGTTGTCTCCCAAGACACCGCGTACAATACATTGATGGCCAGACCATGGCTCCACCTGCACATGGAGGTCCCCTCATCATATCACCAGTGCCTCAAATACTCCCTTAATGGTTGAGTAGGAATACTCCAAGGTGATGCATATCCTTTAGCCTCTTGTTAAGCCCACTATTTGGATTATGACTATTATAAGAGCAAGGATAAATAGATTCAGGAAAGTGAGGTTGAGCCCGCCACAGTCACAAAAGACCCATGTGCATGTCTGGATGATGCCTACGTCTTCCCGATCCATCAATTGGAGGCCACGACCCCTGACATGGGGAAATGTTTTGTTTTTTTAGGTACAAGGGGGAAGCATATTACCAAGTCTAATAATCAGAGGAAAATCACCTCTTACTTTTACACAAATCATGCTTAGGTGATCCTAGAACCTCCTACCCCTGTACGGTATCGGGATGTCCACCCCATGGCAACGTTAGTACATCATACATGTCTGTTTTTCCAGGTTGGAATCAACCGGCTCAAGACGACGTTCCAATATTGATTTGATTTCATCAAGCATGTCCCCTTGGGATGAAGACCATATGGGATCGGGTCGACAGTCTTCATTTCCATGGTTTGGGCAGTACTGGAATCTCTTGATATGTTGTCCACTGCTTCCCAGGATGGTACCAGCCTTCCATCGGGATCTGATGACCAATAGGATGATTCTCCTATTGGGGGTTCCTCCTACGCAAGTGAAGAAGAGGATTTGGAGGAAGCTTACCCCACCTTTGAAGAGGGAATCTCCGCCACGGTTGATGAATTGGTACACGTGAACCTTGGTAGAGAGGCAGATCCGAGACCCATGTTGATCAATGCAGCCATGCCTCTCGAGGAGCAGCAGAGGTATATAGGCTTCCTGAAACAGCATTGTGACGTGTTTTCCTAGAGTTATGATATGATTCCAGGGCTATATCCTCAAGTATCCGTCAACCGCCTCGGTCTCTCGACAAATCACCGTGGGTTCAAGCAGCCTCCTAGAAGGATGCACCCTTCTCACGGTGCCATGGTTGAGGCCGAAGTTGACAAGATCATCAGAGAAAACATCCTCAAGGAGGTCTAGTACCCAAGTTTATAGCCAACATTGTGCCAATTAGGAAGAATAATTGACAGATCATAGTCTGCATCATCTTCCGGGATCTCAACCGTCACTTTCTGAAGGATGATTTTCCCCTTTCTGTGACGGAATTTTTGATCGACGCTACGACAGGGTTCCAAGCCCTTTACTTCATGGATGTTTATTCCAGATACAACCAGATCCAAATGGTCCCTGAGGATGAGGATTCCACATCATATAGGGTGCCACAAGGTAAATTTTGTTACCAGGTCATGCCCTTTGGCCTAAAGAATGCTGGTGCCACCTATCAGTGTTCCATGAATCACATATTCAAGCCGATCCTCAGGATATTGGTGGAATGCTATGTGGACGACTTGGTGGTCAAATCCCGCAAACTCCAGGACCATATCAAGGACCTTGAGAAAGTGTTTATCTTCCTCTGTTCCTTCCACCTGAAGATGAACCCGATGAAATGTGCCTTCGGGGTCACCTCCGGAAAATTCCTTGGCTTGGTTGTCAGGTACCAGGGCATCAATATCGACCCAGAGAAGATTAAGGCCATTAGCCAGATGCCTCCCCTGAGAAGTATTTGGGATCTTTGAGGTTTACAAGGCCACTTAGCCTACATACATCGATTCATCATGAATCTAGACAGTAAGTGTAATCCCTTTTCCCAGCTTATGAAGAAAGTCTCCACCTACAAAGGGGATGGAAAGTGCCTGACTGCATTCAAGGAAATAAAGTAGTATCTGCTCCAGCCTCCAGTCTTGATGCCACCTATCTATGGAAAACCACTGATCCTATACATGATTACACTAGAACGATCTCTTGGTGCCCTTCTCACCCAGAAGAACAATGAGGGAACTAAAAATAGCCTATACTACCTCAGTCATATGCTCATCGATACGGAAACCAGATACTCCCCCATCGAAAAGAGCTGCCTTGCACTGGTATTAACAATAAAGAAATTGTGACACTACTTGCAACACCATGAGGTGAAGCTGGTGTCTTGGGTAGACCTGCTGAAGTACATTCTGAACTGCCCCATGTTGACCATCCATCTAGCACAGTGGGAGGTAATCCTCCAGCAGTTCGACATCAGGTTCGTCCCTTAGAAAGCTATCAAGGGAAAATCATTGGAAGATTTTATAACTACCCATATGACCCCTACGAACTAGTCCCTGGACCTGGATTTTCCTGACGAGGAAATCCTCTCGGTAGATCATGTCATCCCATGTTGGTAGATGCACTTTGATGGTGCTTCCCGAATCTCCACCGGCAGAAGACTCAATGATCCTAGGCTCAACAGTGTAGGCTTCGGTATTGTCTTTATTACCCTGGTGCAAGCCATATTGCTATACTCATTCCTACTGTTGGAAGGTTTCACCAACAATGAAGTGGAGTATCATGCTCTCATCACTGTCCTTGAGATGGCCCTCGAGATCGATGTGCCCCATTTGCATGTGAAAGGGAATTTCGAACTAGTCATCAAGAAAATCAATGGTGACTATGTCGTTAGAAATCCAGAGCTCGTACCATGGTTGGAGTGCACCATCTAACTAATGGCCTAGTTTCCATCTTGGCAGGAAGTTACTCATGTCCCTCGATCTCAGAACGGTCGAGCTAATGCCCTGGCCGACCTGGATGCATCACTTGCAGAACCCAAGCAGGATGATCTGATTATACACGTGGTGCATCAGAGAGTCATTGCTCCCATCACCCCAGATGATGACGACGACATGCGAGTAAGACATATTACCGTGCGAGCCTCCACGTCAGGACCCCCAGGTTCCTCGGATGCAGTGGTTGAAGTGACCCCCGATTGGAGATCCCCCTTTGTCGAGTATCTCCAAATTGGTTACCTTCCAGCTGATCAGGCTGAGTGCAAGCGAATCCGACGCCGCACATTATAGTTTACCCTCCAGAGTGGTCCCAGTCTGGAGAAGATCCTCTACAAGTGTGGGTTCAATGGTGTTATCCTCTATTGTATCCAAGGAGTTGACATTTCTCTGGTCATGTAGGAGGTTCACGCCGGTTCCTGCGGTGCCCACCATACCAGGTCGAAGCTGTCTCACCAAATCTGGAGATTGGAGTATTTTTGGCCCTACATGATCCACGATTACATCGAGTTCACCAAGAGATGTCACATGTTCCAAATTCATGCTAATTTCATGCATCGACTGCCATAACCTCTCCAATCCACCAAGCACTCCTGGTCGTTTGTGGTATGGGGACTCGATGTCATGGGACCATATCCACTAGGGATAGCTTTCCAGTGCAGGTTCATCCTGACCGCCACAAATTTTTTTTTGCATGTGGGAAAAAGCAGTTCTGCTCAAGGAGGTCAAGGACCATTCTATCATTGACTTTGCGAGATCCAACATCATCTACCGGTTTGGAGTCCCTCACGCTGTCCTCACCGATAATGGCACCAACTTCCGAGTAGCCGAGCTGAAGGAATTGTACACCAAGTACAACATCCGTTCTAACCGTACCTCCCGCTATCACACGTAGGAAAATGGGAAGATCGAGGCGTTCAACAAAACCCTCTCTAACATTTTGCAGAAAATGGTTAGTCAGAATAAGAAGAGTTGGTCGGACAAGATCCCCAATTCCCTCTAGGCTTATCGGACGACGACTCGTAATTCCACCTAGGTGACCCCATATTCCTTGGTGTATAGAGCAGAGGCCATCCTGCCCATCGAGATCCATCTTCCTTCATTACGCATAGCAGTCTATGACCAGCAGGCACCAGATAAGGTAGCAGAAATTCATCTAGATGAATTGGAATCACTTGACGAGAGTAGGCTTCGTGCCCTGCATAATCTGGAAAGGCATTAGAATAATATAGCTAGAGCCTTCAACAAGAAGGTTCGTCTCTTCTCTTTTGGGAAATGTGACTTGGTATTGGCCGTCCAGACACTTATGATCCCTGGCAGGAAACCACCCAAGTTGGAACCCAAATGGGAAGGACCTTATATAATCCAGAGGGTTTACACCAATGGAGCCTACTCCCTGGTGACCATGGATGGTGAGCATATAAATCCTCCCACAAATTCCAAGTTTCTCAATCAATAATTTTCCTGATCCAGCTGGTCCAGCATGACCCTAAGCTGTTTGGTCCTACACGACCATAAACTGTTTGGTCCTACATGACCCTAAACAGCATGCTGGTCCAGCATGACCTTAAACTGTTTAGTCCTACATGACTTTAAACTATGAATCATCTTGAAAGATGTTAAACTACGCCCTTAGAACTACGTTTAGCTTGATTCCCATTCTTATGGTATACGTTGATACACACAGACATTTTGCCTCGGGTCCATCCCCATGAATCATCAATCCTGTTGTTCTTTTTTTTTTATGGTCCTGCATGACCCAAAACTATTTGGTCTTGCAAGAGCTTAAACTGTTCGGTCCCGCATGACCCTAAACTGTATGTTGGTACATCATGACCTTAAACTGTTTAGTCCTACATGACTTTAAACTGTGCATCGTTCTACATGAAGTTAAACTATGCTCTTAGAACTACGTGTGCCTTGATTCCCATCTACATGGGATACGTAGGAATGCTCAATCATTTCTTCTTAAGACTGGCCCCCGAACTCTTCTCTTTGACTATCCCCCTTGGGTATGGTTCGTCATCACCACATGACGTTAAACTGAATGGATTTCAAGAACAACATATGGCTTGATTACCATCCTTATGGGATATGTAGGAACGCCCAGACATTTCGTCTGTTAGCCCATCCCAAACACTAGAATCCCACTCGGGTCAAGACATATGGTGTGGTGCATGTTTTTTCCTCAATACACATCGATCTCATCTTGATTCTACCGCACATCCCATTCCCCAAAGGTGTCCGCCTCTTTCACCACCCTACTTGATTTTAAAATGTATGGGTATAGCTATGCTTCACCCACTCCTTTGATTGGGACTCCACCATCCTTCCCATCCAGAAGGGCCCCTGAACGGCAAGGATGCTAGGCCCAAAGGCTATCATACCACTTCGGGCCAACGTCCTCAAGGATTTTGAGCAGCAATCGATACAATTACCGCGTTGTGAATATGGTCAGTGGTCGATGCTCATTTTTTGTTCCCATTCTGGGTCACTATAAGGACGCTATGTTTCGAACATGGTCAACAACTATCCTTTTTCATCAGGGCGACCCCAAAATGTCCCAAACATTTAGTGTAGTGGTTCATTCTACCCCATTGTATATCCAAGCGACGAACTCCCCTCAGGCGATGCCAGCCACTATACCCATATATGGCAGGGAGAGATGAATCTGGCTCCTTGTTTCCCACACCAAGCACTGCTCAAGTGGGCTTAGGAGCTGTGATGAGGCGGTAATCGCACAAGAGGTCTTATGGATACCATTGGTCGAGATGCCCGACCTCAGGCCCCTTGGCCCTCTCCGACCCCTAGGACCTTTCTAGCCCCTGGCCCAAGTTCTCATTTAGGGTTGTGTAGTATGGAGCGGACTTATATCCTCATTCATGTTGGGATATTTCTCTATGTTGAAAATATCCCCTTGAGACACCTTCCCTTAATTTGTCGTCCATACCGCGAGCACATGCCCTGTCGTGCTTCGCATGCCCATTTTTGGGCCCCCGGACCTGGTTCTCTTTTATGGGATTGTATTGTGTGTTATGGGATTATGTCCTCATTCATGTCCGGCTAATTGTCATGTTATACACATCCCCGGACAAGACACTTTATCCAAACTCGTCCTCACTACAAGATGTTAAACTACAAACTGATCGGGCCTTTCCAACCGAGGCCCAGCCTCAGGCCCCCGACCTTTTCCAGCCCCTTGGCCTTCTCGGGCCCTGACCCAAGTTCTTATGGGATTGTACGGTGTGGTATGTGATTATGTCATCATTCACGTCGGGTTACTCGCCATGCCATATGCCTCCCTTATTTGGGGTATCTTACCCCTTTGTGCATCATTTCTATAACTACGTGTGGCTTGATTCCCATTCTCATGGGATACGTAGGACCGCCCGGGCAGCTCATCTTTGGGTCCAACCCCATCTTGGCCCCTTGTCCCTCATTCCCCAAGAGAGAGGAATATATGGTGTGTCATGGGATTATGTTCTCACTCACGTTGGGTGTTTTAACAACCATTCCATGTACCTATCCCTCCTAAAAGTTCTCTATCCATGTATCCTATACACATCCATTCAAAATGGTTACTCTCAAGTAGAGAACCCTCCTCAACCCTCTTCGGTAATTCACCAATCTGTCTAAGAGTACACTAGTTCAGCATTTGGAGTGTGAGATTTTACGTGGACATTATTTCACCCATTTTCCAGACTTCGTGTTCCCCTTCATTTTGGCTTCCATTATCTTCCACACTCGAAGGGACCCCCAAATGGCATGGATTCTAGGCCTAAGGGATCTCCTAACATCACGGGCCAATATCCTCGAGGGTTTCAGACAACAAATCGATACAAGTCCCATGTTGCAAATATGTTCAACGACTGACGCTCATTTGTTTTTCCTCAATATAGGCTAACATGATATGGATGCTGTGTTTCGAATACAGTCAACAGTCATCCTCCATCGTCACGCCAGCCCCTTTAAGCCTTGAATTTTGGTAACATGATTCACATCATTGTCCACCCCATCATGTCCAAGTGGAATTTTTACACTGCTGACACTATCCCTCAGTGCGGATTTGCACGTTAGGAGGACAAAGCTACAGTAAAGGCGTCATTCGAGGCTCCGCACCGACTTCCCTTCTCCATGGTTTGAGATCTAAGACCATAAAATAATATCTCTTTTAGAACTATGTCTGGATTGATTCCCATCCTCATGGGAAAAGTAGAAACACCCAGATGTCTCATTTTCGGGTCCAGCTCAATTGGGAGCTAGTTTCTCTTGCCCCTTACCCTATTACCTCTATTTTGGCCCCTTGTCCTGAGGTTTCTTTCACAGAATTGCGTACGATGTGGTATGGTATTATGTCCTCATTCATTTCAGTTATGTTTTAGTACACCATGCACATTCCCCCTTTAGTCTTGTCTCTACTACTTCTGTGCCACATGACGTTAAAGTGCACGCCTGGTCCCATCACATGACCCTAAACTATGAGATTATCATCCCGGCTGCATGACCAAAAACGGTACTGCATCGTTATTTCCTCAATCAAGGGGACACCATGTTTAGTATCGGTCACATGCCATACCATTTTTCAATGCCTGCATATGGATTGATTCTTGTGGAAATGCTGGGACTTGCTATCTTAGGCCTGTCGCTTCACAAAAAAACATTCACCCTCAAAGGACAAACAAGACCTATCAAATGCTGCATTTGTTGGTGAGAGGGCCAGACCTGCACGACCCTTTTATCCCTGGCACTGGTACCTTACCGTACCACCCCTTAGAACTATGTATGGCTTGATTGTCATTATTATGTGATACGTTGGAACACCCAAGAACTCACCCATGGGCCCAGCCTAAATTTCATGTTCAGTCACTTGACCTAAACACTTCCCCAAGGAACACAAGGTAATCTGGACTATGGGTCCTCATTCATGTCGGGTTTCATAATCACTTCACCATGTGTCCCCTGCATTCCTTACCAATCCTTGGTCCGAGCTCTAAGACCATAAACTAAGACCTCTCCTAGAACTATGTTCGGATTGATTACCATCCTTATGGGATACGTAGAGACACCCAAGAATTTCGTCCTGAGTCCAGCCCCAAGAATCATCAATCCTGTTCCTCCTCATTTCCGGCCCCCTGGCCTGACCCCTTGTGGGAAACCATGTAACTGCACCTTTACCCTGAACAAGTCCAGGATACCCCGCGATAATATTTGGAAGCAACAGTTTCCTCACCAGATAGGTCATGTTCAAAATCATTCTTGATCCCTAATCACACCTAATGCATTTCCACCATGTTGGCGTAATTTCAAGAGTGTTGGACCCCATTTGAACAACCCATCACTCCACCATGCATGCTTTGTATGCCCCTTATTCAGACCCTCATCCCTTTTCACATATGAAGGAACCCCCTAATAGTATGGATGCTTGGCCTATGGCTCACCTACTATCCTAGGATAACATTCCATAAGACTAATGGATGACATTTCGAGTCAGGCCCCATGTTTCGAACATGGTCAGTGGTTGGCCCTCATTTGCTATCCCCATTCTAGGCTAATGCAATAAAGATGTTGTGTTTCAAATGCGGTAAATAGTTATCCTTCATTATCATGCCACGCTCACACTGTTCCAAATCCTGGGTATCGTGATTCACACCTTCCATTACCATATGTTTGGATTGATTCCAGCACCCCTAGCACTACCCCGTTTGTGCACAAGAGCATATTGGGAAAACAGAAATTCGGCTATTCTGAGAGCTTCATTCTCCAGTTAGGTCTCTCCCATTTCCTCCAGGAAATCCAAACCAGTTGTTCAAACCCCAGATGCCCAAATCTTGTTTTTCACTCCTACATTTGGATGGGGTGATAAGGTGGTCATCCCTTGTTTGTCACATCGGGCCCAACCCACGTGGGCTTAGGGAATGATCGCTGGACGCTCCACGAATATCACGAGAATGCAATAAACTAATGTAAATAACTAAACTCATGCATGATATGGAATCAAACAATCAAATCATGAAAGTAAATTTGAGGGTTTGTAATAGTTATAGTACCTGAGGTTCTATTCCCCCCATGGATGGGTTAACCTCATCAAAAGAGCGTAGAAACTCTACCACCCTCTGGATGGTAGCGTCTAGGAGTTTTTTCCACCTGTTCATCTCCTTCCCCTCCTCGGCAGCAAGAGGGCACAATTCATCAGCCCCAATCTGGGCCCACTCTACGTCGGTATGAATGATGGACATCTCCTTAGCGACTCAATTCATTACCTCTTCATCCTCTTCCAGCTGGTCTCTCAATCACAATATTATCTCAGATTGCGCATTGAGGGAGGTCGAGTGCTCGTCCGCCTAGCTCTGCAGCCACTGGACCTCATCTTCAGCCTCCTGGAGCCTCTTGATGTTTACCTCCTTCCTCCGCTACCAGCCCACACAGAGGCCACAATCATACTCCCGAATCTTTTCCGCCATAAGATCTTGGATGAGCATGTGAGGACGTAGGGCATCCACTCCCCCCAGTACACAGATCGTGCAATCACAAGCAAAGTTTGTCCATCTCATCTAGCCATAGTTCTTGGGGGGTATTATTAAGGAAGTGCGTGATCAGCTTCCATGACCGGAGATGGACTATTTTTCTACCCTCCTCATCAGAGGCCCTCTCGTCTTAGCCGGCATGGTTGGTAGGATCATATGCGGGGAATTCCTTCAGGAACTCGTCAGTAGGATCCGCATCAGGCATTTGATCGGGCATGGCAGGACCTAAGCTGTCTGGTTGATCCTCATCATCGGATCCCACCTCAATAATCTCAGGCTCAGCCTCCCTGATGGTCCCACTGGTGATCGGGAGCGCCATTGTTCAATCAATCTGGACCTCCACCTCCATAGTCATCGGCATTCCCCATGGAAAGGCTTTGCCAGGGGTACCGAACGACCTCACAAAGGAAACCCACTCCATTCGAAGGACTGTGCGTACTAAAATTGGATCATTCACGTCAGTTAACATAGTTAATGGATGCCAGTCATTAATTTGGTAGAAGGGACTTACATAGATCAAACTCCATATCTCGATCTTGAGTCGGTGTCATCAGGACTTCCAAACGTGGCCCTCCATA
This sequence comes from Viscum album, assembly GCA_963277665.1. Classification (NCBI taxonomy): domain Eukaryota; kingdom Viridiplantae; phylum Streptophyta; class Magnoliopsida; order Santalales; family Viscaceae; genus Viscum; species Viscum album. The sequence goes on along the minus strand of OY728127.1, from coordinate 1,888,399,202 downwards.
TATGGTCGGAAGGTCTAAAAGCTCCGGACGGGTCACCTTAGGTATCCCAGCTCCGCTGAACGTAGAAATAGATGTGGTAGTAGGCATAGATCCATAAGGTCCCGCATCTACATCAACTGAGGGAAAAGAACAAGTTCTGTATATAAGACTCTCTTGCACGGTTCAGATGTAATCAAGGAGTCCAGAATGACCTTCAAGAAAGTCTCGGAGAAGGGGGTTTCATATTTTTTACCTCAAGGGCCTCTGCGAACTCTTCGAGATCCAAGTCTTGATCTCCAACTTCGCCCTCCTCCAACAGGCTCCCTCTCCCGGCCACATCTCCCTAGGAGGACTCTTCTAATTCTTTTGGCAGAGGGAAGTTCTATCTTAAATCAGTGGCCGACAATTGCGGGGAAGTAGTGTGATCTAGTAGCACCCTGACACAGTCTGTCAATGGACGAAAGGCACCCCAGGAATGTACAAATTCCTCCAGCTCTGCTAGGTATTGCTCCACCTCCGCCTGGGGCACCGCGAAGCTGGCCCGGATAGGGCCTATCCCCGGTAAATCCATCCCGAGACGGTTCAGGTGCTACCACAACTCGACGGGGCCGAGGAATTTCCTGTTGACTTCCCAGATGTCCCAGGCCTCCAGGAAGACAACATTATCTAGCATGTTGATATGGCGCAACTGCTTCCCCGGATCCTGGGTGGGTATCCTGCAGAATCCTCTCAGCGGCCTGCCCTATGGATGGCTCTGTTCTTTCGAAACAGCTGGGTCCGCTACCACTGCTGGATTTATCCCTACTGCCTCACCCTCAACTAGTGTGGGCCTCACCGCCATAGAAGCCCTGCCATTGTGGGATTCCCTTGCTACCTTCTGGCCCCAACACTGAGGTCGGGGAGGTTCACCATCACCGACCCGAACGGTTGGTTTCTTCAGCATCTCCCCTAGATAAGCCGCCTCCTAGCTTATGGAATACTCCTTCACCAACCCGAAGATGGAGGCAGGCAGAGGTTGTTCATTCTACATCTTCCCATCTTCTCGTGTGAACATGATCCACATCTGCCTCATCACATACGGGGGTTCCTCGTGGTGCACCTCCAAATATACCCACGAGGTCAGTCTCTACATGCACCCAAATTGCCTTGAAAACCGGTGTGGGGTGTACGGCTCGCAGAGGGGCTCACGGTCCACCCTTTCCACCAATAATCCACCTCAAAAGGCCAGGAGATATGCCCGATGCTCTTCTATTACCTAGACATCATCAGTGAATACCCCCGTCGGCAACAGAATTGGGTGAAAGTTGAACTCTTCCACCTTCCACACCTGGTTCGATATAAACGGTGTGGTCAACTTGGCCAGAAAGCTCCCCGTGGCATTCAGGATCAATGGGCGGAAGTTCAATCCCGGAAGTGATATGGGGTTTGGGTACTCATAAACCCCCCTAATATGTGCCGCTATCCACCCATACATGAGGTGGAATGGCCCACATACCCTCTGCGTCCTCTTCCCCTCGCTGATATTCACAGCATCTTATACAGTTTGGTGAGCATAGGGATTCCCAAGTTGACCCTCTCTCCTGTCACCAACGTGGACGCCATGATAAAGGTGCTTGGTCTCACTACCATGTTGGTATCCCTCACTGGTAGGATCCAACCACAGATAAGAGCTACGATGAATTCCACCAGCCTGACTATTGGCTGCTACTCAGTGATGACACTAAACCCGTTGGTCTTCCACTAGTTTTCCTGCAAGAGCCGCTATTACGAGTGCTCCTTGCCCCATTGATCCCCCTTCAGGAAAGTCTGAGGCCTTGCTAGAAACTGTCGATCTACCAATAAATTCAAGAACGTCTTGAACCATCGCTTAAAGTGGACATCTCTCACTACTTCTTTGTCCTCTCCCAGCACCAGCTCCATCAATGCCATTACCAGCTGTGACATCTGCTCCGGATCCTCCCAAGTACTCATGACGGGGAGGAATTTGTTGTACATCGCCCCCAATATCGGGACCCCCGAGATCTAGTGGACATCCCACAAGCTGATACCGACCTCCCCATGGTGTAAGTGGAAGGTATTGGTCCCCGACACCCATCTGCTCAAAAGTTCTGGCATTAGCTGTTTCGGTTGATATATGTGGAATTGAGAGGCCCAGGTCGCCCCGTACAAACCCACTCTCCTCAGATCAGCCCCAAACTCCTCACACGAGGCGCCTACCTAGTAGGTCTAGGCCCAATCATCTGTGAAGTTTCCGCCCTAGTGCAAGTCCCATTCCTTGGACCACCCCTTCCTCGGGTTCCTAAAAGCTGCCTTCAGTATCATGTGGTATATAATAGGAGAAGTCTTTGGCTACAACGCCTTCCCATCAACGTTATTTCAGATGGTTGTATAGGGAGTCAACAACGATGGGTGTGAAGTATTCCTGGGAATGGTTGTCAGCCGCCTAGAACCATTGGCCCTGGCACGACATACTCCTGAACCAGTAATCTAGTTCATCCTTACTTGCTTCAGGGATGAAGACCTCATCCCTCAGCCTAAATCCATACAAAGGCAACCTCTTACACAATGGGAAGTTCTTCTGGATCTCTAAAAGCAGCGCCACCAACAAATCATGGTCAGAGTGGCTCCGGACTAACTCTCCTATACCCAGACTATTCGCCATCACATCCCTCCAGGCAGCGTCCGCAAGAACCCCATGGGAAGCTTCTTGATGAGCCACTCATTTTTACAACTTGGACGATTTTTGGGTTGGTTCGCGAAGCTCATTCGCGGAGAGTGTCCGCGAAGCCTGTTCGCGGAGTCCTGCCTACACCTTCAGGTACAATATTGTGAAGTGTTGTGGCAGAGTAAAAAACTCGTTGTGTGCCACGAAGCGAAGACCTGATTTGCGAAGAGAAATTTCGGAGTATGCAGAGCTTCATGAATCGAGATCACTAAAAGACAATTTCATGGATAAGGGAAAGGACAAAGGAGAGGTTAGCTCCCCTTTTTATAGGAGACGACCTTCAGAGCTTCACGTCACATCCATTTTTCACTGGGCATCGCGGTGCGCTTGGCCTACGCATCCCCTATCCACCTCGCAAGCCCTATTCAAGATACTTCTTAGTGAACGATAGAGGATTTTGGCGATTGACCCTCAGAATTTGACCCTCGATTTCTTCACGGATCCAAGTCTGCGGGGGGGAATTTGTTGGCACCAAAATGGGAGAAGAAGATGAAGAAACGGAAAGCCTCAAGGGGCTACCTTGCGAAGACCATTCGCGGAGCCCAAATCGCATTACGCCCACTACGGAGGATAGAGGCGGTAATGCCCTGCAAGCACCTTTGATGTTCGTGAGGCCACCGCGGAGCAGGGAGGTGGTAATGATCCGCGATGCCTTTGACATTCACGAGGCCGCCGCAGATCACAGAGGTGAGATGCTCCGCGACGGCGTTTGATGTTCACGAGCCCTCCATGGACCAAACAAATCCATCTTCACGCTGAGTGAGCACTACTTCATGGTGCCTCTCCCCTATAAATATCGGCCTCCCCAAAAGTCCAGGGGATGGACAATCCAACCTTTCATCTTCCTAGCTCCCGAATCGCAAAGCACCTTTCTACTCTGTGAACCATGAACTGTGTGAGGTGCTCTTGCTCTGCGAAGTGCCTCCCCTTTGCCTTGTTTTGATCCCCTCTTTCGCGAGGGATTCCTTTTGCAGATCCTAAGAGCCTCCGTGAAGGAAGGGGATCCCCAAGGGGACCCGGGTCATCACAGAGCATTTATGCTTCGCGAAACACCCTTCATGTACATGTCATCCACATGATAAGTCGGGGTCATAGTACTTCATGAATCACATTGTGCCATGATACCTTACTTCACGAGGCACCTTTTCTCCACAAGGCAGTGCTCCACGAATGCCTTTCCACTTCGTGAAGCGCCTCTTATATGCACATCTTCCCTATGCTTTGGCTGGGATGTACTACTTCACGAAGCACACCCCTTCGCAAGTACCCTCCACCAAGTGGAGAACCAGATCTTCACAAGGCCCCTGCCTATGAACCCCTCTGATTTGAAATTCCTTTTCCCGTGTGACCCTCCAGGTTTGCACGATGTGATTTCAACGTACCATGGATGATACTGCCCGTTGTGCTACTTCACCTCATGCTTCTTCACATAGGCATGATAATGACTATTTCTTCTTCGTATAGCCATGCTAACGTGTACACCCAATGGTTCGCTCCATGACACCCCCTCGCCAGGGCTTTTCCTATCCCTTCTCTTCACCAAGTAGTAGAGGGTACCAGTTATGTAAGTCCTAGGGGTGCAGAGTGAACCCACCTCATCCGAGCTACAGGATGTTAAACTACCAAGCACCATCGTCCTCAACACATGACGTTAAATTGTGACCTCGACCCATGCCTCGCACGCAGGGCACCCCCACCTTGGACATTCTCCATGGCCACTGGTTCCCATGAGGATGAGATCATCCCTCACAGGGGATGATATCCTCCTTATCGGAGTGGCGTTTATCCGTGGGGAAAGGGAAACCACCCTAGTGTAAGCCCCTATATTTTTTGTAGGAGGAAGCATCCTTCCTCCTCCTTTCTTCTTTAGTCCCAAGGACCAAAGGTGGGGATGGACGTTGGACCCATCCTTTCTTCGGTACCAAATCCCTCTCCTGTTGGGTTTTTTTGCAACCGGGCCTCCATTCTGGAGTAAGTCCCGACTTCTCTGGGCTGCTAACCACGCATAAGCCCCTATATTTTCACTTTGGGATACTAACTACATGTAAGCCCCACTTCACCTCCCATGGACACACCTTTTGCGACATGATCATTATGTCTCTACTACCTCTTGTTTCTCACACCGAGCATGACTCACGTGGGCTTAGAGTGAGCACCGACCATGACATCTACCTTGGGAATCCTATATTTTAAGCCCCACAATCCAAATTCACCTGAAATATGAGGTATTTGATCTTTTCCAAGGCAAGGTACGTAGGAAGACTCCCTGAGGTTCAAGCCCAACACCTGGTCGTTCTGACCATCTTCATGTTGGTTCGCCAACCCCCCATGAACTATGAGGTCTTTGATCCTTGCTAAGGAAAGGTATGTATAAAGCCTCCATGAGGTTCAAGCCTACCATCCACCTAGACCTCAGGTCCTTATTCACATCAGTTCACCGACCCCACACCTTCCAAACTACGAGGTCTTTAATCCTTTCCAAGGCAGGGTACGTGGGAAGCCTCCACGAGGATTAAGCCCACCACCCTGGTTGTTCTGACCATCTTCACGTCGGTTCACCAACACTTTGGGCTGCCTTAGAGTGTAAGCCCCAAATTCCCCCACCATGAGCTATGAGGACTTTGATCCTTGCCAGGGCAAGGTACGTAGGAAGCCTCCATGAGGTTCAAGCCCATCATCCACCTAGACCCCAGGCCCTTATTCATGTCGGTTCACCGAACCCTGTCCCATATCCGAACTATGTGGACTTTGATCCATGCCAAGACAAGATACGTAGGAAGCCTCCATGAGGTTCAAGCCCAAAAACCATTGGTCCCGACCATCTTCCTGTCGGTGCACCAAGCCCCCATTCCAAACTACGTGGACTTTGATACTTGCCAAGGCAAGGTACGTAGGAAGCCTCCCTGAGGTTCAATCCCAACACCACCCATTGGTTCTAACCCCTTTCATGTCGGTTCCTACCACCTGAAATACGAGGTCTTTGATCCTTGCCAAAGCACGGTACGTATGAGGCCTCCCTGAGTTCCAAGCCTATTATCCATCGGTCGTCCCAACCATCTTTACGTTGGTTCGCCCCCATCCAACAGTAAGTCGTTGTGACCCCATCCAGCAGTAAGCCGTTGTGACCCCATCCAATGGTAAGCCGTTGTGACCTCATCCATAGGTATGCCATTGCGACCCCATCCAGTGGTAAGCCATTACGACCCCATCCAGCGGTAATCCATTCCTACCCCATCCAGCAGTAAGTCATTGGGACCCCATCCAGTGGTAATCCGTTGCGACCCCATCCAACGGTAAGCCGCTGGAAACCTTAATCGGTGGTAAACCATCGTCAGGTGAACTACATGGAATTTTATTCCCTACCACGTGGATACGTAGGAAGCCTCTTCAAGGCTCAAGCCCAAAACCATCGTCATCCTCATGACGTTTCCATCCCATTCACCGCCCAATTCATTCAACCACTCCATAATCCATCTTGATTCTTACCTGGGTCGCCACATCCCGGTGGGATCATGCCACTTCATCCCCTATCCCATTTAACAACATTCGGGTATCCAACCACACGTTAGCCTCGACATTAGTGTTCCCTTAAGAGGTTACACCCATCTGATCCACTCTAGTCAGTGTTATGATCAGTCTGGTCCATCTCTGTAGGGCGCTAAGCTTGTGGAATTGATGTTATTAATATTTTCATGACTTATTATATACTCCCTTTACTTATTTTATATGAAATGTGCATAATTTGTGTGAAATATTAATGTTTTAATATTAAGTATAATTTTTGAGCATTTTTAGTAGTCCAATTGAGTCAGTTTAATGTTTTAATAATAACTATCACTATACTAATCCAAATTGTGTGGTTATTGTGTTTTAGTATTATCCTTTCATTATAAAACATTTCATTATAAGGAACCATGATCCAATTCTACCATTTGAAGGGTCATATGGTCCTCACAAACAAGACCAAAGAATCTGTGAACAAACTGGACCAGCCTTGAAGATTGATTTACTGGGATCAATAAAGAAGTCCAAAAACATTAAATCTCCACCATAATTCGGGAGACACTACATGTCATCTTGGATAAAAATTTCATGGCCCAAATCCAAGTACAAGGGGCCCAAATAAAGCTTTGAAGTCCAGCCCACCATTCTGTCCGAGAATTAAAATAAGTATACTATTCATGACATATCTCATGATGTATGAATCAAATCGAGCTGAGATTTTTCAGTGGGAAATAGAAGATATAGGTGGCCGTCTTTTTTGAAGAAGTCATTCGTATTTGAAGGAATATTCCTGTTCAAAAATCCATTCACATTTTGGCCATCGAAAAAGAATGGATAGAAATGGACAGTTTACACTTGTTTAATAAAACTGCCATAACTTTGGATCCACTGGTCCAAATGCCTCCATATTTTTACAGTAGTCGGAAAACTTTATTATAAACAACTTTGAAGAAGGAGATATGTGAAGATTCGGCTGTATGAATAGCCAAATTGGCGATTGAAGTGGAGAGACAGATTAGGAATGCAAACAGTCCACTCCTTGGGCTATAAATACTCTCCCCTTCTCTCCTTGAGAGGGGTTGGCATTTCAGAAGAGAGGAGATCATATTGGCATGAACAAATCTTTTCCAAAGGCTTGGGAGGACCTGCCATACTCAAGTTTTCACTTGAGAGACCTTTCCTCCTCTCTTTGTTTTCACTTACTTTTGTGTTCTTCATTTTTGTAATTTTGTAAGTCCTTTATTTTGTAATTCTGTTTTAATGAAAGTTTCTTCTTCAATATCTCTTATTATCCTCCACCTTCTGTAGTATAATATTCATGTTCTTAAAATAGTTTGAATCATTTTAAATTACAGTACCTTATCTTGCTTCCTCATTCAATCGAAATTCCATTTTTGATTCTCAAAATATTTCGTGTGTGTGTTCGGCACACTACTCTTATCTTGTCCCTTTCTTTTTCTTCTCTTTATAATTTATCACCATAAAAATATATTACCAGATTAATAAAAATAATAATGTCTGATTAAATTTATCATTGGGGTGAGTTTTAATTTAGGTATGTTAAGCGATTGAGAGCTTTTTCTCGATGAGTATGCGTTGAATTAACATTGTGTGTGTTGGACTTAGCATGTCATGGATTAATGACTTGATTTGTTTAACGTGTGGTTTCCTTGGATTATTGGAACCATAAATACACTACCATAAACAATATTTGATCAATATTAGAACCCTAAGTTAATTTAAGGCTTGGATTAAAGCCTTAACACTTAGGAATTCTAATCAACATCATCTTGTGACATGGGTGTTAATTTAAATGCAATATAAAGCAAAGTTCAAGGATATCACAAGATTAACTAACCTAATGATGAAATCACCCCAATATTTATCAACTTGTTAAATTAAACATCATTCATTAAACATTTCAATTAAGATATGCAAACAAACCCCCCCAATCAAAATACAATCAACTAAAAACAATCGACTATTACAAAGTATCATCGTCGAGGATTCGACCCAAGTGCTGCTATACACATTAGCAGAGCACCGGAATTTTGACCAGTCGATAGGCGACAATCGGCCGTGTGTTTCAAATGGCGCCGTTACTGGGGATGGTGCTTTAAGTAGTCATTAGTTTCTGGTTATTGTAAAAAAAACCAAAAAAAATCAAATTTTTTGAAAAAAATTGAAAAAAAAACACAAAGGAAAACCCGTCTTCCTCTTAAAAATCATAAACTGAAAAAATACAAAGAAAAACTCGCCTTACTCATCCTTTCTAAATCTCTTTGAATGCCCCGCAGCCTCCCAAACAATCCCTCAGATTTGTTTGACCCTAAAATTGATAGAACTCTTCGTCGACTTAGGGGGACCATTAGGGATAACCAAATCACCCAAGAACCAATCATTGCCCTACCAATTGAATTAGATGTGGTCAATCCTAGGGAACAAACATTGAAAGAACTTTCTACCCCTGATATAAATTACCAACCTCTTGGTATTCAATATCCAAACATTGAAGCTGACTTCGAACTCAAATCGGGTTTGATTCATCTTCTCCCTCATTTTCACGGGCTAGCCGGTGATGATCCACATCTTCACCTTAAAGAGTTCTAAGTAGTATGGTCTACCATGAAGCCTCAAGGGGTTTCTGAAGAACAAATCAAGCTTAGAGCTTTCGCCTTTTCCCTAGAGGATTCTTCCAAGTCTTGGCTCTACTACCTCCCACCTGGTTCCATAAACTCATGGGTTGACATGAAGAGACTTTTCCTTGAGAAGTTCTTTCCTGCTTCCCGAACATCTTCTATCTGAAAGGAAATAAGCGGCATCGGTCAATTCCCCAATGAATCACTCCATGAGTATTGGGAGAGGTTCAAAAAGCTTGTGGAAACTTTTCCACACCATCAAATCCCTGACCAACTCCTGATCCAATACTTCTATGAGGGGTTATTGGCTATGGAGAGAACACTAATTGATGTCGCAAGTGGCGGTGCTCTTGCTGACAAAACTCCTGCAGCTGCACGAGAACTCATAAGCAACATGGCTGCAAACACGCAGCAATTCCATACTTGAGCACATGCTCAAGTGAAACAGGACCAAGAGAATCAATCCATAGAGCCCAACAAGATGACTGAGTGGATGAGTGAACTTACAGGTCTTGTGCGTCAACTAGCGGTGGCTACCAAAGCCCCAACCTCATCTTCTCCATAGTCACTATTCCCTGGACCTATCAAGAATTGTGGAATCTGCAACTCTCCATCTCATCCGACTGACACATGTCCACAACTTCAAGATGATCCATCTGATTCATCTAGTCCAATGGATCTCAATGTGGCATATGCTCAACGAAACTTCAACCCTCAACAATCAGGTCAGTTTTTTAGAAACTTCAACCAACCCCACTCTGAGCCCTTCTCTTCTACCTTTAACCCACCTCTGAGGTATGGTAATCCCATTTCTCATCCTCCTCAGTTCCCTCATCAAAATCCAAACCAGTTCCAATATGGTCAAAGTGGTGGTAACATCCATCAACCTTATCCTTTTGTTCCTCAACCCCAAAGGAACAATCCTCCTCCTGGATTCCACTATCCTAACGAGCCTTCCCAATTCCCCACCCAATACAATCGCTTTCCCAAGAACCAAAATCAAGGACAACCCAATTTGGGACAAGCCTCTTCTTCTAAAAGACCATGGGAAAGTGCTATAGAGGATCTTGCTTCCTTCACCCGTTCTAGCCTCAAGAATATTGAAACCCAAATAGGTCAACTTGCATCCCACCTTAGCCAGCAACAACCATCCAATTCATCCCAACTCCCAGCTCAACCATTACCCAACCCTAAGGGTAATTTAAGTGCAATTGCACTTAGACCGGGAAAGAAAATTGCTATGCCCCATGCTGATTTCTCTACCTCCCCTTTCGATATTGATCTAGAAAATGAAAAGAACAAAAAGCTGGAAAAGGAACTTGAATCCACTCCTTCACCTCCTTCCATTCCTCTAAGGAACCCAATTCCTTTTCCTCAAGCCATATTCAAGCCTAAGAATTCCTTTGAACCTGATCCTGAAATGCTTGACATGTTTAGACGTGTTGAAGTGAACATCCCCCTCTTAGATGCCATCAAACAAATCCCTAAGTATGCCAAGTTTCTTAATGAATTGTGCACCCATAAGAGGCAACTTAGGAACATTGAAAATGTTTCAACCCAAAAGTCCATTCCCATGAAGTGCAAAGATCCAGGGACCTTCACGGTTCCATGTCAAATAGGGAGTTCCAACTTTGATGATGCACTCATAGACCTAGGATACTCAATTAATGTCATGCCCAAATCCATATTCTCCAACCTTGGTCTAGGTCCCTTTCACCCAACGGGTGTTGTCATTCAGTTAGCCAATCGAAGCACAACCAGTCCTGAGGGAATAATTGAGGATGTCCTTGTCCGAGTCAATGATCTTATCTTCCCTGCTGATTTCTATGTCCTTGACATGGAAGGTGAGACAACTTCTTGAAAATATCCTCTAATTCTAGGAAGACCATTCCTTATGACATCTAAAACCAAAATTGATTTCCATGCTGGCATCTTATCCATGGAATTTGGAGACCAAATGGTCAAGTTCAATATTTTTCAATCCATGCGATACCCATTAGAGAATCAATCTGTATTCTCTATCCATGTTTCTGAAACTCCCTCTGAGAGTGTGTTGAATCCTAATCCATCATGTTCTTCCTATTCTACTAATAGAGGAGTTTGTGAATATTTCATCCTCATTAACCAAGTGATTAATGGTTAAATTGATGTTGACATTACAAATGAAAACTCCATTGATCTAAAGGATCTTGAAAACTCTTTGGAATCTCATCTCACCTCTGACCTCCAATGCTCCAACATGGATGGTAATGAGGAAAATGAACTAGAATGATCATTTTTTGATTCGGATCAGATTATCCCACATTCATCCTTTCCTATCCATGATTCTGAAAATTCTGTTATATGTGAAGTGAACCTTGAACCAATGTGTTTATATTGTCCTGATGGTAGTGATGTTTGTGATATTTGTACCCTAATTAATAAAGTGATCACTGGTGAGGTTGAAATTGACCATTCTTTGGCGAAAAACATTGAAATAAAGGATATTGAAAATTTTATTCAGTCTTATGACTCCAATGATCCTCATTACTCTACATCGGTAAGTGATGAAATAAATGAGTCAAAAACAATTGGGATCTCATACTCTGCTTTTGTGTTATCTGATCCTTACATAAATAAACCATCAGAATTGAGCCATCTTCCGGAATTTCCAAGAATAGAAAACCATCACTTTGTGGATAAAATCATTCCTCAGGTTGAAGACCAAAGTGAGGATAGAAATATTCTCTTTCCAACCCCATGGAATTGAAAGCACACCAACAAGGATGGGAAGAAATTATCCAATGAATCATCAGGACTCCCAAAGAAAAAGTTTTTCTGGAAGCACACTGGAGTTGAGAAAATATGATGGACACCGTCAGACTATGGGTAGTCCACTGCAATTGTCCAGCTGTAGACAAATAAATGCAGCGCTTCTTGGGAGGCAACCCATGTTTTCTTTTACTTTTATGAAATTTCAACTTCTTTTTAGATTTTCATTAGATGAATAATGAATTTTATTTTTCAGGTAACTTCCCACTGTCCTGGAACCACCTCGACTTCCACCGAATCCCCAAATTCTCTAGCCGACCCACCACTAGATGGAGATGGAGACCCACCAAATCCAAACCAGGGGGCACCTCTTTCCCTTTAACTCTCTCTCTCCTCAATCTCTCTTCCCTCTCTTCTTCTCTCTATTTCTTCTTCTTCCTCTCTCCCTCTCATTTTTTTACAACATTCTTCCACAACCATTTTTCTATTTTCTCTTTTGTGTGGCTGTGTCATTAAAAATAAAAAAAATTAAAAAATAATTAATTAAAAAAAATGAAAATTAACAAAAAAAAGGGGTGTTATAATTACTAATCATCCAATATTGAAATTCTGTCCAACCATTTTGGGGAGTCAAAAGGCTTGTTTTAAACTCAAATATATTGAATTTTTATCTCAAACTTGGGTAAACAATTTTGTGTCAATAAAAAACATTTTGAATGAACAATTTTTGGTGGAAAATGATTCTCCCCTACCATGAGGAATAACATTATCCTTCATGCCAAGGTCATCTATGGCCATCTTTTTCATTGTGTGTCTTCACCACTGATTGTGAGTCTTGAGTTTGTGGACCTTCGAGCTGAATTTCCATCTTTTGTGTGCATTAATATGATAGAGGCATTTTCTAAGCCACATGAGAATCAGAATAGCCAAATAGCCTCCCGTTACCCTTACATTGATCCTACTTTTGAAATCCCCTTTGAGTCTATGAAAACATTTCTTTTGATAGCCACATTACAAGCCTAATACCTTATCCCACCCAACATCTTCATGGATTTTCATTGTACAATTTATTGAAATTTAAGTGTGGGGGGAATGGACTTCATTTTTGGGCGTACTTTCATTGATTTCCAATGTGTAATCATATGCTTGAGGGAAAGAATCCATTCATGTGTGGGGGAGAGGTTTTAGTTCTGTGAGCTTTGGGGTGTATATGTGTAATTTTCATTTGTACAAAAGTCATTGAAAAGTGTTCAAAAAAATGAAAAAAAAAATTATATTAAAAAAATGAAAAAAAAGGAATGGGTTGTGTCTTGGGTGGGTCAAAAATCATTCATCATCAACCTTTGATCGTGTTATAACTACTAAAATTAGTTCCATGAGAAGATCAAACATGGGTTGGGAGATGACTGTGAGACTTGTTTCAAGCACAACTTTCAAAAAAAAGAGCAAAAAGAGAAAAAAAGAACACTTGAATCATCTTGTATTGTGTCATTATTGGAAGTCTTCCATGTTGTACATATTCCATCATCTCACCCTATTCCATTTTCTATCTCCCTCACTTTTCATTCATCACACATTCATTCCCTTGTAAATATGTGTTTTTATTTCCTTTCAAATCAAATTTCAAAAAAAAATGTGCATTGATTTTTCCATGTTGGTGTTTTTAACCCCTCTTTTCCTTTGGACATTATATACCTACCGTACCATATCCACTGAAAAACCCCTTAAGAGACCTCTTGATTCTTGTACACATTAGATTTGGGAATGGAAGCTGAGAGCTCTTACAAACTCTTGATTTTCACTTTTTGTTGGTGAATGAGTGAACCTCCTAAAATACATTTTTATCATCTTGAGAGGAGTAAGTTTTGAGTGCCTACATTTTCCAATTCAAACCTTGAACATGAAAAAATGAATTGTTTCTGATGCATTATTGTGAAACAAATTTTTGATGGAATTCAATATGGGTGAGTGAAATAGTCTAAACCTCCCCTGATTGGAGAAAACAAAATTTTAATATTTGTTGGTGAGTGAAAATGATTTTGTCATGTTTTTATATTTGTTGCACATGAGGACACGCGCAAATCTAAGTGTGGGGGATTTGATGTTATTAATATTTTCATGACTTATTATATACTCCATTTACTGATTTTATATGAAATGTGCATAATTTGTGTGAAATATTAATGTTTTAATATTAAGTATAATTTTTGAGCATTTTTAGAAGTAGTCCAATTGAGTCAGTTTAATGTTTTAATAATAACTATCACTATACTGATCCAAATTGTGTGGTTCTTGTTTTTTAGGATTATCCTTTAAATATAAAACATTTCATTAGAAGGAACCATGATCCAATTCTGCCATTTGAAGGGTCATATGGTCCTCACAAACAAGACCAAAGAATCTGTGAACAAACTGGACCAGCCTTGAAGATTGATTTACTGGGCTCAATACAGAAGTCCAAAAACATTAACTCTCCACCATAATTCGGGGGACACTACATGTCATCTTGGATAAAAATTGCATGGCCCAAATACAAGTACAATGGGCCCAAATGAAGCTTTGAATTCCAGCCCACCATTCTGTCCGAGAATTAAAATCAGTATACTATTCATGACATATCTCATGATGTAAGCGTCAAATCGAGCTGAGATTTTGCAGTGGGAAATAGGAGATAAATGAGGCCGACTTTTTTGAATAAGTCATTCAGATTTGAAGGCATATTCCTGTTCAAAAATCCATTCACATTTTGGCCATCGAAAAAGCATGGATAGAAATGGACAGTTTACCTTTGTTTAATAAAACTTCCATAACTTTGGATCCACTTGTCCAAATTCCTCCATATTTTTACAGTAGTCGGAAAACTTTATTATATACAACTTTGAAGAAGGATATATTTGGATATTCGTCTGTATGAATAGCCAAATTGGCGATGAAAGTGGAGGGATAGATTAGGAATGCAAACAGTCCACTCCTTGGGCTATAAATACTCTTCCCTTCTCTCCTTGAGAGGGGTTGGCATTTCAGAAGAGAGGAGATAATATTGGCACGACCAAAGCTTTTCCAAAGGCTTGGGAGGACCTTCCATACTCAAGTTTTCACTTGAGAGACCTTTCCTCCTCTCTTTGTTTTCACTTACTTTTGTGTTCTTCATTTTTGTAATTTTGTAAGTCCTTTATTTTGTAATTCTGTTTTAATGAAAGTTTCATCTTCAATATCTATTATTCTCCTCCACATTCTATAGTATAATATTAATGGTCTTAAAATAGTTTGAATCATTTTAAATTACAATACCTTATCTTGCTTCCTCATTCAATCGAAATTCCATTTTTGATTCTCAAAATATTTCGTGTGTGTTCGGCACACTACTCTTATCTTGTCCCTTTCTTTTTCATCTCTTTATAATTCATCACCATAAAAATATATTACCAGATTAATAAACATCATAATGTCTGAGTAAATTTCTCATTGGGGTGAGTTTTAATTTAGGTATGTTAAGCGATTGAGAGCTTTTGCTCGATGAGTATTCGTTGAATTAACATTGTGTGCGTTGGACTTAGCATGTCATGGATTAATGACTTGATTTGTTTAATGTGTGGTTTCCATGGATTATTGGAACCATAAATACACTAACATAAACAATATTTGATCAATATTAGAACCCTAAGTTAATTTAAGGCTTGGATTAAAGCCTTAACACTTAGGAATTCTAATCAACATCATCTTGTGACATGGGTGTTAATTTAAATGCAATATAAAGCAAAGCTCAAGGATATCACAAGATTAACTAACCTAATGATGAACTCACCCCAATCATTATCAACTTTTTAAATTAAACATCATTAATTAAACATTTCAATTAAGCTCTGCAAACAAACCCCCCCAATCAAAATACAATCAACTAAAAACAATCGACTATTACAAAGTATTATCACCGAGGATTGGACCCGAGTGCTGCTATACACATTAGCAGAGCACCAGAATTTTGACCTGTTGATAGGCGACAATCGGTCGTGTGTTTCAGGCATACCTTGTGTTAAACATGGGAAGCTGAGGAAAACCTCAGATACATTCATAGGACATATAATTCCCTGCATTGCACATGAGATGGCTCGGGCTTCTATGCCCTCGAGAAGCCCTATAATAAGGGGAAGAAACCCAGATGTGCTAGTGTCCCAATGTCCAGACACGCCAGTGATGCCCAACGTGACTACTCCCCTGACCGAAGGTTGCTTCCCTGACCGTACCCTTTGGAATTTCCTGACAGAAGTAGTGTAAGTAATTGGTGTCCATGAAGATATGGCACTAGGAAGAGTTTCACGAACAATGTATTAAGTCTGTAAGGGAGACCCAGACTAGGTGATGAGTTCCGAGGAGGCATCCACAGAAGGAAGAACCAATATCCCATCATACTATTTCGATCAAGGAGCAGACATCCCTAAATAAGAGATGAATTTCGCCCGCCTTTGGAAAGCGTGAATGCGGGGAAAAACCGCACCTTTCGTCCCCAAACGAGACGGACGCGCGCGCCCCGACGAAAGTGTCAGAAACAATATTAAAGAATTTTTTTAATATATCTTTCAAGTTTTATCCTCCATTTTCATTTTCATATTCAAAAGGATTTATAATCATGGGATTTATGTTAAATTATTTTTTCTAATAAAATTATATATACATATATATTTATAATTTTGGGGATTGAACTCATGGTATCAAACAATTTGATTCTTGATCCCTTCTTATGTGATACTATTCTAAGAGACCCCAATATTTTGAACAATATTCCGTCATGAATTCTTGTTCAGTGTGTCAGCTATGACATCCCCCTTCACTAAGGTATATAATATCTCAATTTCATATTCCTAGAAAAACTCTGTCCACCTCCATTTTTATAGATTTATTCCACACTAAGAGAAAATATACCTCAAACTTTTATGATCTGTAAATACCATGAAGCATTATCCTATGAGGTAATGTCACCAAAACTTTAGTATGAACATAACCACCTCTAGATCTAGATCATTCAAATCATAGTTACACTCATGGGGATATAATTTACTATACCCATAAGAGATCACCACCTTATGATATATCAATATGCATCCCAATCTCAAATGGGAAGGTTCACAAAAAACCTCAAACATCACCCATTATTATAAAAAAATGGTTCACTAGAGCATTGATAAATCTTACCTTTAGGTAATAAAAAACCACCTGAAACTGATCAATTTAGATTAAATCCTAGTACTTCCATTTTATTGTTTTCAATAGGGTCATAATATGTGAGATATTGTACATGAACCTCCAGTCATAGCCCACGAGACTGAGGAAACTATGAACCTCTACTTAATTCTTGGGGAACTACCTAAGAAACAACTACCTCGATCCCTAATGGTTCTAGGACCACACATTTCTAGGACACTAAATTCCCAAGGAAATGAACCTACCACATATAAAAATTTCACTTATAAAACTTTCCATATATATTGTGGAATCGAAGGACCTAAGATATCTCTGAGATTATCAATATGATCCTACTCAGAATTAGAGTGGATTAATATTTCATCAATCAACAAGACTATAAAATATTCTAGGAACTCCCGAAACATAGAGTTCATGATCCCCATGAAAACAATCGGGGTGTTTTTTGACACAAAATGGAATGACCATGACCTTGAAGTGTCCATAACTACACCAGGAAGTAGTCTTCTGGATGTCCTACTCTTTTACACTTAGCTGGTGATATCTATAATGTTGATCGATCTTAAAAAAAACAACTAGATCCCATCAACTATCTGAAAAGATCATCAATCCACATGAGGGGGAAACTATTATTGATCTTCACCTGATTCGGCTTTATGTAGTCTACAAACAACATTAGACTACCATATTCCTTCATGGATAATAATACTAGAGCACCCTATGGTGATACAGTGTGCTAGATGAAACCACTATGCATCAGGTCATCTATTTGAATCCTTAACTCCTAAAACTTAGATGGTTTCATCCGAAAAGGATCCATTTTAAGTATAGAATAACCTAGCTATAATTCCATCCTGAACTCTATGTTACATCAAGGGGGAAGTGTTGTAACCTCCTCGGGAAAGATATCTAGAAATTAATTAACAAATCGTGGATTCTCCACTATTCTACTGCCCATAGACATTACCAAAAATTATTCCATTAGGGAAATAAGGGGATCCATATACCCGATTCCATATGACAACCCCATTACCCAATGAAAACTATATGTTGACCATCTACATCTTATAATGAAACCTTCCTCTTGGAGAAATCGATAACCGCTTACACTAAAAATGACCAATCAATGCTAAGGATTACATTTTACAATTATATCTACAACAATAAGAGATCTCCACATGATTAATATTTCCCCATAATCAGCCCACACCCCCAGTACCCAAAAAACAAGGAGGTCTATCCTACGACTGGAATAGTTAACACCAAGGGAACATGAAGCCTATCCATGTCCAATACCGAAGTATGGAACAAAGCAGGAGAAACAAAGGATTTTAAGGCTCCTAAATAAAAAAAATTAGAAATAACGGTTGATAATAAGATAATAGTACCTTTAAGATCTCTAGACCCACTGGCTTTGACACCTCTATGGAATGTAACTATCCATTTCTAGCTCTTCTACTTTGATTCGAACGACCAATTTCATATCCATTCTCTAGCATAGGTCCCTGAGGATGAGGTCCATCATAGTGATAACCTCTAACATCTCTATCTCCCCTCAATTTTTTGACAAGTGTTAGTGGCGTCTATTGTTACTATGGATAAGCCTAACCACCCACACTAAATCATCCCCCAGAGCATTTTGGAACTATGCTTGATAATGCCCACAACCCCTGTAGGTATAACACCCAAAAAAATCCCCTATCAGATGATCAGGAACCACTAACCTCATAAAAACATTGAGAAGATGGTTTCCACCAGATCCTCACTAGCCAAAATCTTGAAGGTTATGGCATCTGATACATGCTACTAATAACTCTGCTCCTCGAGTAACCCTACTAGCTCCCATCTGGTGATATCCCTCCTTGCGAGTGAAAACTCTTGATCACCTCTACCTTCTTATTCACCACCAAATACATTTCCAACATAAATGGAGTGACTATATACTAGATATATGGGTACATTTATTCCTAAATACATCATTAATTTGATTCTTTATCAATAAAAATGTCAGGGTGTAATGGAAAATATCCTTGAACTTAAACCCAAGCACTCACACAGACATACTCCCCCACTGTAGAGAAAGCAATTACTGCCTCTTCACTGCCTTCGTGGTTGATTATAGGAACGTCACTTAGAAATAATTATATAAATATACCTAGGATACATTCACCTTCTTCCGATCATAAAGGTAAAATGTCCACCACTGATGCACAAAACTCGTCATCTGATTGACTGCCAATAGAACCTAAAACTCTGCTTGAGCATAGATCATATTGAAAGTGATATTGAGCTCCTATAACTAGAACTCCGTATCTATATTAGTGAAACTCCCATCATAATTTTCCATCTTTTTTCACTAAAAGGTATGTAGTGCTCACTTCTATGCACAATCCTTCTCTTTTTGGTTGATTCTCTAATGATTGACCAAATCTGCCTACGGAACCTCTACTGCCTGAGCCACATGAGGACGATGACCAAGATCCATCCATGACATGCTACTGTCATGGTGTGTGAAAAAAACAAATATTACCTAAGTAAAAATGAATTAAAGTGGTGAACCTAGGTTGTCTCTATAGATTAGCGCATAACAATCAAGTTTTTGCCTTAAATTTAAGAAATAAGTGTAGATTGTTTTTAACATTGTTTGATTTGGAAAAGGAACTAAAGTTAAAAAAAACAAATAAATGAGTAAAAATACTGAAAAAAATTGAAAATTAAATAGATTGAAAACTAGGATATGAATTGAGTGATCAGGTCAGGATCAGTTTTCCTATTGCAATGTTATCACAGTTAAAATTTATCCAATCCTCTTCTACTAAGCTGATTAAAGTGAGTTTCCACGATCAATTCCTCTCACTCCCTTGGTAAAATAGTGATGGTGAGAGTAAACCTTGATAAGATCTCAGATTTTTCTACTCTCCTTCCTATGTTTGAAAGAGTTGTAGCTAATATCCTCAATTGACTTAGGCAATTTCCAATCGGGTCTTGTTTATCCCAAACAACCAAGAATATACACTACCCCTCCTATATGTACCGACGATTGACAAGTAATTCACCACCAAGCCATGATATATTCCATTGCATATAGACCATAAGCTAATGGAGGGAGAAAATTATCATTGACTAAAGAAACATCAACAACATAATCTATAACCAAATATGATCATTCTTGATAGTAAAAACCATTATTAGAAATTGAAACCAACTTTTCAAAAGAGAGAAAAGATTTCATAACATTAAGTGCATGAACTCAAACATTAAAAAAGGTAAAACCTATACTTACCCAATCAATCATAGGATTAACCCTACATGTTAAGGGAATCCATGAAGAAGGGGGAAGAATAAGACATTATAAAAATAAAATGAAAGAAAGGAGGGTAAAGGAAGAACAAAAAATTTCTCCAATAGAATCCTTATAATGAAAGTATTATTCTGTTATTCCCACCATACCCCATAAAATTGACAAAGTATCTTCTTAAAATTTGTTCATAATTGATTTGTTTATCTACTATAAAAATTTAAATGATATTTTCCGTGTTTAGAAAAAGTTATATGTGAATTAATGAAGTGAACGTTTTCTTCGTGAGGAGACTCTTCAACTTCCTCCTTTTCGACGCATTCAAATAAAGCCTTAATGAAATTATTTCTTCATGAAATTTATTGGAAGCATGATTATCAGAGTCGTATTTCTCCTCCAACTTGAATCACCTAATTTTTTGATATGTAGTCCAAGATATTACTCATTAATTAAGTTCAGGTCCATTCTGTAGACCATAAAAATTTCTTTTCTTGATTGATTTATCTGGGAAAGTGTGTTTTGAATTGGATATTGGTCCAGAAGAAAAAGTTTAATACCATGAGAATTTAAATACTAAAAAAGGAATCAATATATTTGAATCAAAATTTTAAAAGATATTCCCAAAATACAGAAGCTCCAAAAAACTGATAAATTTTTAGAATTAACCAATTTCCACAATTAAGCCCATAATTCACCAAAATACTAAAATGATACAAATCACCTAAAATTGATTAATTGTAAGGGGTTAAATCATTGAAACACACATGAAAAATAATGAAAATATTATCTCTATCAATCCCTGAAAATAGGAGAAACCATTTTCATGGTAATATAGAATTTTATTAAGGTTTATTTAATTCATCCATTTAAATTCCCCAAAGATCACCCAATTAAAACATGAACACAATAAATCATCATGCATGTACCTCTCTCTGGTATCTACCATAAAAATGGAACCACCTCACTTGGTATTTCGTTAAACTTAAGGTCCTTGCATAAGATTATGGGGGTCCCTAAAATCTTGTATCCTAGCTGGCATCCCTGGCCTATTTCATGCACCAATACCTACTAAAACTATCTCCCTACCAATATATGAAATACACACAATGACTAACTCAAGAATTAATCACATATCTTAATCAAAACCATTTATACCACTATATCATGACCCCTCCCCCAAAAGATACCCCTCCAGGGTCAGCAATCAAGGAAGGGGGATCATGAACATTGATTCCTACCTACATTAATCATTGGGTTGGCCACTGGCACTGAGGGTATAAAAATATCTCATATGGAAGGCATTACCTTCATTTTTAAATGTAGGACCGGGAGATATAATGAAACTGACCAAGCTACTCTAAATCATAAAATAAAATGAAAAAAACATCACATTTTGCATGTGTAAAGTAAATAGATATAAACAAAGTCTCTAAATAAATACCAAATAAGAAAATAATAAGGAAATGAATCAACAACAACTCCAACATTTGGGCTAGTAATGTCTATATCGGCAACCAAAGTCCTCCTAGAAACCAAAAAAATAGTTTTAATATAAATCGGGTGAGCATATAATGTATACTTAGTAGGATCGCATTAAATTTTTCTCATTCACATGTAAAAAAGAACATAATAATTCACCAGTGGACACACAATATAACCAACATGCACCTAAACAAGTCAACTAACTAATATCATCCTCACCATGGCACACTCACTAAATAATGCATTCGAAATAGTAACATAATAATAGGTATATCAATAAAGGGTACCCTACACTATCTCCCACTAATTTTACAGTCTCACATCTCAACATTGTACTTCTTGAAGATATCATACCTTCTAAAATAACTATGTCATAATACTCTTGGGAAACCATATCACATCCTTCCTGAAGACACTTGGGTAACCACATTGTACCAAATACCCCATGTAACATGTCATCACATCCATATCCTTCCATAACCACTACCATATAACCAAAATATTAGGGTATTTTGAACATTAGTGACATAAACCTCATGTCCTACTCCTACCATGAATAACCCCCACTATAAATCACATCATCATACTCTCATAAATCAGTACCTCTAATGCACTTTTGAATTCATCCCATCACAGGATATGTGTATCAATATCACATGGAAGGGGGTTAGGAATATGGGGTAACCAATCATCCATACTCATCATCATGGATGTTTTAAAAAAAACACATAGAACCCAAAACCATTGGGAGTTGGTGTAAACACATGACTCAGGTGGGGTGTGTATAGAAATCATATAAAAATATATGATAGATAGGTAACACACAATCCCAACCTAGGTGTTCATTATAAGATAACCAACATATCTCAACAAATCACCATAATTTATCATAACCCCAAATACAACTGTTTCTACCTATAAATGCATCACACCACACAATAAATCCACTACACAAGCCACATTCCATATTTCCTTTCAAAAAAACCCATTTCAGAATTTTCTAATTACCAACAATTTAAATTTATCAAGCCCATTAATTTCATATTTTAAACCTATCCCATTATTTTCCCATTACTTAATTTACCACATATTAATTTAAACCATTGTTCATTCCCATGAAAACATTTCAAGTTCTTCCCATAGCTACCAGGAAATTAAAAAACAAAACTCATAACAACCCATCCATCCCAAGCCAATGAGCCTTACTTCGCAACCACATCACATCACAACCACCACACATCTCAAACACCACACATCTAAACCAAAAAACACCTCAAACACCAAAATTCAAAACCACTTAACATCACCAATTCAGTTTTAACAAGGGTCTTTCCTCACAATTCATTATTTCAAGGGTATTCTCACACAAATCTGAGATTCCATGGGAAACCAATTTATTAACTTGATATGAATTCTTATCCTTTTAAATGTGTGGTGAGTTTAATCAAACAGAAAAATAAACACATAAATTTAAATGACCATAATAACACATCAAAATCATCATATGTAATATTTGAAAAGTAACAAGTATGCACAACTATATAGGAAAAACACAAGAACAATTAAAGAATCATGAAATATCTCCCCTCCTCTTCAATTTCAATTAAGCATTTCATATTATCTTCATTAGGATGATATGTAATTTCTACCGAAATGAAGACCAAAACATGATATCCTCACATGTGAATCTATATAATAAGAGGCAAAGGATCCCCTACCTCAATGAAGCTTCAAGGAAGGATCACATAAGGGTTAAGGATCAGCCCCCACTGATCTTAAAGGAATGGCCATCAGATTATATACATAGTAAGCCATCATAAAAAACCACCCAAAATAAATGAAAAATCCCACCATAGAAAACTCCAGATAGGATAGAAATATATAAGAGGGAGAAGAGGGGAGGAGATAATTACCCCAATCCAAAGAATTCCAACCTGAATGATCCAAGACGAACCTAGGAGTTCGAAACACCAAGGGAGGTGATTGAAGAAGGGGAGGATGATAAGGGGTTAACTAAGATTAGAGGGATTGTCAAAAATTTAAAAAGGGGGTAACCATCAAAGTATTTATAAAAAAATACCAAAAACTTTATCATGAATTGTTGATACCCCCAAAACACCATGGAAACCCTTGATCAACACATGGTCCAAAGCACCCACACCATATCCTCTTTTTCCACCCATTTAAAAACAAGATTTATCACCACCATGGCATGGTCCAATCCATGGTGGCTCTTCTACACCTTTCCATCGACAGCTCCACCAAAGAGCCATGGTGGGCACCACAACCTACGTTAGGAATTACCACTTGCATGTGGCACACTGATAGACCACCATTCCAACACACCTAACACCATGCCTTCCCTAGGGTGTGTTCATACATCCCATGTTACACAGGAGCACACCCAAGTCAAAATGGTCTCCATCATGGCCAGAAAAGTTGTTCCACATGCCATGGTTCCCCTTAAGAGGCAAAAACACCTCCTCAAATCTTTGGATTTTCACCAAACTCACCCAAAAAATTTCTATGCCTTGGAAAAAAAGGGAAGGCTGGGAAGGTCTAAGTCTTTACACTGATAAATGGTGTGTTTATCAGCACTAAAAAGAGTGTTGATAAATGAAAAAATATATTTTTCAAATAATTATATGTATGTAGCACCTACCCCCTTTATCATCACACTTTTCATGACCCCAAAACCACTTCATCAACACTTTTTTCATTATTTCACTAACACCCCTTTCATCAGTGATTTTTGCACCCCCACCCCCTTTATCATTTCACGTCCTAGTCTTCCCTGCTTGTGCCTGGATTCGAACCTCGGACATCTTCATTCAAAGATGAACTCCATTTCAAACACACCACTTAGATTTATTTAATGTTTTATGAATTATCTATTTATTTATATATATACATAATTATTTTTTATTTATATATTTATTCATATAATTATATATATTTATATAATTTTTTAAATGTATTTATCAAATATGCTTATATATTTTTGTATCTATTTTTATATATTTATGTATAATTATATATTATCATAATTATTTTTTATAACATATTTATAAAATGAAATATTTATTTTAAATATTTTTATATATTATATTTCTATAACATGTCTAGATACATTTATCTTACATATGTTTATATACATTTATAATATATATTTAATGATATATTTATATAAATACATTTATATGGTGTACACACACAATATTAACACATGCATATGCACACATACATGCACATACTTACACATGCATAGAGACACATGCACATATTTATATTTATCACACACATGCACACATATTTATATTTATATTTCACACACACAAAGACACACATGTATTCATATATATACACACACACATATTTATATACTTATCTATATATATTTCCATACAATTCATATCAATTTTTTTATAAATAAATAAATATATATATATATAATTATAATTATATAAACAATTATAAAAAAGTATATAAAAAATTAAACAAATTTAAAAAAGAAAAAATGAATTTATAAATGATTAAGTATAAATATATATATTGTATTTCAATAAACATATATTTATTATTTATTTTCATATAGTTTACATATTTAAAAAGATAATTTATATGTAAATATTTTAAATATTTATTTACAAAATTAAATATTTTTATGTAAATATATACAAATATGTATATATATATGCATATATTTAATTATAAATAATAGTACAATATGAAAAAGGCTAAATTTCAACACCATAATATACATATGAGTGTAATCCCTAGGAATAAATTCATTCTACTGAAAATAGACAATATAACCATCTTAAACAAAGTTAAAACATCATTGAATATTAAAAAATTAGGGTATCGTAACTAAAAACTTGGTTTGGGAGGCATTCCGTCCATTTTTTGACCTTGAAAAAAACAATAACCATGGACCTCCCTAGTTAATATATCATATATATCTTCATAGGATTCAATTTTATGTCTCATGGAGGCCAAATAGATACTCTTATCAAAAGTTTTGGTCATTTGATGTTCAAGTGATGTTTTCAACTTATCTTAACTTATTAATTAATTTTTAAAATTTTAATATCACCAAATTATTATTACATATCTATTACTCAATACTAATTAGAAAATTATTAATTAATATTAGTTTTAAATTATTTTTAAAACATTTTCAATATATATATAATGATGAAATTAAAAAAGAAATAATAAATTAATTTTTCTAAAAAATTGTTTCTATTTTCATGTTCGTAGTGGAGGAACCACAATCCAATCATTAAATCCCAATTGTATTGACATACAAGGACCAAACATCATCTTACCTCTTTTTATCCTCTATTATCATAACCTAATTCCTATGTGTTAATCATCTTCTTCCATCAATCATAGAACGATGTCCACTATGCTGCAAAGTACTGAAGCACTTTATCTTCAAAATGAATAAAGCTCGATCGTCGGAGGAACATGGATCAATTATAAAAGATTCTAAAAATAAAAATAAAATCTAGGAATTTTATAATCATATATGTAAGAATAAATCACTTCCCAACACCTAAATCAAAGAACATTCCTGAAGAAGTTGAATAATCTCATGCTTCTCACATGAAGAATTTCAAAGCGCACCCATACCTCTAATCAACCGTCTATAAATAACACACTATTCACTATGTTGTGGGTGTTAGAATATCAATCTCTCTTAAATGTGGTTCAAGGATCACTCACTACTGCTTTTTGATTTCCTTTTATTTCTAACTATTTATAATTTGATGATGGAAAACAAGGCCATATGTGTTCGAGCCAAGGAAAATTCCAACCTTCCCTCTTTTGTAGAATTCAGATAAGTAGATTATCTTATATAACCTATGTATATTTTAATATTTCAAATAAATTAGATATTTCTTTTGGTTTTGGATTTTAACTTCTTCTACTCTAATTATCATATCTTCACACACAATCCACTTAGAATTAAATCACTGCACACAATCACACTAGCTGGATAATCTTAGGTTGATCGATGATATCCAATTGTGAGGATAAGAAAGAATAGGGGATATAGTAATAATTGTATTTCTCAATGACATTCCATTTTATTATAGGGAGACTAGTTTGAATAATGATTTAATAGGAGAATGGGGGAACTATCTAAGGCTAGAACACAATTCTTTAAATTGATATTAAAACTAAAAAAATGCATCTACTATTTCAAATAAACCAAACCCAGTAAACAAGATTTCAATAAAACCACAAAATTTTCTTCTTTAGATACAAACTAAGTCCCACTCTACTACATTTTTCCTAGGTTCAATTTTTTATCTAAGCATTTAGCGATAGGTGTTCATAAAACCTGGAATTGTTGCTGAGGAAGCCATTGTTTTTGTTTTAATATTGTTCAAAATGTATTCAAATGACTAGATCCAGTTATTACAGCTTCATTAGTTTCGATCTTAAGGTTGAGGGAAAAATTATTTCTAGACTTTGAACTCTTAAAATCACTAAATAAGAGGAAGGATAGTTTTTCACCATTCTGATGACTAAATCTTCTCACTCATCTTGTTCTTCTACGAGAGCTACATTAGGATGTGAAAAAATAGAAGATAATATTTCTTGAGTAAATAGGAATCTAAGGAAAATTAATGAAAACAATTTCAATATTAATAACCAAGAGTTGTAAGTAAATGATCAACATGACTATGAACTCAAAACTAAAATGATCGGAATACTACTTAGGTTTCATTGACTATTAGGTGAAGACTATAACAAGCATCTGAGAGCATTCAAAGAAGTTTTCAATGGATTTAGAACCATAAGAGTCACTAAGGATCAAATTATATGGAAGGATTTCCTATTCTCACTTTAAGGGGAAACCAAGGAGTGGCTCTACAACATGAAAATTGGATAATTCACCTCATGGGGTGATCTATTGAGGGAATTCCACAAAAAAATATTCCCTGCTTCAAGGATTTTTCAACTTGGGAAGGAAATCGATGGCATAAATCAATAAACTAGATAAAATATATTTGATTTTTGTGAAAGGTTTAAGAAACTAACCAAATATTTTCCACACAATATCTATAAAGAAAATAATTTGTTGGTATTATTTTACCAAGGATTGAGAGAAAATGATCAAAACCTACTAGACAATTCTTTGGGTGGATCACTGATTGATAAGTCACTTGTTGAAGTTAGAGAAATGATTGAAATAATATCTCAAAATTACCAAAAAAATTGGTATAAGAATTATAACTAAAGGAGTACATGAGGTAAAAAATCCCAAATCATATTTATTAGAAAATAAAATTGAATAAAAAACATCTCTTGTGATGCATCTAGCTATAAATAAGGTGCATGAATCATCACCCACCATGCCCCTAAGGGTCTTCTAACTTTGCTATTCCCATGAGAATTTCACTAATGGATGACATCAATGTTAAGGGACTAAAATCTATATTTACATGTTCCAGATTCAATTTTATAACCAACCAGAAGGAAACCAAGGATTTAAATATTTTACCACCAATCAACTTAGAGCTAGGAGCCAACAATAAAAAGGCAACCATTCCTACAATCATTCCAATATTCTTATCAATAACCTTTTCAACCCCCACCATTTTAGAGGAAATGTTTCCAACCTTCCATAAGTTAATATAAAGTAAAATCTCAAGAACCATCCTTGAAGGACATACTGAGGTAGGTAATAAAATCTCAAAATATTAAACATACCACTATCACCACTCATGGATCAGAGTTTAAAGAATTTAAAGGACAATTCATTCAAGTCATGACCACCCTAAATAATATGGTAAATCAAAGTTTTGGTAATCTTCTGGATCAATCGATTCCTAAATATAAAGGAAATGTTAGTGATTTTATATTAAGGAGTGGAAAGGAACTAGAAAATAATGAAGGATATCCCCTAAAGATCAAAGATCAAAGTGAATAGTGGAATGCACCTGATGAAACTATCCAATGGAAAGAACCTGAGGAGGAAACAGGGGAGGAACCATAAAATAAAGAAAAAAGGGAATCTAATATAGAAGATCCATAACAAACCCAACTTAGCTTCCTTTCAAGGATTCAGAAACCTAAGATAACCATATAATAATACTTATAAAAATATATTCTTGAAGTTTAAAAAAAATAGAAATCAGCATCCCTTTGTTAGAGGTTATCTGTCAAATTACAAGGTATGAAAAATTAATTAAAGTTATGTGCACTGAGAGAATTATATTTCAAGGAAATAAAGAGGTAAGATTAGTTAATAATGTTTATTCTTTTATTAACCCTCAAATCCCCTATAAATTCCAATATCTTGGTAGTTTTTTTATCCCATATATAATTGGAAAGATTACTTTTTCCAATGCATTTCATTATTTAGAAGCATAAATAAATGTAATGAATTATTTCATTTATTCATTTCGGTATATGGGTGAATTTTAACCCACTTGAGTGATTTTTCAACTCACCAAACAAGCTAATACCTACCCAATAGGTGTTCTTGAAGATGTCCCAGTAAGTGTACAAGGTTACCCATTCCATGCCAACTTCTACAATCTCAAAATTGAAGAAGAAAAATGTAAAGAAAACTTTTCCATAATTCCAGGTATACCATTCCTCAATACTACTAAAAACATCATAAATTTCAGTGAAGGAAACCTTTCCATTAATTGTGATGAGGAAACAGTAGATTTTAACATCCTCAACTCAATGAAAAACCCACATGAAGAGAAATTTGTTTCTACATTAAAACATTTTGAACTACCTTATTCTTCTAGCGAGGAAATTGAAATTTTTGATGAAATAATTAGATTAGGAGAAGATTTGGAAACACTCAACTTGATTGATAAATCTATTTCTAAAAATGAACTTAATCTGGAGACGGTTTTAAGAGTTGAGAAATTTGAAGAAATTGATGAAAATTATTTTAACATGTTACTCAAATCTTCTACTAATATTTATACTATACAAGTGCAGGTTTACAACATAGAGAACATTGAGATGAAAATTTCTCTAGAAAACCCCCTGATATAGAATTAAAAATGCTTTCATAAAACTTAAAATATTCTTTTTTAAAAGAAAATGAGAAACAGTCAGTCATAATGTCAAATAATTTAAATCCTAAATAAGAAAACCAACTGAATAATTCTAAAACTTAATTATAGGGACATAGAATTAACATGAGAGGACATACCAGGGGTTCCACTAACCCCTATATGCATATGATTTTATTGGAAAATTAATCCAAACTAAGGAGATAGCCCCAATTAATGCTTAACACAAACCTTATGGAAGTAGTAAAAAAGTGGTAGAAAGATTTTTAGGAGCATGAATAATCTACACTATCTTAGAATCCAAATGGATGAGTACCATTCCAATATTTTGAAATAAAACCGAGTACAAAGTTTTGAAAAATGAGAAGAATGAGTTTGTACCCACAAGGATTCAGAACAGTTGGAGAGTTTTCATATATTATAGGATATTGAACTATGTGACCTAAAAAGACCATTTACCCATACCCTTATAGACCAAATGTTTGAGAGACAATCTAGGAAAGGAAATTATTGTTTCCTAGATGGTTTCTTTGGGAACGTTTAGGTTCCAATATCTCTTTATGACCAAGACAAGACTACCTTTATATGATCCTTTGGTATATTTTTCTACTAAAGGAAACCTTTTGGTCTTTGAAATGACTAGGTACCTTTCAGTGTTACATGGTATGTATCTTCTCAGAAATTATTGAAAACATCCTAGAGGTATTCCTTGATTACTTCACTATGTATAGAGTCTGGAAAAGGTTTTAAAAATATTTTTTGATAAAAAAATGGTTTTAAATTTTGAATTGTTCCATTTTATTGTAGAAAAGTGAAATGTTTTGGTTAATTTAATATCTAAAGATGGAATTGAAGTTGATAAATAAAAATTTGATGTTATTTCCATACTACCTTACCCCACTAATTTCAAGCACATTAGATCATTTCTAGACAACATTGGATTTTATAGAAGTTTTATTAGGGATTTTAACCAAATTAATTTTCCCCTAACTAACCTGATCAAAAAGGAAACTGATTTTATTTTTGATGAATCATGCATAACAGCTTTTGAAAGATTGAATGAGTGCTTGACCACTACCCCCATTATCTATCCATGAAACTGGAGTTACCCCTTTGAAATTCTATGTGATACTTCCAAAGAATATATCAGGGATGTGATTTCCCAAAAGATTAATAGACTTCCACAAGTTACATCCTACACTTTGTAGACCCTATAAACCAAGCATGTTAACTACACAACAACATAGAATGATTTTTTATCCATTATTATAGATTTATAAAAATTTCATTCTTATCTTTTAGGGAGTAATGTTACTATTTATTCCAATTATATAACCTTGTTATATTTGATCAATAAAGTTGATGAAAATAAAAAATTAGTGAGATGGATGTTTCTATTGTAAAAGTTTGACATTGAGATTAATGAAAATAATGGATGTGAAAATATGGTGGTAGACCACATGAGCCAGCTTCCTCACACTACTAAGGTAGAACCAATCCTTAAGACCAATCTGTATGATTCATTCCCTAGTGAACAATTTTACAACCTCACCCAAGTTCCCTGGTATGTTGACATTGTGAATTTTCTGTCATAGTAAAGGTGCCCTCATTTTCTAAACATTAAACTTCTATATTTAAATCTTAATAAAAATATTATGTTTGGTAGGATCCTTATTTATGGAAAACATGTAATGAATAAGTCATTAGTAAGTGAATCAATGAAGAGGAAATTAACTTTGTGCTTTCCTTTTTTCATACACTTTCAAGTGGAGGCCATTTTGGACCTCAAATAATCGCTCGAAATTTTTTTAAATATGGATTGTTTTTTCCCTCAATTATTAAAAATTCACATAATTTTTGTAAAAATTTCCCAAATTCTAGTTTAATGGTGGAATTTCCAAAAGATATGAGATTTCCCCAAAACCTTTTATTTTATGTGAGATTTTTGATGTTTGGGGAAGTGACTTCATCAGATCATTTCCTATTTCATTTGAAATTTCCTATATTCTATTATCAATAGACTATGTTTATAGGTGGATTGAAGAAAAATCTACTTCGACTGATGATTCAAAAATAGCAATTGAATTTCTAAAATAATTTTTTTTGTAGGTTTGGAATGCCTCAAGCTATAATCAGTGACTATGGAACCCACTTCTATAAAAAACATGGAGTCCCTCATGAAGAAATATAGATTGCACTATAAAACCTAAACTACCTACCACCCATAGATAATTGTACTGGATGATGTATCCAATAGAGAAGTCAAAAGATTTTTGGAGAAAACAATGCATCCCCAATGAAAGCACCGAAGTAAGAAATTGGAATATGCAACATGGTCATATAGGACTTCCAAAAAACTCCATTAAGTATGTCAGCCTCCAGAATTTTTTATGGTAAAAATTTGAAATTACTTATTGAGTTATAGAACAAGGCCTTTTGGGATATCAAAAGGGTTAACCTGGTGTTTGGAGAGGTTATAGAACATAGGAAGCTGCAAATAATGGAGCTTGAGTAGCTAATAAGAGAGGAATATAAGAACTCGCTACTATAAAAGGAGAAAAAAAAATATTTTAATGACAAATTAATCCAGAAAATAGAATTACAAGTTAGAGAAAAAGTGTTGTTATTTTCTTTGATAATGAATCTCTCCCCTAGTAATCTTCATTCCAAATGGACTGGTCCATACATAGCTACTAATACATTTCCTTTTGGTGTAGTTGGAATTGAGGTATATTTTTCAAAGCATCCATTTAAGGAACCTGTAGAGGGGTCCAGACTCCTCCTTACTATTGATAAATAATTCACTTTATGTTTACATATTTCCCTTATATTGATTTATCTACTTATTTTCATTTTGACTTGTATTTCATGAAAAAATTCATATAGGAATTCAATTGGAAATACTTTTGAACCAAGTGTGGGGGAGATGGAAAAAGTAGTTTTAGGATTTAAATACCAATTTTTATGTTTTATATTCTGAAAAAAATCAACAAATAAACAAAACAAAATTTCAATTCTGTTTTACGAATTTTTACATTGTTTCTTTAGGTTTTTGTTTTTCTATTTTTAGACATTGAAAAAAAATTTCTTTTTTTAAATATTTTAAATACCATTTTATTTTTTAAAATTAGTTTCTATCATTAATTTAAATAAATAATAAAAATAATAAAAAATATCCAAAGGAAAAAACTATTTTTAAATATTGTAAATAGATTTTTTTTAGTTTTTATTGATTTTTCAAAACTTTATCAAACTTCATGTTTTCATTATTAGTTTTAAAATTTCATGCTAGAGTTAGAGAAATTCACTAGTTCTGAAACTATAATACTTAGATGATTGCTGATAGATTTGGTCACTATTTTTGTAGAATTTTGGTCTTAAAACTAGCTAGTGTAGTGTGTTTGAAAATATTTCTATAGAATCGGAATTATAACTTGACGTCACTAAATGTTTTTAAATTAATATGTGCTAACTTAAACTTTGTGTTGAAAGTGGGTTCCCTAGACCCAAATTATTTTGTACTTGGATTACTGTTACATGTATTCAGGTTGTTTTATACATGTGTATATCTTGCCATGTTAGTGTAGATACTTCTGCATCCATTTTATTAATGGCAATGTTCTTAGATTACCTGTCACATCAAATGGTTATAGCAGGTCCCAGGCTATAATGAGAACCCTGAGATGCCATGACAGTAATCTTAAAGTAACGTCCTATGGTCCAGTTACATCATTCTGAAAGGACATAGATGATGTGTGACCATCAGGTGCTGGGGGCTCATAAGCATTGAGACTTCATCTCATGAAGTTCGCATTTGATGATCTCTAGCTATATAGATCATGAGGACAGACCCACTTAATAGGAACACCACATGTTTCTGGTGTCATTGGTCGTTCCTATCTATGGACATGTGTAATGGTCTCCTGACTTGAGATCATTATCAATGAATGTCATTTAATTACGTACATTTGATATAAGGCGAAAACCATGGCGGCAAGTCATGGAGAGGTAGTTTATATCAGGTACATCATTAATGGCATGACATTGATTGAATGATCGAGAAAGGATTTGTCGCTTCCGAGTTTAGGAATAGATATCTTGGGCCTGGTTGATTAGGATAGTTTCACCTTCATTAAATCCATGGCCATGGTAGTGGAAGGTAAGACCATCCAGACAAATCAACAAACAAAATAAAGCAAATAAAGAATTATGACACTAAGTATGCATTCTTCTTTATTGAGATATCGATGACAAAGAGATTAGATTACACAGACCGTGTTCGTAGGAAGGCAGTCGTTGCTTTGACTTTTCCTTATCTCTATAGGGGCCTCGATGGGTTGCTAGACCCCGCTCTAGGTCAGTGATATTATTCACTTCTATTGAGATAAGGGCCTAGAGGGTCACACACATCAGCGCTTTGAGAATCTGCCCTATTCTGAGGAATAGGATTATAGGACTTGGTGGGTCCCACCACGGGGTCTAGGTATTGTCCAAGTCCTATGGATCACCAAGTAATAAATAAATTCTTTTATTATTCAAGTTTGGAATAATTTGCTGAATTTATTTATAACATGTATTTACGAGTGATTAAGTAAATACATAGATAAATATTAATCGGACGGATATTTATATCTTGGGTTCGATTAATATTATCAGGAGGTGCGGGTCGAGTTAGACTCATGTTTATCACGTAATATAGATATATAATTATATATATTGCAGTTCAATGATAAATAATAAATATTATTTATGTCATAAATTAATTTGTCATAAATAATTATTTATAATATATATATATATATAGTGAATGTTTAATACACGGGGGTCGAGAACCCTTACCGCGTATTTTTGATATTCCCTATATATAGTAAGAGAGAGGCTCTCCCCTTGTAACTATTCATCCGTTGGAATTGAGAGTCTCTCTCTCCTCCTGAGTTCTAGAGAGAGTCTCTCTCAAACTAGAAAGCTCTTCAAGTTCTGCCTTCACGTATCGAAGACGCTAGTTTGTGGTGATCATCACTGCGTCGAAGTGTGCGTTGAAGATCTGCGCTAGCACCTGGATCTTGACGAACGGCGCACGAGCAGATTTGTGAGGCGTGTGTGGACGATCTAGAGGGATTCGATGTTAGAGTCTTCGAGCAACGATCACCGGCGTCCTGCACGTCAATTCTGAACAAGGTAAATGTTCAAGTTTATTTTTGTGCTCCTAAAGAACCTTGAGAGATCCTTGGACCAAGCTGGGACAAGATCACCGGAGTCAAAAGGGTTATGTCTCTCCGGTGAAGCAGAAAAATTTTAAAATCCCATCCCACCGGCTTCCGCTACGCAGTCCTGGTACCCAACACTTTGTGAGAAAGAACACCTTAGGAAGACAACTCAAACAAAAATGATATGTGTACTTTGAACACATAATGAAAATGGTCAATTGATAACCACCAATGAATATTTGAGACAATAACACTGTGTGTTTGAGTGTCCCTTTGTACAAATTTCAATAAGTTATTTTTCAAAATTCTCTTCACATACATACTTTGGAAAATTTCAAAATTTAAAAAAAAAAGAATAAGCATTCTAATTCAAAAATTAATTCATTTAGGTGAGGTGAATATTAAACCCATGAAGGGGAAAATTGACTTATAAGAAAATCATTTGAGTTGTATCAATAAAGTGGAAAATCAAACTTTGGTTTGAGAAACAAAGGAGAGAGGGATAAATAGAGGTGCTTTTTGATAAAAATTTAATTATAATTAAATATCATTAGATCCACTATGGGATTTAGAAGATTGACTGAATTGAAGTTGATAAGTGGTTTGATTCAAAAATGATACATGATATTTTAAACAATGGATAAACCTATGATTTTTTACTTTTATGGTCTATTAATTTAAATCTAGGTAGGATGACTTTATTTGTTTTATTTTTTGAATAAATTGAAATCCAATGATAAAATTTCCTAGGAGTGCAATAGTTCAGGTGTGGGGAGTGATGTAAGCTTAAAATTTCAAATATTTTGTCTATTATTCTTTAAAAATACCCCTAATTTAATCCAATTATTGTGTAAAAAAGTGATTTTTTGAACTTTTTGAATTTTGTATTTAATATGAAATTGGATTTAAATATGGTTTTAATTAATTTATTCATTTTTTGGGATAATAAAGAAGTCCTACCATAGAAATTGTAATTTATTTTTAAGCTGTGAATTTAAATTTTTAAAATTAATTATCGAATTAAAATGTTAAATAGATTTATTTTGATTTTTAATTATTTCATACATTTTTGTGAATTTAATAAAAAATACATACATTTTAATTTTTTTTGAAGAATATAGTTATGAATTTTGAATTTCAATTTGGAAATGAATTTGATTCAAAAAACGATGGAATTTATGTTTTAAGGAATCAGATTTTAAATTATTCAATTTAATTGATTTTATAATTGATTGCTCGAAGTTTGAAAATTTGAATTCATTTGTTTTATTATTTCTGTAATTAATTGGAACAGATTCTCCATTGAAATATAATTTTTCTTTGAAATGAAGGTTAAAATAAAAAAGGAACATTAAAGAGACTGTGTCCATCAAGTGATCACATGTTGCACTTCACGGTCACTTCCAGAAACTGACCGCACAATGGAATTTGGAGGTGACTTGTGCCCGTGAAAAAATCTTGACCACATTTAAAAAATAATTCAAGTGACCACGCTTTAAATTTTTAAAAATTCATGAACTGATAGTGACCACTAAAGGATATTATGCTTTTACTATTCGTGATCTCTCTCACACTCACTTCCAGAATCTTCCGTGAAACCCCTTCTCATGGTAGGTAAATATACCGTGATCACCCTTCCAACTCACAGTGCATCACTCTCTTCTCCCAACTGACCACACCTGCATCTCCTCCCGCATGGTCAGTATTGACTCCACCCATGACCACTTCCATA
The DNA here is from genome assembly GCA_963277665.1 of Viscum album. Classification (NCBI taxonomy): domain Eukaryota; kingdom Viridiplantae; phylum Streptophyta; class Magnoliopsida; order Santalales; family Viscaceae; genus Viscum; species Viscum album. The sequence continues at coordinate 1,888,362,629 of OY728127.1, read as the reverse complement.
CCTACCCCCCATCATACCCCAAATGACCTACCATCCATCGTTACATCCCCCACCATCGGGCTTCAACAATCTTATGAACTCAAGCTTTCCATTGATGAAGTCTACTGCCACGATCGATGAATCCATGATCCTCGCTTCCAATGAAGGAAAACCTTGATTCAACGGTTTCTTTGGATGAAATCCCCCACCAACCACATTTCATGAAGATCCCATGCCACCCCGATCTTCATCCGAGCTAATTAATGATACCGCATCCTCACTAAGATGTATAAAGCACTGGAACCCTCACCAATTTGAACCTGAATTCTTCCATATTTGAAGAATACACCTCCTGAGAACCCCCACATTGAACTCAAGTAATACCACTGTGGAAAAAGAAATAAACCACCAATCCGTTGTGATTTTCTGATTTAAAATTTGAATATTGGGGAGAGAGAAAATTATTAATGGAGAGATTTATTCCAACATTAATATAAGAGTTTTACCCAAATTAATGGAGAGTTAATTCTCAATATTAATGGATGAAGAATTTAATATTGACTACATTAACTGGGGATATAGACTTGTTGTCTATATAAGAGGATTTAGTCGCATATTTTGAAAGAGGTGTCAGCACGATGCAGCCGGTGAGATAAAACCAGGAAGGGGTTTCCGTGTTTGCGGTAACTGGTGCGAAGAAATGTTGATGGGAATGAATTGAAGATGATGATTACATCAAATATATCATGTCAAAACAAATGATTGAAATCATTGAAGATGACATGCGATGAGATATGATGACAGTGCCATGTATCGAAAGTCCTCTTGGTTGCGGAAATCAAGCGGTGTGTCCTGGTTGTGATGATCGATAGTAAATTAAAATATTATGTTCAATATGTGTGACAAAAATTAATTCAGGCATGTTGAGAGAAAAATCTTTCAGGCGCGTTGCAAAAATCCTTCAGGTGATTTATAAAATTCCTTCAGATGATAAAATACCTTCAGGGGAATCTTCTGGTGTGTTGTGCGACAACTTCCACTACGATGTCAGGCTCTGCTCCAATAGTGGTATCAAATGGATTTGTTGAAGTTTTCAATTATGGAACACGGTGGAAAACATCAAAATAAATAGTTTTTTACGGACTCAAAGGATGTTACTGGAAGATAGTTGTGGTACTAGAGATATTTCTAAGACATCAAAAGTATGATTGACTAGCTAGAGTCATGATTCATGTTTCTTTGTTGATGACAGTCAAATTTTGGTGGAAGACGGATGGAGTTCCTTAGGTTATGTGGTCTATCAAGTGCCTAGAACAATGTCACCAGAAGATGACAGTGGTATCAACAATGTTGTCGGAATACCGAAAGTCTACTTGGTCATGGGTGATATGCAGTGTGTTCCATTCATTGGGTGACATTTGGAGTTTGGTAGAAGACTACTTAAATCTTGGAAGGAAATAGAACTCGAAGTCCATGATATCAAGAACTAAAGGATTTTTCAAAAGTTTAAGTTAGGTGACCGATGACTGTGGGGTATTTCAATTTTAATCAAGGTGAAGATTTTTGGGATTTTCTGATTTAAAATTTTAATATTGAGAAGAAAAAATTATTAATGGATTGATTTATCTCAACATTAATATAGGAGTTTCTCCCAATGTTAATAGAGATTTAATTCTCAATATTAATGGATGAACAATTTATTATCAACTGCGTTAATTGGAGATACGGACTTGGTGTCTATATAAGAGGATGCAATATCATATTTTGGAAGGGGTGCCAACATAATGTATCCAGAAAGAGAGAACCGGGAAGGGGTTGTCACATTTACAATAACTGTTGTGAAGAGATAATTATGAGACTGAAGAGAAGATAGTGATTACGTTAACAATGACATGTCAAAAGAAATGATTGAAAGCATCAAAGATGGAATGCGATGAGAGAAAATGATGGTGTCATGTATAGAAAGTTCTATTGGTTATGGAGATCAAGAGGCATGTCCCATTTGTGATGATCAGTGGTATATCAAAATGATCCATTCAATAGGTGTGATAAAAATTTCTTCAGGTGTGTTGATAGAAAAATTCTCCGATTACGGTATAAAAATCATTCGAGTGATGTGTAAAATTCATTCTGATGATAAAAACCTTCACGTGGATCTTATGGTATGTTATGAATGGATTCTGGTGCACCCCAACACGCTCCTCTCTAAAATAAATCCTCACCACCAGTCAAGATCTGGAGGTCTGTAGATCTGTGAAAACTTATAGACCCACTTGTTTAAGATTTCACTAAACTAGAATCAGAGAGACGTCGTTGCACTGTAACACCTAAGACAAACCACCGTGAGCCACCCCTTGAGCTCTCCCCGATTTCTTTCTTACACCATCGCACTTTATATTCTCTCCGTGCTGATAGAGGAACATAAGAAGAGTCACTAAGTAGGGAGACCTCGACTGAGATGGCGCTGTTGAAGTTCAACGAAGAAACCCCATCGGAGCTGTTGTTTTTTTCTCCCCTGCATAGACCTATTGCAATTATAGGAATTCAATCCCATTTATATTTTTTATTCATTTTTCATGGCACCTGCATGCACCCTGCATGGATTTGGTGGTGTGGCCCTTGTTTATTAGTTATCTGGTTTACCACCAGTTTGTTTTAGTTTTTCTGGTTCATTACATTCCTTACATTTAGCAGCTGCTATTTTTGTCTTTTGATAACCTTTGATCTGAAGGCGCTGGGGAGATCATGTTGTGTTTTCTTCGGCTGGCATTGATCTACTGTGCGTTTTGCTGAACCATTCAAAATGCACCATCTGTGCCTCACACTGTCTCGGCTTCAATTATACAAACTTTCCCTTTGATCTCCACCGTCCATGCGGCTTCTATCCATCAGCTCCACTAAACTGTCTGACGACTCTCTATTGCGCATTGATTATGCCTGTTTTTTCCTGAGGGTTCGAGAGCTTCAGTTGTGTTCCTCTCAGTATGGTGGATATCTCTCTTAGTGGGATAGGTGTTTTTCTAGTTTTGCAAAGGTATAAGGTCAAATCATCCAGGAGACTCCGGCCACTCACACTCCCCTCTACAACTGTACGTGCCACCTCCTACAACCGGAGTACTTCTCCAGTGGAGATTCAATGAGGATCATCTCAGTTCTAGGCGTACAGATGAACATTCTTCAAGTGTTAAAATCCTTTACATATTTTTCTATCATAACCAAGATCGGGTTTGTAGATATTGGATCTGTAGTGATTTATTTTTTCATAGACATGTTTGATGTTGTATAATTCTTGTGTGGGTGTGTGAGTCCGTCCAAGAGTGGACGAGGCTGACTCTATGTGATAAGGTTGATTACTTCCACTTAGTTCAACAAGCTCGACCTCCTCGAATAGTTTTTTTGGTCTTTTAATTTTTGCATCTGATTCTGTAATCTATGTTTGTTTTATTTCTTTCTTTATTTAATGAATTGGTTTCCCTGGTGGTGTTCTCATCATGCACGTAGGTACCTTTGGGGCCGAAGCATGTTACATCTATTGCCCCCTTTATTTTCTTGCACTATCCGTTTATCTTGTTCCAATTTCTTGAATAAGTTTATCATTATCGATCCAATTTGATAATAAATAATCTGTTAATTAAACATATCAATTGGTTCTCCATTATATGAAACAATTGATCTTGTCTTATCTAGGGTTTAAGTAATTAACCCCAACAAGTGGTATCAGATCCTACTATTTTGTTTCCATGGGTTCAAATAAGTTTGATATTGATAAGTTTGATGGTGAGAACGATTTTAATCTCTGGAGAATTAAGATGATATCTTTTTTAGATCATAATTACCTTATTGATTGCCTTATGGGCTCTAGGAAGAAGATCACCACCACTGCCCCTGAAGGGAAGGCTACCACCTATATTGTAGATGTCCCCAAGAGACCCTTAGTAAATCCCATCATCTAATACTTTTATCTTTAGAAGACAAAGTGTTAAGAGAAGTTGAATATAAGTTCTCTTCCACTGGTGTATGGTCTAGATTGGAATACCTTTATATGAAAAAAATCACTTATTGGTAGACTATAAAATAAAATGATATTATATACATTCAAAATGCGCCCTGGAACTGTAGTCAGGATACGCATTGATGAATTTAATAAAATCTTATTAGATCTAGCCAACATTGACATTAAATTGGACGATGAAGACCAATCCATTATATCGTTAACATCATTAGATGATTTATTTAACTCTGTTAAATACTCTATGATGTATCGAAAAGACCCATTAACTATTGAATAAGTAAAATATGATTTTCTATATAAAGACCTTCAAAGAAAGGGTAGTGTGAAAACTAAGGCTAAGGGTTTAAATGTCAGGGATAGAGGTGAAACTAGAGGCCAAAGTGAGTCAAGGGGTAGGATAAAATATAGGAGTCTATCTAATAAATATAGAATAAATTCTAAAGAAAAGGTAATAAAATGTTTTCAATGTAAACAACCTAGAAATATCAAGAGGAACTACCCTAATAGGAAGGGTGACTACAAAGATAGTAATAATTTCCATTCCCTATTAGTTGAACAAGACTTTGACACTGCTGATGTGTTAAATGTCACTGACATAGCCATATTAGATTAGTAAATCCTGGATTCCGGACACTCATTCCACATGTTTCCAAGGAAGGAGTTCTTTAATGAATTAAGGGAAGTCAGGTCTAGTGATGTATTTATAGGGAATAACAGGAGCTTCTGCATTATGGGAATATGCTCAATTTTACTTGAGCTTCATGATTGTAATGACCTAAACTTTTGTTAATGAAAATTCATCTTGATCTAATTAAATGTCTTCATATATGAAATGGTTATACAACATGCACTTATTTTGTTTTATGTTTTTGGATTTTAAAATACTGTTAAGAATTGTGACCATAGCTAATATAGCTGTTGAACAATGATCACATGATTAGTATAAATATAGGGCTTTAACAAATCCTTTTTACTTAGAAAAAGGAAGAAATGGACTCATCCAGTAGAATTTCTCTATATAAATCCCATTTATCAGAGCTCATAAAGGAGGTTGCATATTTGGGCTACGCTCTTGACCAATCCCAAGCCGAGCTTGAATACGTTAATCTCGAGTAGAACCGCCTACGGGAGAAGTGGAAGTTGATAGAGTTTACCAATCAAGCGATGTTATCCGAGCCACCCCAAGAGTCTGTCACCATCGCACACCTTAACCTAAGGTCTTATGTGGGTGTTTTAAGGGGTTATGTAACAAGATCCTAGTACTATGATTATGTACATTATTTTTTGTATATAATAATGAATATACTTTCATTTTATTATTGTTACTTTGTAAATAGTTTTTAAAGCACAAATAGTATTTTTAGTTAAATATTCAACTAAGAAATCTATTTTGATGAATTAATGGATTTTTGAATTAAATATTATTTTAATAAAATATTATTATTATTATTATTAAATTAATTTTTATTAAATATAAATTATCATATAATTTTATGAATGAAATTGTAATTTTTATTAAGGTTTGAAATCCATTTTTGTCAAAACCCATGAATTTTCGATAAATGTCTGTTTTTATTTTAAAAATGAAAATTAACATATTTAGAAAATTATTTAGTTAAAATTAACATTATTTCAGGAATTGGGACATCGAAATTATCCAATGGTGAATTTTTCATAATTTTTTGAGACAATGAAATTTTTTGGTAGAAATTAAATATTATATAAATATATAATGTGTTTATGACATCATAATTACCAAATAGTGATGTAATAAAATACTATAAACTGTATGTTCGGACAATATATGTTTTACCATAAAAATAATGTGATTTTTGGTTTGTTTGATTTATTTTACAAAGCTTTAGTGGACCCTCTAAGACTTATATAACATTTTGTCTTTTTAAATTGTTTTTCTTGAGAGTGTGACTCACCACTACATAAGAAACCCTATTATTTTAATAATTTTTTCCATTGAACTTATAAAATATTGTTTTCCACTCCCCTTTGGTAGAAAAAATGGGCAAAAACCATAGTCTGGTTTGTGGTTTTTGTTTAGTTTTATGTGAGGTGTCCCAAACCTAAATAATAAACAATTCCCTAACCTTTCCTATATAAACACACACAAGCTCCCACTTCCTCTTCACTCAAATAATTTTATGTTAGTATAAAATCTACCCTCCTCTATCTAAAATCCTCCCAGTGTTCTCTCAAGCCTCCCAAGGTCCCGACCTTCAAGCTTTCAAAGTTACTCTTCATGGTACGAGATCCTTTCACCCACCTCTTTTAAGTCATGACTTCCTTTATGTTATGTCTTCTAGTTTCCATTTTATTATATGGGGGTATGTTATTCTATATAATTATTACTATGAATTTTATGTCCAAATGATGAGATACCCTTTCTTATCTCATCAATTTATTTTCTGAATTGTTAAGTGATGTCGTTAGGCTGCAGAATTTTCGTAAAAGAAATCGCATATTCTCTCTTCCTTTGAGTTTCATTTGCATATGGTATTTCCTTCAAATAACCATAAAATGATCTTATTTATTTTTATTATGTACCCCTATGGTATAATTAGTTATTTATAAGTGGTTTACCATTGTCCCCTCTATTTTTATTGTTTTCTAAAACCAAGTTATATAGCTGTTATGCTGCAGAAATTTCGTCTCAAATTTCTCTCTCTTTCTCTCATGAAATTATCTTGTTTTATTTATGTGAATAACAAGACCTATTTCGTTTTTGTGGATGATCATAAATAAAAAATAATTATATATTTGATTCTGGAATTGAGATACATATAACCCTCACACCCTTTCCATGGGTTATAAATAATATAACAATCTAATTTTTAAAGAACTTTTAAAATGTCACGATTTTGAAATGGAACTCATTTCTTTTATTCTATATGGGTTATTTATGAAATGTTTGATTATGATATATGTGTATCACATGAAGATAAATACATAATAAGGGTTAACCCTGATATCTCTCCAATTCATTGGGTAAATAATTTATCTCTAGAGATGATAAGTTTCACGATACCTTGGTGAATAACCTTGGTAAATTTTTATGACACCTCGGGGTTGAACCTTGGTGATATGTTCATGAATGTCTAAATGAAATGTTGTATCCACATATTAAAGTTATGTTTCAAGTTATTTTCATTATGATATGCCTATAATTCCATTTCTCATGTCTTTATGTTTTTATCAAGTTCTTACTGATATCACAAGTAAACTGATTCCCTTGCTTTCCTTAATGGGTCTTCTGCTCACCCTTTCCTTTGCTGTATGTTTCCGGGTTATAAGATGTAGTAATTGTACATAGGATGAACCTATGAAGAAGCCTTACAAGTGTATTAGAAGAATTTTTTATGTTTCTTTCATGTATTATGTTCCTGATTTCCAAGAAACAAGACTTTAAAGATCCTCTGTTTGTAAAATGCAATGAAAAGTTATGTAATAAAAAGGCGGGATCCAGCAGTTGGTATCAAAGGATAATTTAGTTATTTATGTAAATTAGGATATGAAAACATTAGTAATAACTCTATATAAAATTTTAGATATAAAAAACTTCCAAGTATTTTGGTGAGTAATTAGTAAGTGGTTTATCAAACAAATACATCCCTGTCTGGATACAAGCGGGTAGAGGCCGATCTAGCACAGATGTACATAGGGGTAAAACCCAAAAACACCACTTTGAGCTAGACTTGAACGGGAACCAGTGCATGAAAATGGGCCTTTCTGCACTCTTGGTTACAACACTTCCGGGGGATATGTTTGGTTAATCGAAATATTTTTATGAATCATTATGAAGGAATTATAGAAAAATGTAATTGTTTAAGCATGATGTTTTAAGACATAAAATACTTGATAATTAAAAGATTTGTAAATGAAATAAGTTTATCAGTAAGGTTTTATTCTTTTAGAAAATGGTGGGAAATAGGAGGAACCATGCAAATGGTAACCGCAATGGACCATGAACTGACGACCATCTAATGGAAGCCAGAATGGAAACATTCATGCGAATGATGAACCAACTGACTCAAGTTATGTGAAGTAACTTGAATCAAGATGAGAGGCCAATCTCACTGAAAATGGAACAAATCTCTGTTGAATTTTTTATGCATCAACAACCACCAACCTTCAGTGGATCGACCGACCCATTGATTGTCGAATAGTGGATCAGCTCTATCGAGAATATCTTTTCTATGCTACGCTGTTCTAAACAAGAGAAGGTTACCCTAGCTATCTATCACTTAGAAGGAGAAGCTGATCAGTGGTGGGAACTGATTAAAAACACAAGTCCAAGAGTGTAAGTTGAATCTATGGAGTGGAAAGAGTTCATAAGTATATTCTTAAACAAGTATTTTCCTTGATCGATGAGAACAAGAATGGAGAAGGAGTTTCTCGAGCTGAAGAAGAAGGAGAATGAATCTATGGGAAGCTATGAGATGAACTTCACAATGCTTTCAAGTTACAACTCTAGATTTTTCATGGATCCAAATGGCAAGGTTGATAGATTCTTCGGCAGACTGAGATGTCATCTATGGAAGAATCTAGCCAACTGAGACTATGATAGCTATGAGGAGATCGTGCAGAGTGTGATGAAATTCGAGCTGGAGTTTGGTGATATGTAGTGGTATAATAAATTAAATGACAAGAACAGATCAATGGATCCCAGCTTAGGTTGGACCTTTGATCAAGGAAGTGGAGTAAAGCGAGTGTAACTTCCCACATGTAATAAATGTGGGAAGAATCATTTGGGGAATTGCCTTCTCGGGAGTAGGAAATGATACAAGTGTGGAAGAGATGGACATATTGCAAGGAATTGTCTTAGTGAGGTGAAACCTAAACTTCCAAATACTAATGATAAGGGGAAGATGGTGCAATCCCTACGTGATGTCTAGTGCTTTAGGTGTGGACAACATGGTCACTTTTCTAATCACTGTCCAAATCTGAGGGCAGTGGAGGGGAACCACTATTAGCCTCAGCAAAGTCCAAGGGATAAAGGTCGTTCTTTTTCTATCACGATAGCTGAAGTTGAAGCTTCAAATGATGGGGTAGATAATCGGGGGTTGATTCTAGTTCTACGCATTACTTTATTTCTTCCATGTTTGCAAAGAATTTAGAATCAACCCCCAATTTTCTAAAAGTAGAGTTATCAGTCAAGACTCCTGGTGGGAGTATCCAAGCATCATCAGTGTTTAGAAACTCTAGTATTTACTTTGGTGGGCACAATCTTATCGAAAATATAATAGTCATTCCCATGATGGAATTTGACATTATACTAGGGATGGACTGGCTCTCAAAGTATAATGATAAGATCAAATGTAGAAGTAAGGAAATATCAGTAGTCTTGAATGGAAAAGATACAGTTATCTTTTAAGGAGAGATATCACAACCTGATCCTTGTCTAGAAGAAACCCCTATATCCTTATTTATGGAGTTTATTGGTGAATAAGAAGAAGGAGATGAGAGTTTAAGGATAGAAAATATCCCCATCATCCAGGAATATTTTGATGTATTTCTTAAGGAGTTACCCGGACCTCCCCCAGAAAGAGAGGTTGAGTTCTCCATTGATCTCATACCTGGATCTCATCTGATATCAAAGACCCCATATAGGATGGAAAATGTGTAGTTGTAGTAATTAAAGAAATAAATCCAAGATATTTTGGATAAGGGGTTTATTCAGCCGACTGTGTCTCCTTGGGGAGCACCAATTCTCTTTGTGAATAAGAAGGATGGATCGATGCGGCTATGCATTGATTATAGGGAACTGAATGGGATTACAGTAAATAAAAAATACCCTCTCCCAAGAATTGATGACTTATTTGACCAACTTCGTGGGGATCAATTATTCTCTAAGATTTATCTTCGTTTTGGTTATCATAAATTGGGGGTGAATAAAGAAGATATTCCAAAAACTACCTTCCAATCAAGATATGGGCATTTTGAGTTTGTTGTTATGCCCTTCAGACAGACTAATGCACCTTCAATTTTTATAGATTTGATGAATAGAGTCTTTAAGGACTACCTTGATAACTTTGTGGAAATTTTTATTGATTATATTATGATATATTCCAAAAGTCGCGAGGAGCATGAAGATCATATAAGGGTTATTTTGAAAACTCTACGGAAGGAAAGGATTTCTGGAAAGTTCAGAAAATGTGAATTCTGGTTACAAAAAGTTGATTTCTTGGGGAACATTATTACCAATGAAGGAATCACAGTTGACCCTGCAAAGACAAAAGTTGTAGAGGAGTGGACTCAGCCTACAAAAATAACCAAGATTCGTAGTTTCCTTGGTTTAGTGGGATATTATAGGAGGTTTGTGAAAAACTTTTCACAACTTTCTAATCCATTAACTAAGTTAACTTGAAAAGGGGTCAAGTTCACCTAGACAAAGGAGTGTGAGGAAAGTTTCCAAGATCTGAAGAAGAGATTGGTTACTACACCCGTGTTAACTCTTCCATCAAGTAGATAAGGATTAGTTATTTTTAGTGATGCATCTCTGAAAGGGATTGGGTGTGTCCTCATGAAAAATGACAAAGTCATTGATTATTCATCTCGATAGTTGAAGACTCATGAACATAAATATCCTATGCATGATCTGGAGCTAGGTGCAGTCGTTTTTTCTTTGAAGATATGAAGGTACTATCTTTATGGGGAGAAATGTGATATATACACAGACCATCAAAGTTTGAAGTATATTTTCACAAAAAAGGAGTTGAACATGAGAAAAAGGAGATGGATAGAACTTCTTAAAGACTATGATTGTTCAATTCATTATCATCCCAGAAGAGCATACAAAGTTGTTGATGCATTAAGCAGGAAAGTCCCATTTGTTCATTCCATGATGAGGATTCAAAAAGATCCTTTGATCAATGACCTAGTAAAGTTGGAAATGGGAATTATAAGGGAAGGGACATCATCAACCCTAACCTAAATGATTTCTTAACCTTCATTACTAGAGAAGATCAAGAAAGAATAGATAGAAGATCCTTTGTTACTGAAGAAGTTTGAGGTTGTGAAGAATGGGAAGTTTCCTGAGTTCAATATTTATCAAGAAGGTATACTGAAATTTCATACAAGACTATGTGTTCCATCTATTCCAGAAATAAAGAAGGAGCTAATGGATGAAGCTCATAGCTCTACTTTCTCTATACATCCTGGGAGCACAAAAATGTATAGGGACCTTTGTGATCATTATTGGTGGGATAATATGAAAAGGGAGATGCAGAATACACTTCAAGGTGCTTGGTATGTCAACAAGTGAAGGAAAAGCGACAACTTCCTAAAGGGGTATTGCAACCACTACCCATACCAGCATAGAAGTGGGACAATATCACTATGGACTTTGTCACCGGTCTCCCAAGAACTTCCAATGGAAACAACACGATATGGGTTGTTATGGACCGTCTAACCAAGACTACCCATTTTATCTCCATTCGGGAAGACTTCTCTCTTCAGCAACTTTCCAGGATTTATGTGAAGGAAGTGGTAATGCTGCATGGAGTTCCACTTTCTATCGTATCTGATCATGATCCAAGGTTCACATCAAAATTATAGAGAAGTCTTTAATATTCTCTAAGCACTGAATTGAATTTTAGTATGGCCTATCAACCCCAAACTGATGGCCAATCTGAAAGGACTATTCAAACACTCGAGGACATGCTGAGAACATGATCAATGGATTTTAAAGGTGGATGGGATCAACATATCCCTTTATTTGAGTTCTCTTATAACAACAGATTCACTCGAGCATTCAAATGGAACCCTATGAAGCTCTATATGGGAAGAGATGTAGAAATCCTACTTGTTGGGATGAAGCTGGTGAGAGAAAGATTCTTGGGCCTGATCTTGTACAAGAGATGACAGAAAAATTCTACGCCATCCAACAACACATTAAGGCTACTTAGAGTCGGCAAAAGAGATTTGTTGAAAATAGTCGAAGGTACTTGGAGTTTGGTGTTGGTGATAAATTATTTCTTCAAATTTCACCTTGGAAGAGATTCATGAGGTTTGGGAAGAAAAGAAAGCTTATCGCTAGGTACATTGGACCCTATGAAATCCTTGATCGAGTAGGATCAGTGGTCTATCATCTTTCACTTCCTCCAAATCTTGCACAAGTTCATGATGTTTTCCACATATCCTTCTTGATAAAGTACATACCTAAACCTTCACATGTACTAAACCCAGAGGTGGTACGACTGGAACATGACCTCTCTTATGAGGAGCAGTCGGTGGAGATTTTGGATCATAGAGACAAGGTTCTACGCAACAATACTACCAACCTTGTTAAAGTGTTGAAGAGGAACCACAAATGTGAAGAAGCCACATGGTAACCAGAGAAGTTTATGAGGCAGAAGTACCCACACCTTTTCTCTTTTTAGGGTATGAGTTAAAATTTCGGGGACGAAATTTCATAAGGGAAGAAGATTGTAATGACCCAAACTTTTGTTAATGAAAACCCCTCTTGATATAATTAAATGTCTTAATATGTGAAATGGTTATACAACATGTACTTATTTTGTTTTATGTTTTTGGATTTTAAAATACCATTAAGAATTGTGACCATTGCTAATATAGCTGTTGAAAAATGATCACATGATTATTACAAATATAGGGCTTTAACAAATCCTTTTTACTCAGATAAAGGAAGCAATTGCCTCATCCAGTAGACTTTCCCTGTATGAAGCCCATTTATTAGAGCTCAGAAAGGAGGTTGCGTCTTTGGGATTCGCTCTTGACCAATCCGAAGACAAGCTTGAATACATTAAACTTGAGCAGAACCGCCTATGGGAGAAGTGGAAGTTGATAGAGATTACCACTCGAGCGATGTTATCCGAGCCACCCCAAGAGTCGGTCACCATCGTGCACCTTGTTTTAAGGGTTTATGTAACAAGACCCTAGTACTATGATTATGTACATTATTTTTGTATATAATAATTAATGTACTTTAATTTTATTATTTTTACTTTGTAAATAGTTTTTAAAGCACAAATAGTATTTTTAGTTAAATATTCAACTAAGAAATCTATTTTGACGAATTAATGGATTTTTGAATTAAATAATATTTTAATAAAATATTAATATTATTATTAAATTAATTTTTATTAAATATAAATGATCGTATAATTTTATGAATGAAATTGTAATTTTTATTATGGTTTGAAAACCATTTTTGTCAAAACCCATGAATTTTTGATAAATGTCAGTTTTTATTTTAAAAGTGAAAATTAACATATTTAGAAAATTATTTATATAAAATGAATATTATTTATGGAATCGGGATGTCAAAATTATCCAATGATGAATTTTTCCTAATTTTCTAAGATAGTCAATTTTTTTGGTAGAAATTAAATACCGTATAAATATATAATGTATTTTATGAATTCATAATGACCCAATAGTGATGTAATAAAATAATATAAACTATATTTTCGGCCAATATATTTTTTAACATTAAAATAATGTGATTTTGGTTTTTTTTATTTATTTTACAAAGCTTTAGTGGACCCTCCAAGACTTATATAACATTTTGTCCTTTTAAATTGTTTTCCTTGAGAGTGTGACTCACCTCCACATAAGCAACCCTATTATTTTAAGAAGTTAGGCCATTGAACTTATAAAATATTTTTTTCCACTACCTTATGGTAGAAACCATGGGAAAAAACCATGGTCTGGTTTGTGGTTTTGTTTAGTTTAATGTGAGGTGTCCCAAACCTAAATAATAAACAATTCCCTCTCCTTTCCTATATAAACTCACCCAAGATCCCACTTACTCTTCACTCAAAGCCTTTTAAGTTTGTCCAAACTCTCCTATACTCTATCTATAATCCTCCCAATGTTACCTAAAGCCTCCCAAGGTCCCTACCTTGAAGATTTCAAAGTTACTCTTCAAGGTAAGGTTTCCTTTCACCCACCTCTTTTAAGTCATGGCTTCCTTTATGTTATGTCTTCTAGTTTCGATTTTATTATGTGGGGGTATGTTCTTCTATATCATTAATACTATCCATTTCATGTACAAATATGAGATACCCTTTCTTCTCTCATCAATTTATTTTCTGAATTGTTAAGTGACGCCGTTAGGCTGCCGAATTTCCGTTAAAGAAATCACATATTCTCTCTTCCTTCGAGTTTCATTTTCATATGGAGTTTCCTTAAAATAACCATACAATGATATTATTTATTTTTATTCTGTACCCATACTGTATAATGAGTTATTTATAAGTTGGTGACCCTTGTCCCCTCTCTTTTTATAGTTTTCTAAAACCAAGTTATATAGTCGTTATGCTGCAGAAATTTCGTCTCAAATTTCTATCTCTTTCTCTCATGAAATTATCTTGTTTTATTTATGTGAATACCCAGAACTATTTCGTTTTTGTGGGTGATCATAAATACACAAAAATTATATATTTTATTCTGTAATTGACATACATATAACCCTCACTCCCTTTCCATGGGTTATAAATAACATAACGATCTTATTTTTAAATCACTTTTAAAACGTCACGATTTTGAAATGAAACCCATTTCTTTTATTCTATATGGGTTATTTATGAAATTTTTTATTATGATATATGTGGATCACATGAAGATAAATACATATTAAGGGTGTTCCCTTATATAACTCCAATGCATTGGGTAAAGAATTTATCTCTAGAGATGACAAGTTTCACAATACCTTGGTAAATAACCTTGGTAAATTTTATGACACCTCGGGGTTGAACCTTGGTGATATGTTCATGAATATCTAAATGAAATGTTGTAGACACATATTCAAGTTATGTTTCAAGTTCTTTTTGTTATTATATTCCTATACTTCCATTGATCATGTATTTATGTTATTATCAAGTTCTTATTGATATCACAAGTAAACTGATTCTCTTGCTTTCCTTACCGAGCCTTCTGCTCACCCTTTCCTTTGATGTATGTATCCAGGTTATAAGATGCAGTAATTGTACTTAGGATGAACCTATGATGAATCCTTACATGTGTATTATAATAATTTTTTATGTTTATTTCATGTATTATGATCCTAATTTCCAAGACACTAGACTTTAAAGATCCTCTGATTGTAAAATGTAATGAAAAGTTATGTAATAAAAAGGTGGGATACAACAATGATGGGTCAGTCAAGTCTCTTGAGGAAGTTATGTGGTTACCTGAATTGAAAATAAACATAATATACCTAAGAATCCTTGATCAGAAAGGGTATGACTTTAAGTCTTGATCTGGAAACCTTAGAGTAGCCCGAGGATCTCTCATAGTTATGAAAGGAACCCTTTACAATGGATTGTATCTGTTAGATTGTAAAGTGTTTAGAAATCAGTTGAATTCTTCTTCATAAATTGATTCCACTACTTTGTGGCATAGGAGAATAGGGATTGTTAGTGACAAGGGTCTAAGTGAGCATAGGAAACAAGGACTTCTAAGAAAAATCACTCCTAATAATATACCGTTTTGTGAAGACTGTGTAGATGGGATGTCTAGGAGAGTCAGTTTTAGTAGGTCTTTGTATAAGGCTAAAGAACCTCTTGAATGTGTACATTCTAATCTATGGGATCCTTCTAGGGTCACCTCCCATTGTGGAGGTATATAATTAGTGACTTTTATTGATGATTTCTCCAAGAGTGTGTGGATTTATATACTCAAGCATAAGTATGATACCTTTCAGAATTTTATGAAATGGAAAGCTGCTGTAGAGAGTAAGAGTAATAAGAAACTTAAGGCCTTAAGGACTGATAATGGTTTAGAATATCTATCCACTAAATTTATTTAATATTATGAATCTGAAGGAATAAAAAGATACCATACTATTGTGGAAATACCACAAAATAATGGGTTATCATAAAGAATGAATAGGACTATCCTTGAGAGGGTGAGGTGTATGTTTTCCCACTCAAAACTCCCCAGGTCCTTTTGGGAGGAGGCTACTTCAACAGCTATGTACCTTATTAATCATTTCTCGTATTATGCTAACACCTTCAAGACACCATAAGAACTCCATAGAGGTTTTCTCCTGAATCTTTCTCACCTTAGGATATTTGGATCCATAGCTTATGCACATTCATGTAATGATAATCTAGATCATAGTATTGTTAAGTGTATATTTGTGGGATATCTAGAGGGTGTTAAAGAGTATCGTTTATTGGTAGATAAACCTAGTTACTAGAAATGCATCGTTAGCCGCTATGTTGTCTTCCATGAGTATATTATGTCCAAGGACAAAGAACCTAAACCTGTTGCATCTTTTTAAGAAGATGCATAACCCATAGGGGTCCTAACACCTTTAGGTGTTGAAGTTCCTTTAAGACCTGGTGACCAACCCTAGTCCAGTGTTGGACCTGATCCTTCTGTTACCCATACCCAACCTAAATCAGATTCATGTTTGGAATCTGAACCTGAGGGACAAGAACCTGATGACCTAAGAAACTATCATCTTACTTTAGATAGAGAGAGGAGAGTTATTAGACCCCCATCCTTCTTTAACAAGGAAGATACTGCTACCTATGTTTCAATGTAGCTCATGAATTTTTTAATGATGAGATCCAAACATATAAGCAAGACATTAAATCCAATGAATCTAGTATTTGGAAGATATTAATGCAAGAGGAAATGAATTCCCTTCTTAAGAACAATACTTGGGTTTTTTCAGAACCAATAACCAGAAAGTTATAGGTTCTAGATGGATTTATAAGAAGAGAGAAAAAAATGGAGGAGAGACTATGATCAAATTCAAAGAATGCATGGTATCTAAAAATTTTATACAGTATGAAGGCATTTATTATATTGAAATATTCTCTCCTATTTTTAAATATCCATCCATTAGAATTCTTCTTGCATTTTATGCAAAACTCGATCTGCATGTTGAACAACTTGATGTAAAAACTGCTTTTTTACATGGCAGCCTTGATGAAACAATTTATATGACCCCTCCTAAAGGATTTTCAAAAATGTTCAAACCTAATCATGTTTTTATTTTATATAAGTCCTTGTATGGGATTAAATAGTCTTCCAAACAATGTTACAAAAGGTTTGATTCCTTTATGATTGAAAACCATTTTTCTAGAAACATATTTGATGTATGTGTGTATTTTAAAACTGTTAGAGATGAGTCTTTTTATATCTTATTATATGTTGATGACATTCTATTAATCTGAAAAAAACAAGAGGACTATAAATTTAGTTAAGAACCATTACAATTGTACCTTTGAAATGAAATATTTAGACCATGAAAATAAAATCCTTGGTATAGACATAATTAGGGATAGGAAGGCCAGAACCCTATACTTACACTAATTTTCTTATGTTATGAAGGTATTAAAGAGATACCTATTTCAGAACATTAAGCCCATAAATATTCCCTTAGGAAAACATTTTAAACTTTCTTTAACTCAATCCCTTATGATTGAATATAAAACTGCCTTTATGAATAAGATTCCATATGAAAAATGTTTTAGGAAGTCTTATGTATTCCATGGTCTGTTCTAGGCCAGATATTGCCTTTGTTGTTTGTACACTGAGTAGGTTTATGTGGAAACCTAGTAAGGCCCATTTTCATGCTTTAAAATGGTTATTAAAGTATGTTTACATGTCTTCTAAATTATTTATTCGATATGTCTTGAATACTAATTTTGATTATGATATAGTTGGTTTTGTTGATTCTAACAATGCTGCAAATAGCGACACTCGAAAGTCAATCATTGGTTTTGTTTTTCTTTCATACAGAGGGCTGGTATCCTAGAAATGAACCATGTAATTAGTGGTGGAACTTTCCCTTACCAATGCAGAGTATATTTCCTTAAAAAAAGATATTAAGGAATCCATTTGGCTTAATGGTTTGTTTTTTGATTTTTCATTATCTGTTTATAGTATGTTTGTTCACTTTCATAGCCAATATGTCTTGAATCTATCTAAAAATTATGTATTTCATGGGATATCAAAGAACATATATATTAGGTTACATTTTGTTTGGGATATTATAGAATCTGGGAAAGTGAGTGTCATGAGGATACCCACTAATGATAACTAGGCCAATATTTTGACTAAGGATGTTCCGTTATCTAAATTCATGCATTGTATTATGCTTATTAATTTAGTCCCAACTCTATAATGATGGTTGAGAGAACATAATCATTGAATTTATTCGATTTCATGGTGGATATTTGTTATTTTTTCCCCATGTATATACATGTTTCAATTATATGAATTCAATCCCATTTATATTTCTTATTCATTTTTCATGGAACCTACATTCACCCTGCATGGAATTGGGAATATGGCCCTAGTTTATTGGTTATCTATCTTACCACTGGTTTGTTTTAGTTTTTCTAGTTCACTATTTTCCTTACCTTCAATGGATGCTATTTTGGTCTATTGATAACCTTTTATCCAAGGGTGATGGGGAGATAATGTTGTTTTTTCTACGGATGGCCTTGAACCATTGTGTTTTTTGCTTCACCATTCATAATGCACCATCTGGGCCTCATGCTGTCTCAGCTTCGGTTATACGAACCGTTCCTTTGATCTTAATCATCTATGCAGCTTCCATCCCACAGCTTCGTTGAACTGTCTGACGACTCTCTATTGCACATTGATTGTGCCTATTTTCCCCTGATGGTTTGAGAGATTCAGTTGTGTTCCTCTCAGTCTGGAAGAGATCTATCTTGGAGGGCTAAGTCCTATTCCAGTTTTGTGAAGGTAGAAGACCAAAGCATCCATGAGACTCCGACCACCTGCACTCCCCTCTACCATTGTATGTTCCACCTCCTGAAATTAAAGTAATTATATGGTGGAGATTCAGTAGGGATTATCTCGGTTCTGGGTGTACATATGTACATGCTTCAAGTGGTAACAACCTTTACATATTTTTCAATCACAACCAATATTTGGTTTTTAGATCTTGGATCTGTAGTGATTTTTCTTTACTTCTACTTGTTTCCTGCTGTATCATACTTGTGTGCGTGTATGAATCCATCCAAGAGTGGACAGGGCTGACTCTATATGACAGAGTTGATTACTTCCACCTAGTTCAGTAAGCTTGGCCTCCTCAGATAGTTTATGTGGTCTTTTAATTTATGCATCTGAGCCGGTAATTTGTGCCTATTTTCTTTCTTTCTTTATTTAATAAATTGGTTTCCCTGGTGGCGTTCTCTCCATGCACGTAGGTCCCCTTGGGGCCAAATCACATTACATATGTTATCCCCTTTATTTTATTGCACTGGATATTTATCTTGTTAAAATTTCTTGACTAAGATTATCATTCTTGATCCAATTCGATAATAAATAATCTGTTAATTAAACTTATTAGTTGGTTCTCCATTATACGAGATAGTGGATCTTGGATTATCTAGGGTTTAAGTAATTAACCCCAACAAGAGCAGTGGCCGATCTCCGAGGATGAATAATACCCTCCATGAGCCTACCCCTTAAAATAAAAAAAATAATAATGAAAATAATACTAATATATATATATATATACACAGAGATATACAATAATGAAATTAAAAAAGAAGAAGAAGAAATAATAATAAATTTATTTTCCTAAAATTTTTATTATCTTATGATTCAAATTGGAAGACACACAACCCAATTGTTAAAGCCTAATTACACTAATATTGGAGGCCCAAACCTCATCTTCCCTCTTGCAATCCTCTAGAATCTTGGACCATGTCTAATGTGTTCATCCTATTCTTCCTTCGAGTGTAGAACATCTTCCACTGTGCTCCAAAGTACTAAAGTGATTCACCTACATAATGACTAGATCTCAATCACAGGATGAACATGAATCAGTTATAAAATATTTTGATAATGCCAATAAAATATGGGCACATATCAATCATCCAACTAGGAATAAATCACTGTTCAAAACTGAAATCAAAGAATATTCCTAAAGAATTTGAAGATGCTCATGTTGCTCAGGTGAATAATTTTGAAGTTCACCCAAACCTCTGATCATCCTTCTATAAATAACTCACCATTCACTATGTTGCAGGTGGTCAACTCTCGATCACACTTTCTCGTTCTCAGAGGATGTTCTTGGACCACTCAATTTTGTTTCTTGATTTCCTTTTTATTTCTCATTGTTTATACTCCGATAATGACACACTATGCCATTTGTAGTCATGAAAAGGAAAATTCCCTCCATCCACCTATTGATGAATTATGATTAGTAGATTATCTTATATCCCAAATGAGGATTTTAATAGTTCAAATCAAATAGACATTTCTTCTCATTTTATATTTTAACATCTTATACTATTATTATTGGTTCTCCAAACATATGCTACTAAATTAAATTACTGCATGCAATCGCAATAGTGGGATAATATGAGGGTGATCGGAGATGTAAAATTACAAGGCTAGGAAAGGATAGAGGGTAAATTAATCATTGTATTTTACCCAAATACAAATAGATAGATAAGAGTAATCTATGATATTTAAATTGATTAGAGGGAGAATAGTTTGAATAATGATTTAATAGGAGAATTGGGGAATGATCTAAGGCTAGACCACCATTCTATAAATTGATATTAAAACCAACCAATGACATCTACTGTTTTAAACAAAATGAACCCAGTAAAAAATATTTTAACACAACCACAACATTGTCTTCTCCAGAGATAACCCGAGTCTCACTCTAATACATTTTTCTTGGGTTCAAAAATAATTTTTCTGAGCACCCCGTTATAGGTGTGAATCATTGTATATCACTTAATAGAAAATATTAAACACATTAAGAGTCTTTGTAATCATTAAAATCAAAGAATGGTTAAAATTACAATAGATTTGAATGCCCCTCACAGCGTGGTCCAATTCACGGTGGTTCTTCATTGTCTTTCCATGGCCAACCACCATGGCCTAACACCCAATGTCTATTTGTTTTAATCTCACCATGCCAAAGGACACAGTGTGGTGATTCCCTCTTTCCAGTTTCACCCAAGCTATCCACTAAAGCGCCACACTGGGTACCATGCCCTCCACTTGATATTTCCACTTGCTTGTGGCACACATGTAGACCACTAGGTTACACATGCCCATTACCACATATTCCCCAGGGCATGGTCATATAGTTTTTGTTATACAGGAGCACTCAAAATGAAAAAAGTTCTCCAACACTTCCAAAAAAGTCGGGTCACATGTCATGGTGCCTCTCTAGATGCAAAAACACCTCCTCAAACCTCTAGATCACCACCAAACTCCCCCACAACATTTCCAAGCCTCAGAGAAAATACAAAGGGATGGTCAGGAAGGTCCATGTCATTACACTGATAAATGGTGTGTTTATCAGTAGTATAAAGCTCTAATAAAGCTATAAAATTATTATTTTTTCAAATAATTTGATGTATGCTGCACCCACCCCCTTTATCAGTGCTTTTTTATCCCACAAAACCCCTTTTATCAGCACTTTCTGTGCACTATTCCTCTACCACCCCTTTTATGTGTGCTTTCCACACCCCCACCCCTTTTATATTTTTATGCCATGTTCAGACCTGTTTGCGCCTAGATTAGAACCTTAGGCCTCTTCCTTGAAAGCTAAACACCATTGCCACCACACCACCTGAATTTATTCAATGTTTTCCGAATTATCTATTTATTTTTATATATATTAATTTTTTAATATATATTTATTCATATAATTAAATATAATTATAAAATTATTTTTAAATACATTTATAGAATATGTTTATATATTTCCTTATATATTTTTATATATTTAAATATAATTATATAGTATCATATAATTTTTTTATAATGTAATTATAAAATTAAATATTTATTATAAATACCTTTATATAATATATTTCTATAATATGTCTAAATACATTTATCATATGTATGTTTATATACATTTAAATTATTTATTTAATAATATATTTATATAAATACATAATATTACATATTTAATAATATATTTATATGAATATATTTATATGATGTGAATACACAATATTGACACATGCATATACACACATGAACACACATACTTACATACACACAGAAACGTACACATATTTATATTCTGTGCGTGCACGCGCACACACACATTTATAATTATATTTCACAAACACAAAGACACACATGTATTTATATTTATAAACACACACTCACAAACATATTTATCTAAACAGTTCATATCACTATTACTACAAACACGGCCTTTATCAGCGCTAAAAATGGCCTTTATCAGCGCTAGAAAAGTGCTGATAAAGCCAGCGTAGATAAAGGGGGGGTCCCCTTTATCAGCGCTCCGAAAAGCGCTGATATAGGACCCCTTTATCAGCGCTAAGAAAATCGCTGATAAAAGTACCCCTTTATCAGCGCTTTTTTTAGCGCTGATAAAGGGGTCCTATATCAGCACTTCTTTTATCATCTCTTTCGTTTTAGCGCTGATAAAGGACCCTTTTATCAGCGCTTTTAAAAAAGCGCTGATAAAAGTTAAAAAAAATTAGAAAATACTGCCAATCGGGGGGGGGGGGGCTTTTATAGCGCTTGAACCCCCCCCCCCCTTTACAGCGCTTTTCGGTCCCTATACAACACCCCACACACCCCACGCACCCCCTCCACCCTTTAACAGCGCTTGCTCCAATATTCCCCATGCACGCGCACCCCTACCTCCACCAGGATTTGAACTCGAGACCTCCCCCCTGCGCGCCTAAGCCCTTACCACTACTCTATTTTGATTTTCTTTCCAATTCATGATATCTCTATATATATATATATTTATATATTTAGTTATATTTATTCGTATAGTAATATATATTTATATTAATATATATATATAGTTATATTATAATATATATAGTAATATTAATATATATATATAGTGGTATTAATATATATATATATCTATATATATATATAGTTATATTTATTTGTATAGTAATATATATTTATATTAATATATATATATATAGTTATATTAACATATATATAGTTATATTAACATATATATAGTTATATTAACATATATATAGTTATATTAACATATATATAGTTATATTAACATATATATAGTTATATGAATATATATTTATATAGTTATATTAATATATATATAGTGATATTAATATATATATTTATGGTGATATTAATATATATATTTATAGTAAAACTAATATATATATATATGTAGTTATATTAATATATATATAGTTATTAGATTAATATATATATAGTTAGATTAATATATATATATAGTTAGATTAATATATATATATATATAGTTAGATTAATATACAGGTATATAAATATTCATATATTGATATTTTAAATAAAATGGATATTAGTTATTATTTCGATAAAGCTAATATATTTTATATGTAAATATGTTTAATTATTTATTTAAAAAATTTAATTTTTAGGTGCGAATATATAAAAAATATGTACATATAGTTATATATTTGATTATAAATAACAGTTCATTATAAAAAAGAATGAAATTTCAAAGAAATAATATCAATATGAATGTAATACCTTGGAATAAATTCAGTCCCCGCCAAGAAAATCCAATAATATTCCCTTAAACGAGTTTGAAAATCCACAAAATGTTAAAAAATCTGGGTACCCCGACAAAAAACTCAGTTTTGGAGGCCTTCTGGGCCTCTTTTGGCCTCGAAAAACGCTTGACCGGGGCCCCCCCTAACTCACAACAACGTAGAGCTCGTCGCAGGCTTCGATTTGATATGTGGTAGAGCTCAAACGGACACCCGGATCAAAAGTTATGGCCGTTTGAAGTTTGAGTTGCGTTTTCAACATATTTTGGATATTTTTTTATTTTTTTTAATTTTTTTAGTCCTCAAATTGTTATTAAATGACTATTACTCCATAATTATTATCAAAATATTAATTAAAAATATTTTTATAATTTTTTAAGAAGTCATTTTCACTAAATATCTTATATATTAAGTATAATAAGTGTAAATGTACATTTATACTTATCTAAAATATATTTAAAAATTATATATTATATTTATATAAAAATATAACTATATTTATATATTAATATATTTTTAATTTTTTTTGAAGCCGACCCTTTATCAGCACTAAAAAAAGCGCTGATAAAGGCCCCCCTTTATCAGCGCTACTAAACAAGCGCTAATAAAGGGGGGTCATTTATCAGCACTAATAAAGGGGTGCCTTTATCAGCACTTTTTTGAGCGCTGATAAAGTGACCCCCCTTTATCAGCACTTTTTCATTAGCGCTGATAAAGGGGGGCGCTGCGAAAAACTGTTTTTATGGTAGTGATATTTTATATTATATATATATATATATATGTAATAATAATTATAAAAGAACAAAATAAATTATAAATGATTATATATATATATATTGTATTTATATAAAAATATATTTATTTTTTATTTCCATATGGTGTATATATTTTAAAAGATGTTATATATGTAAGTATTTTAAATATTTATTTACAAAATTAGATATTTTTATATAAATATATAGAAATATGTATATATATAATTATAAATAACAGTACAGTATGAAAAGGGTAAAATTTCAACACCATAATATCCATATGATTGTATTCCCTAGGAATAAATTTCATCTCCACTGAAAAGAGACAAGATGATCCTCTTAAAAAATATAAAATCACAATGAATATTAAAAAATTACGGTATCCTAACTAAAAACTCTATTTTGGAGTCCTTTCAGACATTTTTTGACCTTGAAAAGACAATGAACAGGGACCTACCTAATTAATATGGTGTAGATATCTTAATAGGATTCTATTTGATATATTGTGGAGCTCAAATGGATACTCCCATCAAAAGTTATGGTTGTTTGAAGATCAAGTTATGTTTTCAACTTATCTTAAAATATTAATTATTTTTAAAAATTTTCCTATCACAAAATTATTAATAAATATCTATTACCCAATAATAATTATCAAATTTTTAATTAATATTAATATTTAATTATTTTTAATCCATTTTCACTAAGTATATTATATATTAACTATAAATACATATTTAATATTATATAAATCATATTTATACAAATATATTTTATATATATCAATATAAATATATTTATATATTAAAAAATGATTTTTAATAATATATATATATATATATATAATAGTAATCACAAATGTATGTATTTATTGTAGGTGCGGGGGATCCATATGCGCTAGGAGTCACTGATGTGGATGGATAATTTTCCATCGACCTACTCTCTAAGATAAATGCCATTCCAGACCTTCCCACTGCCTACTTCCTCACCACACTTTGGATCCCAACCATGACCCCCTATAGATGGCGGTTATAGTGACCTTTCTAAGTCATTATTACACCACTCAGACTTTTAGAGGTGGAAGACGACGTCTGAACTTACATGATAGAAACCATCACCTTATTTTCCTCTCCCCAATCAAGTGAATGATGATCAGAGAGATTCTCATTGGTAACCATGAGATGGTGTGTATCTATAAGTAATATCTATTTTGTGAATGCAATGTGTCACAATTCTATGTGTGATACCAAAAATCATGATGAACTTCATCATCTTGTGTGAAAACTACCCGATAAAGATGGCATTTATCAACGCTTCTTTTAGTGCTGATAAAGTCAAATTTTATCAGCACTTCTTACAATTTCGATAAAAGTAATGTTTATTAGTGAGAAGAAGTATTAATAAAATCTATCCATTTAAATAGTGTGTTTCTACATTTAAAACATACTACACAAACCATTTATTAAATTATAATTAATTTAAATTATAATTACATTACAATAAATTAAAAAAATTTAAAAAAATATTGTAAACATTTAAATACATTAAAATTTCATTAATATGTAAAATTTATTACAAAAAATACATTTTCAAACAAATTCAAATGTTCTTTAACATGTTGCATAATGGGTGGCCTTGTATTCCGTTATCCATGAGATCCCCTTCCAATAGAGCCTGATCACACTACCGATTGTCAAACACACCACCCCAACTATAAAAAAATAATAATGTACACTTATAATAAAAAACAATTATTATATTAGTATACCATAAGAAAATAAATTAAATATAAATATGAAACTGTTAGGTCCACTAGGTCGAATACCCTAAGAGGGGGGTGAATCAGGGTACCATAGATTGAAGCTTTTCCCTTTAGGATCTTGTTTAATTGTTAAACAAAACTCAAATATCTCTTCCTACCATAGAAATATATGAAAAGATATGAAATAATTCATAGGACACAACAATTTTTACTTGATTCACCCTCATTGGGCTATGTCCAAGGAGCATACAACAATAGTGTGTCGATGTACCAAATTCACTAAGGCTCACTACCAATAATGAGTAAAATGTTTGAGATAGATCTTCTATGTCTAGGATCACTGCCTTTACAAGTTTTAGGGTCTTCTCACTGCATTCCCAAGGTTCACTCCCTACACCTCTTTCTCTAGATCACTGCCAGTGGAAAGGGTTACCGTCTTCCTCTTCCTTCACTCACTGATCTTGGAAAGGAATCCACTCATTTTTTATAGACTTGTAGGTAAAACCCAATTTATGGAAAAGTAGGTCCCTTAATTTTCATGAATTATTGCATCCTCAACTTTAGGTAGATTCTCTATTGAAGTTCCTTTTCCACTCGTAGATGAAATACACCTTTCTGTGTACTGTTAGATACTGGAAAATACTTTTGCAAACTGATTTGAAGCTTTTGAAAGCTTCCTTGTGAAAATTGAGAACCACCTTGTTCCACTGCGTACTCTGTACTGGGTATGGTACATGGATCACCACCTCCACATACCACTTCCACTTCCACGAACCTCCCTTTGTATATGGACTGCCTCCAACTTCTCTATCACATACCACCTCCACATACTGACTCTGTAAACCTCCTATATGAAACACCCTCTATTCGCGAACTATTCTATGTTCACAGATTTCCTTCGCAAACCACCATTGTACCACACCTTCTTCCTCCTCATATCGCATCCTTTGTAGGATAAAATTTCCCTCAAAAACCTTTGGCGTAATTTCTTCCATGTGAACCACTTTAGCCTTCACGGTATTCTCCCTCGCAAACTTCCTTCATAATTTTCTAAATCCCCAGAGTAAAGAGTTTTTCACTAATGATATTCTCTCTCTCTCTCTCTCTTTAATTGGTGGGATTATAACTCTTTATATAGGCAAAGATATCTGAAAAATCCACTAATCCAAAATTTACCAAATCTTTGATTCAGTTATAGCCTCCACCGCATACTGATCCTCCTACCACGAACTACACTGCTTCTGCATACCATTTTCCCCAGTAGTCCATGAACTGCCTTTGCTCCTACACGACACAATTATCTTCCGCCATACTGTGAACCATCATGCCTTCCACATACTACACACTTGTCACTTCAAACCGTTTCTACAAACCGTTTCCGGTTTTGTGGACCGCTCATGCATATCGTTCCCGCTTCTTGGTACGCGGCCGCGAACCCTTTCTGGACCAGGTACGCGATCCATATCTCAGGTTCCGCATTTCTCTTCTTTTTCTGATTTGATTCACTATTCTTCACACCGTTTATCCCTATGAATAAAACTGTACATTTCCAAACACAAATTCCCAATTTGGAGGCCCAAAATTTTGGAAAACACTGGGAAACTACGCCACCTTAAAAACCTGTCTTTGGAAAACACCAACCATACTCATCCGCAGTCATTTGGATTTGTTAACAAAAACAATCACACCCAAAACATAATGGGAGGACACATTGAGGGATTTTCCCAACAAAAACAATAATTAATTAATAAAAAATAACTAAATAAAGGAGAACATGAATGTTAAATGATAATTCATATATAAAATGGATAAAATAATACATAAAAAACCATATTGGAAAGTAATATGTGGAACACTTTTTGAACTAAAATGTCATTTTTAAATGAAAACACACACTATAAATAATATCGGTCAAACTGTGTATGAGATTGACTAGATGTTAATTGCTACATGTCATAATTTAATCACATATCATTTTCATAAAGTATCAAGACAATCTGAGATCATTTTCTTAGTTTTGAGTATGCAACATGTGTTTTAGACTAAAATGATACTTTTAAACTGAAAACATGCACTTTAAGTCAATATAGCCGCACTATGTTTTAGATTGATGTGTGGTTAATCCCTACATGTCACAAATTAATCGCATATCATTTTACTAATGTATCAAGCCAATATAAGTGTGTTTTCTTGATTTTGAGAATGTGACATGTATGTTGAACTACAATTCCACTTTAAATGAAAAGACACACTTTCAGTCATACTAGCCATAAAATGTGTCAGATTGATGCAAGGTTAATTTTTATATGCCAAAAATGAATTATTGACATTTTTTTTAAAACATCAGGATAATTTTAGTGCATTTTCTCAGTTTTGAGTATCTAACACATGATTTGAACTAAAATTTCATTTTTAAATGAAAACACACATTATTCGGACACATCTTGTATTATATAGACTTTAGGTTAATTCAAACATGTCAAAAATGAATCACATATAATTTTCCTAAAGTATCTAAAAAATACAATCACATTTTCTTGATTTTGAGTATGTGATGCATGTTATAGACTAAAATATCACTTTTAAATTAAAAACATGCCCTTTATTCAATCTGTCCATACTATGTGTCAAATTGATATGAATTTAATTGATATATGTCACAATTGAATAACATACCATTTTCCTAAAGTATAAATAGAATCCAAGAATGTTTTTTTTTATTTTGAGTATGTGACATGTGTTTTGAACTAAAATGTCACATTTAAATAAAAACACACACTTCCTGTCACACCCACCAAACCTTTCATCAGATTGATATACGGTTAATTATTATACATAAAAATGAATTATAGATATTGTTTCTAAAATATGTGGAAAATTTGAGTTTTTTCTTAGTTTTGATTATATAAAACATGTTTTGAACTAAAATGTCATTTTTAAATGAAAACATGCACTATCGATCATACTGGTCACCCTTTGTATCATATTGAAATGAGGCTAATTAAAACACATCAAAAATGAATGAAATATCATTTTACTAAATTATCAAGACAATATGAGTAAATTTATAGGGTTTTGAGTATGTGATGCGCGTTTTAGACTAAAATGTCACTTTTGAACTGAAATCATTCACTTTCAGTCAATCCAACTACACCACATCTCAGATTGATGTGACGTTAATTTTAACATATAAAAAATGAATCATGGATAATTTTACAAAAGTATCAAGAAAAAAGAATCAATTTTTCTTGGTTTTGAGTGTATGATGTGCATTTTGAACTTAAGTGTCAATTTTAAAACACACACACATTTTCAGTCATATAGGCCATGTCGTGAATCCAATTGGTGTATGGTTATTCCGATATGTTGAAAATGAATTATCAAACTTCTTCTTAAATTATTAGGACAATATGAGGTAATTTTCTTGGTTTTGATTATGTAATTCATGTTTTGAACTAAAATGTCATTTTTGAATGAAAACACACACTATCAGTCATATCGGTCACACTTTGTTTTAGATTGACTTGAGGATAATTATTACACATGAAAAATGAATAACTAATAATTTTCATAATGTATAAAGACATTCCAAGTGAATTTCTGTATTTTTTAGTATGAGATGTGATTTTTAGACTAAAATATCACTTTTAAACTAAACACACACACTTTTAGTCAATCCAACCACATCGTTTATCAGATTGATTTGTAGTTAGTTCCTACTTGACAAAAAATGATTCAAAAATAATTTTCATAAAGTATCAAAGCAATTATAATTTTTTTCCTTAGTTTTGAGTATGTGATGTAGGTTTTGAACTAAACTGTAACTTTTAAATGAATACACAGACTTTAAATCATACCGGTCGCACTGTGTATCAGATTATCATAAAGTTAATTCCTACACATCAAAAATTAATTATCAATATTTGTTCTAAAATATCAATAAAATTAATTTTTTTAATCATTTTTTAGTATGAAATGTGTGTTTTGAACTAAAATTTTATTTTTAAATGAAAACACGTACTATCGGTCATATTAGACAAAATTTGTATTAGATTGAATTGAGGTTAATTACTATACATAAAAAATGAATCAAAAATAATTTTCTTAAAGTACGATGACATCCCAAGTGAATTTTATTAGTTTTGAGTATCGTGCATGTTTTTTAGACTAAAATATCACTTTTAAACTAAAAACATGCTCTTTCAATTAATCTGGTCACACCACATATCAAATTGATGTGCAGTTAATTCCTATATATCACAAATGAATCACAAATACTTGTAATAAAGTATGAAGGAAATTCAAACATGTTTTCTCAGTTTTGATTATGTGGTGTTCAGTTTGAACTAAAATGTTACATTTAAATGAAAACATTCACTTTCAGTCATACCGGCTACACCATATATCAGATTGATTTGAGGTTAATTCTTGTGCATAAAAAAATGAAGTATAAATACCTATCCTAAAATATTAGGATATTATAAGTGTGTTTTCTTAGTTTTTAGTATATAACTCAGGCTTTGGGATAAAATATCATTTTTTAAATGAAAAATGATTATTGATCATACAATCTACATTGGGTATTAGACTTCCTTAAGGTTGATTCTTATATGTTACAAATGAATCCCAAATAATTATCCAAAATTATCAAGACAATCTAAGAATATATTCTTGTTTTTGGGTATGTGAATTGTATTTTAGACTAAAATGACACTTTTAAACTGAAACACAAGTAGAAAAATGGGATATAAATAGGGCCATTCCTGTGGCTATAGCCAAAATGATTGTGGAATCCATGGCTATAATGTTTTGGATATAGCCATGAGCTATAGGCTATCTGATGTGGAATAAGTTCCATAAAAGACCTATAAACACAAGAAGGTGGCCCATGGTTATATCCTAGTCCATGAGGGACACATATATTCATGATATAATGATAATTTCATTAGGGATAATTTGGATCGAAGTACTACCACAGTCAACTTGATCATGGATATTGTGCATTCAAACCCACCCCTCCATACAAAAAACATAGATTTATCCCACTCCACTATAAGGACTCTTATTAATATATAACTAAATTTTTTTCTTCATATATATGTGTGTGTGTGTGTCTATACATATACATATACATATGGGGGTCTGTAAAATGAAAAGTTTCCGAGATTCGAACCCATCACGTGATATAATTAACAGGCATCTCTCCTACTATGTTGCGACTGATTTTTTCTATTTAACTGTACAATTAATTATATATATATATATATATATATATATATTGGGGTCTACAAAATTAAAAGTTTTCAATATTAAAACCCATCTCTTGTTATAATTAACAGGAACCTATTTTATTATGTTGCGACTCAGTTTTGGTATTTAAATGTACAATTTATTTTATATATATATAAATGAAAAAATATGCAAGGTGATTGTGATTCAAACTCGGGACTAGAAATGATGGAATGAAGGTAAATTCCATTATGTGATGATATATAATTGGTTTATTAATGATCAAATATACTTCTATATAAAAATAGAACGAATTTTAATTATTGACCTATAGCCATGACCACTAAAGATCATGGTTTTAGGTATTTTTTTAAAGTCTATTACGATGAAATTTTTTTCTCATGGATATAGGTTATTTTTTAAGGCTGGAGACACATATATTAAATATCGTGGCTATAAGAAATTTTTTCAAAGGTTATAGCTGCAAAAATTTCTGTCAGTGGCTATAGGTTATTTTTTCAAAGGATATAACCACAGATAATTGAAAACCATCAATATATGTTATTTTTGGAAGGATATACTCAAAATAATAAGGTATGTGGAGATATGTAATTTTTTGGATCTCTATAGCCACATATATTTCTTCTCGTGGACATAAGTTATTTTTTCCAAGGCTATAACGACAAACATTTGAGGATCACAGATATAGGATTTTTAAGTATATAGACATGAACATTAAATATTGTGGCTATAGGTAAAATTTTTGAAGGCTATATCCACAAACATTTATGATCATGGTTATAGGAATATTCCCACACACTTCCCACATGAAAAAATCCCATCGGGTTGGCTCTGGAAAAAATTACCTACAGCCACAGGGATAGGCACCAATGGATATAGGATACCCTATATCCATAGTCATTACCTACCTATGGTTATAAGCATGTTTTCTAGTAGTGAAAACATGCACTCTCAGTCAATTCACCCACACCATGTATCAGATTTCAGTTAATTCATAACATCACAAATGAATTATAAATATTTTTTATAAATTATCAAGACTATTCGAGTGTGTTGGCTTGTTTTTGAGCATATGGAATTCATTTTGAACTAAAAAGACTCTTTTAAATGAAAACATGCACTTACATCCATTCCAGCCACACATTATGTCATATTAAACTTCAATTAATTATTACACATCAAAATTGAATTATCGATCTTTGTCCTAAAATGTCAATATAATCTGAGTTTGTTTAATCTGTTTTGAGTACATGATAATTGTTTTTAACTAAAATATAATTTTTAAATGAAAACACACACTTTTGTTCATACTGTTCACACCATGTGGAATATTGAATTGATGTTAGTTCCTACAAATCATAAATGATCAAGTATTTTTCTCATAATGTATTAATATAATCTATGATAATTATCTTTTTAGGAAAAAATCCCTCAAGGTAACATTGCAGTATTTTTGGGTTGATTGTGTTTGTTGACAAAGAAGGTTTCCATGGAGAATTGTCGAGTTCCCGAGAATTTGTTGACAATCCATGTTGACAAAGAACGATGAAAAAATGAATGGATGGTCTGGAGGCGGTACAAAAGAGTAGTACAAGGTGGCATCGTTTCCCAGTGTTTGCCAAATTTTTGGGGTCCAAAATTTGGAGTTTGGTGAGCATCGTGAAAATAGGATTTCCATGAAGATCATATTTTTATATGGAAAAGTCATGAGTTTCGTGAAGATGGGATGCATGGATTGGATTTCGCGAAGACCAGAAAAATGGAGGCGTTGATGCTTCACGATTACGTAAATGCTTCACGAATGGCAGAGTTTAAGCGCATCGCGACGCTGAAGGGATTTGCGAGAGAGATTTTCGGCAAAGGCGTGAAGGAATTTTGAAGGTGATGCTCTGTGATTAAGAAAAGCTCCATGATTAGAAAATTGCTGTGGTGCTTCATGATTTGGACAGAATTCCAGCGGAAACTTCAGAGCATCGCGATAGGCAATGACGTGGCACTGAATTCCTACAGAAGAGTTGAGGGTCGGTGGAATCACCTATAAATACAGGTCGACCCCCCCGAGAGAAGAAGAGAGAATTTTTAGAGAAAATCATTTGCTCTCGGTTCGCAAAGGTAGTCCGCGTTGCCTGTGTGCTTTGCGAAAGAAGAGCTTCGCGGTGGCTATTGTTGCTCTGCGAAAGTTGCACGCTCCACAATGGCTCAATGAGCTTCACGAGGGAAGTTGCTCTGTAATTACTTGAGCTTCGCGGTAGTGATTCGCGAAAAGGCAGGAGATTCGTGAAGGCTTGTTTGAGCTTCGTGAAATTGGGAGCCTAGCGAAGTAGGTTGCTTTGTGAAGGTGTTTTCAAAGTGAATTGCCCAGTGGTTAAGAGGCAAAGAGGTATTCATCAGTGGATGAACTTTGAACTTCAACAGAGCATATATCAACAGTTGAGGATGCATTTATTCATGAAAATTAAGAGACCTACAGGTCTATAAATTGTGAGTGGATTCTCTTCCAGAGCAGTGAGCTTAGGAAGAGGAAGAAGGTGATTCTCTCCACCGGCAGTGAGCCAGAGAGAGAGAAACAGGGAGTGAACCTTGGGAAAGCAGTGATCTGACCCTAAACCTTGTAAAGGCAGTGAGCCTGGGACAGAGTGACTGTGCCCAAACTTCATAATCCACATCTAGTGAATAATAGTGGAATTTGGTACGACCGACAACTTGTCGGCATATGCTCCTTGGACGTAGCCCAGTGAGGGTGAACCAAGTAAAAATCTATGTGTCTGCCTGTTTTATTCCCTGAATTACAATCAAAGCATCATCATTAGATAAAGAAGTAAATAGGTGATCATAGTTTACACACAAGATCAAACAAAGTGACCCTTGTAATAAAGAGGTCAAGATCCAGTGGGGTAGGAAGAACTTTGAAAAATAATATCCATACCCTGATTCACCCCCCCCCCCCCCTCTCAGGGTATATAGGCCCCTATTGGTCCTAACATATCTCAATTTTGAGTATGTGATGCCTATTTTGACCTAAAATGTCAATTTTAATTGAAAATGTTTACATTGAGTCATAGTAGTCATGTTCCGTGTGAAATTGACATGAGGTTGATTCTTATAAATCAAAAATGATTCTCATATAATTTATAACACATCAAAATTCTAATATATGATAACCTTTAAAAAATATAATTTTTTCTATATCTTGTTTTTCATGCAACAATAAAATGAAAATATGATATATTTAGATAAAATATAATAATTTTTGTATGATCGTTAAAACATTTCCATTAAAATTTCAAGAATGGAATGGAGTAACTATAACACCACCATATTCAAGTAAGTAACCCTTAATTTATGATTTTTAATTGTATAAAGTGTTTGGGTGAAGTTTGGGATGGTTTGGAAACCTTTTGGAATGTTTGGGAGGATTTTATACATGTGTATGATTTGAGCACAATTTACAGAAACTGCGAAAATCCTATAGGAAATGATGCATAGTGAGATCGGGGATAAGGGGAAGGTGCACGAGTAG
The DNA here is from genome assembly GCA_963277665.1 of Viscum album. Classification (NCBI taxonomy): domain Eukaryota; kingdom Viridiplantae; phylum Streptophyta; class Magnoliopsida; order Santalales; family Viscaceae; genus Viscum; species Viscum album. Next base: position 1,888,327,852 of record OY728127.1, on the reverse strand, counting down.
GCATACAATTTATCCAAACTATGTGGCCACTTAGGAGAAACTGTGAAATGTGGGATATTGGAATTTTAAAATGTTGGGACACAGTTTTTATAACTTTTTGGTCCAATCGTGCATGGTCCTACTTGAGAAAGATCCTGGCACACATATTTTCTTAACCATGTGACTAACCATGCACAGTTTAAAAATAAGATCCTAAAAAAGTGGATCTTGGTCAAGATTATGTTTTAACCCCTAATTTTTTCTCCAAATTAACCCTATCTAAATATTTACTCCTACTAAAGGCTATCAGACCCTTACTAATAAAATTGGAAGTGATTTAGAGGTGTTTCTTAGTGCATTGAAGATTGATTCCCTTGGTAAGTCTCCTTTTATGGTAGTTTTTAGTGGTTTTTTAGATCTACTTCCGTGTATATATCTCCCTATCTCTGTTTCTTAGATCTTTGCCTCTACGGATATATCTAAGGGTTTTTATGCAAATAATGTTTATATTTGGATTTTTTAATGATAGGGGAAGATATCTAAGGCAGGTGTTTTGGAGATTCAATATAGTTTCATTAGCGCTTTAGTGTTGTTCTTAATTTTCAACACAAACCCTAAGGTAGGTAGCTTCACTCTTGACTCATCTTCTTAGAAATTGAAGGATTAGATTGAAATTGGTTAAATTTTTTCAAATTGATTGTGAAATTTGTGTGTAAATCATATTAGAAACCCTCCTTATTGATGGTTCGAGTATTTTATAGATTTTTGGTAAAATTGGGGAAGTGTGGAAAGTATTTGTGATATGTTCTTTATTTTATTGATTTTAAAATTTTGAATCTAAAATATGGATTTTATTAATTTTTGGTGAATTGTTTAATTGAGATGTTTTCCATAAAAGTATTATTTTATTGAAATGTATTGAAATAGTTTTTTTGAAAGGCTTCCAAAAAAAGAAAAATTTTATTGAAATGGTTTGAATTGTTTGGTTTGAAATGTATTTGGAATACATGGGTTGTGTGAGTTCATGCCTTTTATGTGACCCTAAATAAGGAAAGTTAACTATTGTAGTAGAAAGGGATGTGATCCTGAATAAGGGGAATGTTTCATTGGGTCACAATGTGATTTTCCACATTGTGACAACTTAGTGGATGGTTGAGAAACTACTCATGAGTATGGAACTGTTAGAGAATCATGCATGTATGGGTGTGTGGTGAATCATGGAATGGGTATGATAAAAATGAATTTGAAATGGATTAAAGTATTGTTTGTTTTCTTTTACTTTGAAACTATTTTAGTATGGAAAAATGTTTTGGTGTTAAACTGTTTGTCTTTGATATAAACTATTTTAAATTTTTTATATAAATTGTTTTATATAAATGTTCCAATATGTTTTAACCTAGTCGCATGAGTAGGGAAGTCATTTGGGGAAGTCCTACTAAGTTTCATTACTCACCCCTACTTTGTAACCTTGGTTATTTTTCAGATATCATTCATGAGGACATAAGCAAAGGTAAAGTATAACACTTCTTTATTGGTGCAACATGATACTTGGTATGTTTTTTGGTGTTGGAGCATGGATCATGTTTGTATTTATGGAGCTATGTACTTAGAGTATTTGGGTTTTGTTGGTTTTGTCTTCCAATGTGTACTTGTTGTTTAGTTATCTTCCATTTTGGTACTTTTTGAAGTTTGGTCTTGATATCAATGGTATTACTTAGAGTTGTTTTACATTGTTATAATGCATCATTTAGTGGTTTAATTTGTTATGGAATGTTTGTTTTGGTTGTTTTATCATTAAATGGAAAATAATCCACCATTTTTTAATGAATACCTTGAAATTTATTTCCATCCATTGGAACCCTGGGGATGTCTCTTAAGGCCAAGTAATGTTCTTCTACCTTCTAAATCCAATGAGGAGGGGAGGGATGTTACAAGTGGTATCATCTGGTTTTGTTCTTGACTAACAAGTCTTCATCGGTTCTATTAGTCTTGGATTTGAAATTCATTATGGTCTATTCCTTATTTCAAGTTAGTAGAAAGGAGTAAGATTTTAGGGAATTTAAATGTTGAGCATAAAAGACGTAGCTAACCATTTTATGTTGAAATTCAAGTTACTAGAGATTTGGGTACCTAAGTGTTTTTGAGACACTTACAGGAATTCAAATCTCATTGTCACAGGTTTAGCCAATGAGATGAGCATGACATGCATCAGATAAATGACTTCTCAATAGGAGTGTATAATTCATTTTGAGTAATGATTTATGATGTGGTGAAATTGTTTTGATTTTTAAAAATTGTTAAAGTTGTTTTCAAATTTGAGATTTTAAAAAGGCATGAAATGGTTATTTTGAAAATTGTATGATTTTCAAAAGAATGGTGAAATTTTAAAAAATGGATGAACGTGGAAAATATTGAATTTTGGAAAGCAACGCTGTGAAAGTGTGATGTGATGAAATTTGAAATTTTTAATACTTCAGTTGCTAGAGAGTAAGACATATTTAGTCTGTTTCCTGTATAGAAAATGGAACCTAGTAGGAATCATAGAAACTAGTCAGTGGAAGTGGCTAAGAACATGGTTGCAATTGAGCCACAGATGAACCAACAACTGTTTCATAGTATAGTATAAGCCTTTATAGATGTGGATAAAGAGAACAAGAGGGATAAACCAAGTAAAGTGGATGATTCCATCTAGTTCTAGAAACAAAATCCACCCATATTTCATGGTGATTATGGACTAAAAAAGGTATAGGTATGGATGAATAGGATGAACTAAATCTTTGATTCCTTGGCACCCTAGAAGAGCTGAAAGTCAAGCTGGGGACATTTATATTAGAGGACATTCCACCCCAGTGGTGGGATTTAGCGGTTTATTATAATTTAGACCAAGTCCTGGCATAAGAGGATTTTGAAGACTTATTCAAAAAACAATTCTATCCTCATACATTGAGGATTTTTAGAATGATAGATTTCTTTATCTTGAAGTAGGATCCTCACAGTGTCAGAGTATGCAAATACATTTATGAATTTAGTCTGATTTGCACCTAAATTTTCAGCTAGTTCATCCTTGAAGGAATGAATCTTTAAATCATGGAAGAGGTAGGAGATTCATTCGAAGATTGTTGTGCTCTGTATTACGGATTATAGAGAGATGGTTAATAGAGAGACGATGGCTGAAAGATACATCCTAGGATCTATGGGTGGAGGGATCATGTTGATACCTACGAGAAATAGTGGGAACTCTGTTCTAGGATAAATAGGAAGAGGGACACCTATTTACAAGTTATGGGTATGACTTATAATTAGATAGTCGGATCGGTAAATCATCCTCCAAGATCCAAGAGAAAAGATGGATATTTCCGATGTGTCTTGTTCGACCACATAAAGAGAGACTGTATGGCACCACCTAGAGCATGCCATAATTTTAATAAAATGGGGAATATTTAGTGATATTTTCATATTGATCTGAGGTCAGGTGTTTGGAACACTTATCATTTGTCACATACATCATATGCTTCAATAGGATGAGGTCAGAAGAACAATACTAATCAGTAGAATATAGATATCCATGGTGATTCTAGGAATACTATGACTCCTTAGTAGTGGAAATCTCAATAAGGAAACAAGGAAAAAAGTGCAGTGAGTAAGAAATTATATGGATTTGAGAAGGTTATTGTGGATGATCAGTCTGGACTATCAACCGTGAGAGGTATGATTTATTTGAATTCTTCCATTATGCATGCTTTTTTTTGAAACGAGTGAATCCCATTCCTTTATTTCTTCTTATTATGTTGATTTTATATATTTAAATACTGAGATGATTCCCTCAATGTTAAAACTTCAAAATCCTTTGGGTTAAATAGAATTTCAATCCTTTTGGGTAGATCTTGTTCTATAACTATTGATAGAGATCGATTGATATGGGATTTCTCACTGCTTGAGATGGATTTCTATGATATAATCCTGGGTATGGATTGGTTGAATATGTTCAAGGTTTGCATCAACTATTATACCAAAATGGTTAGTTTCATGAGTAATGATGGAATATAGTATCTCTTTAAAGGATATCGGAATAAAAATATTGGTGAAATGGGCTTGTTGGCACTAGAAATTGGAATGATCTCATACCAGTTGGCAGATATGACTTTAGAATTAATGGAAGATATCAAAGATGACAGTTTTCCAGTGATTTTTGATCAGTTTATAGATTTTTTTTCTTGAAAATTTCTCAGGGTTTCCACCCACAAGAGAAGTAGATTTTACAATTGATCTCATTCTGGGGACCAGTAATATTTCCCTTTCATCTTATCAAATGGAACCAACAAAATTAAGGGAGATGAAAGTGTATATGGACAATCTTAAAAGAAAATGTTTCATTCAACCTATAACATCTCCATGGGAAGCACATATATTGTTTGTAAAAATAGCATATGGAACTCTAAGGACATGTGTGGATTATAATAATATTAAACAAGCTACAATAAATAATTAGTATCACTTCCACATATTAATGATTTGTTCGATAAATTTAAGAGAGATCAATGGTTTTCTAAAATTGAATTTCGGTCAGGATATCACCAATTATGGTTTTGAAAAGAGGATATTACAATGACATCGTTCGACAATATATATTCTCATTATGAATATTTTTTTATGCCATTCGGTCTTACAAATTTACTAGAAGTTTTTATGGAATTGATGAATAAGATATTTTAGTGGTATCTGGATTCTTTTGTGGTGGTGTTTTTGGATGACATACTAGTGTATTCAAGGACAAGGGATGATCATAAGAAACACTTGGATAAAGTGTTATTAATCTTGAGGTATCATTGTTTGTATTCCAAACTATCAAAGTGTGATTTTTAGATACAATAGATACACATTCTTGGTCATGAAATCTATTGAATAAGTGACTCTTTGGATCTAAAAAAGAATGAAGTTATTATCTCTTGGAAACTGCCAAATAATACCTTTGAGATACATAGTTTCCTTAGTCTGGATATTTATTATTGAAATTTTTTTCATGATTTCTCATTTCTAACTTCAACAATGATAGATTCTACAAGTATGAATGTTCCATTACAATGGAATGATGAATATAATAAGTGTTTTTAAGAGCTTAAAGGTAACCTTGCATCAGCACCTATCTTGATACTATTGGAATCGGGAAAAGGTTATTTGGTGTATTGTGATGCTTTGGGATTAGGGTCTGGATGTGTTTTCATGCAGGGAGATCATGTTGTTTCTTATTTCTCAAGACAGTTATAGTTTCATGAGAATAATTACCCAACACAAAATTTAGAGTTAGATTTTGTATTCTATGCTTTGAATACTTGGTGTCATTACCTCTTTGGGGAGAAATTTACTATGTTTACAGATCATAAAAGATTGAAACATGTTTTCTCCCAAAGGGATTTGAATCTGAGATAAAGAATATGGATGAAGTATCTCTAAATGTTTTACTTTTAATTAATGTATACACCAGGTAAAGTAAATTTGGTGGCTGATGCATTAAGAAGAAAGTATTATGTTCAATTGGAAAAAGAATCTTTAGAAAAGTGGTAGTTGATTTCATTCATAGCCGACATGCACTTGGAATGTGAAGAATGAGGTGATTTTTCTATTTTCATTCTAGCCTTTTCTATTCCTGATTTGGTGGATATGGTTAAGGAGGCTTAAAGGTCCGATTTAGAATGTGTTTCTATATGGAAAAAACTAAATGTAAGGGAAAACATTTAGGTATAGAAGATTGATGATAGTTTAGTGTTGTGGTTTCAAAATTGGATGGTCATACCTAAATATTTTCAGGAAAAACTTCTTGATGATTACCACCATTCAAAATAGGATGGTCATCCTAGGATACAAAAGATGTATAAAGCATTGAAAGAACAGTTTTTGTGGGTCTTCATGAAAATGAAGGTGGACGAGTTTGTTTTGAGATTCTTAACTTGTCATTAGGTTAAAGAAGAAAATCAGTGACTAGTAGGTATGTTGTAGTATTACCTATTTTTATTTCTAAATGGGAGTAGATAGAAAAATATTTCATAACGGGACTCCTAATAATGGTTTAGAAACATGATTCCATATGGGTGATAGTGGATCGGCTCACAATGTTGGCCCATTTCATCCCTTTTTTTGAATATGATATGGTGGATGACTTATCAAAAATATATATCCATGAAGTGGTAAAGAGTAATGGAACAACATTTTTGATATTTTTAGATAGAGATCTGAGGTTTACGTCTCATTTATAGAAATCCTTAAAAAAATCTCTTGGGACTCAGTTGACAATGAGTACGGTGTATCACCCTTAGACAAATGGGAAATCCGAATGGATGACACAAATATTGGAAGACATGTTACAAGCTTGTGTAATATATTTTGGTAACTCATGGGAAGAGTACATACCATTAGTGGAGTTCTCATATAACAATAGTTATGAAGCATCAATATATATGTCCCCTTTTGAAGCATTGTATGGGATTCCTTGTCATTATACACTTTGTTTGGTGGAAACATGTGAAACTTTACTAGTTGGGATGATCCTTATCTAGGAAATAATAGAGAAGATTCATTTGATCAAGACACGGAAGGATATGACATAGAGTCATCAGAAATTTTATGTAGATCATCTTTGATGACCATGGTCCTTTGAGGTGAGTGATCTTGTGTTCTTGAAGATCTATCCAAGGCATGGACATCATTGTTTTGGGAAGCATGAAATGTTATATCCTAGATACATAAAACCTTTTGAGATACTAGAATGTGTAAGAGAGGTGGCATATCAATTTACATTGCCACCATGGTTCAGTGATGTATATAATTTGTTTCATGTATCTCAGTTGAAAAAAGTATCAGACTGATCCTGACTATGTGATTCGATGGGATCATGGTGACCTAAATCTGGATGCTTCATTGTTTTAAATGCCAATGCAAATTTTTTATAGGTATTTGAAATTATTACATGGGTAAAACATCAATTTAGTGCAGGTTTTATGGTAACATGTTCAGATTTAGGAAGAGACATAGGATTGGGAGAAGGAAATGTTCAAGAAATGACCTGAACTCTTTCGGAAAATTAGTGGTTTTCTACTTTCTAGGGATGGAATAGAAAATGGTGGGGAGAATTTAACACCCTTGGTTTTATGTAAGTAACCCATAATTTTTGTTTTTTAAGTATATAAAGTGTTTTGGTGAAGTTTGGGAGGGTTTGTAAACCTTCTGGATTTTTTTGGGGATTTTCTACTGGTGCATGGTTTGAGAACGGTTTGTGGAAACCATGAAAATACTAAATAAAGTTGTGAATAGTTAGATAAGGGATAAGGAGAGGGTTCATAGGAAGGCGTACAGTTTTTCCAAACTATGCAACCACCTATGAGAAACCGTGAAAAGTTGGACGGTGGGATATTTCATGGTTGGCACACATTTTGTCTAACCATGTGGGCCAACTGTGCGAGTTCCTCCTTATGGAAGATCTTGGCACACAGTTAGCACATGGTTTTACCTAACCATGTGACTAACTATGCACTATTTAAAAAATGATCCTAAAAAGGTGGATTTGGGTCAGGATTATGTCTTTACCCCTCATTTTTTCTCCAAATTGACCCTAACTCGAGATTTCTTCCTCCCAAAGGCCATGGAACCCTTACCTATTGAATTCTAATCAATCTAGAGTAGTTTCGTGGTATGTTGATGCCTAATTTCCTTAGTAAGTCTCCTTTTATGGTAGTTTTTGGTGGTTTTTCTTAGATCTACTTCCCTCTATCTCTCCCTCTCTTGGTTTATAAGATATAGTCTTCTATAGATATATAGAGGGTTTTTATGGCTATAATGTTTATATTTGGATTTTTTAATGATAGGGGAAGAGATATAAGGCAGGTTTTTAGAGATTCATCCCAGTTTTGTTGGCATTTTAGTGACATTCTTCTTTTTTCCATAAATCCTGATGTGGGTGGATTCACTGTCTACTCCTCTTCTTAGAACATTAAGTCTGAGTTTCAAATTGGTTGAAATTCATGAAATTTATTGTGAAATTTGTGTGAAAATCATGGTAAAAACCATTTTCAGTGATGGTTTGAGTATTTTATAGATTTTTAGGAAAATTGTTGAATTATGGAAAGTGGTTGTAAAATGTGCTTTGTTTTCATGATTTTAAAATGTTCATTTTAAAATATATATTTTCTATATTTTTGGTAAATGGTTTAATTGAGATGTTTTGAATAAAAATATGGTTTTATTGAAACATTTTGAAATTTTTGGTTTAAAAGGTTTTCAATAAAAGAACAGTTTTATTGAAATGGTCTTAATTGGTTAGTTTGAAATGGTTTTGGAATACATGGGTTGTGTGTGTTCATGACTTTGACGTGACCCTGAATAAGGGGCATGTACTATTATGGTACAAATGGACGTGACCCTGAATAAGGGGCATGTTTCATTGGGGAAAAAAGATATTGGACACTTTTTGATGACTTAGTGGGTGTAAAATAAACTTCTCATGCATATGGAACTATTGGAGAAGCATGCATGTGTGGGTGTGTAGTGAATCATGGAATGGGTATTCCAAAAAGGAATGTGAAATAGTTTAAATTATTGTTTGGTTTCTTTTCTGTGGAAATTTTTTTAGTATGGAAAACTATTTTGGTGTTAAACTGATTGGATTCAATATAAACAATTTTCAATAGTTTATATAAGTGTGATAATTTGTTCTATCCTAGTTTCAGGAGTAGGGAATTTATTTAAGGAATGGTTACAAAGTTTCATTACTCACCCCTACTTTGGAACCTTGGTGCTTTTTCAGATATCGTTCATCGGGACACAAGAAAAGGTAATGTATCACACTTATTTAGTGGTTCACCATGATACTTGGGTTGTTTTATGGTGTTATAGAATAGAGCATGTTTGGAGTTATAAAAATACAACATTGGAGTCTTTGGGTTTTTTTGATTTTTTTCTTCCCTTGTGTAATTTTTTTTAGTTATCTTCCATTGTGGTACTTTTTGTAGATTGGTTTTGATATCAATGGTATTACTTTGAGTTGTTTTACATTATTATCATGAATTATGTAGTGATTTATTTTGTTATGTCATGTTTGATTAGGCTGTTTTATCTTCAAATGGGAAATCACCCCCATATTTTAATGAAGCCCTTGGCATTATTTCTAGCCTTTAGCGCCTTGGGGATGTCGCTTAGGACCATGTAATGTCCTTCCACCTTAACAATCCAATGAGGAGGGGTGAGATGTTAAAGTAACCACTTTATGAAATCTATGTATAAATAAAATAAATTCTAATTTTAAAATCACTATAAAAATTGGGTTTAACAGTGATTTATAGGGGCAGTTCAAGAAACCTCTACAAAAAAAGTATATTAATTATTATTTAAAATATTGCAGTGGGTTTTTATAACCTCCTCTATATATTTTTTATATATTTTTATATTTAGTGGATTTTTTTTAAGGTCTCTTTGAAACATTTTAAAAAAATATAATTAACCCCCATACGTAATTGCTATGGCCCTAACCCTCTCACTCAAATCGATACCGACTTCAGTGACCCCCCTCCTTTGATGACCCTTCTCCCCATGATAGTGACCCCCGAAGATGGAGCCTCTTCCCCTTTTCCCATAAACTATAACCCTTGATAGTGGCACCACCCCTAACCCACTTCTCCTCACAATCCCATCCTCCTTCTCCATATGCCTCAACCTAATTTCTTCTACCCTTATCCATTCGTTATTCAAACTTATCCAGCCTCATCTCTCCAAACTCTACACTTTATGTTTCTCATTTCTCACCTCAATTATATTCTTCCATGACATCAAAACTTATTATTATGAGGATTAATATTTAATTAATTAATTATTTTATGTTTTTAGCACTCCAAACCAATTAGCCACCTGGACAATGCTTTTAGGCTGATTTCCACTAGCCTTAGGTGCGCCTCCCTATATGCCAAAGCCTACCAACTAGTAGCGAGGGTGTAAAGGGGTGATAGTGGGGGACTATACCCTCATGTGATGATATAATAATGGTATAATACATATAAAATAATCAGCAGAAAGGAAAGAATGAAAAACTCACCCCAGTAACCCTCCCTTGGTGGAAGCACAATAATAACATATAATAGAATAAGCATAATCAACACCAATAGTGGAAATAAATAAAAATATATACATGAAATTTGTAGATAGTAAGCATACATGCTTCCAATAACGTTTATATATGTTAATAATAAAAAAATAGGGTCTCCCATGGCTTACCTCAACATATTCATATTAGTAGCACACTGATACAAAAAGAAGAAAACAAAATAGAATCCCCAGTTGAGGTAGGAACCTCAAGGTCCCTAGCCTTCCATCTCATGAAACTCAACCACCACGATACAACACTAGAACCTGAACCCTTACTTAAATGCAAAAACATAAAATCTACACGCATCCTGAGGGGCCCATGTAGGGTGTGAGAATGAGTCTTAGTAGGCCACCACCAATGTGTTCCTACCTTACATTTGTGATTAAGAATGTGTGTACTAAAAAATAAATAAATCGTCATAACATGCATAAAGTAAACACAAGATTACTTAGTTCTCAACAACCATCGGGAAACTATCACCCACTTCAACAATCATTAGAATAACTACAAAGGGGAGGATCTTTAGCTCATATCTCAAGTAATCCCCTGATGTGAAATATCCCCAGGTGAACACTCAAGTTCCACGTCTAATTTTCACCCAACACCTCGTGCCATCAACCAAGCAATATATGTCCCAAAGGCATGCCCAATCAAGAATCCGGTCACTCATACCCCTCCTCAAAATCACAAATCAGATCAAAGGCTGAAATCCATAGGTAAGTAGATATATTTTCTCAATATAATATCACCTTAGGCTCAACAGATAACATCCTGAGGAACGAAAATATCCATCCACCCAAGAGTATCCTGGCCCTATGGCCTCAATCACGATGAGCCTCAGCCCCCAACCTACATCCCCAATGTTGTCACCCGATGTCTTCTCACCATCCCCATGGATTTCTATGTTAAGAACCCAAAAACATATACCTAAGATGCAAATACATGGGGTATCTACCCACATGAGTGGTTGATACAACCTCATAACTGAGTCATCCTATGTGCACACAACTCCAAAATGTGCATTGGCCAACTTGGGTGACCATAAATCACCAATTTAGAACCTAATACACACTAATTCCAGCACCTCATTCCCCTAAAACCATGTATCTCAAACCAATGTCCACACAATCCAAAATCACATGATCCTATCCCGTATCCTGATGACCTAGCCACCATTATCTGATGACTAAGTCACCCAATCAGGGATCAACATCACACAAGTTCCTTGGTCTATTCCCATCCCGATGATCACATCGCCTCAAAATAGATATCCATCCCTATCTCAATCCTCAAGCTGATCACATCATGATCCCATAGATATCACAAGATGTTCATACTTAAAATTCAATTCAATATAAAAAAATTAAACAACTCAAATCAAATCAATCATAACCCTAACCGAAACTTCCCATGATTCCAAAGCCTCTCACTAGGCTTATTCCAATTTTAGTCTCAATTGTGCACACCCATATCCATCTCATTTGGTTCAATAAATTAATTAAAATCAACAATTAAAAATATAGGGTCTCTCTCAGTCAACATGATGACGTGCTAAAATATGCACCCCTAAAACACTCCTGAAATCACAAAGAAAAGTATGAACCACATACCTCGTAGTTAAAGATATAGGAACATCCTATCTTAGCCTCTAACTCGGACTAATTTGTAAGGAATCTATGTTCTATAAGAATTCCTTGAAAATAAGGTAAAATGAATCCCATAGATTTATAGTCCACGATGATAGAGAAAATAAGAATAGAAGCTATAGTATGAAGAGCCTTACGCAGAGGGATCCAATGCCACAAACATCTTTTAGAATAGATTTCATAAGAAGTATTTGGATCAAAACTAAGGAGAGGAGAAGAAGGGTTCCCCCCAATACTGTACGCATAATTTGGTGGAGAATATAGGATGAAAATAGGTTTATAGAAGTAGGGGGAAAAACATTTCACCATTTTAATAGGGCGCACGGTTAGATCACACATTTTTATAAACCGTTCGGAAACCATGAGACTCCCACTTCTTAAGATCAAAGCCTTTCATGGTTAGCCTGCACAGTTAGGCCAAACCATTCACTGTCTGTGCATGCTACAATGTGAGGGTACTACCCAAATGGAACTAAACGTGAAGTTTGTGCACAGTTTTCCTTAAATGTACAAAATACCTATGCTAAAAATAGAAAAGGTCTCACATGTCCATCCACCCCATACTATATAGTCTCTCAAACCATTCTCAGTAAAAATTTGGGCTGCACGGTTTTCACTAAAAGGCCACATGATTAAATCTAACTGTTCACCATAGCTTGAACTTAACCAAAATAGGGCCTTCAGGACTCTGATCCACTCTAACCCCATCCAAACACATGAGTATTTTTCCAAGACTCTAATACCATATAAAAATAATTTTTTAGGTTAATAGAAAACATAGAATTAGGTTCTGATCAAGAATAAAAGAGTTTTCATACCCACCAAACCCGAAAAATTTAAAATGGGTGATGAATTCGACCCACTCCCAAAACTCAAGATGTTGAAATCTCCCCGTCAAAACATATATCATCCCTGAGATATAAAACATAAATCCAAGATGTTATCAAACATACCTATCTCTTTAAAATTAACCTGGACTACCTCAGTCTAAAAGGTCACAGGTCAACTACCTTAAGGGACTCCCCACCTTAGAAGTTACCAACCTCGATCACATCCCAACCAAAAAATCAATGAAAAATGATGGTCCACCAACCATCCCCAAACTCAAAGTCCTCCTATGATGCATAATCACTTCTACACCTCATCAGGTGATCCCGTGTCATACTTGACACCCATCAAAATACTGCACTACATTAGTGCCCACCTCATTCCCATGTCGTACATGGAACCTTCAAGGTCCCACATCTCATCAGATGTTTAAATTAGTCATGGTTCCTCACACCTCAAATAAGTTCCACATCACACTGGTTCCCAGATTCCTATATACCTCAAGTAACCCACATCTCCTCAATTCCCAGATTCCAATCCACCTCATACAAGCTACACATCCATTGATTCCCACTTATAATTCATGATTCCATGCACCTGATACATATATATATAATGCATACATTCTGATTCCAACCTACAAACGAGTGTCTGGTTAGTCCACAAATACATCTCCGGAACATTGTGAACCTAAATAGACATGTCCCTAAATAGGCCATTCCAAAATAGAAAAAATTACAGGATTATGACCACAACATACCTCTAACCATATTTGGATCACCAGCCCAATCTGACCCTAGAAGTTCCATGACATGAACTTGGCCTGAAGCCTGACTGCCCAAAGCCTGACCTCCCTACGGTGCTTCCCCAACCACCGGCCACTGACCCCACTACTTGGTCCCACTGTCTCTGACATGACCACTATGTGTAACTTAAACTCAGCTACGATCACCTGGTAATACTCTTGGTTTGATCTCATACACTTATGTCTACCTCAGTCCCTAACCACCAGCTATCCAAGAAGGCTTCCTGCATAACCTCTTGAGATAACCAACCTTCCCACATGCCCAAAACTCCTTTAGAGGATGCTCGCACTGAGTCTGGACAAGCCCTGACTACCCATACTAGAATTACACCATCGACATCCCACTCTGAGGTAGTATTCCTAAGTCTTGGACCAATTAACCTACTAGAACTCCTCTCGGCCTCACTTCCTACTATCTGAAGTGCCACCACTGAAGTCACCTAACATCGTCACCCAACTCAAGTAAGATCATTCCTTCAAATTTCCCTCAGCTATGAGCACCTGATTCATATCCTCTAAGAATGAGTTCAACCTAAATATGTTTACCTTCACCCGAATGGCGTGCTATAAACCATCTAAGAAATTCCTCAACCTCAAGGTGTCATAAATCACTATGTCGGGTGCAAATCAAGACAACTTGGTGAATGTCGTTGCATAGTGAATGATGGACATGTCATCCCACTATAGGATCAAGAACTCCCAAGATCTCTCTACCCTCAACATCTCTATGAATAAGTGCTCAAAGAACCTGACCTCAAAGTCTTTCCAAGCCAATCCCTAATGTCTTCCTGCCTAAACCTACACATCCCTATAGCTCTTAGTCGTCCTCTAAGAATTTACATAGCCAACTTCACCCATCAACCTGGGGATGTCTCATGTTTCTTGAATATCATCTTCATGGGCTCAATCCAATTCTCAGCTTCCTATGGTCTACCCTCACCCAGAAATAATGGCGGGTGTTGTGATTATAATTCCCACATCGATATGCCATAGAAGGCTCTACTCCCTAAGCTCCCCTGTCAAAACCCTGGATAACATGCACCAGACTTTCTCAGAGCTTCTCTTAAAGCTATGTCCCAAAATCTATCCAATATATTAGATGCCTCACCTTCATTGGAGCCTATACTTGATCCTATACCTGATCCCATACTAGAGCCTATACATGTGACTCATGATCTTCCTGACCCTCAAGGGTATCAACCTATTTTTTCTCTAGAGACACCCTTCCACTTCCCGCCTAATGATCCATTTGAATCCATCCAAGTGGAAACCCACTGAATACCAAAACATAGTCATACATCCCATATAACACACACACACACACACATCACAGATAGGGAAATCGATAATAGTAAACAAAATCTCACCACCCTTACCCTTCTCTATCGCAACCATATCACATGACATCCCAACCTTATGGCCTCCTTACCCACCCATATAAGAGCCAAGTATCAAATATGCATCATTCCATGCCCATCCTGATGAACCATGTCACCTCAATTTGACAACCACATCACCCAACCTCGTGATCAACATCACCCCATACCATCATACCTTCTTGTTCTTATATGAGCCAGGACCGTATGCACACGCGCGCACACACACACACACAAATATATCTCATATCACAAAAATATTCCATTAGGTCCACTTTCCTGGGAAGGTTATCTAAGATCCATCTAAAAGGAATCTGGGTAGGAAAACACTGCTTATCTTTTTAGATAACCCAACCCCGCTTAGTGAAATCTAGGTCCCCACTGGAAATCATAAGCATTCTATCATAGGCACATGCATATATAATTTTAAACATCCTATATGCCTAAAAAACCATAAACATACATAAAACCCCCCTTTCCATATCAGGCCAAGGGTCCATATCATAACAGGTAACAATAACACGTATGTTCACCACTCAAGGTGGAAATCAAATCTACTCTAAAATGAGAAAAACAGAACAACAATTCCCACCCCTGATAACTTGGTCTATCCCCCATGCATGGAGCTGCAGAAACCCAAATATGATCTATTAACTGAGTTAAGAAAACATCCTAATATCCAGTATACCATAACCTAAATAGAAAGACCAATAAAGAGGTAAAAGAAAACCTATAATACCATTTGTAGCACCTTGACCTGATTATCCACATGAACAGTGCTTTTGGGCTGAGTGAAACTTGACTTAGGCATGCCTCCCCATATTCCAAAGTTTGTCAACTAGAAGTGAGGATGTAAAGATGTTATAGTGGGGAGACTATACCCACGGTTGATTATATAATAATTTTCTAATAAATATAAAATAACCAACATAAAGAAAAGAGTGACAGAATCAGACCAGCAACCCACCATTGGTGGAAGCACATTAATAGCACATAATAGAAGAAGCACAATCAAAAATAGAAGTGGAATTAAAAAAACAAGAAAAACATTCCATTTGTAGATACTAAGCAGAACATGCATCCAATACAGGTCATACATGTCAATAAGAAGAAAAAAGGGTTTCCCATGGCTAACCTTGATATATACATATAAGTATCATGCTGATACAAAAATAGGAAATTGAAACTAAATCTGCAGTAGATTCAGGAACCTCAAGGTACCTAGCCTTCCATATCATGAAACTCAACCACTAGATCCAGCTCCAGATCCCAAACCCTTTCCTGAATGAAAAAGCATGAAATATAATTGCATACCATGGGCCCATGTAGGTTGTGAGAATGAGTCTCAGTAGGCAGTTTCCAACATGTCCCTGCCTTACAATTTTGATTAAGAAAGCATGTACTAAAAATAAATAAATCCCCAACACATGCATAAAGTAAACACAAGATTCCTTGGTGCTCCAAAACCACCATGAAGCTATCAAATTCTTTGTCCGTTTTCGAAATAACTGAGGAGGGGATTCTTAGCTCACAACCCAAGGAATACACTGCTATCAAATATCCCCAGTTGAACCCTCATGTTCTACCTCCAATTTTCACCCAACACCTCATTCCATTAATCAAGTAACTGACATCCTGAAGGCATGCATAATCAACATTCGGTTCCCTCAGACCCCCTCTCAAAAGCACCCATAGGCTCAGTGCCCGAAGTACAGAGGCACGAAGATATCTATCCTCAATATAATACCACCATCATTTCTATACATGACACCCCAATAAATGGTGACATCTATCCTACAAAAATTATCATGGCCCTACGGCCTCAAGCATGGTGAGCCTCAACTCCCAACTGATAGCCCCAACACTATCACATGATGGATTCTCACCATCCCCATGGATCTCTATGGAAAATACCCATAAAATTATACATAATATACAACTAAATAGGGCCTATACCCACATGAGTGGTTGATAACACATCATTACTAAGTTATCTTGTATACAAAAGACTCCAAACGATGAATTATCCAACATAAGTGAGGGGGTAATCACTAATTTAGAACCTAATCCACACCAATTCTAGAACCTCATGCCCCCGAGACCATTTCACTCAAACTGATGGTCATTCCATCCAAAATCACATAATCCTCACCCATATCCTGACAGCCTAGTTGTCTCAATCCAATGACTGAGTCTCCCAATCAGTGATTTTCATCACCCAAGTTCATCGGTACATACCTGTCCCAATGATCACAACATCTCAAAACAGATAGTCATCACTATCTCAATCCTTAGTCTAAGTCCATCATAATCCCATGGATATCACAAGTATTTCATACATAAAATTCAATTTATTATAAAAAAATTTAACAACTTGAAACAAATCAATCATCTCCCCAACCTAAACTGCCCAAGATTCTAAAAACCTCTTACTAGGCTCATTCCAATTGTAGTTTTGATTGAGCATTCCCATAGGCATCTCACTAGTTTCAATTAATTAATTAAAAGAAACCATTAAAATTAAAAGGTCTCACTCATCCAACACAGTGGTGTGCTAAAATAAACACCCCAAAACACTCATGAAATCATAAAGAAAAGTATGTACCACCTACCTCGTAGTCATAGAAGTAGGCACGTTTGACCTTAGCCTCTAACTTGAAATGATTTGGAAGGAATTATAATTTTAGACAAACACCTTGAAAATAGGAAAAAAATGACTCGCACAGATTTAGTGATAGGTGAGGTGAGAGAAAATAAGAATAGAAGATAGAGGATAAAGAGGCTTTTTAATACGGATCCAATGCTACGAATAGATTAAAGAATAGAGTTTGAATGAAATATTTGGATCAAAACCAAGGAGAGGAGAATAAGATAAAACCCATAGTTTTATAAACAATTTAGAGGAAAATATATGAGGAAAATATGTTTATATGAGGGGAAAATCATCGTTTCACCACTTTAATGGGCTACACGGTTAGCTCACATGATTTTCCCAATTGTGTAGAAACTATGAAACTCATATAGCTTAAGATTCAATCCCTGCATGGTTATACTGCACTGTTAGTCCAAACCATGTGCTAACCATGTGTGTAACAGTGTGAGGGTATTGCTCAAATGTAACTAAGTGTGTTTATTGTATATGGTTTTCCATAACCATGTGAAAACCATGTGAAAGACCTTTGCTAAAAAATTTAGAAGTCTCTTATAGAGATGCACCCCATCCTAGAAAGTTTCCCAAATTGTGCTTATTATAAATTTGGGCAACATAATTTTCACTAATATGTCATATAGTTAAATCTAATTGTGTGCCTTAGCTTACACTTAAACAAAACAGGGCCTTCAGGCCTCTGACGCACTTGAAACCCATCCAAACTCATGATTAATTTACCAATCCTATAAATCCATCTAAAAATATGGTTTTGGGTTAATGGAAAACTCAAAATTATGTTCTAACCAATGAGAAAAAGATTTAAATACCCAATAAACTCAAAAAATTAAAAATGAGAAAGGAATTCAACCCACTGTTGGGGTAGAAAGGGATGTAATCCTGAATAAGGGGAATGTTTCATTGGGTCACAAGGAGATTTTCCACATTGTGACAACTTAGAGGATGGTTGAGAAACCACTCATGAGTATGTAATTGTTAGAGAAGCATTCATGTATGGGTGTGTGGTGAATCATGGAATGGGTATGCCAAAAAGGAATGTGAAATGGTTTAAAGTATTGTTTGGTTTCTTTTAATTGGAAACTATTTTAGTATGGAAAAATGTTTTGATGTTAAACTATTTGGATTTGATATAAACTGTTTTAAATTTTTTATATAATTTTTTTATATAAATGGGCCAATATTTTCTATCATAGTTTCATGAGTAGGGAAGTCATTTGGGGAAGGCCTACTAAGTTTCATTACTCAACCCTGCTTTGGAACCTTGGTTCTTTTTCAGATATCATTCATCAGGATATAGGAAAAGGTAAAGTATCACACTTCTTTAGTGGTGCACCATGATACTTGGTATGTTTTTTGGTGTTGGAGCATGGAGCATGTTTAGAGTTATGAATCTATGTACTTGGAGTCTTTGGGTTTTATTGGTTTTGTCTTCTGATGTGTACTTGTTGTTTAGTTATCTTTCATTGTGTTACTTTGTGTAGTTTGGTTTTGATATCAATGGTATTACATAGAGTTGTTTTACGTTGTTATAATGAATCATGTAGTGGTTTAATTTGTTATGGAATGTTTGGTTTGGTTGTTTTATCTTTAAATGGGAAATCTTCCACCATCTATTAATGAATACCTTGACATTTATTTCCATCCTTTGGTGCCATGGGGTTGTCTCTTAAGGCCATGTAATATCCTTCTACCTTCTAAAGCCAGTGAGGAGGGGAGGGATGTTACAATTGGTATCTGCTGGTTCGATCCTTGACTAACAAGTGGTCATCCGTTCTATTGGTCTTGGATTTGAAATTCATTATGGTCTATTCCTTATTTCATGTAAGTATAAAGGATTAATATTTTAGGGACTTGAAATGTAGATTATAAAAAGTCATAGCTAACCTTTTTATGTTGAAATTAAAGTTACTAGGGATTTGGGTACATAAGTGTTTTTGAGACACTTATATGAATTCAAATATCATTTTCACGGGTTTATACAATGAGATGAGCATGACAAGAATCATAGAAATGACTTCCCAATAGGAGTGCATATTTCATTTTGAGTAATGATTTATGATGTGGTGTAAAAGTGTTAATTTTTGAAAATTGTTAAAGTTGTTTCCAAATGTGAGATTTTGAAAATGAATGAAATGGTTATTTTGAAAATGGTATTATTTTCAAAAGAATTCTGAAATTTTAAAAAATGGATGAATGTGGAAAATATAAAATTTTGGAAAAGCAATGTTGTGAAAGTGTGATGTGATGGAATTTGAAATTGTTAATCATTCATTTGCTAGAGAATAAGACTTATGTAGTATATTTCCTATATAGAAAATGGAACCTAGTAGGAATCATAGTAACCAGTCAGAGGAAGTGGCTAAGAACATGGTTTCACTTGAGCCACAAATGAACCAACAACTGGTTCAGAGTATAGTCTAAGACCTTAAAGCTATGGATAGAGGGAACAAAAAGGATAAACCAAGGAAACTGGATGATTCGATCTAGTTCTAGAAACATAACCCACCCATCATTCAGGGTGATTATGAACTAAAAAAGTTAGAGGTATAGATGAATAGGATGAACTGGATCTTCGATTCATTGGCACCCTAGCAGAGCTGAAAGTCAAGCTGGAGATGTTTATATTGGAGGATCTTCCACACCAGTGGTGGGATTTAGCGGTTCATTCTAAATTAGACCAATTCCTTTCATGAGATGATTTTGAAGAATTATTCAAAAAACAATTCTATCCTCTTACATTCAGGATTTCTACAATGACATATTTCTTTATCTTAAAGTAGGAGCCTCACAGTATCAGAGTATGCAGATAAATTTATGAATTTAGTCTTCTTTGCACCTAAAGTTGCAGCTAATATATCCTTTAAGGCATGCATATTTAAATCGTGTATGAGGTTTGATATTCATTCAAAGATTGGTGTGATCTGTATTAAGGATTATATAGAGATGGTTAATAGAGATACGGTGGAACAAAGAGACATGTTAGGATATATGGGTGGAGGGATCATGTTAATAGCTATGAGAAATAGTGGGAACTCTAATTCTAGGATAAATAGGAAGAGGGAAACCTATTTCTAAGGTTTGGGGATGACTTATAATTAGATAGTTGGATCAGTAAATCTTCCTCCATGGCCCAAGAGAAAAGCTGGATATTTCCAATGTGTCTTGTTCAACCACATAAAGAGAGAGTTTACAAAACCACCTATAGAATTCCCTAATTGTAATAAAATGGGGAATATTCAGTGATATTTTCATAGTGATCTGAGGTCAGGTGTTTCGAACACTTATCATGTGTCACATACATCGTATGCTTCAACAAGACGAGGTCAGCAGAACAATCCTAATTAGCAGAATATAGCTATCCATGGTGATTCTAGGAATAATATGACTCCTTATTAGGGGAAATCTGAATAAGGAAATAAGGAACACAGTGTCATGAGTAAGAAATTATATGGATTTGAGAAGGTTATTCTGGATAATCAGACCAGAACATCAACCGTGAGAGGTATGATTCTTTTTAATTCTACCATTATGCATGTTTTTTTGATACAGGTGAATCCCCATACTTTATTTCTTCTTATTATGTTGATTCTCTATGTTTATATATTGATATTATTCCCTCAATGTTAAAACTTAAAAATCCTTTGGGTCAAATATAATGTCAAGCCTTTTTGTGTTGAGCATGTTCTATAACTATTGATAAAGCTCGGTTGATATGGGATTTCTCAGTGCTTGAGATGGATTTCTATGACATAATCCTTGGTATATATTGGTTGAATATGTTCAAGGTTCACATCAAATATTATAGAAAAAAGGATAGTTTCATTACTAATGATGGAATATAGTATCTCTTTAAAGGAGATCGGAATAAAAATACAGGTAAAATGGGATTTTTGGCACTAGAAATTGGAATTATCTCATACCATTTGGTAGATATAACCTTACAATCAAAGGAAGATATCAAAGATAACAGTTTTCCAGTTATTTTTGATCATTTTCTAGATGTTTTTCTTGAAAATTTCTTAGGGTTTCTACCCACAAGAGAAGTGGAGTTTATATTTGATCTCATTTTGGGGACCAGTCCTATTTACCTTTCATCTTATCGAATGGAACCAATATAATTAAGTGAAGTGAAATTCTATTTGGAAGAGATATAAAGAAAATGATTCATTCAACCTAGAACATCTCCCTAGGCAGCACTAGTGTTGTTTGTAAAAATGGTATATGGAACTCTAAGTATGTGTGTGGATTATAATAAGATTAAACAAGTTACAAAAAATAATTGGTATCACATCCACACATTAATGATTTGTTTGATAAATTTAAGGAGATCATTGGTTCTCTAAATTTGAATTTTGATCAGGATATCACCAATTTTGGGTTTGGAAGGAGGATATTCCAAATACATCATTCAGGATTAGATATTCCCATTATGAATATGTCGTTATACCTTTCGATCTTACAAATGCGCTATAAGTTTTTATGGAATTTATGAATCCGATATTTTAGAGGTATCTATATTATTTTGTGGTGGTTTGTTTGGATGAAATACTAGTGTATTCAAGGACAAGGGATGAGCACAAGAAACACTTACAGAAAGTTTTAGGAATCTTGAGGTATCATTGTTTTTATTCCAAACATTCAAAGTGTGTTTTTTATATATAATAGCTACACTTTCTTGGACATTAAATCTCTAGAATATGTGTTTCTATGGATCTAAAAAATATGTTATCTCTTTGAAACTGCCAAATAATGCCTTTGAGAAACGTAGTTTCCTTATCTGACTATTTATTATTGACATTTTGTTCATGATTTCTCATGACTAGATTCAAAAATGATAGTTTTTACAAGGATGAATGTTCCATTCCAATATAATAATGAATGTAATAAGTGTTTTTAAGATCATAAATTTCACCTTGAATTAGAACCTATCTTGATATTGTTGGAATCTGGAAAAGGTTATGTAGTGTATTGCGATACTTTGGAAGTAGGGTTTGGATGTGTTCTCATGCAGGGAGATCATGTTGTTGCTTATTTCTCAATATAGTTATAGTTTCATGATAATAACTACCCAACACCAAATTTGGAGTCAGATTTCATAGTCTATGCTTTGAATTCTTGGCACCATTACCTCTTTGGTGAGAAATTTATTGTATTTATAGATCATAAAAGATTTAAACATGTTTTCTCACGAAGGGATTTGAATCTTAGATAAAGAAGATGGATGAAGTATCTCTAAATGTTTTACTTTTACTTAATGTATACAACAAGTAAAGGAAATTTGGTGGCTGATGTATTAAGAAGAAATTCTTATGTTCAATTGGAAAAAAAATCATCAAAAAAGTGGTAGTTGATGTCATTCATAGCTGACATGTACTTGTAATGTGAATAATGAGGTGATGTTGCTATTTTCTTTCTAGTTTTTTGTTCCTGATTTGGTGGAGATGGTTAAATAGGCATAGAAGTCTAATTTAGAATGTGTTTCTATGAGGAAAAAACTCAATGGAAGGGAGACCATTAAGGGATAGAAGATGAATGATAGTTTAGTGTTGTGGTTTCAAAATTGGATGGTTTAACCTATAGATTTTCAGGAAAAACTTCTTAATGAATGCCACCATTCAAAATAGGATGTTCATCCTAGGATACAAAAGATGTATAAAGCATTGAAAGAACAGTTTTGGTGGGTCTTAATGAAAATGAAGGTGGTTGAGTTCATTTCAATATTATTAACTTGTTAGCAGGTTAAATCAGAACATCAATGACTAGTAGTTATGCTGCAGTTTTACCTATTTTTATTGTTAAATGGGAGTAGATAGAAAAATATTTTATAACAAGTATATTAATAATGGTTTAGAAACATGATTCCCTATGGGTGATAGTGGATCAACTCACGAAGTTGGACCATTTCATCCCTATTTGTGAATCTCATATGGTGGATGACATGACAAAAATATATATCCATGAAGTGGTAAAGAGGCATGGAATACCAGTTTTGATAGTTTCATATTGAGATCAAAGGTTTACATCTCATTTCTTGAAATACTTATTGAAATATCTTTGGAATCAGTTGAGTATGACTACAGTGTATCACCCTTAGAAAAATGGGAAATCTGAATGGATGATACAAACATTGGAATACATGTTATGGGCTTGTGTAATAGATTTTGGTAGATCATGGTAAGAGTATGTACCATTATTGGAGTTATCATATAACAATAGTTATCAAGCCTCGATATATATGTCTTCTTTTGAAGCATTATATGGGATTCCTTCTCATTCTACACTTTGTTGGGTGGAATCATG
Source organism: Viscum album (assembly GCA_963277665.1). NCBI lineage: Eukaryota > Viridiplantae > Streptophyta > Magnoliopsida > Santalales > Viscaceae > Viscum > Viscum album. Next base: position 1,888,304,124 of record OY728127.1, on the reverse strand, counting down.
TGAGACTTTACTGGTTGGGATGATCCTTATCCAAGAAACAATATAGAGGATTCAGTTGATCAAGAAATAGATGGAGATGACACAGAGTCATCAGAAATTGTATGTAGATCCTCTTTGATGGCCATTGTCATTTGAGGTGAGTGATATTGTGTTCTTGAAGATCTATCCAAGGCTTGGACATCATTGTTTTGTGAATCATGGAATTTTATATTCTAGACACATAAGACCTTTTGAGATATAAGAACGGGTAAGAGAGGTGGCATATCAATTTACATTTCCACCATGGTCCAGTGATGTGCATATTTTGTTTCATGTATCTCAGTTTAAAAAAGTATCAGATTGATCTTGACCATGTGATTCGATGGGATCGTGTTGAACTAGATCTGGATACATTATTGTTGTACATGCAAGTTTATATTGTTGATAGGCATGTGAAATTATTACATGGGTAAAACAATGATTTAGTGCAGGTTTTATGGTAACATGTTCAGATTCAGGAAGAGACTTAGGATTGGGAGAAGGAAATGATCGAGAAATGGCATGAACTCTTTCGGAAAAGTAGTGGTTTTATACTTTCTAGGGATGGAATAAATAGTGGTGTGGAGAATTTAACATCCCCATTTTCAATTAAGTAACCCATCATTTATGATTTTTAATTATATAAAGTGTTTTGGTGATGTTTGGGAGGGTTTGTAAACCTTTCAAAATGTTTTTGGGGATTTTCTACAGGTGCAAGGTTTGAGAATGGTTTGTGGAAACCATGAAAATACTAAATAAAGTTGTTCATAGTGAGATAAGGGATAAGGAGAGGGTGCAAGAGCAGGCATGCAGTTTTTCCAAACCATGTACCCACCTATGAGAAACCGTGAAAAGTGGGGCAGTGATATTTTTCATGGTAGGCACCCAGTTTGTCTAACCATGTGGGCCAACTATGTGAGTTGATCCTTATGGCTTATCTTGGAACACAGTTAGCACGCAGTTTTACCTAACTGTGTGACTAACTATGCACAGTTTAAAAATGATCCTAAAAAAGTGGATTTGGGTCAGGATTATGTCTTAACCCCTCATTTTTTCTCCAAATTGACCCTATATCAATATTTCTTCCTCCCAAAGGTTGTGGAACCCTTCCCTATTGAATTTTAATCATTCTAGAGTAGTTTCTTGGTACATTGATGCCTAATTCCTTTAGTAAGTCTCCTTTTATGGTATTTTTTTGTGGTTTTTCTTAGATCTACTTCCCTCTATCTCTCCCTCTCTTGGTTTATTAGATCTAGTCTTCTATGGATATATATAAGGTTTTTTATGCCAATAATTTTTATATTTATATTTTTTAATGATAGGTTAAGATATATAAGGTATGTTTTTAGATATTCAACCCAGTTTTTTTGGCATTTTAGTGCCATTCTTCATTCTTTCCGTACATCCTAATGTGGGTGGCTTCACTCTCAACTCCTCTTCTTAGAACTTGAGGGATTAGTTTCAAATTGGTTGAAATTCAGGAAATTTATTGTGAAATTTTTGTGAAATTCATGGTAAAACCCTTTTTTAGTGATGGTTCAAGTATTTTATGGATTTTTAGTAAAATTTTTGAAGTTTGGAAAGTGGTTTTGAAATGTTCTTTGTTTTCTAGATTTTAAAATGTTCATTTTAAAATATAGATTTTCTATATTTTTGGTAAATGGTTTAATTGATATGTTTTCAATAAAAGTATGATTTTATTGAAATGTATTGACATTTTTTGTTTGAAAGGTTTTCAATAAAAGAAAAATTTTAATAAAATGGTTTGAAATGGTTGGTTTGAAATGGTTTTGGAATACATGGGTTGTGTGAGTTCATGACTTCAACGTGACCCTAAATAAAGGGAATGTATCATTATGGTACAAATGGATGTGACCCTAAATAATGGGCGTGTGTCATTAGGGCACAATGAGATTGAAATATTTGTGATGACTTAGTGGATAGACAAGAAACTGCTCATGGGTATGGAACTGTTAGAGAAGCATGCATGTGTGGGTGTGTAATGCATCATTGAATGGGTATTCCAAAAAGGAATGTGAAATAGTTTAAATTATTGTTTGGTTTCTTTTGCTTGGAAATTGTTTTAGTATGGATAAATATTTTGGTGTTAGAATGATTGGATTCAATATAAAATATTTTCAATAGTTTATATAAATGTGACAATATGTTCTATTCTAGTGTCATGAGTATGGAATTCATTTAGGGAAATATTACTGAATTTTATTACTCACCCCTGCTTTGGAACCTTAGTACTTTTTCAGAAATCATTCATCATGACACAAGAAAAGGTAAAGTATCACACTTATTTATTGGTTCACCGTAATACTTGGGTTGTTTTATAGTGTTAGATAATAGATCATGTTTGGAGTTATGGAGATACAACCTTGGAGTGTTTGGGTTTTGTTGGTTTTTCCCCTCATGTAATTTTTGGTTTAGTTATCTTCCATTGGGGTACTTTTTTTAGTTTGGTTTTGATATCAATGGTTTTACTTTGAGTTGTTTTACATTATTATCATTCATTATGTAGTGATTTATTTTGTTATGTCATGTTTGATTGGGTTGTTTTATCTTCAAATGGAAAATAACCTCCATCTTTTAATGAAGGCATTAGAATTATTTCTAGCTTTTAGCGCCTTGGGGATGTCGCTTAGGACCACGTAATGTCCTTCAACCTTATCAATCCAATGAGGAGGGGTGAGATGTTACAGTAACCACTTTATTAAATCTATGTATAAAGAAAATAAAGTATAATTTTATAATCACTATAAAAAATTGGTTTTAACAATGGTTTATAGTTTAAGTTCATGAAACCTCTACTAATAAAGTATATTAATTATTATTTAAAATATTGTAGTGGTTATTTATAACCTCCACTATATTTTTTTTATATTTTTGGATTTAGTGGGTGATTTTTTAAAGCCTCTATGAAATATTTTAAAAAAATATAATTAACCCCCATACCTAATCGTTATGGCCCAAACCCCCTCACTCCTATCGATACCGACTTCAGTGACCCCCCTCCCTTGATGACCCTTCTCCACATGATAGTGACCCCCAAAGATGACACCTCTCCCCCCTTTCCCATAAAATATAACCCCTGATAGTGGCACCACCCCTAACCCACTTCTCCTCAAAAACCCTTCCTCTTTCTCCCTATGCCTCGACCTAATTTCTCCTACCCATATCCCTCCGTGATTCAAACTTATCCAGCCTCATCTCCCCAAACTCTACACTTTATGTTTCCCATTACTCACCTCAATTAGCTTCTTCCACAACATCCTAACTTATTATTATGAGGGGTAATATTTATTTATTTATTTATTTTATGTTTTTATAGCACCCTAGCCCTATTATCCACCCGAACAATCCTTTCATGCTGATTTCCACTAGCCTTAGGCGCGCATCCCTATATGCCAAAGCCTAAAAACTAGTAGTGAGGGTGTAAAGGGGTGATAATTGGGGACTATACCCTCAAGTGATGATATAATAATGTTCTAATACATATAAAATAATCAGAAGAAAGGAAAAATGATAAACTTAAACCAGTAACCCTCCCTTGGTGGAAGCACAATAATAACATATAATAGTAGAAGCATAATCAACACCAGTAGTGGAAATAAATAAAAAATATATACCTGAAATTTGTATATACTAAGAATACATGCTTCCAATAAAGTTTATACATGTTAATAAGTATAAAAAGAGTCTCTCATGGCTGACCTCAATAAATTCATATTAGTAGAACACTGATAAAAAAAGGAAAACAATATAGAAGCTGCAGTTGAGTTAGGAACCTCAAGGTCCCTATCCTTCCATCTCATAAAACTCAGCCACCATGATCCATCACTAGAACATGAACCCTTACTTGAATTCCAAAACATAAAATATACACGCATCCTGAGGGGCCCATGTAGGGTGTGAGAATGAGTCTTAGTAGGCCACCACAAATGTGTTCCTACCTTACATTAATGATTTAGAAAGTGTGTATTAAAAAATAAATAAAGAATCAGAACATGTATAAAGTAAACACAAGGTTCCTTGGTGCTCAACAACCACCAGGAAACTATCACCTACATCAGCCATCATTAGAATAAATACAAAGGATAGGATCCTTATCTCATATCTCAAGTAATCCCATGACGTGAAATATCCCTAGGTGAAACCTCATGTTCCAACTCCAAATGTCACCCAACACCTCGTGCCATCAACCAAGTAAGAGACGTCCCAAAGGCATGCCCAATCAAGAATCTGGTCACTCATACCCCTTCTGAAAATCACCCATCAGCACAAAGGCTAAAATAAAGAGGTAAGTAGATATATTTCCTCAATATAATATCACATTAGGCTCAACAGATAACATCCTGAGGAATGACAATGTCTATCCACCCAAATGTATCTTGTCCCTATGGTCTCAATCAAGACGAGCCTCAGCCCCCAACCTATATCCCCAATGTTGTCACCTGATGTCTTCTCACCATCCCCATGGATTTCTATGTTAAGAACCCCCAAAAATATACCTTAGACACAAATACATGGGGTATCTACCCACATTATTGGTTGATACAACCTCATAACTAAGTCATCCTATGTGTACACGACTCCAAATGGTGCATTGGACAACAAGGGTGAGCAGAAATAACCAATTTAAAACCTAATCCACAATAATTCCAGCACCTCATGCCCCTACAACCATGTATCTCAAACCAATGGCCACACCATCCAAAATCACATGATACTTTCCCATATCCTGATGACCTAGCCACCTATATCTGATGACTAAGTCACCCAATCAGGGATCAGCATCACCCAAGTTCCTTGGTCCATGCCTATCCCGACGATCACATCGCCTCAAAATAGATATCCATCCCTATATCAATCCTCGAGATGAGCACATCATGATACCATGGGTATCACAAGATGTTCATACTTACAATTCAATTTAATATAAAAATATTAAACAACTCGAATCAAATCAATCATCACCTTAACCTGAACTGTCCATGATTACAAAGCCTCTCACTAGGATTATTCCCATTTTAGTCTTGATTTTACAAACCCTTAGACATCTAATTAGGTTAAATTAATTAATTCAAATCAAAAATTAAAAATACAAGGTCTCAACCTGTCAATACGATGACGTGCTAAAATGTGCACCCCAAAAACACTCATGAAATCACAAAGAAAAGTATGCACCACATAACTCATAGTCACAGATGTAGGTACATACTATCTTAGCCTCTAACTCAGAATGATTTGGAAGGAATCTAAGTTTTATATGAATTCCCTGAAAATAGGGTAAAATGACTCCCACATATTTAGCGGTCCATGAGGATATAGAAAAGAAGAATAGAAGCTATAGTATGAAGAGCCTTACTGAGAGGGATCCAATGCCCCAAACAGCTTTAAGAATAGAGTTTAGATAAAGGATTTGGATCAAAACTAAGGAGAGGAGAAGAAGGGTGTCCCCCTCTACTATACGCATGATTCGGAGGAGAATATAGGAGGAAAATAGGTTTATAGAAATAGGGGGAAAACAACATTTCACCATTTTAATGGGCCACACTGTTAGATCACGTGTTTTTCTAAACCATTCGGAAACCATGTGACTCCCGCTTATTAAGAGCCAATACTTTCATGGTTATCCTACATAGTTAGTCCAAACCATGCACTATCCGTGCGTGCTACAATGTGAGGGTACTGCCCAAATGGCGCTAAATGTTCGGCTTGTGCATAGTTTTCCCTAACTGTACAAAACACCTCTACTAAAAACTGAAAAGTTCTCACATGTCCATGCATCCTGTCCTGTATATTCTCTCAAACCGTGATCACTACAAATTTAGTCTACACAATTTTCACTAAGAGGCTGCATGGTTAAATCTAACTATTCACCTTAGCCTGCACTTAACCAAAATAGGTCCTCCAGGATTTTGACGCACCCAAAAACCATCCAAACACATGAGGAATTTACCAAGACTCTAAAACCATATAAAAATAATGTTTTAGGTTAATAGAAAACATATAATTAGGTTTTTATCAAGAATAAAAGAGTTGGCATACCCACCAAACCCCAAAAATTTAAAATGGGTGAGGAATTATACCCACTCCCAAAACATAGGATGTTGAAATCTCACCATCATAACACAGATCATACCCAAGATATAAAACATAAATCCAAGACGGTATCAAACTTACCTATCTATTTAAAATTAACCTAGACTACCTCAGTCTAAAAGGTCACAGGTCAACTACCTTAAGGGGCTCCCCACCTTAGGATTTACCTACCTCGATCGCATCCCAACCAATAAATCGATGAAAAATGATGGTCCACCAACCATCCCCAAACTCAAAGTCCTCCTATAATACATACTCACTCATATACCTCATCAGGTTATCCCATTTCATACCCGACACCCAGTAGAATACAGCACTACATCGGTTCCCACCGCATTCCCATGTCGTACATGGAACCTTCAAGGTCCCACATCTCATCAAATGTTTAAATTAGTCCGGGTTCCTCACACCTCAAATAAGTCCCACATCAAACCGATTCCCAGATTCCTATGCACCTCAAGTAACCCACATCTCCTCAATTCCCAAATTCCAATGCACCTCATACAAGCTAAACATCCATTTATGTCCACTTATAATTCATGTTTCCACATACCTGATACATATATATATATATAATGAATACATTATGATGCCAACCTACTAATGAGTGTCGGGTTAGTAAACAAATACATCTCCTTCTCCTTGTGCACCTAAATAGACATGTCACTAAATAGGCCATTCGAAAATAGAAAAAATGACAAGATTATGACCAAAACATTCCTCTAAACAACATTAGATCACCAGCCCGATTTGACCCTAGAATCTCTATGACATGAACTTGGCCTGAAGCCTGACTGCCCAAATCCTAGCCTCCCTACAGTGCTTCCCCAACCACCGGCCACTGAACCCACTACTGGGTCCCAATGTCTCTGACATGAACACTGTGTGTAACTTAAACTCAGCTACCATCACCTAGTAATTCTCTTGGTTTGATCTCATACACCTAAGTCTACCTCATTCCCTGACCACCAGCTATACAAGAAGGCATCCTACATAACCACTTGAGATGTTCGGCCTTCCCACATGCCTGAAACTCCTTTAGAGGCTGCTCACACTGAGTCTGGACATAACATGACTACCCATACTAGAATCACACAATCGACATCTCACTCTGAGGTGGACTTCCTATGTCTTGGCCTAATTAACCTACTAGAACTCCTCTTAGCCTCACTTCCTACTATCTAAAGTGTCACCACTAAATTCGGCTAACATCATCACCTGACTCAAGTAAGATCGTTCTGCCAATGTTCCCTCAGTTATGAGCACCTGATTCATAACCTCTACGAATAAGGTCAACCTAAAGAAGTTTAATTGCACCCGAATGGCATGCTATAAACCATCTAAGAAATTACTCAACCTCGAGGTTTCATCACTCACCATGTCGGGTGCGAATCAAGACAACTTGGTGAATGTCATTTCATAGTGCATGACCGACATGTCACCCCACAATAGGATCAAGAACTCCTGATCTCTCTCTACCATCAACATCTCTAGGAATAAGTTCTCAAAGAACCTGACCTCAAAGTCTTTCCAGGACAATCCCTCATGTCTTCCTACCTAATCCTGCACATCCTACTAGTTATTGTCTTGTCCTCTGAGCATGTACATAGCTAGATTCACCCTTCAACCTAGGGATGTCTCAAGTTTCTTGAAGATAATCTTCATGGGATTGATCTAATTATCATCTTCCTATGGTCTACCCTCACCCAGAAACAATGGAGGGTGTTGTGATTGGAATTCCCACATTAGATATTCCATAGAAGGATATACTCCCTCATCTCCCATGTCAAACCCCTGGATTACATGAAACATACTTTCATAGATCTTCTCTTCAAGATATGGCCCAAAATCTATCAAATCTATTAGATTCCCCGCCAGCATCAAAGCTTATACTTTAGCCTATACCTGAGCCCATTCTAGAGCCTATGCATGTGACTCATGATCTTCCTGACCCTCAAGTATCTCAACATATTCCTGTTCTAGAGACACCCTACCACCACCACCTGATGCTCCATTTGAACCCATCCAGGTGGAAACCCACTGAATACTAAAACATGGTCATACATCCCATATAACACACAAAAACGGACACACACATGCACACACACACACACACAAATCGCAAATAGGGAAATTGATAATAGGAAACGCAGTCTCACCACCCTTAACCTTCCCTATCGCAATCATGTCACATGAAATCCTAACCTTATGGCCTCCTTACCCACCCATATCAGATCCAAGTATCAAATATTCCTCATGACACACCCATCCTGATGAACAATGTCACCTCAATACGACAACCACATCGCCCAACCTGGTGATCAACATCACCCCATACCATCATACCTTCTTGTTCCTATATGAGCCAGGACCATATGCACACACAAACACACACACACACACACACACATATATATATATATCAAATATCTCAAAAAGATTTAATTGTGTCCACTTTCATGGGAAGGTTGAGAAAGAGTCCACTAAAGAGAATCTGGGTAGGAAAACACTGCTTGTCTTTTTAGACAACTCAACCCCACTTAGTGAAATATAGCCCCCCACTGGAAATCGTAAGAATTCTATCATAGGCACATTAATATATAATTTTAAACATACTAAGTGCCTAAAAAACCTTAAACATACATAAAAACACCCCATTCCATATCGAGCCAAGGGTCCATATCATAACAGGTAACAATAACATGTAAGTGCACTACTCAAGGTGGAAATCAAATCAACTCTAAAATGAGAAAAACAGAACAACAATTCCCACCCCTGATAACTTGGTCTCTCCCCCATGCATGGAGCTGCAGGCACCCAAAGATGAGATATTAACCTAGTCATGAAAACATCCTAATATCCAGTATACCATAACCTAAATAGTAAGGCCAAGAAAGAGGTAAAATAAACACCTCTAATACCATTTGTAGCACCCTGGCCTGATTATCTGCATGAACAATGATTTTAGGATGAGTGAAACTTGCCTTAGCCGTGCCTCCCAATATTCCAAAGGTTTTTGACTAGAAGTGAGGGTGTGAAGATGTAATAGTGGGGAGACTATACCCTTGGGTGATTTTATAATAATGGTATAATAAATATAAAATAAACAACAGAAAGGAAAGAGTGACAGAATCGAACCGGTAACCCGCCCTTAGTAGAAGCACATCAATAACACGTAATAAAAGAAGCACAATCAACAACAACAGTGGAAATAAAAAAACAAGGAAAACATGCCATTTGTATATACTAAGAAGAACATGCATCCAATATAGGTTATACATGTCAATAAAAAGAAAAGAGGGTTACCTGTGTCCAACCTTGATATATACATATAAGTAGCATGCTGATACAAAAATAGGAAAGCAAAAATAGATATCCATTATATTCAAGAACCTCAAGGTACCTAGCCTTCCATATCATGTAACTCAACCACTAGATCCAGCTCTAGATCCCAAACCCTTTCCTGAATGAAAAATCATGAAATATACTTGCGTACCAGGGGCCTATTTAGTTTGTGAGAATGAGTCTCAGTAGGCCATCATCAACATGTTCCTACCTTACATTTGTGATTAAGAAAGTATGTAATAAAAATAAATAAAGCACCAACACATGCATAAAGTAAACACCAGCTTCCATGGTTCTCAAAAACCACTAGGAAGCTATCAACTGCTTTGTCCATTTCTGGAATAACTGAGGAGTGGATCCTTAGATCATATTTAAAGGAATACACTGCTATCAAATAGCCCTAGGTGAACCCTTAGGTTATACCTCCAAATGTCACCCAACACCTCATGCCATTAATCAAGTAACTGACATCCTGAAGGGGTGTCCAATCAAGAATCTGGTCCCTCAAACCCCCTCTCGAAAGCACCCATAGGCTCAATGCTCGAAGTACAGAGACACTAATACATCTATCCTAAATATAATATCACCATAATATTAATATACGACACCCCAATAAATTGTGACATCCATCCTACCAAAATTATCATGGTCCTATGGCCTTAAGCAAGGTGAGCCTCAGCTCCCAACCGACAGCCCCAACGCTATCACCTGATGGATTCTCACCATCCTCATGGATCTCTATGGAAAATAACCAAAACATTATACATAATACATAACTAAATAGGGACTTTAACCACATTAGTGGTTGATACCACCTCACCCCTGAGTTATCTTGTATACACAAGACTCCAAATGGTGAATTATCCAACACAAGTGAGCGGGTAATCACCAATTTAGAACCAAATCCACAACAATTATAAAACCTCATGAACATGCGACCATGTCACTCAAACTGACGGTCATTCCATCCAAAATCACATAATCCTCACCCATATCCTGACAACCTAGCCGCCTCAATCTAACGATCGAGTCACCCAATCAGTGATTAGCATCACCCAAGTTCCTTGAGCTATACCCGTCCTAATGATCACATCATCTCAAAACAGATAGCCATCACTATCTCTATCGTTAGGCAAATCCCATCATGATCCCATGGATCTCACAATTAGTTCATACATAAAATTCAATTTATTATAAAAAAATTAAACAACTCGAATCAAATCAATCATCTCCCTGACCTAAACTTCCCAAGATTCTAAAACCTCTCACTAGGCTCATACCATTTGTATTCTGGATTGAGCATTCCCATATGCATCTCATTAGGTTCAACTAATTAATTAAAATAAACCATTAAAATTAAAAGGTCCCACTCTGTAAAAACAATGGAATTCTAAAATAAACACCCCCAAAACACTCACAAAATCAGAAAGAAAAGTATGTACCACCTACCTCATAGTCATAGACATAGGCATGTCCGATCTTAGTATCTAACTTGGAATGATTTGGAAGGAATTAGAATTTTAGACAAACAACTTGAAAATAGTAAAAAAATGACTCGCACAGATTTAGTGATAGGTGAGGTGAGAGAAAATAAGAATATAAGATAGAGGATGAAGAATATTTTTTATACGAATCCAATTCCACAAACAGATTGAAGAATAGAGTCTGGATGAAGGATTTGGATCAAAACCAAGGAGAGGAGAATAAGGTAACCCCTATAGTAGTATAAAAAATTTGGAGGAGAATATAGGATGAAAATATGTTTATAGGAGGGGAAAATCAGCATTTCACCACTTTAATGGGTTACATGGTTAGCTCGCATGATTTTCCAAATCATGTGGAAACCGTGCGGCTCCTACAACTTAAGATTCAATCCTCACATGGTTAGCCTACACAGTTAGTCCAAACCATGTGCTGACCATGCGAGTTACAGTTTGAGGGTATTTCTCAAATGCATCTAAGGGCGTGTCTTGTGAATGGTTTTCCCTAACCATGTGAAAATCATGCGAAATCCCTTTGTTAAAAATTTTAGAAGTCTCTCATGGCCATGCCCCCATCCTAGACAGTTTCCAAAATTGTTCTTAGTATAAATTTGGGCAACATTAGTTTCACTAATAGGTCATACAGTTAAATCTAACTATGTGAATCAACTTACACTTAACCAAAAAAAGGCATTCAGGCCTCTACTGTACCTGAAGACCGTCCAAACTCATGAGTAATTTAACAATCCTCTAAACCCGTATAAAAATATGTTTTTATGTTAATGTAGAACTCATAATTATGTTCTAACCAATAAGAAAAGTACTGAAATATCCACCAAACTCGAAAAATTCAAAATGAGAAAGGAATTCAACCCAATCAAAAAACATAGGATGTTACATTTTTCATGTTGTATTGAATCATTTTTATGTTGAATTGTTGTTCTATCAAATCAATACCCCACCTCAGTCAATGATAAATTTGGGTGATGTTAGAAATGTATTTTTCATGATTTATTAAACATTTATAACTTTATATTTGAATATATAGGTATAAGAGTTTCAATCTGATACTTATGGATAAAGTTTGATTAATTTACCTTGAAACACATCATACTATTCCAAGGGTTTAGAATAATTTTTATATTATGAAATTGAAACCCGATCAGTGGATGGTAAAATAAAATTTCTATCTCATGATTGAAAATTCATGTGATGGTTAAATAGAAACAAAGTATATGAGAACTTGATATTGAAATAATTTTCTACTCGATATGTATGTTGTATTTTTCCCAGTGAATTGAATGTTATGGAAATTCAAAAACAATGACTATACTTTCAATGAAATAAAAAGTAACCCACTATAGGAGGATTCAGTTTGAGGCATGATAAATGAAACATTTTTATTTATAGGAGAAAATTTACAATATTTTAATAGATAAACATAAACTCTATTTGATCTTGAGTAGGTTAATCTTACTCAGAACTTCATTAACCAAAAAAAGAGTTTTATTAATTAGTTGAAGAAGAAAAACAAGAATTGTGTGAAGGGTGTTCCAAGTATTTAAATTTATCTTTTTCTACTTAAGTTACATCATATAAAGTGTATTTTAGCATTACTAACAAATTAGTGTCATGATTTTAGAGTTTCTTCATGGTGAATTTAGTGAAACTAGGATCCATACATCATTCTGTGAGATGATAAAATCATCAGTAGACCTGAACATGATAGTACAAAGATATATGAATGACCCAATGATTGCATGCTTTAGTGGGGAGAAGAGACATATAATTAATAATTCATAATATTTCATACAAGTATATGTAATTCAATTATAAATAATGAGATTAAAATTTAATGCTACACTAGGAATAAGCAGAATATGAAAACTCCCGCAAAGGTACTATGCTACTTTCCTCTGAAACCACGATTTAAAATATTATTCATAACATATAAGAGTATATATTACATGAAGTTATATGATCAAGATAATAAAAATGATGGATTTAAAAGACATCCAAAATATTCAACATCATGGAATGTGTTTGATTCATTTTATCTAGATTTGTCTTCTGATCCTATGAATGTACATTTGGGATTGTCTTATGATGGTTTTAACCCTTTTTGGTACTTTTGAGTACTAATTATATCATATGGATAGTTTTTATGATCCCCTATAATCTACCTCCATGGATGCATATGAAGAAGACTTCCTTAATTAATTTGATGATTATTCCTAGAATTCAAATGCTTGGATATGAAATTGATATATACCTTCAACCTCTAATCAAAGAATTGTAGGAATTATGGGATCATGGTTTTAAAAAATATAATTCTTAAATGAGAAAACTATTCAAAATTCATGATGATTTAATGTGGATAATTAGTGACTTTTCTAGACCATGAAACTTATCCAGTTAGAACACTCATACTGGTTTGGCTTATCCAGTTTTTTTTTTTGAACCTCAATAATTACCTCATAATAGAAAATGGAATTTTATATTTCATTATATATTTATTGATGCTTCTCATAAATTAATGTCTAACAATACAAAATTAAATGGAGATATTGAATTGATAAAGTCACCAAAGGTGTTATCTAGTTCAAATTTCATGGGAAAATTAATGAATATCATAATAGAATTTGGAAAATGTAATTGGTTTAATGAAGGGGGAAAGTGATACAAGGTATAATATCCAAAGTAATTATAACACAAAAGTTCTAGAAAATGAGTATATTTTTCAAACATAATTATTAGGAGTTTTTTTATATGTCATAATCTTCACATAATTCATATTGAAAAGGAAATATGTGATAATGTAATTTTTACATTTATTAACAAGTATGGTAAATTGAAGGATCACCTTAATGCTCATAGGGATATGAAATTAATGAATATAAAGTGTTGGTTGTGGGAAAATGAGAATGGAAATTATAGTTCAACTATTTTTACAATGAAAAATTATGAGAAATATGTATTCCTTATATCTTTAAGGAATATAAAATCACTAGATGGAAATTCAAAAAACATTTCACAATGTGTTGACTTAAAAAATTGAAAGCAACATGTATTGAAAAGTCATGACTCACATATTATGATGGAGAAATTATTTCTATTATCATTTCAAAATATGTTACCTGAAAAAGTAACTAAATTTATTATTGAGTTGTATACCTTTTTCTAAGATATTTTTGGATAAAATATAAATAAAACAGATCATGATTAACTTCAAGAAATAATTTTTTGACACTGTCATTTTGTGATGTTATTTCCCCCTTTATTTTTTACAGTTGTGATTCATTTGGTTATTAAAGCTAAACTTAGTGGACTGGTATACTATATATGGATGTATCTGATCAATAGGCATGTTAATTTTTTTTCATTGATGAATTCAATCGTATCAATTCATTGTGTAAATTTTTTCAATATGATTCTTATTTTTTTCATCAAGTACTGGGGTCATTTTAAATCATATGTGAAGAATAAAGCTCAACTAGAAGGATTTATTTCCGAAGGTCACATAGCTAAAGAGTTCGTGAACTTATGATCTAGGTATTTGGATGGGATTTAGGATAGATTAAATTTTTTTGTATGTGTTGACAACATCTCTAATATATATCATTCTAAAAACTAGTCATCAATCTTTGGATCTATTGGATTACTAGTTGGAAAGGGGTTATATTTCACACTTACCAAATTGGAGTTACTACAAGAATATAGATATGTTCAACTCAATAGTTATATTGTATATATATTTATTAAAAATTTGAGATTTCAAAAAATGATATGACTAAGTGGTTGAGCTTAAAATGAGTTAGAATTAAAAAAAATATGTTAATAAGAATATTTTTGAATGGTTCACCCTTCATTTAAGTATATAGTCATATTTATATTATTAATGTGTAGTTATTTTGTCTATATTAAAAGTAAAACCAAATATCTTCTTGTCAAGATAATTAATATTGATAATCAATCTGATATATCAAATTATTTGAAGTTTCTTGCTTACGATACACTAGGGAAGGCTAAGAGATTTGATGCCTACATATTCATGGCTTCAAGTTTCATACAATTTATCATAAAAACGTCTTGAAAACTCAAAATAGCAGTGCATTTACACTTGAAGAGGTGGGATACTATGAAAATATGATTTATATAATTGAATTAAACTATCATGCCCAATTTATAGTTGTGTAATTCAAATGAAATTGGTTAAAAATTTAAAGGGGTATAATAAAAGATTCATTTCATTTTACTTTTTTCAACTTATCTCTCTTGATATATACCGGTGAGCATTTAGAGAATGATCCATTTATCTAGGATTTACAAGTGAATATGGTTTATTATGTGGATAATAAAATTCATAAAGGTTGGAGTATGGTTGTAAACATAAAACATATAGACTTTTATGATATGGGTGAAGAAGGGAAATCAGTACTTTTTAACAGTGAACCTCATCAACCAAAAAACATTCAATATTTTTTTCCTAAAAATATTGAAATGATAGAACTTGTGAGAGAGGGTGAAAATGATGAACTCAGCACTATGAAGGTTACTAATAAAGAATAAAATGAAGATGAAGATAATTTAATGTAGAAATTTTTAATTAAACTATGCTATAATTTACAATTTATAAGTGTTTCATAAATTTATACTTTGTTATTTTTTTTCCTTTTTTTGTAAAAAACATATAGTTCTTTTTTTTATAAATGTAATATATTATAAACTATTTGATGTGTAGGAATTTCAAGAACAATTTTTTTGATATCCTAGCCAATCAACATCTTATAGTACACCACCAATAACATTATCTTCAATAGATTTGAGTGATTTCATTTTACCAGAGACTTATAGTGAGATAGGAGCTACCCTAGATGATATTGGTAGCCTACCATCTTATGTACCTATGGAAATGGAGTAGTTTTTCACTCCTCCATCTTGGGGATATTTGTTAGTTACCATTACTATTAGGTATACCATTGTAAAAAAAACTACATATTTTATTAATTGTTTAATTCAATTTTCAAATAAATAAAGATAACAATAGAAGATATATAAATATGAGCACAACAGATGTATGGGACTTGAAAGGATTAAAAATTATCATTCCATTTGATGAGTTTGGAGTGCTTATCGGTGATACTATCAGAATCTATGGATATTTTCTTGGGTAGCTTTCTTGAAAAATGGAGATATTTCCCATTAATTATAAGTATTGGAGGCATATTCCCATAGCTTGAAAAAATGAGGTGTTTGATAACCAAGTAAAGGTAATGTTAATTTAATATTCCTTTATAACTAATTTAAAAGACATGATTTAAATTATTAATATACTTATATAGTGTTATTTTTTTTATTTCTAGATATTTTTTTATTTTGATCCCCCGATTCCATTTCATGCCCATGGACCCTGAAAAATTTATGCAAGAAATTGAGAGACTTTAAATGGTGATTATGGAATGAGTTTAATGAAACATGTATGAGCTCTCAAAAAATGTTTGAGAAAGTTCCTACAGGCATGTCTCATGAGTAATGGAAGATATTTTTTGATATTAACATAGATACAACTCATAAGGTAATTACATATTTTATAGTATCTTAATAACATCAACATAATAAAACTATATATTTTTTGTTAATGTTTCTTTTTTTTTTGTATGAATTACCTAAAAAAATACAATGAATCATGAAATATAATTCATTCCCCATTTCACCCAGTCACTGATTTTTTCTAGAAAAAGAACAATCTTGGTTATACTACATAAATTACTATTCATACTATTTTATTAAAACAAAATAATTATTTTCTAACTTGTATATATATTTTTTATAAAGGCTAATGAATTAGGTCACTTGCTTGTTTAGAAAAATATTTCTCTTAAAGTTCATAGTAAACCTCTTACAATTTTATAAATGAACCTACCTGATATGTAGGAGTAAGTAATTTTCATTACTATTTTATGTTATTTCATTACATAAAAACATAATAATAAAAAAAAATATTATAACAACAAAAAATCATTAAACCTAATTAAATGGATTTGACTACATGGATTAAACTTTTCTAATTAGAACTATTGTCATTATTTAATCTATGTAGTTGACCACAATTAATTGGGTTTAAGGCTTATTTATTGTTATAATTTAATTTTCATTATTATGATTTTATAGTACTGAAATAACATTAAATATTAATGAAAGTTTTATTAATTATATAATATTATGAATTTTAGATAATTTAAAAAATCATTATTAGTATTTTCTATTAACAAGATAAAATTCAAGTAGCTCGAGATGTAAAACCTTCAGAATCATCATCGATTTCCCAGAATATTAAAGTTGCAATAATTTTAGGGGAGGAGAATCTCGAGTTTGTATGAGGGATGGGTTCCAGGCCTACTCCATTAGATTTCTTTAGTAGATAATCATAATCATTTACTACTACACATAGTGGGGGTTTGAGTAGTGTTGTTGATCGGGAAGCATAAAGAAAAATTTCAAGGATGAAATAAAAAGTGAAAGGATATGAATCCTATAGGAAAACACAAGATTAGTGGTGGTTAAAAATGGAAAATTTCTTAGTTTCTATACTTCATAAGATTGAAGGCATGACCCTTGAGGAAATTTCCATCCTTATAGCTTATCCTACCAAGGTAAATTCAAAACTCAATCCTAGACTCAATAAATAGTTTTATAAGATATTAATGTTTTTAAAAACATGCATCAGGGGTTCAAAACAGAAAAAATGGTTTTATATAAACATTAAATCCTAGTAAAATAACAATATATTAATTTTTGAAATGTAGTAACTGATGACACATCAATCTGGGTTATGGTTTTCCTAGGATGCACATAAACACGTTTTTGTTATTTCAAAACACTAAAATGTGTGTGTTGTGATCAAACCCATATAAAAGAACCTCATAAATATGTGAAATAACAAGAAAATAATTTTTTAATTATTTATATAATTTATGAGTAGACAACACGTCCATACGATGTGTGGTGTTTCCAAAATGACTCAATTAATAGTTTTAAAAGATACTAAAGTCTTTAAAAACATGTATTATGGGGTCAAAACCAAGAAAACAACATATGATGGTCATTAAATCATAGGAAAATTACCATATATTTATTTTTAAAATATAGGAACCAAATCCACATCAAAATAAGTTATGGTTTTCCTGATATTCCCATAAACATGTTTTTAGTATTTTAAAACACTAAAACATGCATGTAATGGTAAAAACCATAGTAAACAACATCATATTGACATGAAATCATGGAAAAATTATGTTTTAATTATTTTTGATATGTATAATAACAAAAAAAATTCATCTAATGTTTTCTGTTCTCGGAAATACTCGATAATAAATTTTAAAAGATACCAAAGTCTTTAAAAATGTGCACCATGGGGTAAAAACTAAGAAAACAATTTTAGATGACCATGAAATAATAGGATAATGACCATATATTTATTTTTAAAATGTAGGAACTGATTCCATGTCAATCTCAGTTATGGTTTGGATGAGATTCTTGTAAACACCTTTTTATTGTTTAAAAATAATAAAACATGTGTGTAATGGTCAAAACCATAAAAAAGACCTCATATTGATGTGAAATCATGACACAAACATAGTTGTATTATTTTTGATGTGTAAAAGTATAAAAAACATCCATAGAATGTTTAGTGTTCTTGGAATGACTCAATAAGTAGTTTTAAAAGATATAACAGTTTTAAAAACATATGTATGGGGTTAAAAGAAAGAAAATGATACCAGATGTACATGAAATCATAGGAAAAATACCATTGATTGATTTTGTAAATTTAGGAACCTATGGAACCTAAATTTTATTTATGGTTTTCCCATGATGATCGTAAATGTGTTTTAATTGTTCTAAAACACTAAAACATACATGTAATGGTCTAAACCATAAAAAAATCTCAAATTGATGTGAAATCATGATAAAACCACCATTTAATTATTTTTTTTATGTTTACAAGTATAAAAAACATCCATATGATGTGTGGTGTTCTAAAAATAACTCTATAAGAAATTTTAAAAGATACCAAAGTCTTTAAAAACACGTGTAAGGGAGTCAAAACCACGAAAACAACATTATATGGATATAAAATAAAAATAGAAAAAAAATATATTTATTATTGAAATTTAGTAACTGGTTCCATGTCAATATAAGTTATTGTTTTCATAGGATTCTTCTAAAAAAAATTTAGTGTTTTAAACACTAAAACATGCGTATAATGGTCAAAACCATAGGAAACAAACACATATTGATGTGAAATCGTGGATAAACTGTAACGAACCTAGTAATGATAGAATAATATCTTTTCATATTTATTAATATTTATGAATTAAATAGTAATTTTATAATAAAATAGATTTTATTACCAATAGCGCACACAACACACAATAATGAGTTTCATCAAAATATTACATTGAATGCATGACTCAGTTATAAAAAACAATAATATACTATTAATATTTTTTTAATATTGAAGTTATAAAATAGATGTTTTATTAGTGAAAATGAATATTAATAACTATATTAGTTCATTGGGATCATTTTCACATTGATATTAGATATAAAAACATAGCAAACTTTTGAACATATTCACTTTAAAAACCTGATTTCATATCCCATATACAGGGTTAATTTTAAATTAATTTATTCCACTTAAGTGTTTAGAATTTGGAACGATATATTCCATATTTTTAATCAATATAATTTATAATTTATAATAAGGTCAAATTTTTTTTTACCAAAAATATTATTGAAAATAATTAAAATTAATTACAATGATTAAGGTAAAAATGTGTTTACTTAGTGGTTAAACATTAATCTTAACAGTCAAAATGACCTATAAAATTATATAACACTCATTGAATGGAAATTATTCAACCATATACACTATTTTATATAATTTGTATCATTATTGGAGGAACATTATATAATGGAGATCTCCAAATAGTGTTTAACTTTTTATATTTACAAGAATGTCACTCTTCCCCCACTATAAAATGGCACCCACACTCCCCCATTTCTTCACACATATGAAGACCTTTGGCTGATCCAAACCATACCCAAATAAGATACCAAAATACCTCCTCTCATCCCAGAGGAATCACCTTGGGAATAAATCCAACCAAGGAAGCCCTTTGGTGCAAACCAAAAGGGGTTACCTGAAAAGGAGGTAACATTCTTCAACGTGCATTTATGTTTTATTTCATATCCTCTCATTAAATTATTATTATTCCATTGTTATATAATAAAATAAGTATCCTCAAAGTATTTTTATTTTTTTATGTTAATATTTTGGCCAAAACCTACAAAAACTTCCATCAAATGGGTAACGAAATTACTGTTCGTGTGTATGGTGGACTACCGACTCGAGAAACAATGTCGTTCATTTTTCCTAAACCACCTCTCATGGTTGGGAATTATGATGGACACACATTTTTATATGATATATATATATATGTGTGTGTGTGTATGATATTTATTATTTCTTCATAATTCTATAATTTTTATATACACATAACTTCATGCCTTCTATTTTGTAGTAATATGATAACAATGCTTATAGCCATGTGGACTACCGCCTCCTCAAAGTGATATGATTCATTAACACTTTACATGGAATGTATTAAGGATGATTTAAATAAAAATATGTAACATAAATAACATATATATTATATTCATGACATAATTAACTTTCTATAAATATAATATATCATTTTCTTTATTACCTTTTAACATACTGAAAAAATGATAATGTCATTCGTCGATGTGTAGACTACCGCCATCTCGATGCAATGTGATTCATTTTAGATAAAAATAATTATATATATAAGTAGGTATGATTGAATAATATTGTATTTATGATATAATTTTCATTATTTAAATATAAATTTTACTTACCTTATTTTTATAATGATCATTGAGGAATGAGAATGTTACTCATGTGTACGTATGACCTACCGTCTCTATGATTGTAACATTGGTTCATTTTTCATAACCATCATTCATAAT
Organism: Viscum album; assembly: GCA_963277665.1. Lineage (NCBI taxonomy): Eukaryota > Viridiplantae > Streptophyta > Magnoliopsida > Santalales > Viscaceae > Viscum > Viscum album. Next base: position 1,888,283,116 of record OY728127.1, on the reverse strand, counting down.
TAATTTTAAAAGTATAATTTATGTATAAATATGATAATTATTGCGTTATTATTGTTCTGGATATGTTTAAACAGTTACCCCTTTGACCATAGTTGACGTACCAAATTCGTTTTTGACACATAAACTGAATATGGTCAAAACACCTGACATGAACTTAATTGTTTCTATATTTTTATAAAAAATGTATTAACTGAAAGAAAATTAATTATAAAGTTTTAAAAAATTTATGTAAGTAAATAATTAACCTTACTTAATTATTCAGAAAGATAAAGACACACATGATAAGTTGGACTCAATGTAATGGATTTCATCTCAATCTCTTTTCATTCAGGCTTATTTTGATTTTATACACCCTCATTATTTTATGAGGTGTACATACAACCCCTTTTACATATCCTATCATGAATTATAATATTATTTATTGTTTTGGTTATATTTTATTATTTCGTGGGTCTTATTATTTAAATGTTCAAAGTGGTATGTGACACATTGAATGATAAATATTTATTTTCAAAATATTTTTCTCCATGTCAATATTCTTGATATTATTTTACATATTTATTTATATGGATTATGTTTATTTTTAATTTCATTCAAAGGTTTTCAAAATAATTATTTTTACATATTTTATATATAACATTGTTAAATTATAAAAGGAATTTTCTATTCTTAACGTACATGGTGATAAATAATTTTCCAACTCTGAGATTATTATTTGATTTATGGATTACTTTACAATATTACATGTTTTCTTAAATTAAAATACTTATTTTAATTTTTGGGTATTTTGTTACCAAAAATGGGTTTATAAAATGGATTTATTATTTTAATATCTTAAATTTTTTTCTTAGGAGTGAAAATGAAATATTATGAGTGATATGTTGAAAATTACATTATTTTATGTTCCATGATTATATAATGGTACTTGAAAATTTTATGGGCGGTTATTTGATAAACCAATTATGGGTGTTTACATTATAAAACAATGATGGGTGGGTCTATGATAGCCCTAAAATGCATTGGATATGGAAGTCAGTCGTATGGCTATTCCATTTGTAAGAGTGACATGTATGGAAGTCGAACGTATGGTCATTCCATTTATAAGAGTAAAAAATATAATAATATCTCAAGATAACTTTATGTGTTATATATTATTTCTAAGGGTTTTATAGTAATCTTGTGATTACAAAAATGGTAATTCAATGAGCTTATTTTCAAAGGAATGTTTTTAATACTTCTTAAGGGTAAAAAGTATTAATTTATGATAAATTTTTCATGGGTTTTAGTGTTTATCAACAGACTAATAGTTTCCTTATTTTTGTATCCATTAGTTAGATTTTTATTCTCATCCCACATTTTTTAATTTTTTTCATAGGACTTAAGGATGAGTAAGAGATTAGAATAATTCTTATTGAAAATCATGAAGAGTTTTAAAAAAATAGATCCTTATTTATTTTAAAAGTTTTATATTATGGAAAAAATGGATACTGTTCGTAAGTATCCAGTTTTTATTTTATGGTTTTGTTATGTATGAGTTAAGGGCTAAGTATCTAAAACCATAAACCTAAAAATTTCCTCAATGTGAAAGAAATAATATTCTGGACTAAAACTCAAGATTTATCAATGTTTAAGGCCAGTTCTTTATAGTTTTTATCAAATGAAAGTTTTAGATAAATTTAGTGGTTAGGATAGTCTTAATAACATTCCCTTAGAATATTTTACTTTATGGTTAAGTTATAATGATATATAATTTAAAGATTACCATGTTGTTTCATCTAATGTATGCTTGTTTAGAATAGTTTTCTGCATGGAAATAAAGAAGCTGTATAGGGAAGGCACTGAGAGGAAAATATCCTTATGAATTAGCATCCTGAGATGGTTGGAATCAGGACGGGATAGTTTGTTACATTGATGGATTAGTTGACTCAATCGATAAATGGTGGTGGTATCCATGATATATAGGAACCTAATCTACCATGAAAGAAACATTTGTTTTATATATAATTTCATGAGGCAACATCCTCCATCATTCAGTGGATCATATTGAAGGACCCCAGGTCACACTAAGAGGGGGTGAATCAAGGTTTCAAATTTTTCTCCTCTTTATTGGATCTTGTTCCCACATTGGTAGGAACTTAATTAAACATGTATGATGGATATGTGTAGTAATTAAAACATTCACATGAATAATGACAACACAACACTTTTACTTGGTTCACCACTAAGGGCTACGTCCAAAGAGCATACACCGATAGGATTCCGGTCGTACCTAATTACCCTAATATTCAATAGCTATGGATTATAAGGTTCGGGTACAATCACTATGTCCTAGGAAAAGTACCTTTACAAAGGTTCAGGTATAGCCCACTAATTCCCTCATATCACTTCTGTTGACTCGCCCTGGCTCACTACCCTGGGTGAAGTCACACCCAGTTTATGGATGTGAAGGTCCCTTCAATGGATAGGCATGGAAGTCTTTGTATCCTGTTCAGCATGAGACTCTTCTTGGATCAAGGTTCAGAGTTGACTCTCTTTAACATTCAATCTTATTCTCCAGTGTAACAACTAGATGTACTAAGAATTCTTATTCTTCATGGCCAGAATCACAAATTCTTTTTTGATTGTTCAAACACTGAAAATAATCTCACTAGGAATCATCAGAATCATCCCTTTTTCTTCCATGTGTGCATGTGGACATGCATGTGACAATTTAGATGTTCTCTTACTCTTCACTTCTTTACACAAGTGCACCCTCGGTTTAGGATGCTTCTCTTCAAAATATTCACGTATGCACGTGCATGCATGAATGAATGAACTTTATCTTCTTCTTTCTTGTGTGAAGGACCAAATGGGTATGGTTATGTTAAGAACACACACACCTTATGCGTGTTCTTCTTCAAATCATTCATAAGAATATATACATGCACTTCCCATCACCCTGCACAGTCTTCCTTCTCCCTTCATCAACATGCACAATTCACTTTGATTTGTTTATATTTATAATTATGTGATTTTATTCAAACATCAATTTGTGTATTTGGGTATGGTATTGTGTTATTGTTATCCTTTCATACACTAAGGTTATAGATCTCTCTTATGAAAATAGTGCTTTTATCCTCTGAGAACTAGGATGATTCGCGACCCCTCCTTGCACAAGGGATGAACGGTCTTCCTTCACATAGGAAGTGTGGAATTCCTTAACGTACCAAGTGGCATGTGGTTCTCCTCCATGAATTGAGTGATATGTGGGACTTCCCCCCGCGGGACACTCTTCCTTGCGAACTAGAGTGGTATGTGGTCGAACCGAGTGGTATGCGGAATCTTTGATGTGCGAACCCAAAACGTTACGCGAAACCTTCTCTTCATGAACCAGAAGTGGTTCAAAGATCTTATTATTTGTGAACCAGAATGGTATGCGGTTTTTATTATTTGCAAACCAGAATAGTATGCAGTTCTTCTTCTTCACGACCCAGAATTGTACGCAGTTCTTCTTCTTCGCGAACTAGAACAGTATGTGGTTATTCTTCTTTGCGAACCATAATGGTACACATGTTACAATTTACGAACCTAGAATGGTTCACAGATCGTGCATGCCCCTTCTTGAATATAAAGTTTAGAGAAACTCTATTTCTCAGAGTAGGAGCTCTCGAAAATCTTGGAAGCAGTAGCCTATTCTCGGATCAGTGGATCCATTTTTGTCAATAGAGATCAAATATTTTCCATGTATTAAATACTCAAGATATTTCATGAAGATCGTGGTTTTGAAATCTTCAAACCACAATCATGAGATACGCCAAGATTCTCGATTGTTTCTTTTTCAAACGCATAGTATTATCCCTTCTTTCATGCATTCAATAACGCATGCATGCAATGAGTGTCTCATGAAAATTTCGAACGATCGAGATGCCATGGCCTCCAGAAACTTCGTTTTCCACAGCCATTCCTCGGTCTTTGGGTTGTGTTGCATGCATGAAACTGTAATATGATTCATGGCATCGGGATAGTCATATGATCCTTATGCAGTAGATTTCTTCTTCAACAATGGTTGGGAGATCGATCAGGTGTACTGGCAGTGGGGATGGTGCACTGAAGTTAGTCGGGTGGCTGGAGGTTGAAGACGACCCTCGGTTGAAGATCAGATGGCTCCAATTCAAATAGGTGAGTTGTCGAATCAAATGAGCAGCGGTCATTAGAATCTCATATCTGGATTGAGATGTGTAGTCGAGATCTCACATGAGATCAGATTGATGTCTTGGATGGATTTTGTGTTTTTAAAATCTATCCCACATCAAAACCAAAGCATTGGATTCTCGTTGTTCAAATATAAATCCTCCTCAGCATCGTCCTAGGTTACTCCTCTCCCTCCTATGTTGCCGCCCCGCACTGGTTCTCCATGGGCTCGCTCTTAGCACCCACTCTTCATCCTCGGGCGCACATCTATCACCCACTATGCATACCCTAGGGGCTTATACACAGCCCCCATGCACCTATTTTTGGATGGCCTGGCTGGATTTCCCATGGGCGTGGTCGACCCCTATGGTCCCGCATGATCCTCGGGTTGAGACTGGATGGCTAGCTATTGGGATGGTCCTATTTATTTAGTTAAGGATTATAAAAATACTTAGTATAAAACTAAGTATGCATTGAAATGCATGGCCACTTTCTATCTCAAAACTCACGCATTGGACACCTTATAATTCTAAACCTCCTTCACACCCTCTTCTTCTCCTTTTCTTTTACTCCTTCCAAAGAACACTCCAACCATCCTTAATTGTTGTAGACAATGTATCACTCCTGATACAAATATTTGGAACTTACGATTAATCTCAACAAACATCTGATTTCCATTCTCCATTTCACTTAGGAGAGTTACTTTCTTCATGTTGATCATCATTGACATCCATTGACACCCATTGAAAACAAATACAATCTTCATACACAAAGTGGTCCCAACAATCTCCCTCTTTGTGTTTGTTGTCAAAACATCTACATTCTCTAAAATGATCATGTCAATGTCAAAATGAGAGTCTTATATCTTCTCTCTCCCTTTCACTTTTCAACTTTCATTTCACTTTCTCTCCCCCTTATTGACAATAAATACAAAGTTTACGGTAGAGAGGGTATCAGTACATACTTAAGAAATTGCACCATCAATAATTTCACTCTAAGTCTACTTGATCAATGATCAGTGTAGAAAATAAGAGGACTTTATCTAGACAACAAATCTACCCATTATCCCCTGATCATGATACATCATGTGATGAGAACTCATGTACTTGTCTTCAAGGTCATTTACAATTTTCTTATGTCAATGATTGATTTATTTAAAACCCCTTTGTAAAATATTTTTTATTTTGATTAACTGAGGATGAGATATTTAGAAATGACATACCTTTTCCAATGACATGATCTTCAGATAATATTTAGAGTAATTAAATTTAATACCAAATAAAGTTGACACTGATTGAAATAATAACTATGGTAGCTTCTTTATGTGTCTCCCCCTCAACGGAACACTTCTCAAGTTCTCCCCCTGAGTGCTTGCTTCACCTTCAATTCCTTATAAAATTAGTACAATACAAAAAGTTTTAAGGGAATAAGGTGGATCCTCCTTGCTTCTTCAATGTTATAAGGAAGGATGAGATGATTTTCTCAACCAAGATGCTCCGTTTTATCCACTTCTCACACTTGAACATTTGATCATTAGTTCTAAATTTGGTTGTGTGGATCTCAATATTTCTTATATCTCTTTGTGTGTGAGTCTTCTTTATTCAAGATCTTTCAAAGAACTATAATTTCCTGTTGTAACTTTCATTTTCTTAAGGAATTCTTCTTGAGCTGGAATAAATGCACTGCAATTCCTAACAGTGTGACCAGCCTTGTTGCACCTCACACACAGGACTTCTCTATCTTCATGTGGAATCTTTTCATTTCCTGTTGCACTAGCCTTATCCTGTGCATCTCCTTTCATTATCATTATTTCCAAATCTTTAGGCCAGATAACCAATATGTCTTTGGGAACTATGGAATCATGTTTGGATTTTCCACAGGGAATATTCTGAGTTTCATCCTTTTTAGTAATTCTTTTGCATGTACCACTCTTCAACTTATTGGATTTTGAATCCAAGGACTTCTCACCTTTCCTTCTTGGAGTCTTCTTGGGAGAATTTTCTTTTGCAACATTCTTCTGATTTCTTCCCAAGGTAGATTCTTCTTTCTTAGTTGGCTTTTGTGGACTAATATTCTTATCATCTCTGGATATATGTTGAGATAAGCATGCTCCATTCTTGTGACCACTCCAATTGCATACATCACTAATGTTTCCTAGTATTCAAAATCTATTTATAATATATAGATTCTTATGGATCTATTGACGTTTATTTTTCTTCTCTGGATTTCTCCCTTTTGACATAGGCTTTTTCTGTGCTTTTTTATTTAGAGGATTTTACCAACAGTCCAGTGCAAAATTCCCAAATCTGTTGCAACACCAACATTGACCCACAAATCTTGTCTTTTTGATATCTTCTGTATAAGGTTGTTGGGCCTTCTTCTTAATGTGTTGTGCTCTATCTGGGGAACTATTTCCAACTTATTCTTCCTATCCACCCTAGCCATGGTGATAAGTTTCTTCTCATCACCTATCCTCATCCATAATTGCTTATAATTTTTCTTCCAACCTACAATTTTTGTAGAAAAATATTTAGAAACAATAGTACAAGTTGGTATATATGGTACCTTTTCTTTCTCATCTGCTTGTGATAGATCAATGAGTGAATTCATGATTTTATTATCACATTTTGGAGATATTTTGATAGTTGAATCTTCCAGTGAGCATTGAATAGAAACACAAACTATTTTTTGAGATAGATAATCAAGAGTTTTCATAATCTTCTTGTCACAGGTTGGAGGTATTTTAGATTTAGAATCCTCCAGTGAGAATTGAGAACTAGTAGCAACTCTTTCATTCTTTTGTGAAGTCTCAATATGTGTCTTCTCAAGATTGTTCAACTGGGATTCCAATTTGAGACATTCCATATTGAGGATGATCTTCTAATATTCAATCATGATCATCTTCTCATCAAAATCCTTTTTCAATTCTTCAACCCCATCTTCATGCATCTTAATTTTTCTTTGTAACAAAGAGTCAAGATCTTTTTTATTCTTGGTAGTTCCTTAAAAATTTAGAACCATGACTTCAGTTCCCTTTTTCAGCTCATATTTAAAAGCATGGATCTTTTCATCAAGAGTCTTATTGACTCCCTATTTCACTTGAAAAGCTTCAATCAATCTAGAGAGCTTTAAACATTCAATAATTGTTTCTTCCAATACCTTTTCCACATTATTAGATTCTCTTTCAAGTCGGGTGATCTCAACTTGCATACATTGAAATATTCTACAAACAACAACAATTATTTCTTCAGGAATATCATGCAGATAGGTTCTTAATTTCTCTATTGTTAGTTTATGTGAAGTAAAGGTTTGATCATAATCACCCCTTTTGTTGGAATCCATGCATTTGGTGGAAACCTGATCCACCTACTCCATACTTTACAAGCTTGATATTTCTTCATTATTAATAAGGAATAGAGAAAAAGACATTTCATCTTCATTAGGAATGAGGGACTTCTTCAACTGCTTCTTCTCTTTCTTTTTCTTATTCGTCATGGTCTTGCTGGGTATAGACATCTGCTCAGAGATAACAGAGATTTCATAATGATTTCTCTTCATTATTGAATCTGGAAAGAAAAATCAAAATCATCTTCTAAATACAATTACTAAAGAGTATCAGACATATGTAAACCTTTTCCCTCTGATACCAATTGAAGGACCCTAGGTCGCCCTGAGAGTGGGGTGAATTAGGGGGTCAAATTTTTCTCTTATTTATTGGATATTGTTCTCATGTTATTAGGAACTTAATTAAACATGTATTATGGATAGGTGCAGTAATTAAAACATTCACATAAAAAAGGACAGCACAACACTTTTACTTAGTTCACCACTAAGGGATATGTATAAGGAGAATACAATGACAGGTTATCGGTCATACCCAATTACACTAATCTTCACTAGCTGTGTAGTACAAGGTTCGGGTATAGTCACTTTGTCCCAAGCACACTGCCTTTACAAAGGTTCAGGGATAGCCCACTACTTCCCTCAGATCACTTCGGTTGACTCCCCCTAGCTCACTTCCCTAGGTGAAGTCTCACTTAGTTTATGGATGTGAAGGTCCCTTCAATGGATAGGAAAGGAAGTATTTGTCTCCTATTCAGCATGAGACTTTTCTTACATCGAGGTCTAGATTTGATGATGTTTAACATTCAATATTGTTCTCTATTGCAAAAACCAGATGTACTAAGAATTCTTATTCTTCTTGGCCAGAATCAAAAATTCTTTTGTGATTGTTCAAACACCGAAAAATTGCTCACTAGGCATCATCAGAATCATCCCTTCTTCTTCCATGTGTGCATGTGACCGTGAAAGTGACAATTTCGATATTAACTTCCTCTTAACTTCTTTACACACATGCACCCTCAGTTTAGGATTATTCTCTTCAAAGTATAAATATATTCATGTGCATGCATTAATGCATGAACTTACTCTTCTACATTCTTGTGTGAAGGCCTAAATGGGTATGGTTCTATTAAGCACACATGCACCTTATGTGTGTTCTTATTCAAATCATGTATAAGAATATATACATGCACTTCCCATCACCATGCACAATCTTCCTTCTCCCTTCCTCAACACACACTGTTCACTTTGATTTGTTTATATTTATAAGTATGTGATTTTATTCAAACATAAATGTGTGTATCTGGGTATGGTATAGTGTTCTTGTTCTTATTTTACACACTAAGGGTATAGAGATCTCTTATGCACAAGTGTGCTGGTCTCCTCTGCGAACCAGTATGATTTTTGGCCCCTCCTTGTGCAAGGGATGCGCAGGATTCCTTCCCAAAGGAAGAGTGGACTTCCTTCACGTACCATGTGGTTATACTCCGTGATCTAAGTGGTATATGGTACTTCCCCTCGCGGGATACACTTCCTTAGAAACTAGAGCGGTACGTGTTCGAACCGAGTGGTATGTGGGAACTTTTCCCTTTGGACCCAGAATGGTACGCATGACCTTCTCTTCACGAACCAGAAGTGGTTCCCAACTCTTCTTCTTCACAAACCAGAATGGTACATGGTTCTTCTTCTTCATGAACCAGAATAGTAGGTGGTTCTTCTTCTTCGTGAACCAAAACAATACTCAGTTCTTCTTCTCCGTGAACTAGAATGGTATGCGGTTTTTCTTCTTCGCGAACCAGAACGGTACATGGGTTACACTTCATGAACCCAGAATGGTTCGCGGATTATGAATTCACCTTCACTAATTTGAATATCGAAGAAACTATGTTTCTCATAACAGGAGCTCTCAAAAATCTTGGAAGGAGCAGCCCCTTCTCAGATTGGTGGATCCATTTTTATCAGTAGAGATCAAATATTTTATGCATCTGAAATCCTCAAGATATTGCCCGAAGATCATGGTTTTGAAATCTTCAAACCATGGTCATGAGATACGCCAAGATTCTTGGTTTTTTCTTTTTCAATATTTTGGCCTTCTCCCATCTTTCATGCATTCAAGAACGCGTGCATGCATCGAGAGTCTCATGAAAATTTTGAATGCTCGAGATGGAATGGCCTCCAACAAATACATTTGCCTATGACATTTGTTGATCTTCATGTTGTGTTGTATGCATGCAACTGTAATAGGATTCATGGAATCATGACAATCAGATGATCCTTATGTCATATATTTTCTCTTCAAAAATGATTGGGAGCTCGATCATGGTGTACTGGCAGTGGCGACGATGCACTAAAGTTATTCTTGTGGTTGTAGGTTGAAGACAACCCTCGATCTAAGATCTGAAGGCTCTGATTCAAATAGGTGAGACGCGGGATCAGATGAGTAGTGGTGATTAGAATCTCAGATCTGGATTGAGATGTGAGGCTGAGATCTCATGCAAGATCAAATTGATGGCTCGAATAGATTTTTTGTTTTTAAAATTTGTCCCACATAGAAACCATAGCATGGAATTATCTATGTTTAAATATCAATCCACCTCAGAATCATCCCAGATTACTCCTCTCCCCCTCCACTACCTCCATACACCGGTTCTCCATGGGCACACTCTTAGCGCCAACTCTGCCTTCTCGGGCGTTCATCTACCACCCACTATGCATACCCTGGGGGCTTATACATAGCCCCCATGTGCCTCTTGCTGGCTATCCTGGATAGCTTCCCCATGGTCATGATCGACCCCTATGGTCCTGCATGAGCCTCGGGTTGAGGCTGGCTGGCTGGCTAGTGGGTTGGCCCTATTTTTTAGCTAAGGTTTATAAAAGTACTTAGTATAAAACTAAGTATGCATTGAAATGAATGGCCACTTTCTATCTCAAAACTCATGAATTGGCCACCTTATAATTCCAAACCTCCTCCACACCGTCTTCTTATCCTTTTATTTTACTCCATCCAAAGTACACTCCAACCATCCTTAAATATTATAGACAATGTATCACTCATGATACACATATTTGGAACTTAGGATCAAGCTCAACAAATGTTTGATTTATATTCTCCATTTCACCCAGGAGAGTTCATTTCTTCATGCTGGTCATCATTGACATCCATTGACACCCATTGACAACAAGTACAGTATTCATACACAAAGTGGTCCCAACACATATGACCCAGTGGTAACCAAAGGACAAATCAATAACCTGGAAAAGATATTTGATGTCATGATACATTCAAAATATCAAAAGGTAACCCCTTCTATTTATTGTTTTGAAGTTGAAGTCGATCGATGGTGGTATTTGGTTAAGAATATCAGCTAGAAAGGTGACCTTGATGCTATGGAATTGGATATCATTCATCAAATAAGTTTGGGGGTAAGAAAACCAAATTCACTTCTTGTGAGAAATGTGGTGTAAAGAATCTTCGAGAATGACTTTCAAATTCTGGGAAGTGATTTTGATGTAGTAAGTTTAGTCACATGGCTCGTGACTACACGGAAGATGATCAATAAAGTAATGAAAATCCAAAATTAATATGTTTTAGTTGCAATGAGTTAAGTAATTATGCCAATGTGTGTCAAAAGTTTATTACCCAAGGCAGAAACCATAAAGATCAAAAGAAAAATGGTGTGGAAAAATCTTTTTCTATTAATGTAGTTGATTATGGGCCGTCAAATTATGTGGTGAAAGGTATGTTACTTGTTTATTTGAATTATTACAATGGTCTATTTGACTATGGATCTTCACATTTTTTCATTTTTGATAAATTTTTATTTAAATTGGGAATTTCAGTGCAATGCGATATATAAATATTGGTGAAAACTCTAGGTGGAAGTATTAAAGAAACCAAGATTTATAGGAATCTTCCTATTTTCATTAGTGGGATAGTCTTTCCTACAAATCTTGTTAAACTACCCATAGTGGAGTTGATATCATTTTGGGTATGAATTGTCTTCTAGTTTATCATGCTAAAATAGATTGAAAACCCAAAAAAGTTTTATTCAATGATTTTATAGCTTTGATAACATACCAAGAAGATGAGAAACTGATGAAATATGGCAGTGAAAGTTATCTATATCATGTATTTAAAAATAAACAAATAGTTATGATTATTGACATCCCATTAGTGAATGAATTTTAAAAAAAAAATCTTGATAAATTTCCTAGTTTTGTTCCAGATTGGGAAGTTGAATTTACTATCGATTTAGTTCCTATTTATAATCTTATTCATAAACCCCCTTATAAAATGGCTCAAGTAGAACTTGTGGAATTGAAAAACTATTTTCAATATTTTCTTTATAAAGGTTTCATTCAACCTAGCATTTCACCATTGGGTATGCTCCTTTTTATTTGTGAAAAATAAATATGGTTCCATGAGACATTTTATTGATTAGAGTTCCTTGAATGACATTAATATTAATAATAAATATCTTTTTCCTCATATTAATTATTTGTTTGATCAGATCTAGGGAGCTCAGTATTTTTCAAATATTTTTCTGAGGTCTAGGTGCCATCAGCTGAAGGTGATGGAGGATGACATTTTAAAGAAAACATTTCAGATAAGATATGGGAATTATGAGTTTTTAGTTACGCCCTTTGGGATATCTAATGCACCTTTTGTATTTATGAATCTTATGAATTAAGTCTTCCATAAGTTATTGGATCAATTTGTGGTTATGTTTATATATGATATTTTGGTATATTATAAAATCCATGAGGAACATGAAAGGCACTTAAGGATTGTTTTGAAAACCTTTGAATAAAATAATATATCTAGAAAGTTGAGTAAGAGTGTATTTTGGTTGAAAAAATCTTCATTATCTACACATATTGTTTCTAAAGATGGACTAACTGTTGACCCTACTAAAAAAAGTTTTTGAAGAGTGTCCAAGACCTACCAATGACACAGAGATGCATAGTTTTATTGTATTAGTGGGTTATTATTGATGTTTTGTTAAAAACATTGCTTGGTTACATAGATGAAAAACTAAGTTAACATGAAATGGATTTAGGTTCATCTAGATATGAGAATTTGATGTTTGTTTTCAAGAACTGAAAATAATAGTGGTCAGTGCTCTAGTTTTGGTCCTTCCTTCTAAAAATGGGTATATGTCCATCTACAATGAAGATTCATTAAAAGGAATTGGTTTTGACCTGACTCTGAATGATAAGGTAATATCTTATACTTCACATCAGTTGAAAAATAAGGAGTTAAATTATCCCACACATGATCTTGAATTAACAGTTGTTGTTTTTACTTTGAAACTTTGGAGGCATAATTTGTATGGAGTAAAATGGGAAATATATACTGATTACAAATTTATGAAGTATATATTCACATAGAAAGTGTTGAAAATGAGACAAAGAAGATGGATTGAATTGATAAAGAATTATGATTACATGATTCATTATCATATTGGAAAATCAAAAAAGGTGTCTAATGTTTTGAGTTGAAAAAGTATTGTTAAATTAACAATTTTACATTTGGAATGTGACCCTTTGGTTAATGATTTGATAAATTTTGGCCTAAAATTTGTGGATGTAGGGAAATACTCTATTTTTTTTTGGTTTCAGTGTATTCGACCTTGTTATAAAGAATTAAGAAAGTTTAGAAGGAGGATCATGCTTTGAAGGAAAAGGTAGAATCCATTAATAAGGGCAAGTTTCCTTATTTTAATATTGGTAAAGATTATTTTTTTATGATTTAGAAAAATATTATATGTTCCTTGTGATTAATATTTGAGGAAAATTTTATTGACTAAAGTCCAAAGATCCCCATTTTCCTTTTATTTTAGCATTACTAAGATGTATAGTGACCTTTGAGAGTATCACTGGTGTGATGGAATGAAAAGAGATATTCTAATCTTACCATGAAGTGTTTGACTTTTCAATAGGTTAAAGTAGAACAATAGTTACTAAAGGGTATGATTCAAACTTTTCCAGTACCAGAGTGGAAATGGGAAAACATATCAGTGGATTTCATGGTAGGATTTACAAAGGCTTCTCAAGATAATAATTCAATTTGGGTTATTGTTGATTTATTAACTAAATATACACATTTCATTCCCATTCAAGATATAATTTATTTATATCAGCTTTATCAACTGTATCTATAGGATATTTTTATGTTACATGATGTGATGCTCTCCATTTTATTAGACCATGATCCCATGGTCACATATAATTTTTATAAAGTACTTGAAAAGTCATTGGGTACTGAATTATATTATATTACAAATTTTCATAAAAACTTGATGGAGAGTCTTAGTGAATTATTCAGAATTAGGAAGATATGATTCATTCTTTCTCATTGGATTATAAGGGAAGTCAGGATCAATATCTTTCTTTAGTTGAGTTTTATTATAATAAATAATTTCATTCCAGTACACATGTGGAACCTTTAGAGGAATCATATGGAAAGCGGTGTCAAACACCCATTTTTTGGGATGATGTCAGATAAAGGAAGTTTATGGGGTCAAAGTTGGTAAAGTAAATGATAGATAAATTTCATTTGGTTCGGAGTCGCATGAGATAAACTCAAAGAATTAACAAATGTTACATGGAAAACCAGAGGAAAATCATTCTTTCGAGTTTTGTGACATGTATTTCTCAAAGTTTCTCAATTGAAAAGTGTGATGAATTTTGGTAAGAAGGGGAATCTGAGTCTTCGATTCATTAGACCATGTGAAATCCCAGAGAAAGTTGAAATAGTTTCCTTCTGAGTGGATTTAACTTCAAACTTTATCCCAGGTACACAATGTATTTCATGTTTCAATGTTAAGGAATTATGTACCAAATTCATCTCATGTTTTGAGCTATGAAGTAGTTCAGTTGGAATATAATCTTTCTTTTGAGGAACAACCTGTTTAGATTCTTTCCCATAAAGAGTAAGTGTTGTAGAAGAAGGTAATTGACCTGGGTAAGGTTTTATGAAAAAAAATATGGTTAAAGAGGAAACACGAGAATCAAAAAATGTTATGAGGTAAAAATTTCCCCATTTATTTGATAAGTGAATAAAATTGAGAGTATGTAATTTCTGAAGGGGGGAAGGATGTAATGACCCAAGTAATGATAAAATAAGTTTTTTTTCATATATATTATTATTTATTAATTAAATAGTAATTTTATAATAAAATGGACTCTTTGTACAATATAATACATGACATTCAACAATGAGTATCTTTGAAATCTTGTGTTGTTTGCTAGACTGATTTATACCAAACAATAATATACCGTTAATATTATTATTATTTAAATATGGAATTCATCACCTTGATGATGTATCAGTGAGTATGAATAATACTAAATATATTATGTTTATTCACATTTATAAAATGTTTTTAAATTCATAAAATATATTTTATTTTTATAAGATAATAATAAATCATTTTTTACGCTTAAAAACTCGATTTTTTCTAAAAAGTAGTTTTACCACCTTTTAAGAGTGAACCTATTTTGAAACTAAATTTTTACACTTTTATAATTTTTATTTGACAAAACAAACTTAATTTGTTAAATTTAAATATCAAAATTAACTTTGGGTTAATTTTTGGAATTTTTTTAGAAGCTTCATATTTTGATGAATAGTAAATAATAATGAATTTTAATTGAAAGCTTCTTTTTCATATAAATACTTTATAGCATTAAATTATGTTATGAATTGGTTTTAAAGTATAATTAGTTCAATTTTATATATATTTATCCAATTTATTTCATTTGTATCAATTTCACATTGAAGTTGGATTTAAAA
Source organism: Viscum album (assembly GCA_963277665.1). Lineage (NCBI taxonomy): Eukaryota > Viridiplantae > Streptophyta > Magnoliopsida > Santalales > Viscaceae > Viscum > Viscum album. The sequence continues at coordinate 1,888,267,806 of OY728127.1, read as the reverse complement.
ACTTATCAAACTTTTGAACATATTCACTTTAAAACCCTGCTTTCTCATCTAGTCTTTGGGATAAATATTAAATTAATTTTGAAAATTCTATGTTTGGAATTTGGAAAAATAGATTCCATATTTGGAATTATAATAATTAATAATTTATAATAATTTCAACATTATTTTTGACTAAAAATATTAGTGAAAGTAATTTAAATTAATTGTAATGATTAAGGTAAAAACGTGTTTACTTAGTTGTTAACATTAATCTTAAGAGTCCAAATGACCAATAAAATTGTCCAAAACCCATTAAATGGAAATTATTAGACCATATACCCTATTTTATACAATTTTAATCATTATTGTAGGTAAATGATGTATGTTATACCTCCTAATATTTTTTTATCTTTTTATATTTACAAGAATATCACTCCTCCTCCACAATAAAAAGAAACTCACCTGTCCCCATTTATTCAAACATATAAATCTCTTTGGAACATAAAAAACATGAAAAAATAACCTAAAAATCCATAATATTATCCTAGATGAATCACCTTAGTAAGCAATCCAACAAAGGAAGCCCTTTGGTGCAAACCAAAAGAAGTTACTCGAAAAAGTGGTAACATTCTTCAATGTGCATTTATATTTTATTTCTTTCTCCACCCATTAAAATATTATTTTTACATGATTATATAATAAAATAATTATCCTAAAGAAACTTAGATTTTTTTATACTAAATCTTATACCTACACTTATACACACTTCCATCAAAAGGGAAACTAAATTACCATTTGAGTGTACAGCGGACTACCGCCTTGCGAATGATGTTGTTCGTTTTTCCTTTACCACCTCTCATGGTTGGGAATTATGATGGAAACACTATTTTTTTATTAAATAAATATGATTTTTATGATTTTTTTCATTATTATGTTATTATTATATACACATATCTTAATTATTTCCATTTTGTGGGAATACGATAACATCGTTTGTGGAATTGTAGACTACCGCCTCCACAAAGCGATGTGATTCGTTCAGACTTTACATTGAATGTATTAAAGATGAGTTTTATAAACATATGTGACATATATAACATATATATGATATTAATGACAAAATTAATTTTCTTTAAATATAATATATTGTTGTCTTTATTACCTTTTCACACATTGAAAAAGTGATAATGTTTTTGTGGATGTGTGGACTACCACATCCTCAATGTGATGTCATTCATTTTAAATCACAATAATTATATGTATAATTATATATGATTAAATAACATGTTATTTATGATATAAATATAATTTTTTAAAGATAAATGTTACTTACTTTCTTTTCATAATGATCATTGAAGAATGGGAATGTTATTCATGCGTATGTACGACCTACCATCTCCCTGATTGAAATGTTGGTTAATTTTTAATAAACATCATTAATGACTAGTTTTAAAAGTATAATTGATGTATAAATATGATAATTATAACATGATTATTATTCTAGATATGTTTTAATAATGAGACCTTTGACCATAATTAACCTACAAAATTTGTTTTTGATACAATAATCGAATATGGTCAAAACAATTGTCAGGAACTTAATTGTTTATGAAGTTGTATACAACTATGTAATAAGTGAAATAAAAGTAATGATAAAATTTTAAAAGGTTCTGAAGTGAGTAAATAATTAACATAAGTTTATTATTCATGAAGACAAAGACACATGTAAAAATTTAGACTCAATGTAAGGGATTTCATCTCAATATCCTTTTATTGAGGAACATTTTGATGTTATACACCCGCATTATTTTATGAGGTGTATATAAAATCCCTTTTACATATCCTATAATTAATTCTAATATTATTTAATTTTTTGGTCAGATTTTATTATTTCATGAGGTTTATGATTTAAATGTTCAAAGTGGCATGAGACAATTTGAATGTTTAAATATTTAATTTCAAAATATTTTTCTCCATGTCAATATTCATGATATTATTTTAAATATTTATTTATATGGATATAAAAGGATTTTAAAGGAAATTTATGTCTATTTTTAATTTCATTCAATGTTTTTAAAAATGAAACTTTTGAAATTTTTTATATGGAATGTTTTGTTAAACGAAAAAAGGAATGGTCTGTTCTTAATATACACGACAATAATTAATTTTACACAACCATGAATATTAGTTGATTTATAGTTTCCTTTACAAGATTAAATTTTTTCTTAAATGAAAATACTTCTTTTCATTTTTTGGGTATTTTGTTTTTGAAAATGGGTTTTGAAAATGGATTGATTATTTCAATAACATGAAATTTTTTCTTTGTAGTGAAAATGAAATATTATGAGTGGCTTGTTAAAAATTGAATTATTTTATGTGTTTTGATTATATAATGGTTTATGGAAATTTGATGGGTGGTTACGTGAGAAACTAATAACTTGTGGTTCTGTGATAAACCAATGACAGGTGGGTCAGTGATTTCCCTCCAATGCATTGGTTGTGGAATTTAGTCATATGGATATTCAATTTGTAAGAGTGACATATATGGAAGTCAACCATATAGTTATTCTATTTATAAGAGTGAAAATTATAATAATGTCCCAATATAATTTTATGTGTTTTATATGCTTATTATGGGTTTTATGGTAATGTTATGATTACAAAAAGGGTAAGCAATGAGTTTATTTTCAAAGGAAAGTATTTAATACTTTTTAAGGGTGAAAAGTATTACTTTATGATAGTGTTTTCATGGGTTTTAATGTTTATCAATGGACTAATGTTTTTCTTATTTTTATATCCCTTATTTAGATTTTTATGCTCATTCCATTATTTTATTATTTTTCACAATACCTAAGGATGACCAAGGGATTGTAATAAGTCGTGTTGAAAGCTATGAAGATTTTTTATAAAAGAGATCATAATTTATTTTAAAAGATTTAGATTATGGAAAAAATATATGTTGTTTGGAAGTGTCCACTTTTTATTATATGGTTTTCTAGGTATATGTTATGACCTAATTCTATAAAAATCTAAAACTAAAAAGATCTTCAATGTGAAAGAAATAAATTTATTGACTAAAACTCAAGATTGTGAAATATTTAAGGCTGGGTCAATATAGTTGGTTTCAAAGTAAAGTTTTAGATAGGTTTAGAGGTTAGGATAGTGTTAATATAATCCCCTTAGAATATTTTACTTTATTGTTAAGTTATAATTATATAGAATTTAAATATTACATTATTGCTTCATCTAATGTATGCTTGTTCAGAATAGGTTTTTATTGAAGAAACAAGGAAGTTGTATTGGGAAGTTACTGAGAAGAAAATATACTTCCAAATAAGCATCCTGAGATGGTTTGAATCAGAATAGTATAGTCTATTTTTTTGATGGATCATTTGACTCAATTGATAAATGGTTGTGGTATCCATTCTAGAGTGGAACCCGGTCTATCATGAAGGAACATGTCTTTTGTGGAGAATTTCATGAGGAAAAATCCCCCATCATTCAGTGGACCATCTGAACCATTGGTAGGAAAAGGATATATCAATGCTCTGGAAAAGATATTTTGTTTTATGGGATGTTCGGAACATAAAGAGGTAACCCTTCACATTTATCTTTTTGAAGATTAAGCTGATCGATGGAGGTCTCTAGTTAAGAATACCAAAGAGAAGTAATACCTCGATGCTATGAACATGTCTTTTGTGGAGAATTTCATGAGGAAAAATCCCCCATCATTCAGTGGACCATCTGAACCATTGGTAGGAAAAGGATATATCAATGCTCTGGAAAAGATATTTTGTTTTATGGGATGTTCGGAACATAAAGAGGTAACCCTTCACATTTATCTTTTTGAAGATTAAGTTGATCGATGGAGGTCTCTAATTAAGAATACCAAATAGAAGTAATACCTCGATGCTATGAAATGGGAAATCATTCATCAAGTAATTTTGGTGGTAATAAAACCAAATTCCCATATTGTGATATGTGTCTTAAAAATAATCATAGAGAATGTATTTCAAAGTCTAGGAAGTGATTCTGATGTGGTAAGTTGTGTCATACGGCTCATGACTATAAGGAAGATGATTAGGAATGCAATGAAAAAATATTAGTAAGATGTTTTAGTTACAATGAGTTGGTTAATTATTCCAATGTTTGTCCAAACTTGATTACCTAGGGTGTAAACCATTAATATTGAAAGAATAAGGGTGTGGAAAAATCTTTTTCTACTATTACAGTTGATGGTGGGTCATCAAATGATTTGATGACAGGTATGTTATTGGTTTAATTTAATTATTACAATACTCTATTTGACTATGAATTGTCATATTCTTTCATTTATTAGAAATTTCCATGAAAATTGTGAATATCTCCTTAATGTGATATTGAAATTTTGGTAAAAACATTGTGTTTAAGTGTTAAAGCAACCAAGATTTATAAGAATCTTCCTATTTTCATTAGTGGGATGGTCTTTCCTATGAATATTGTTAAACTTCCCATTGTGTAGTTGGTATCATTTTGGGTATGGATTGTCTTTCATTTTATCATTCTAAAATAGATTTCAAAGCCAATAAAGTTTTATTCAATGATTTTATACCTTTAATAACATACCAAGAATCTAATAAATTGATGAAATATGGAAGTGAAAGTTATTTGGATCATGTTTATGAAAAGAAAGAAAAAGTTCTAATTAGTGTCATCCTAGTGGTAAATGAATTTACAGATGTATTTTATGTTGAATTTACTAGTGTTGTTCCTGATTGATAATTTGAATTTATTATTGATTTAGTGGATGAGGATAATCATATTTCTAAACCCCATTATCGAATCGATCAAGTAGAACTTTTGGAATTGAAAACTAGTTGCAATAATTTATTGATAAAGGTTTCATTCGACCTAGAACTTCACCATGGGGTGATCCTATTTTATTTATGAGAAAGAAATATTGTTCCATGAAACTTTTCATTTATTATAGATATTTTAATAACATCATTATTAAGAACAAGTATTATTTTTTTCCTATCGATTGTTTATTTGATCAGCTATTGGGAGTTCAATATTTTTTAAAGATTGATTTGAGGTCCGGGTACCATCAGTTGAAGGTGAAGGAGGAGGACATTACGAAGATAGCATTTTGGATGAGATATGAACATTATGTGTTTTTAGTTTTACCCTTTGAGTTATCTAATGAACCTAATATATTTATGAATCTTATGAATATAGTATTATATTATTTTTTGGATTAGTTTTTGGTTGTGTTTATATATGATATTTTGGTATATTATAAAATACATGAGGAACATGAATAGAAATTGAGGATTGTTTTGAAATCCTTAAAAGAACAAAACTATATAGAAAGTTGAGTAAGTGTGAATTTTTGTTCCAACAAATTTCATTCATTGGACATATTATTTTTATAGATGGAATAATTATTGACCCTGCTTAAACAAAAATTATTGGAGAGTATCCAAGACCTAACAATGTCACAAAGATTCATAGTTTTCTTGGATTAGTGGGTTATTACTAACGGTTTGTTGAAAACATTTCCCGGTTATCTAGCCCACTAACTAAGTTAACACAAAATGAATTTAGGTTCATATGGATAACATAATGTGATGTTTGTTTTCAGGAACTGAAAAGAAAATTGGTCAATGCTCCAGTTTTGGCCCTTCCTTTCAAAAATAGTGATTTTCCATCTACAATTAGGCTTCATTAAAAGGAATTGGTTGTTTCATAATAAATAAAGACAAGGTAATCACTTATGCTTTATGTCAGTTGAGAATTCATGAGTTAAATTATCCTACACATGATCTTTAATTAGTAGCAGTTGTTTTTTCTTGGAAAAATTGGATGTATCATTTGTATGTTTTAGAGTGTGAAATATATATTGATAAAAAAATTCATTATGTATATATTAATCCATAAGAGTTTAACACGAGACAAATAAGATGGATGAAACTAATAAAGTATTATGATTGCATGATTCATTATCATCCTGGAAAATCAAACATGTTGGTTGATTCTTTGATTCGAAAAAGAAATTATACATTAACCATGTTATAATTTTATTTTGACCCTTTGGTTAATGATTTGATGAATTTTGGCCTAGAAGTTTTGGATGTAGGGACATCCTCTATTTTTTTAGGTTTCAGTGCAGTCGACTTTGTTAGAAATAATTAAGCAAGCTCAAAAGAAGAATCATTCTTTGAAGGAATGGTAGAGTCCATTAATAAGGGTATGTTTCTTAATTTTAATATTTATGAATAAGGTGTTTTATGATTTGGAAAAAGATTATATGTGCCTTTTGATTCCCATTTGATGAAAGACTTGTTAACTGAATCTTATAGTTCCCAGTTTTTCATTCATCTGAGTAGTAAAAAGATATAAAAATACCTTCGGGAGTATTACTGGTGGGATGGAATGAAAATAGATATTTATAAATTTACCAAGAAGTATATGACTTGTCAAAAGGTTAAACAGAACAAAAGTTACCAAATGGGATGATTCAACCTTTTCCAGTGCCCGAGTTGAAATGGGAGAACATATCAATGGATTTCATGGTTGTATTTCCAAATACTTATCAAGGTAATAATTTGATTTGGGTTATTGTTGATTGATTAAAAAATTATTCACATTTTCTTCTCATTAGAGATACAATGTATTTAGATTGGATTTGTTAACTGTATCTAAAGGAGTTTTTCATAGTATATGGAGTGCCTCTATCCATTTCATTAGACCATGATCCTAGGTTCACATATAAATTTTGGAAAGTAATTTACAATTCATTGGGTGCTAAATTAAATTTCAATACAAATTTTTATCCTCAATCACTCGGACTATTCAGACTTTAGAAGATACGATTCATTCTTACTCAATGGATAACTAGGGAAGTTGAGATTGACTTGTTTCTTTGGTTGAGTTTTCTTATAACCATCTTTCATTCTAGTATAAATATGGATCCTTTTGAATAATTATATGGAAATAAGTGTCAAACATTGGATTTTTTGGATGAATTAGGAGAAATGAACTTAATGGGACCAGATTTGGTAAAGGAAATGACAGAGAAAGATCAATTGATTCAGTGACACATGAGAACAACTCAAAGTAGGAAGAAAATTTATGTGGATAACCAGAGGAAAAATCCTTTTTTGAGGTTGGTGATCATGTCTTTCTCAAAGTTTCTCCATGGAAAAGTGTGATGTGTGTTGGTAATAAGGGGGATTTGAGTCAACGGTTCATTGGACCATATGAAATCCTATAAAAAGTTGGAATGTATTCCTAATGAGTTGATTTACCTATGAGTTTATCATAGGTACATAATAAATTTCATGTTTCAATGTTAAGGAAGTAAGTACCAGATTCATCTCATGTTTTGATCCCTGAAGTAGTTTAGTTGGAAGAGAATATTTCTTATGAGGAGCAACCAGTTATGGTTCTTGATCACAAATAGAAAGTGTTGTGGAATAATTAAATTCACTAGGTTAAGGTTTTATGGAAAACCCATATGGTTGAAGAGGCGACATGGGAAATTGAAAATGCTATGAGGGAAAAATATCCCCACAAATATGATAAGTGAGTAAAATTGAAAGGACACAATTTCCAAAAGGGGGTAAGGATGTAACAACCCAGGCAATTATAGAGTAAGTATTTTTCATGTTAATTAATATTTATGAATTACGTAGTAATTTTACAATAAAAGGGATGTTATTTCCAATGGCTTAAATGACACACAAAAATTATTTTCTTCAAAATCTTGTGTTGCACACAAGACTAAGTTATACCAAACAATTATATTCTATTAATATATATATATATATATTAATATGGATAATATATCCTAGTAATTATATCAGCATGTATGAATAGTACTAACTATATTATGTTTATACACATTTATAAAGTGTTTTTAAATTCATCAAATAGATTTTTTAGGTATAAGATAAGAATAAATCCAGTTTTACGCTTAAAAAATCTATTTTTCTAAAAAGTAGTTTTACCACTTTTAATAGAGAAACTATATTAAAAATAAATTTTGACACTTTTATAATTTTTATTTGAAAAAAATAAACTTAATTTTTGACATAGGAATATAAAATGTCACTTTCAGTAAAAAATTTTGTATTTTTTCGAGAAATTTCATATTTTGATGAATAATAAATAATACTAAGTTTTAATTAAAAACTTATTTTTCTTCTGAATTATTTATTATGTTAAATTATATTTTCAATTGGTTTTAATGTATAATTAGTTAAATTTTACATCTACTAATACAATTTAGTTCATTAGGATAAATTTAACATTGGAATTAGATATAAAAACATAGAAAACTTTTGAACATATTCACATTAAAAACCCTCTTTCTCATCCTATATATGAGATTAATTTAAAATTAATTTCTACCAGTTCTTTGTTTTTAATTTGAAAAAATTAATTAAATGTTTGGAATCAGAATAATTTATAATGTCTAATAAGTTCAACTTTGTTTTTGACCAAATATATTAGTGAAAGAAATAAAAATTAATTATAGTGATTACGGTAAAAAATGTGTTTACTTAAAGGTTAAACATTAATCTTAAGAGTCCAAATGACATAGAAACTTGTCCAAAAAAATTTTATGGACATTAATCGAACATATAACCTATTTTTTCAAATTTTAATCATTATTTTAGGAACATTATGTAAGGGAGACCTCCCAAAATTGTTTACCTTTTTATATTTAGAAGAATGTTACTACTCCTTTATAAAAAGGCACTCACCCTACCCCATTTATTCACACCTATAATGAAATTTTAATCATCCCAAAAATAGACCAAACAATCTTATAAAATCCCCCTCTAATCTTATAAGTCCCTTTGGTGCATCCCAAAATGAGTTACTTGGAAAAAGAGGTAACATTCATCAACGTGCATTTATGTGTTGTTTCTTTCTCCACCAATTAAATTATTCTTATTATATGGTTATGTAATAAAATAAGTAACCTAAATACAATGATATTTTTTCATGTTAATGTTTCTAACTAAACTTACACACACTTCAATTAAATGGTAAACAAAATTATCATTTGTTTGTACGACAGACTACTTCCTTGCGAAACGATGTCGTTCATTTTTATTTTACCAACTCTCATGGTTGGGAATTATGATGTACACAATATTTTTATATGATTTATATATGATATTTATTATGCATTCATACTTATAAAATATTTATATACACTTACCTTGATGCTTTCCATTTTGTGGGAATATGATAACATCATTTGTGGACGTGTGGACTACGACCTCCTCAAAGCGATGTGATTCATTCACACTTTATATGGAATGTATTAAGGATGGGCTCGATAAACATATGTGACATAAATAAAATATATATTATATTCATGGAATAATTACCTTTCTTTAAATATAATACATCATTTTCTTTATTACCTTTTCACACACTGAAAAGGTGAAAATGTCATTCGTGGACGTGTGGACTACCCCCTCCTCGACGCGATGAGATTACTTTTACATCACAAGAAATCCATATATAAGTATATATGACTAAATAAAATGGTATTCATGATATAATTATCATTCTGGAAATATAATTTTTACTTACCTTATTTTCATAATGATCATTGAGGAATGAGAACATTACTCATGTGTACATATGAACTATTATTTCCATGATTATAACATTGGTTAATTTTTAATAACCTTTATTCATGATTAGTTTTAAAAGTATAATATATATATATATATATATATATATATGATAATTATATCATTATTATTACTCTAGAGTAGTTTTAAAAATGACCCCTTTGACCATAGTTGACTTACCAAATTTGTTTTTGACAAATAAACCGAATATGGTCAAAACACCCAACATGAACTAAATTGTGTATATAGTTGTATAAAACAATGTAATAATTGAAATAAAATTAATTATAAACTTCAAAATTGTTATGAAGAAATTAAATAATTAACATAAGTTTATTATTGAAGAATATAAAGACACATGTGACAAGTCAGACTCAAGGTAAGTTATTTCATCTTAATCACCTTCCATTAAGGAATATTTTGATGTTATACACCAACCTTATTTTATAAGGTGTATATAAAGCTCCAATGACATGTCTTATCATTAATTCTCATGATATTTAATTTTTTGTTTAAAATTCATTATTTCATGATGCTTATGATTTAAACATTAAAAGTGGTATGGGGCACTTTAAATGTTTAAAGATTCAATTTCAAAATATTTTTCTCCATATCAACATTCTTAATATTATTTTACATATTTATTTATATGGATATTAAAGGATTATAAGGGAAATTTATTTATATTTTGAAATTAATACAAATTTTTTCAAAATTAAATTTTTTAAATATTTTATATGGAATGTTTTGTTAAATGACAAAAGAAATGTTTTATTCATAATGTGCATAGAGATAATGAATTTTCACCAGCTGTGACTATTATTTGATTTCTATATTACTTTAAAAGATTAAATTTTTTCTTAATTGAAAATCCATGTTTTCATTTTTGGTTATTTTTTATTTAAAATGGGTTTTGATAATGGATTAATTATTTCAACAACTTGAAACATTTTCTTAGGGGTGAAAATGAAATATTATGAGTAACATAATGAAATTTTCTTTCTTTTGTGTGTTATTATTATATAATGGTACTTGGACATTTCATAGGTGATTATGTGATAAACCAATGATGGGTGGGTCTGTGATATCCCTCTATTGCATTGGGTATGAAATTTGGCCATATGGATATTCCATTTGTAAGAGTTACACGTATGGAAGTTGACTGCATGGTTATTACATTTATAAGAGTGAAATATATAATAATTTACCAAGATACCTTTATGTGTTTTCCATGATTACTATGGGTTTTATGGTAATCTTATGATTATAAAAAGTGTAAGTAATGATATTTTTTTGAGGAGAGTATTTAAAACTTATTAAGGGTGAAAAGTATCACTTTATGATAAAGTTTTCATGGGTTTTCATGTTTATAAATAGACTAATAGTTTCCTTCTTTTTATATCCCTTAACAATATTTTTATTCCCATACCATATTTTCTAATTTTTTTCATAGGGATTACGGATGAGTAAGGGATTAGAAGAAGTCATGTTGAAAGTCAGGAAGAGTTTTCATAAAAGAGATCACACTTTATTGTAAAAGTTTTAGATTATAGAAAAAATGGATACTGTTCGGAAGTCTCCACTTTGTATTTTATGGTTTTATTATATATGATTAATGACCTAATTCTCTAAAACTCTTAACCTGAAAAGATCATCAACGTGAAAGAAATAAATTTCATCACTAAAACTCAAGACTATGAAATGTTTCAGGCCATAACCTTGTAGAAACTACGGTTGAATAATTTTTGACATGTATAAGTAGATAACACATCCATATGATCTATTGTGTGATTATAATTACTCAATAACCAGTTTTAAAAGATACCAAAGTTTTTAAAAATGTGTATCAAGGGATCAAATCCAATAAAATAGAGTCTGATGGCCCTGAAATCATATGATAATGACCATAGATTAATTTTTGAAATGTTGGAATTTAATCCACATCCATCCGAGTTACAGTTTCATAGGGATGCTCATAGACATGTTTTTAGAGGTTTAAAAAACTAAAACATGCATGCAATGGTAAAAACCATATAAAATGAACCCATATTGATGTAAAATCGTGAGAAAACCACCATTAAATTATTTACTATGTTTATGAATAAAAAACACATCCATCAGACATGAATTATGCTCAAAATGACTTAGTGAATGTTTTAAAAGATATCAAAGTCATTAAAAACACGCATTAGAGGTTCAAAACCAAGAAAACAACATTGGATGGTTGTAAAATCATAGGACAATGATTGTATATTGTCTTTTGAAATATAGGAATGGATGAAATGTCAATACAAGTTACGATTTTGCTAGGATTCTTGTAAACACATTTCTATTCTTTTAAGACACTAAAAAATGTGTGTAATAGTAAAAACCATATAAAACGACCTTAAATTGATGTCAAATAATGATATATCCACCATTGAATTATTTTTGGCATATATGAGTGGAAAAAACGTCTATCCATGTGATGTTATCAAAATGAAACAATAATAGGTTTTTAAAGATACCAAAGTCATTGAAAATGTACATTTGGGGGTTATAAAAAATAAAAAGACATTTTATGGTCAAGAAATCATAGGAAAATAACCGCATATTGATTTTTTAAATGTAGGAACGAATATCACATCAATTAGGGTTTTGGTTTTTTGGGGATTCCTATAAATATGTTTTTACTCTTATAAGAAACTAAAACAAGTGTGTAATAGTCAAAACCATTGAAAACGACCTTAGATTAATGAGGAATCATGAGAAAATCTCCATTTTATTATTTTTGAAATATAGAAAATGATACCATATAAAAGACTTTAAAATTTGTTTATTGAATAATTTTGAGCATACCACATGTAAATTTAAAAATTGATTAGATTGTTAGATACTTTTCCATTTTGAGTTCCAAGTGTTGAATCATATATTAAATAGGTAAGTGTATGTTTTCAAAGTGTTATACATGATATATTATTTTTTTTGTGTTAAAATTAATTTCATAACATTGATTAGAAAAATAATAAGTGAAAATTTATGAATATATTTTGTGCATATTAATTTTTGTATTTATTTTCATAAATGTCCTTTTTATGTTATAGGTGACAGATGCTTAAAGTAGGAAGGAGATTGACCATTCTAATCTAGGACACCCTTCAGAAATCATTCATGATGGTTCATAGTTTTTATTATATAGTTACATATTATCAATAATTCTACAATAATTCTTATTTATTATGTTCAGTTATAATTTCTAAATAATTTTTATTTAAGTTGATGATATAATTTAGTCGAGTTTACGTATGATGACTCTATCCATTGAGGTAGTAGGATGTAGTGGTGGTGGTGGGATGGATGTATTGGTCATGGTTTAGTGGATGTTGGACATATTATAACAATATATATATATGATTATCGGGCTTATGGTTGAGCGATGGATTTTTATTTATGACTGTGGATGTTTGGATGTATGGATATATGATGAGTTTATCATATATTTATGGTTTACTTTATTATATTATTGAGTTTTTTATATACATATAATTTTTTAATAAATATGTTTTTCTAAAAAAATATTTTATATGTTTAGCGGTGGTTATTAGAAACCTCCACTAAATATAAATCTTGTTAATTCTTTTAGAAGTGGTTATAGTGTGTAACACCCCGAGCTTCCACGATACGCTTCTCATTCAAAAATTCAATAGCTTGCATTGTACGCAACTTCGAGTTCTAAAACACCGCGACTAATCAAAGTAGCCGTTATGAATAGTAATAACCACTTTTTAAAATTATAGAAATTTTATATTTCAAAATGGACTTCATTTTTGGATTCGGAATATTGAAATTAGCCTATGTTGAATTTTTGGTATTTTTCTGAGAACTTCTAATTTTTATGAATAGTGAAAAATACTTAAAAACAACTTTTTTAATCAAAATAATTTATAGTGATAAGTTATACTATTTAGTGGTTTTAAAGTATAATTAGAATATATTTTTACCATTTTATCCAATGGTGGTCATTAGAATTATTTTAACATTGAAATTGGACATAAACAATTGCCAATCTTTTGATATAAATTTTTTCTTAAAAACACGCTATTTGTTGTGACAGCGGGAATTAATTATAAAATTAATTAATGCAACTTATATGTTTGGAATTTTTTAAAATAGACATCATTTTTGAAATCGGAATATCAATTATATCTTAGGGTGAAATTTTGGCCTTATTCTGAAAAACTTCAATTTTTGATGAATAGTGAAACCGCTAAGTGGTTGTTAAAAACTGATTTTTCGTTAAAATAAAATATTACCACTTCTGTGATTTGATTTTCAAAAATCCGACATACATGGTTGTCATTAATAAGTAAAATGTGGTTCAATGAGATTAAAATAAATTTTTGGTGAATAGTAACTTTTAAGTTCTTAATCGCGATTAGAGGTAATTAGTGTAGTTTAAGGTAAAAACAATGTTTTAATAATATGATATGAGCTTGACACTTGTCCTACTCCTATTGGATGAGTCATGGCCGACCAAGACAACCCATGGGTCAACTTGGGGACCCCATGGAGCCACTTTGGTTGGAAAATGACATTAATATATATTTATTTAATGTTAAAATTAAATTGACACAAACATGAGTTGTTTTACTAAAACAGTTTTTAAGTGGGGTTACACAAGTCCAAATTTTGACTATAAATATTCTTTAGAAAGCTAAAAATATTTCCTACATCATAGTATTTTTTTTATAATTTTTAGACATTATATAAATTAAATTATTTATGACATCATTATGATGCAGCGATGACCTCATTATTTGACGATTTAAATAAAATGAGAAGATAATGCAAAATACAAGGATTACACTTGTCCAAAGCCTATTGGATGAAGATATTTAGAACCCTTATCACCTTAGCCACGAATTATATAAGTTTGGGACCTTTATAATCCGAAAATAATTGTATAATAGTGTAACATTTCAATCTTTTCAAAAGAGCCCCTCCTCTCCACTTATAAAAGGCCCCCACCTCTCCCACCTCATTTACACTTTCACGCCATTTGGCTCGGCCAAACTCTGCCCAAATACTCTCCCAACTTCCCCCTCTTACTCCTAGAAGCCTCACTTTGGGCAGAACTCTTCCCAAGGAAGCCTTTGGCTCAAATCAAAAAGAGTTACCCGATTTTGAGGTAATGTCTTCTCTAATGTTGTTTTGTTTTATTTTTCTTCTCCAACCCCCTAAAATCTTTTTATTCATTTATTTTGTAACAAAACCAGTATCCTAAATATACTAGGATGTTTTTATAAGAAGGATTCTAGCTACAATTACACACACCTACATCTAATGGTTAAAGAACATACGGTTTCTGTGGATGGCGAATTTCTGCCTCACGAAACGATGATTGTTCAACACTCATATAACACCTTCAAAGGTGGCCATTAAGATGTAACTATTTTTATATATGATATATAATATGTTTATGTTTTACTTATGCTTCTGTATTTCTTATTTATGGCATACTTTATGATTTCCATTATGGGTAAAACGCGATAATTTCATTTTAGGAAGTGCGGACTACCGCCCCCTCAAAGTGATTTGAATCGTTAATGCCATATGTGGGATGTATAAAGGATGGAGTAAATGGTATTATACACTATATTATACTGGAATTATATTATACTTTATATCATTATGATTTCGTTCCATTAAATATGAAATTGAAATGAAAGTAGCGTTCATGCGTACGTACGGCTTACCGTCTCCATGAACGGTGCATTTCATTTCTTACCTCTAAATGTTACGTGACATTATGAATGAATGTATATACTGGATATATATCATATATATGATATCTACATCATGAATATAATTATGGATATAATGGATATTTCACCACATGAACAACTTGTAATTATAAGAAGTCTATTTTTGACTCAAGTACCAATGATCGACAAAACCACCGTTATTAACTTAAATAATTACATAATGTTCATATCATTGTAATAAGTGATATAAAAAGGATAATTAAATTGAAAATGGTTCTTAATAATGTATATATTAACTCTAGTTTATTATTCAGGAGGTTAAAAAATGGTTGAGTCAAGTCAGACACGAGGTAAGGGAACTTCTTAACCCAACTTCCATTCTTTGGGTTAATCTCCTACTTTCAAATTATGTCATGATATTATTATGTCTTATTCTATAGTGAATACACATAATATATATATTTTATTTTAAAAATGATCTTTGTAAGGACTTCGTCTCAATCTCCTATCATTGAGGCATATTTGGTTTTATACACAAATTTCTTTTATACGGTGTATAAACCACTTTGACTTTTACGTTTATTCAAAAGCAATCTTTTTTATAAGAAGCGTTTACTAAACGACAAAAGGGAATGTTTTTGTCGTACGTATGCGGTGACAATGACTTCTCTGCCTCCGTGACCACTATTTGAGTTTCGGCTTCCTCTACAAGCCATACCCTTTTTTTTTTGAAGAATAAATACCATGTTATACTTTTCTTTTATTTTGGTATTGAAAATGGTTTTGAAAGGGTTTTTATTATATCAATGTGTTGTATTGATATCTTGTGATTGAAATGTGGAAATGTTATGTTTCCTTTATGCATGTTTTATGTGATACGATTATTTTATGGTTTATGATATGTTTAAACCTATTCATATGAGGAATGTATTGGACTTAATAAGTGACGGGTGGAGCCCGCTATAGCTCCTCGATGCATCGGTAGGTCTCATGAGACAACTAGACGTGGAATTGGCCGAGGCCCTTTCCCAATTTGATTTATGGTTTTGGACGAGGCCTTAATCATTTTAGACATCTTGGCTGAGGCCTTGACAAAATGTTTCAGAATGTCCGGCATTATACATTCCCTCATTATGAAAGTCGTTATTGATATTTCATGTGATTATTCGTCTAGTAGAATATCCATGTGAGCAAGTAATGGCATTATTTTATTTTACTTTTGCCATATTATGCTGAAGTTCAAGTTCAATAAGGATTTTGTTTTAGTTATACATTGCCTTAAATTCTTATGTTTTCTTATAAAAGCTTCCGCAATATTGTTATCCTTACTGAGCATCTGAGCTCACCCCTTTCAATGTTTTAATATTTTCCAGGATGTGAAGAAGTGTTTTATCACTGACTTGCAAGAATAGTCAGTGAGGATATGAGTGTGGACTATGAAGACCATTTTATTGTAGTTTGTTTACTTTTTGATGTAATGAAAGACTTATGAATGTATCTAGTGTTTCCATGGCTACTAAACTAATCGGTCTTTCGAGACTTGATCTTTTGTGATCATGCCAATGTTACGAAGTAATGCACCGACTCTGGGTAGCTGGGGTCGGGGCGTTACAGTTGGTATCAGAGGAAGTTTAGTACTAACCTTGGAAGCTAGATTTAGATAAACTCTGATTAGAGCACATAGCCCGAAGATAGACTTTGAGGATTAATATAGAAAAACTTCCTAGAATTTTGGTATTATAGAGATTTTGTGAGTTTTCCGAGCAATACATCCCTGTCTAGATACGAGCAGGTAGAGGCGGCTATGGCATAGATGTTCCTAGGGGTAAAACCCGAAAACACCGCTTTGAGCTAGACTCGAACGGGAACTGGTGCATGACAACGGGCCTTGCTGCACTCTTGGTTACGACACTCCCGGGGGATATGCTTTGGATAATTCTCATTTTCTCTATAAACCACTATGAAGGGTTATGAGTATATACTTCCTCAAAGAAAACATTTATTTTTATGATTATGGATTATATCCATAAATAGTTCAATTTAAGTAAAGTGTTTTACAAGTATGGAATTATGTATTTTGATTCATAAACTAATCTAGTTTATGCCATTGTTTAGAAATGGCGCCTAGTGGAAGGAATGGAAACCGTATCAATGCACGAACTCCGTGTAGGGATTGTTGTCCTGCTCAAGATAATTATTGTGGATCTGGAGATACAACTGGTGCTGATCAACTTATTACCATACTGGGACAACTCACTCAGGTTATGAATAATAACCTTACTCGTATGGAGCACCCTGATCCGCAACGTGGAGGATCAATGTTAGAACACTTCATGAGGAAACAACCACCAACCTTCAATGGGAGTACAAATCCTATAGTAGCTGAGCAATGGATAAATTCCTTAGAGAAAATATTCCATGCCTTGGGGAGTAGTGAAAGGGAGAAGGTTGTCATGGCAGTTTACCGCCTCACTGGATATGCCGATCAGTGGTGGTCGCTGATTCAAAACACAAAGGAAGATGATGACGTATCGAATATGGAATGGAGGGAGTTCAAAGAGCTTTTCTTAGAAAAATACTTTCCTCGTGACCATCGAGCAGATATGGAAAGGCAATTTCTGAGTCTGAGGAAGAAGGAGGTTGAGAATGTCGCAAAGTATGAGGCCAACTTTACAAGGTTAGCGAGGTTTTCTGCGGATTATATACGTAACCCAAGAGGTAAGATTGATCGTTTCTTTGATGGGTTAAAACCATTTCTCCGTCAGGCTTTAGTATCACAATCCTTCTCATCATACGAAGATATTGTCTCATGTGCTATCAAGACTGAAAAGGAATTCTCTAAGTCTTATGACAACAAAGTAAAGCAAGAGAAGAAGAGAATGGTGGAACAAGAGACAGATAAAGGGAAAAAGGGAAAGAAGGATTTTCCATTATGTGATAATTGTGGGAAGAATCATCCTGGTACTTGTCTAAAAGGAATGAGAGTTTGTTATAAATGTGGAGAAGAGGGTCACCAGGCTCGTGATTGTAAGGGAAAGAAAGAGGCTATCAAAGTTGAATGCTATAATTGTAGAGAAATGGGTCATTATGCAAATGAATGTCCTAAGCGTCAGGGAAACTTACCTCAGAAAAGGCCAAGGGATCAAGGACAATCTTATGCTGTTATTATAGTTGATGCAGAATAATTAATGTATTGGTGCTTTTGGACTCATGGATTATATTCTGGTTATTATAATAATATGATATATATATATATAAGGATTTTACTGCAGTACTTGTTGTTTCAGTAAGGTTTTAATATGATTAAGGTAATCATATGTGACAATAAGAGAAACTTCTCTTTGTTTGGGGAATCTGATGTTACAATTGATTTTGGAATTAAGAGACCTTTTAGAGAAAGTCTGGACAGAGGTATTTCAGATAACTATAAAGGTTGGAGTGGATTAAGTTGATCTTTGGATAGTATTGTTTAAGGTTAAATCATTTCTGAAGATTATTTTTGGAATATTATAATACTATAGTTTTAGGAAAAGGACAACCTGCAGGGTGGGGAATAACCCGTAGCGTCGGACAAAGCTGCAGGAATCGAACCCACAATCATAGTGCGACATGCATTTATTTCCTACCACTAGCCTACAGGAAGTCCCTGGTTATTACAAAATAATTTTACTAATCTAAATAGTATGTGTTAACATTTGGAACCTTATACAATTAGGATAAAAAGAATATTTTTGAGTTCCGTTACCATTTGGAGTAAAAGTTTGGTTGTGGTAAAAATTTATTAACGAATGAAAGTATACCTAACAAGTATGTATATTTCCTTACGTTATTAGTAAATATCCTAAATAAATTCCTCAACATTATAAAAGATAACTTAAAACAAAAATGTTGTCGGTTAACTTTTCCAACTGGGGATTCAATGACCGTTTAACCAATCACAAGTTTGTGATTTTCTTGTAGTTAAACTTTCTCCTAATCCTTTTTTCTATAACTCTCCATCAGACCTTGATGGTTTGTTTCTCCTCCATATCCATATTTTCATAGAATCCTAGAATAGGCTATATCGGGTGACATTTGTACTTATCTTGCTTTCTTTTAATGTTATATATTTATTAACCTTATTTCCGATGTGGGTTTTCCTCAAAGGTATTTTCTCTTTTCAACCTTTTATTTTCAAAGAAAAATTTCAAATTGCGAGGATGCAATTTATTGAAGGAGGGGAGAATGTAACACCCAGAGCTTCCACGATACGCTTCTCATTCAAAAATGCAATAGCTTGCATTGTACGCAACTTCGAGTTCTAAAACACCGCGACTAATCAAAGTAGCTGTTATGAATAGTAATAACCACTTTTTAAAATTATAGAAATTTTATATTTCAAAATGGACTTCATTTTTGGATTCGGAATATCGAAATTATCCTATGTTGAATTTTTGGTATTTTTCTGAGAACTTCTAATTTTTTATGAATAGTGAAAAATACTTAAAAACAACTTTTTTAATCAAAATAATTTATAGTGATAAGTAATACTATTTAGTGTTTTTAAAGTATAATTAGAATATATTTTTACCATTTTATCCAATGGTGGTCATTATATTTATTTTAACATTGAAATTGGACATAAACAATTGCCAATCTTTTGATATAAATTGTTTCTTAAAAACACGCTATTTGTTGTGACAGCGGGAATTAATTATAAAATTAATTAATGCAACTTATATGTTTGGAATTTTTTAAAATAGACATCATTTTTGAAATCGGAATATCAATTATAGCTTAGGGTGAAATTTTGGCCTTATTCTGAAAAACTTCAATTTTTGATGAATAGTGAAACCGCTAAGTGGTTGTTAAAAACTGATTTTTCGTTAAAATAAAATATTACCACTTCTGTGATTTGATTTTCAAAAATCCGACATACATGGTTGTCATTAAGAAGTAAAATATGGTTCAATGAGATTAAAATAATTTTTTGGTGAATAGTAACTTTTAAGTTCTTAATCGCGATTAGAGGTAATTAGTGTAGTTTAAGGTAAAAACAATGTTTTAATAATATGATATGAGCTTGACACTTGTCCTACTCCTATTGGATGAGTCATGGCCGACCAAGAAAACCCATGTGTCAACTTGGGGACCCCATGGAGCCACTTTGGTTGGAAAATGACATTAATATATATTTATTTAATGTTAAAATTAAATTGACACAAACATGAGTTGTTTTACTAAAACAGTTTTTAAGTGGGGTTACACAAGTCCAAATTTTGACTATAAATATTCTTTAGAAATATAAAAAGACTTCCTACATCATAGTATTTTTTTTATAATTTTTAGACATTAAATAAATTAAATTATTTATGACATCATTATGATGCAGCGATGACCTCATTATTTGACGATTTAAATAAAATGAGAAGATAATGCAAAATCTAAGGCTTACACTTGTCCAAAGCCTATTGGATGAAGATATTTCGAACCCCTATCACCTTATCCACGAATTATATAAGTGTGGGTCCTTTAGAATCCGAAAAGCATTGTATAATAATGTAACATTTCAATCTTTCCAAAAGAGCCCCTCCTCTCCACTTATAAAAGGCCCCCACCTCTCCCACCTCATTTACACTTTCAAGCCATTTGGCTCGGCCAAACTCTACCCAAATACTCTCCCAACTTCCCCCTCTTACTCCTAGAAGCCTCACTTTGGGCAGAACTCTTCCCAAGGAAGCCTTTGGCTCAAATCAAAAAGAGTTACCCGATTTTGAGGTAATGTCTTCTCTAATGTTGTTTTGTTTTATTTTTCTTCTCCAACCCCCTAAACTATTTTTATTCATTTCTTTTGTAACAACACCAGTATCCTAAATATACTAGGATGTTTTTATAAGAAGGATTCGAGCTACACTTACACACACCCACATCTAATGGTTAAAGAACATACGGTTTCTGTGGATGGCGAATTTCTGCCTCACGAAACGATGATTGTTCAACACTCATATAACACCTTCAAAGGTGGCCATTAAGATGTCACTATTTTTATATATGATTTATAATATGTTTATGTTTTACTTATTCTTCTGTATTTCTCATTTATGGCATACTTTATGATTTCCATTATGGGTAAAACGCAATAATTTCATTTTAGGAAGTGCGGACTACCGCCCCCTCAAAGTGATTTGAATCGTTAATGCCATATGTGGGATGTATAAAGGATGGAGTAAATGGTATTATACACTATATTATACTGGAATTATATTATACATTTATATCATTATGATTTCGTTCCATTAAATATGAAATTGAAATGAAAGTAGCGTTCATGCGTACGTACGGCTTACCGTCTCCATGTACGGTGCATTTCATTTCTTACCTCTAAATGTTACGTGACATTATGAATGAATGTATATACTGGATATATATCATATATATGATATCTACATCATGAATATAATTATGGATATAACGGATATTTCACCACATGAACAACTTGTAATTATAAGAAGTTTATTTTTGACTCAAGTACCAATGATCGACAAAACCACCGTTATTAACTTAAATAATTACATAATGTTCATATCATTGTAATAAGTGATATAAAAAGGATAATGAAATTGAAAATGGTTCTTAATAATGTATATATTAACTCTAGTTTATTATTTAGGAGGTTAAAAAACGGTTGAGTCCAGTCAGACATGAGGTAAGGGAACTTCTTAACCCAACTTCCATTCTTTGGGTTAATCTCCTACTTTCAAATTATGTCATGATATTATTATGTCTTATTCTATAGTGAATACACATAATATATCTATTTTATTTTAAAAATTATCTTTGTAATGACTTCATCTCAATCTCCTTTCATTGAGGCATATTTGGTTTTATACACAAATTTCTTTTATACGGTGTATAAACCACTTTGACTTTTACGTTTATTCAAAAGGAATATTTTTTATACGAAGCGTTTAATAAACGACAAAAGGGAATGTTTTTGTCGTACATATGCGGCGACAATGACTTCTCTGTCGCCGTGACCACTATTTGAGTTTCGGCTTCCTCTACAAGCCATACCCTTTTTTTTGAAGAATAAATACCATGTTATACTTTTCTTTTATTTTGGTATTGAAAATGGTTTTGAAAGCATTTTTATTATATCAATGTGTTGTATTGATATCTTGTGATTGAAATGTGGAAATGTTATGTTTCCTTTATGCATGTTTTATGTGATACGATTATGTTATGGTTTATGATATGTTTAAACCTATTCATATGAGGAATGTATTGGACTTAATAAGTGACGGGTGGAGCCCGCTATAGCTCCTCGATGCATCGGTAGGTCTCATGAGACAACTAGATGTGGAATTGGCCGAGGCCCTTTCCCAATTTGATTTATGGTTTTGGCCGAGGCCTTAATCATTTTAGACGTCTTGGCTGAGGCCTTGACAAAATGTTTCAGAATGTCCGGCATTATACATTCCCTCATTATGAAAGTGGTTATTGATATTTCATGTGATTATTCGTCTAGTAGAATATCCATGTGAGCAAGTAATGGCATTATTTTATTTTACTTTTGCCATATTATGCTGAAGTTCAAGTTCAATAAGGCTTTTGTTTTAGTTATGCATTGCCTTAAATGCTTATGTTTTCTTATAAAAGCTTCCGCAATATTGTTATCCTTACTGAGCATCTGAGATCACCCCTTTCAATGTTTTAATATTTTCCAGGATGTGAAGAAGTGTTTTATGACTGACTTGCAAGAATAGTCAGTGAGGATATGAGTGTGGACTATGAAGACCATGTTATTGTAGTTTGTTTACTTTTTGATGTAATGAAAGACTTATGAATGTATCTAGTGTTTCCAAGGATACTAAACTAATCGGTCTTTCGAGACTTGATCTTTTGTGATCATGCCAATGTTACGAAGTAATGCACCGACTCTGGGTAGCTGGGGTCGGGGCGTTACATAGTGACATCAATTATATTTTTCCTCTAGGAAGGTAAACTGTTTATAAATAATTTATTGGGTTTTATATTAATTCCACACATTTTTTAACAAAAAAACCACCACCAATTTAATATACAACCATTGCTAAGTACCTAAAATATAACACATTTAATAACCATTGAAAATTTAAAAAAGCCACCACTAAATAATTGTCGACCATGAAATTAGAGGATATTTCAATAACGGTTGTTAAAAAAATAGAGGTGGTTTAAACTACCACTAGTTGAAAAAAAAAATCCACTAAGACCTATTATTTTACAATGTATGAATGACAATCAATTAGTATCCCTAAAATGTTCTATAAGATCATTTATTGTTTTTTAAATATTCTTCTAAAAAAATTCCGTTTACGTAATAGACATTTCAATTTAAATAAACATATAATTAATGATAAATGATGTTGGATATTAATAATTTATTAACACTAATTTATTTGTAAATGATATGAAATAAAAATAATATCAGTTAATATTTTAAAATGTCATTTTCTGATAAAAAAAATTTCTTTATTTTTTATGATTTTTATTCAAAAAATAAATTTTTTAATTTTTTAATTTTAAATAAATAAAAATTAACTACATTTTTTAATTCCATAAATAAAAATTGACTTAATATAATTGTTTTATCATTTTCTAAAAAGTTTTATTTTTAATTGAAAAATGTGGGATTTGTGAAAATTATAATTTCAATGATTTTATAACTATTTAAGTATAACCTAGAAGAGTTCAAGGTTTCTAAGACATAGACTCTTAGTTACAACATGGATTATTTTTGTTCTTTTTCCAAATTCTAGGTCGTTATAGCATAACCTATGGGCTACGACATAGATAACTCCTGTAAAGAAAATACTGCATTGGCATGAATATGACCAAGATTTTAGGATCTAAACTTTGAATATATTGTGGAATTCAATAACATAACTATAATTATCACAATAGGATTTGAAAAATGTAGAATATGGCATAAGGTTAGTCATAATGTTCTGTAAGGGTAACCCAAGATTTATAAATCTTGTGTAAGGGTAGGCCTACTCGCATAAAGGTAGACTGGATTTTTCATTACATACGTAGTGGTAAACTGATAAATTCATAAAGTTAAGGTGGAATTTTCAACACATATGTAAGGGTAAGTGTATTTTCTATGGTGTGGTGCTTAAGGATATGTTGTAACACTTGTTCTACACAAGGGTCATATGCTAAGTAAAGGTATCACTGAAATCCTTAAGGTTGTGTAAGGGTATGTATGTGAGGGTGGAGTTTCATAATGGTCATCCCATATTTTCATATTTCCTTCCCCTTTGTAGCATGGTACAATGTGTTATGTCGTAATTCATGTTCTTGGTCAAGCTACTTTTAAGTTGTGAGCATAAAATTTCCAAATTTTTTGGTTGTTATTCTTTGAAAATAACCCTAACCTAATCTAGTTCCCAAGATTTTTTTTTTGATTTTTGTAAACTTTTTGAATTATTTATTTAATATGAAATTGGATTTAAACATAGTTTTAATTTATTTATTAATTTTTTTTAAGTTAATGAAGAAGTTATACCATTGAAATTATAATTTAATTTTTATTTGTTAATTAAAATTGTTCAAATTCCTTTTGGAATTAAAATGTTAAATAGATTTATTTTGATTTTTAATTATTTCATAATTTTTTAAATTTAATGAAAAACCCATAAATTTAAATTATTTTTAAAATAATATTATGATTTTTTATTTTCAACTTGGAAATGAATTTGATAAAAAAGTGATGTAAATTATGTTTTGTGGAATCATATTTGAAATTAGTTAATTAAATAGATTTAAATTAATTTGAAAATGAATTTGGAATTGATTGTTTGAAGGTTGAAACTGTGAATTCAATTATTTTTTTATTTTTGTAACTAATTGGAACAAATTCTTCATTGAAATATAACTTTTCTTTGAAATGAAGGATAAAAAAGGGGTACAGTCGTGTAAGTGACTGTAATGACTCAGATTTTTCTCCGATTTATTTTAATAAATTAATTGGGAAAATACTGAGACAGCGTGCTAAGACAGCACAAGATTCTAAGTCATGGGGTGTCCGAAATAAATTCGTTAATAAGGTGTTGTTTTTAAATTAAAAAGACTAGGTGGCTAACATTGAATTTTTTATAACTCCCAAACGGTTTCCCAAATCAAAAATATGAGGGCACGGTTGCATCTGGAATAGTGGCTTTACCATAGGTAGGGCCTAACATCGTCTTAAATTGGCTAGATAAAAAAGTTAGATTTTGGATATAATCATTATTAAAAATATTTTTTAATTAAAATATTTTTTTGGGGCATCAAAGATTATATTTCCTTTTTATTTAAACCCAGAGGCAGGGGTCTAGGGTTATAATTCATAACCCTGAGATCTTTATTGAGAGCTTGGGTGAGAGGAAAGCTTTCGAGGAGGAATTGGCAAGCAATAAATAATGATTTGAGGATCAACATCACGCGATGATGGATCAACTAATGATGAACACAAACATTCTTCATCACCCAATCCAACACATAGGTAGGGAGTTTGTTTGATTCTATTTCTATTTCCCCATTTTAAAATCTCCATGAAAAACGTGAATCAATCGACAAACAGATTGATTAACGGATTGTGCGTACTATTGTAGGATGGGTTTGATTTTGAGATAATCATTGGAAAATTGGATCTATTTTGAACTTATGATTAGAATTGATTTTTTGAGTAGCCTTTCCTAAATTCTAACATGGGTAGATCAAGGATGACACAAACAAGGCCCGATCAGTCCACCTTGGGTGTTCATGTGAAATTATTCCTCCACCATTATTAGATTTCCCAATCTTCGTTGCCGCAAAAATCCAGGAAAGAATCCAAGATCGCAATAGTGATTAGAGACCGCAGTCAGGTGGGTCATGGTGGAGGTGGACGGATGCCACAACAGGAGATCATGATGGAAAATGGCCATGACTCGAGGACCATGTTGGCGGAAGAGGCTCGCAACTCGCTACTGCATCACGCGACTGGAGACCGCAGACCAACTAGACCGTGGAGGCAACCCTTGGTTGATGTCATGGGTGGTTTAGAGAGGCGACACCTACTGCGTCTCGGGCAGAGCAGATCGGCCCGCTCCAGTGGGCCGGGTTGGACAGGGAAGCCGGCCTCAGGCTGGGACCAGCACCTTGGGTCGGGCCACTCCCGCAGGCCAGGCCAGCGCAGCGAACCAGACTAGACGCAGCCGGTCTGGGCCGGGTCGACCTGGTAGGTCGATTCGGCGGACCTGGGTCGGGTCAGGTCGGTCCGGGTGGGTCAGACCGGACCCAGGCCCAGCTTGACCCTTTTGAAAAAAGGGTCATAGATTTCAAATCGTAAGTCTGATTAACGATATTTTTGCAGCATTGGGATCCTCACAACAAGGAGGACCTTTTGAGATGTCTTGTTGGGTTGTTAGAAAATACTAGTATAGGTGTGGATTTCCCCCTTGGTTCTTCCCTTGAGGGTTCAGTATGGTATTTCATGGTAATCCTCTTGAGAGATGAGTCCCGGATAGAGTTGTAAATCCTCTGTGGGACTGGAGTGATATTATATCACCCCGGATGGAGTTTCACTATGGGAGAAAGAGTCTTTTGCGATGGGGTATTTGTGATGGGATTAATTTCTGTCGCAAATGGTCCATCCCCAGGATTTGTTGCGATGGGGGGTTCGTCCCATCGCATATAAAAAGTTATTTGCAATGGGATTTGGGGTCCCATAAAAAAAGATAATGCGTTCTTTGGCGTGGGATGCGCGTTAAAGCACGGGAAGGTTATTTGCGATGGGGGGTGCCCCGTCGCATATAGTGTGTTCGTCGGAGGGTATTTGCGACGGGACCTATCGCAAATACTGGCAGTGGTAAATGAGTTTTTGTGACAGGATGTTGTCCCATCGCAAAAGGTGTGTCGGCAGTTCACTTTCTGTGACTGGACCCATCGCAAATAACCTTACAACTGCCGCCCGTAATTAATGCGGTGCAGGTATTTCCGACGGGTCCTATCGCTAATATCGGTGGCGGTAAATGAGTTTTTGCGACGAGATGTTGTCCTGTCGCAAAAGGTCTGTCGGCAGTTCACTTTTTGTGACGGGACCCGTCCCAAATAACCTTTTAACTTCCACCTGTAATTAATGTGGTCGAAGGTATTTGCGACGGGACCCATCGCAAAAATTACTATTAGCGATGGGAATCCCGTCGCTAATAGACCCTTCACAACTAATCTAGCATATATATACCCCCTCCATTTTTCTTTCCCTTCCTCTCATTTCTCACTTCCTCTCCCTCACTAAATTCGATTTTTAGAGTGAAAATTTCTCTCAGTTAAATTTTTTTTTACGAAGAAGTTGTGAAGGCGCTTACATCAATAGGAGATCAAGTTTAAAGGTATTTATATTTTATTTAATTTTGTATTTTTTAATGTTAATTTTAATTATTGTTGATTAGTTGTAATTAAATTAGATTTAAATTATTTTTTATCTAAATTTTAGTAATAAATAGAAATATTTAGGAATAAATATGAATAAATAGGAATAATTAGGAATAATTAGTAATAAATAGGAATAATTAGTAATAAATAGGAATAATTAGTAATAAATAGAAATAATTAGGAATAATTAAGAATAATTAGGAATAATTCGGAATAAATTGGAATAAATAGGAATAAATAGGAATAAATAGTATAAATATGAATAAATAGTAATAATTATTAATAATTGGTAATAATTAGTAATAATTAGTAATAATTAGTAATAATTAGTAATAATTAGTAATAATTATTAAAAAATAGTAATAATTCTTACAAAAATAGTTTAAATAATAACTTGTAATAACTTGGCACAATTTTTAGTGGATTGGCGACACTTCTTTTGTTCGATAACTCTTCTCCTTTAAACTTTCACCGACTCAAAACATTATGAAAATTATTCTTCTACGTATTCATGAGTTTTAATATACATTCGTAGGACCACATTTTTCATAATGTGTTTAGGCGGTGATAGTTGCAAGAAGATGACTCATCAACGAAAAGGGGGCTCTTTCGTCTGACGGCTCATTTACATGCAAGTTTCTCACACAGAAATCACAATGAAGAATCTGATCAGAGGTACGCCTATACATTCTTTTATGCACAAGAATGAATATGCGTACCTATGAGAAGATTATTCATTGTGATTTCTGTGAGACAAATTTGTAGGTAAAAGAGCCATCAGAAAAAAGAGAAGCCGTCAATCAACTAAAAATTGTTTCGCCCAAAATTAGTTTTTGTGATGGGACCTTTTGAGATGGGAGATCGTCGAAAATAATCTAATTATAAATTTTTATTAATCCTATTTGTGATGGGCCCATTGAAAAAGTTATATATATATATATATATATATATGTATGTATATATTGTATATAATCGAAGGCTTAGTTGCGACGGGGCAGTGTCCCGTCAGAAATAGTATTTGCGACGGGCCTTCGCAAAAGGTTTACTTATATATATAATGTATATAATCAGAGGGTTATTTGAGATGGGGACCCTTCCCGTCGGAAATACTTTTTTTGTGATGGTCCTGTTGCAAAAAATAATATTTGTGATGTAGTTTTCTGCAACGGTCTATTTGCGACGGGGCCCCATCACTAAATCCTATTTGCGATGGGATACCGTCGCAAATAGCCCATCTCAAATACCTCTAATTCTAGTAGTGTTTGTTGGGTATTGACATGAACTCCGAACACAGGTCATTCATCCTCTATCTAGTGGGGTGTATCGTAGGGTTCACAGTATTATTCATAATCCTCTACGTTACGAGATGCACCATAGGGTTCGTGGTATTCTCTAAGAATCCCCTACGGTGTGGGGTAATACAGATTGGGTTCGTGGTATTTTTCAGAATCCCCTATCATTATACCATGACTGTTGACCAATGTTTCCTCTTTGGGAAGGGCCCAGGTTAGCATAGTCTTATGAATGATGTTTGGTTGTGACTTACCTTCTCTTTTCTTGTGGATGATTATGAGTATATCTAGGTATCTTGGTATATGTATGGTTGTATACCTGTATAGAGCTAACTGTAATTTTTTTGTGTCTTTCCTTTGTGTTTTTTAGGTGTCCTACTAAGTATTTTTTTACTCACCCCTCTACGGTACTTGCCCACATGTGTCGTGTCTTGTACAGACGAACGATGCTCTGATGAAGTTCTAGGTGGAGTAGGACTAGGACCAGGACTGGATGATGCCTTGTAAGATCAGACTAGTCGAGGCATTCCTGATAGCTTTATACTATAACATCAGTACCCTTGTTAGAAGTTCAGTCTTTGTAGTTGCCTTTATTTTGGAGCTTGTATTCTGGCCTCGATTTGTAGTACTACACTTTACTTTCTATTTTCACTATGGTTTTATTACTTTTACGTTTAGTGGTTCTCATGCATGGTGGTTGGTTTTTCCGATTACTTTTTTATTTTTAGGATTGGAGACGCATGTGTGTGTGCGGGTACTTAGGCTAAGGCCTCCCATTTTTGAGATATGCTTACTCAATTCTAGTCTCCGGCCCCTAGCCTATCAGAGGTAGGCTTGGGGTGGTCACAGCATGAGCCCCACCAGGATGGTTTTTGAAAGAGTGGTATCAGAGGGGAAGTTTTGGTTCCAATTTGGGACTGAGAGTCAGTGATATTGGTTTGGGGAAACAATGTTAAGTGTTTCAAGTTCATTTTTTAGGCCAGGGAATCCAGTGTTGGTGTAGCGGCTGTTGTATTGATACTCCCAGACTCTGGGAACCTACTTTCCGACATGGTACATGAAAATTATGGTTATAGGGAAATGAATGTAACATGCATCCTATAGGAATGGGTTGTGTTTTCCATGTCCTTATTTAGTCATCTCTCCAGATATACTCTTTTGATCGTGGTTCATCTTGACATGTTTCAGGATGCCACCATGCAGACAGCCACCCAGGATCCTGATGTTCAATCATGAGGCTGACCCACTTAGTGATGAGGCATCTGTGTAGGGGCCTATGCCAGGAATGGAACCCCCGAGCGGTCTTCCTCCTATGGTACCACTTGTTGAACTGTAGTTTCTACCAACGCTACCGGTAGAGGATGCATGTAGGATCAATGCGTTACATGAGTTCCAAAAGTAGCGACCTCCCAGGTTCAGGGGTGAGACAAACCCACAGATAACTGAGGATTGGCTGGAGGTGGTAACATGTGTCTTCCACCTTGTAAGTACACCACCTGATTAGATGAAAGTCTTAGCCACGAGCCTTCTACAGAGCTCAACCAGAAAGTGGTGGAGCTAAGTGATCCAGACGCATAACGAGATGACCCTATCTTGGGCTAACTTCGATAACCTATTTTGGGAGGAGTTCTTTTGGGAGAACTTACACTCAGTATGCATCCAAGAGCTCATACACCTATAGAAGGGAAACAAGATAGTAGAGGAGTACTCAACAAGGTTTATTGAGCTATCTCGCTACTCTGTAGGCATGGTGTTATACCCATTTTTTAGGGATCGGGATTTTGAGTAGGGACTACATCAGGAAATTAGGGCATCCATGGTATCTCTTAACATATCCACTCAGGCTAGAGTTTTGGAGTAACCCCTTCTCATGGAGAATTTCCTGGCGGAGCAGGCGCAAGCGGTGGGAGCTACCAGCAGGCATCAGGTGGAAGAGTCTTTAGTAGTGGGTAGAAGGAAACAGAATAAGGGGCCCAAGTGGTCCAAGTCCTTTGGGATATAGTACTAGGATGCAATATTAGTGTTATGAGGCTCCCAGGGTAGAGTGTGATTGCCAAAATACAGACTGTGTTTCGTGTACGGAGGTCGGGGACACTTGGCTCGAGATTGCCTGACACATCATGTGGATGATTAGCAGACAATCGAGGGACAGCCTATATAGATACAGAGGTATGAACAGGGTGGACTACAAGGTAACAACAGACATGGCAGGGTTGTAGGTAGAGTAGCAGGTAGTGGGTGGAAGTTTGAGGTACCACCACCACCCCCGCCAGGAGGTCCACCATGGGCTCCAAGAGATGGTGGATAGGGGAGAGGCCAGATTTAGGTGATGGAGTCTTATGACCATGACACTACAGAAATTATTATAGGTACGATATGTGTCTTCTCCACCCTAGTTATAGTTCTTATAAACACATGTTCTAATCACTCCTTCCTTGCTACAGACCTTGTTTGAATCATGGAGATTCCGGTGGAACCGTTGTCTCGATCCTTACATTTAGAGAGTATTAAAAGAGAGGATTCAATGATTAAACACTAGTTATGGTAGTGTGAGGTTACTCTTTAGAGTGATATATTCAGATGGGATCTCCTAGTAGTGGTGTCAAGGCCTTACAACTTCATTCTGGGTATGAACTGGTTATCTATAGTTCATGCTCAGATTAACTATTTTAGGCGTAGAGTGTAGTGTGTCTGTAGGGATGAGACTAATTTTTCCTTTACCAGTGAAAAGGAAACACATGAGTAACTTCCTCAGAGGAGGGTGTATACGATCACTCATCAGTTGGATAGCCACACCCTGAGTGCGGTGGAGAAGGGAAGTCCCTAGTTTCCTGTAGTGGTGGAAAACTATGAGGACGTATTACCCAAGGATGTTCCAGGATTTCCTCCATGAAAGGAGGTTGACTTCTGCATTTAACTTTACCCTGGTATGACACCGATATCTACCCCCAAATATCATATGTCTCCCACGAATCTTTGTGAGTTGATGGTATAGCTTGAGGATCTCCAGAGGAAGGACTTCGTGAGGCCCAATTTTTCACCTTGGGCAGCCCCAATTTTGTTTTCCAAGAAGGAAATGGTGTCTTGAGGCTATGTGTGGACTAAAGATTCCTAAACCTAGTGACCATGAAGAATAAATGCCCAATTTCGATAATATATGACCTCTTCGATCAACTAATGGGAGTGATGTAGTTTTTAAAGATAGACCTTAGATCTGACAATCATCAGCTTCATGTACGAGATGAGGATGTATTGAAGACAACCTTTAGATGTCGGTATGGCCACTACAAGTACTTGGTTATGTCGTTTGGAATAACCAATGCCCCAACCGTGTTCATGGGACTCATGAATAGTATCTTCTATCCATACCTTAACTGGGTCATCGTGGTATTCATTGATGGCATTCTAGTGTACTCAGTAACTGAGGAGGAATGCACGATACACCTAAGGATGGTCCTAGAAACAATCAAATAGAACAAGCTTTATGGAAATCTCATGATGTGTTAGTTTTGGATTCAGGAGGATCAATTTCAAGGGCATGTCATTTTGGAGGCTGGATTTGCAATGGATCTGGCAAAGAATGAGGCAATGCTTTTTTGGGAGCCATCAAGGAGTGTGACCAAGGTAAGGATTTTTCTAGGTTTGGTTTGGTACTATCGAAGGTTCATTCCTGACTTTTCCTGGGTGGCAACACCTTTTACGACCTTGACACGGAAGGGAAAACCCTTCGTGTGGATAGAGAAGTGAAAAAAGTGTTTTCAGGAACTGAGATGGAGGTTGATGAGCACTCATATCTTGAGGCTACCTGAGGAGGGTGTTGGGTATGTGGTCTTCTGCGATTTATCAAGGAATGGACTCGGATGTGTCCTGATGTAGGGGAAATCTCTGATTGCTTGTGGTTTGTGCCAGTTAAGGCAACATGAGAAGAACTACATGACCCATGATCTTGAACTGGAAGAAGTGGTCTTGCCTTTGAAGATGTGGAAACATTAATTGATGGGGGAGAGTTTTACCATCTACTCAGACCAAAAGAGTCTCAAGTATATATTTTCTCATAGGTACCTAAATTTGAGATAGATGTGATGGCTAGATTTACTCAAGGATTACAACTTTGAGATTGTATATACTCATGGGAAGGGGAACGTGGTGGAGTAAAAACTCAGTAGGAGGTCCAGCATGTATTTTCCGAGTGAGGCATCAAAGCAGTTAGACACACTACATATATCCTTCATGGATGAAAACATAGCATTTTTCCTTCAGTCAATGGTTGTCGATCCTCCACTCTTATAAAGATTCAAGGAGGCACAACTTGGGGGGCATCGACTACGAGAGAAAACATGCATTGTTATTCTCAGGGATAACCCATGATGGATATTCAAAAGGTGGGGAGAACATCGTTCTATTTAGAGGACGCACGGTTGTGCTAGTGGAATTATGGGAGGAGGTCTTGAGGGAGTTTCACATGCCCCCTGGCGGTATATCCAGGAGTGGAAAAGATGTACCAGGACCTTCAATGCCAGTTTTGGTGGCTACGGATGAAGAAGGCAGTGGCAGAGTTAGTTTCTTGGTACCTCACTTATCGGGAAGTGAAAGCAAATCCCCAGGTTCTAGAAAGCTTGACTTAGACACTCGAGGTACCAGACATGAAGTGGGATGGGATATCAATGGACTTTGTGACAGGTTTACCATGTATGTCTAGGGAAAATGATACCATCTAGGTGATCATTTACTAACTCACCACGTCATAACACTTCCTACCTATCTGGGAGCAGAGTTCTATAGAGATCCTGGGATGCCTCTACATCTAGGAGATAATTCTACTTCATGGGGTTCCTTCGAACTCATTTTAGACCATGATGCTCATTTCACTTCCTGAATATGGAAGGGTTTGAAGGAGGATTTTCGGACCATGTTTCGGTTGATCACATATTTTCACCCCTAGATGGATGGTCATAAGGAGAGGACCATTCAAGTCCTAGAGAACTTGCTACATGAATAAAAATTGGACTTCAGTCACAGTTGGGAGGACGAACTACCACTGGGGGAGTTTGCGTATAATAATAGCTACCACTCCACCATTAGTATGGCACCGTTGGAGGCATTTTATGGATGACCTTGAATATCACAATTATGCTGGACTAACCCAAGGGAGTCGGCACTTATTGGACCAGAGTTGGTGTGGGATACCATCGAGAAGGTGCATATCATCCAGAAGTGGATGAGGACTACACAGAGCAGAAAAAATCTTATGCAGATAGAAGATAGAGGTCCTTGGAGTTCGAGGAGGGAGACCATGTCTTCCTATCAGTCTCACCTTGATGGGGCTTTCAAAGATTTGGTTGGGGCAGTAAGTTATCTTCGAGGTTCATCAGCCACTTTCATATTCAGAGAAGAGTAAACGGGATGGAGTACCACCTAGCTCTACCCCAATAGTTGCACTGGGTGCATGATGTATTTTACGTGTTAGAGTTGAGGAGGTACATGAATGACCTGTCATATGTTATCGACTGGGGTGATCTAGACATTGACGATGGGGTGACTTTTCCAGAGTACCTGGTGGAGATTTAGGATCAACAAGAGTGGGTCCTTCATGGATGGTTGATCCCTCTAGTGCGTGTTCGGTGGAATCATGGGAATCTCCAGGAGAGAACTTGGGATATGGAGGCTCATATTCATGCTCAACACCCTCATCCTTTTGTTTGAGTGGACCTTATTTTGGCTTTCTGGGACGTAAATCCCTAAGGTGAGGAGAATGTAATGACTCAGGTTTTCCTCCAATTTATTTTAAAAAATTAATAGGGAAAATAATAAGACCGTGAGTTGAGATGGAATAAGATTACAAGGCCTAGTGTTCCCAGAATAAAGTTTTGAATAAGGTTCTGTTTTTAAATTAAAAACACTCATCTGCTAACTTTGAATTTTTTTATAACTCCCAAATGGGTTCCTGGATCAAAAACTCGAGGGCACTGTTGTGTCCAAAATAGTTTATTTACCTCAGGTAGGGCCTAACATCATCCAACACAGGCCAGATGAAAAAGTTATACTTTGGAAATAACCGTCATTAATAATATTTTTTAATAAGAATATTTTGTTGGCACAATGAAGATTCTATTTCCTTTTTATTTAAACCCAGAGTCAGGGGTCTAGGGTTACAATTCATTTCCCTAAGATATTTCTTGATATCTATGGTGAAGGAGATCTTGGGAGGAGGCTTTGGAAATTAATGAATAAGGATTTGAGGATCGGGATCGCTTGACGACAGATCGATGAATGATGAATGTGGACATTCTTCATTGACCAATCCAACCCAGAGGTAGGGCATTTGTTTGATTCAATTTCTATTTCCATGTTTTTAAATCTCCATGAATAACGTGAATCAAATGACTATCTGATTGATTCATGGATCATGCGTACTATTGTGGGATGGGTTTTATTTTTTGATAATCATTGGTAAATTATATCTATGTTGGACCTATGATTCGAATTTATTTTTTGTATAGTCGTTCCTAAATTCTAATGTGGATGGATCAAGGACAACACGAACAAGGCCCAATCCTTCCACCTCAGGTGTTCATGTGAAATTTTTCGTCCCTCGTTCTTTGATTTCCCGATCTTTGTCGTCACAAAAATCTAGGAAAGAATCCAAGATTGCAATGACAAGAAGAGACCGTGACCAGGAGGGCCGTAGTGGAGGTGGAAAGAAGCCGTGGTAGGAGGCCACGAATGCAAAGGGCCGCAACTCGATGGTCGTGGCAGTGTTCCACAGTGGCAGAGGAAGCCCACAGCAAGAGGTCATGGGCGGTGTACAAGGGATCATGGTTCGATAGCCTCAGTGGTGTAGGAGGTGGATCACATGTATGCGGCGTGCCGCTGCGGCGGAAGAGGCCTGTGGCTATGCCGTCAGCAATGATCGGTGGTAGTCTTCAGCAGAACCGGCTTGCTATCATGTCATGCAGATGGAGACCACGGTCCAGCAGGACCACGAGTGGTTTGGAGATGTGGTTCTCACAACGTCTTGAGTGGAGCAGACCGGCCCACTCCAGCGGGCCATGCCAGCGCAATAGACCGGACCGGGCCCAGCCGGTCCATATCGGGCCCAGGGGGTCGGGTTGACCCAACAGGTCTGTTTGGAGGAACCTGGTAGGTTTGGAAGACCCTGGGCGGGTTCCGGTTGGTCTAACCAGGTCAGCCCAGACCCGGACCTGACCGACCCCTTTTCACAAAAAGGGTCATAGCTTTTAAACCATAAGTCCGATTGATGGTCCGTTTATGGAATTGGGAACCTCGCGATGAGGAAGACCTTTTCAGATGGGTTTTTTGGTTGTTAATAAAGACTAGTATAGGAGTAAAGTTCCCCCTTGGTTCTTCCATCGAGGGTTAGGTATGGAATTGCATGGAAATCCCCTTAAGAGACGAGTCCCAAATAGAGTTTTAAATCCTCCATGGGACTGGAGTGATACTATATCACCCTATATAGAGTTCTTTTTGTATTGACATGACCTCTAAGAATAGGGAGTTAATCCTCCATATAGTGGCCATATCATAGGTTTTACTAATGTTTCAGGTACCATACGTTGTTTTCCATTCCCTTCAATTCTTTTTGGAAATCACAAAGGGGGAGAAGGAAAAAGAACTACTCCTAAGGAGGAGAAAGGAGAATTTTCTAAGAGAAATATCCTTAAAGAAAGGGGAGTTTCCCACTACGAAGTTTCTCATTCCTACAATAATGAAAACTCCACTCCATAAACTCAGAATACAATCCTTAGAGTTTCAATGCCTAAGGGGGAGTTAGTTGTATTCACTTCTATCCATGAACAAAGGGAGATAAGTTTTAATTTTCAAAGTATAATGAAAATTTTCAAAATCCTTATATGCTTTTTCGAAAGGATGTTTGTGCTTTCCAAAAAGGGGGAGATTGTTGAGTCTATAAGGTTTTCCTTATGGCTTTTCCATTCCTTCTTGTTTTGAAAATCACAAACACCATATACTTAAGTAAATATTATTTTTACCCCCATAAGGAAAATTTACTTCTTTAAGGAAATTTACCCTAACCTAGATTTTCTTATACATAGAAATATTATTATTAAATTAAAAAACCAGATTCATATCCAAAATCCCAAAGCCATATAATGAAAATATTTAGAGCATTCTTTTTTTAGGATCCGAATTCTGGATGTGGTATGTAATGTAGTTCTAATCCGAATTCTGGACTCTGAACTTTCATGAGTTCGACTCCGAAATCTTAAGTAGTTCAACTCCGAACTCTGAAGAAGTTCGACTCCGAACTCTCAAATAGTTCGACTCCGAACTCTGAAGAAGTTAGACTCCAAACTCTGAAGTAGTTCGACTCTGAACTCTGATGAAGTTCGACTCCGAACTCTGAAGAAGTTCGACTCCGAACTCTGAAGAAGTTCGACTCTGAACTCTGACGAAGTTCGAGTCCGAACTATGAAGAAGTTCGAGTTCGAACTCTGAAGAAGTTCGAATTCGAACTCTGAAGAAGTTCGACTCCAAACTCTGAAGAAGTTTGACTCTAAACTCTGAAGAAGTTTGACTCCGAACTCTGAAGTAGTTCGACTCCAAACTCTTAAGCAGTTCGACTTCGAACTCTTAAGCAGTTCGACTCCGAACTCTTAAGCAGTTCGACTCCGAACTCTTAAGCAGTTTGACTCCGAACTCTGCAAGTTCAGAATACGATCTCTGGTGAAACCAGACTCCGAATTCCTATAAAACAGAATCCGAATATTTCTTAACATAGACTCTGAACTTCATTTTGGTTAGACTACGAATTTTTACTTGCTTACACTCCGAAATATTGATTAGATTTTACTTACATATGCTTCATTTCAAATTGATGTCGTACATTCAGTTATGCATAGTTTGTTATAAAACGATGTAGTCTATTCTGATTCTAATTAACCGTTGGTTAAGTTACACATGTACAGGTCCCTCCGAATTTCATGGAAAATATGACCGTTGGAAGAGGGTGCCGACCGTTGGAAATTTGCCTATAAATAGGAGCTCTTTTGAAAGATCTCAACAACAAGTTGATCAATCTAGAGAACACACACTGTTAAGGTGATTTCTAAGAAAGAAAATATTTTCATGCCTTGTGCATACTGAACTGCTCGACCAGATTGCTTCGTGTGACACCGGATGTTGGTGATTACATTCGAGGACTTCCGGGGATAGGAAGACATAGGTGCCAACTACCTTGAAGTTCGAGGGCTTCCTTGCTGAGGAAGACAGAGGTTCCAACTACCTTGAAGTTGAGGGCTTGCGGGGATAGAAAGATAGAGATTCCGATCTTCATATCGAGGGATTATCCTAGTGTGGGTAAGACAGACTTGCTTGAAAGTATAAATCAACAGACCTTTATCCAAAGTTGTTGGATACCCTTCTCTTTGGGTTAAAAGAGTTATTTTTTGTTACTTGTAGTTTTACTACTTGCTTGTTTCCGCTGCATATTGTATTGTAAGGAAAGGATAACCTTCTTGTATTTCCTTACACTTGTACTCTGATTACTTTAAGATTCTATACGCTTTAAGGTAGAATCTTATATTGTAAACCTTGGTTCCAATTCTCCAGTTGGTGATCAGAGGTGTTGTGAATTTTCTTAGTTTAACTTTGTTAAACCTATATTTTCCTTGTCTAAGGAAAACATAGTTATCCATAACCAACTTTGAAGGATTCAAATGAATTTTTAAAGTATACAATTCACCCCCCCCCTCTTGTATATTGAGCATATACATTGTTATTTCAATCCTACAGTTTTCATGCATGGTGGTTGGTGTTTCCCATTCCTTTTTTCTTTGTAGGATTGGATATGTGTGTATGTTTATAGGTTCTTAGGATAAGGCCTCCCATTTGTGAGATATTCCTACCCAGTGTTAGTCGCCAACCCCCAGTCTATCGGAGGTTGGAATGGGGTGGTCACGAAATAGGCCCTGCCAGGACGGGTCTTGACAGTGACCATTCCCATCATGTTACTGCATGTTTCACGTCATAGTAACTTCTAGAAAATGATTACTCAAAGAAATTTGGATTTGTCTATGATTGTGAAAAAATAGTGACCACATGTAAAAACAAATTAAAGT
The DNA here is from genome assembly GCA_963277665.1 of Viscum album. Taxonomy (NCBI): domain Eukaryota; kingdom Viridiplantae; phylum Streptophyta; class Magnoliopsida; order Santalales; family Viscaceae; genus Viscum; species Viscum album. The sequence goes on along the minus strand of OY728127.1, from coordinate 1,888,228,633 downwards.
TATCGTGCTTTAAAATTTAGAAAGTTATGAAATGACCATGACCACTGCAACCTACCATGCAAGTACGTAGAGTGATCTCTCTCATTATAAGTTCCTAAAGCTATCGTAAAACCCCTTCCCATGGTAGGTATAACTGCTGTGAGAACCCTTACAACTTATCGTTCATCACCCAACCAACTACACCGGCATCTCCTCCCACATGGTTAGTATTTTATCCACCCATAGCCACTTTCATTCCTTCCCCAAACCTACTGTGGACCACCTACCATCCACTATCACTTCCCCCACCACTGAGTAGCAATAATATCACAAAATAGATCTCACTAACAATCTTATAGGGTGTAATTAATTTCCTATGAGGCAACACAAATTTAATAATATATAAAACTCATATAATCTAACTATAAATCTAGTAATCAGTAAGATTGAGTGTCGAACCCACAGGGATGGTTTGTATATTATAAATTAAGTCTAGGAATTAAAAATGTAGTTGATTGGTTATTTGGAGAGAGAGAGAGAGAGAAGAGTAAAAATGGATTTGGGATTGAAGTCAAATGATGGGGCATGATAGGTTCAATGATTTTCATGTCTTCATGTTAGGGATTCAATTAATTCTGGTTTCATTCATAATTTGGTGTCAGAATTGTGTCTTTAGGGATCCTTGGATTGGGTACCCTGAACTAATCTTGTAATCACACTACTGGAATGGTCAAATAGTCAAAACTAAAATCAAATAAAATTCCCAAATAATTTAAAGATTCTTATAATACTCACATGAAGAAGTTCAAAGCACACCCAAACCTCCAATCATCCTTATATAAATAATTCACTATTCACTGTGTTTCAGGTGGTTGACTCTCGCTAACTCTCTCTCTCTCTCTCCTAGAGGCTGTTTTAGGATCACTAATTTTTGTTTATTTGTTTTTTTTTTCTCATTTTATATACACCAATGATAAAACACTAGGCCATTTCTGGTCGTGCCAAGGAAAATTAACTCCCCCCATTTTTTGAATTTTGATCAGTATTTTCTCCTGTATCCCTTATGTGTATTTAATAGTTAAAATCAATTACATATTTCTTTTGGTTTTGGATTTTAACTTATTATACTCTTATTATTGGATTTGCACACACAAGCCACTCGAAATTAAATCACTACACACAATCACAATAGTGGGATAATCTAAGGGAGATTAGAAATATCCAATTACCAGTCTAGGAAAGGATAGAGGAAACATCAATCATTGTATTTATCTATCTAAACCAAAATAACTAGATAAGATTGATTTATGGGATTTCAATTAATTATAGGGATAATAGTTTGAATAATGATTTAATAAGAAAATAGGGTGATGATCTAAGGCTAGACCACTGTTCTTTAAATTGATATTAGAAACAAAAAATTTCATATACTCTTTCCGACAAACCAACCCCAATAAACAAGATTTAAACACAACCATAACACTATCTTCCCTAAATATAACCTAAGTACCACTCTACTATATTTTTATCAGGATAAAAAATCATTTTTTCTGAATTCCCTGAAATAGGCGCACATCAAACCAAGAATAGTTTCCAAAGAAGCGAATGATTTTGTTTTAATTTTGCCTAAAATATTTTTAAATGACCAGATCCAGTTCTTCAATATTCACTTTTTTATCCTGATGTTAAGAGAATATTTTTTTTCTAGAATTTGAACTCTTAAAATCAATGGATAAAAGGAAATGGAGTTTTCCACCATTCCATTGGCCAATTATCCTCCCTCATATTTTTATTCCACCAGAGCTACATTAAGAAGTGAAAAAATGGAAGATAATATTTCTCAATTAAATAGGACTATGAGTGAAATGTACACACCAGATTTTAATATTAACAATTGAAAATTAATATTAAATGACCAACAAGACTGTGAACACAAAAATAGAATTATTGGAATACTATATAGGTTTTATAGACTATTAGGTGTAGACCCCAACATGAATTTTATAGAATTAAAAGAAGTTTCCAATGAATTTATAATATAAGAAATCATTGAGGCTCTAATCACCTAAAAGGATTTACCCTTCTCACTTGATGGGCCAGCCAATGAGTGTCCCTAAAACTTTAAACTAGGAGAATTAACCTTATGGGATGATCTATAAAGGGACTTCAATTATAAATTATTCCTTGATAAAAGGATTTCTCAACTAAGGAAGGAAATATATGGAATTAAAAAATAAATTGGAGAAACTATATATTTGTTTTGGTAAAGGTTTAAGAGACTTACCAAATATTTACTATACCAATAATATTAAGAACATAATTTCTTGGCATTATTTTACCAAGGATTTATGGATAATGATCAAAACATTGTGGGAACTTCTTTGGGAGGAGCACTGATTGATAATCACCTATGGAAGTTAGATAACTAATTGAAATAATATCTTAAAATTCCTAACTATCTGGTAGGATAATGGTAAATAGAGGAGTATATGAGGTAAAAAATACCAACTCACCATTATTAGAAAATAAAATTTAAGAAATAACATCTCTTATGAAAAAATAATATGTGAACAAGGTGGATGAATCATCACCCACCACATCCCCAAGGGTCTTCCAACTTTTCTATTCCCAAGAGAATTTCACTGATGGATGTCCTCAAGTTCAAGGGATTGAAATCAATAATTCCATGTTATAGAGGCAATTCCAGAATCAACTAGGTGGAAACCAAGTTTTTAAATATTTCCCACCAATCAATTTGCATCTAAAAGCCAATAGTAACAATGGACCCCATTCCAGTAAGCATTCCAATAGGATTATCAACAACCTTTTCAACCTTGATCATTTCAAAGAAAAAATTTCCAACAATTTATAAGTTACCAATAAGAACAATCTCAATAACCTTCCATGAAGGAAATGCTGATACAGATAATAGAATCTACAAATAGTCAATAGACCACTCTCACTACTCTTGGATCAAAGTCGAAAAAATAAAATGGTTAGTTCGATCATCTCATGACCACCCTCAGTAATATGATAAATCAATTCTTAGGTTAGCTTTTGGCTCAAAAAATCTTAAACCTAAATGAAATGTCAATTCTATTACATTAAGGAGTGTAATGAAGATGGAAAACAGTGAAGGATCAACCTGTAGATCAAAGCTAAAAGTGAAAATTAGTATGTACCTAATGAGACTATCCAAGAGAAAGAACCTGAGGAGGAAGTAGTGAATAGACCTTTAAATAAAGACAAAGGTTAAGATAAGATGGAAGATCCAAAACAACCCCAACCTAACTTTCCTGCAAGGATATAATAACCTAAGAAAATAATGGATGAATCAATACAATAGAATATGCTTGAAGTTTTAGAAAATTTAGAAATTAACATCCCACAACTGGAGGATATCCTTCAAATTACAAGGTATTTAAAATTAATTAATGAAATGTGCATTGGGATAAGGAGATTTTAATGAATTGAAGAGGTAAGATTAGGAAAGAATTTCTTTTATCTTGTTACCCCTCAAATCCCCCAGAAATTCCAAGATCCTAACACTTTTTTATATCCCCTACACAATTGGTAAGTTTACTTTTTTCCAATGCATTGTGTGATTTAGGACCTTCAATAAATGAAATTCCTTATTCCATTTATTCAACTTCGTATATAAGAGAACTTAATCCCACACAAGTGGTTATGAAACCCACCAACCAATCTACTTCCTACCTAGTAGTTGTTCTTGGAGATTCCCTGGTAAGTGTACAAGGTTACCCATTCCCTATTGACTTCTATATTCACAACATGGAAGAAGGAAAAGTTAAAGATAAATCTCCCATAATTCTAGGAAAACTATTCCTCAAGTATAATAAAATCATCATAAATTTCAATAAAGGCATACTTTAAATGACTTATGGTGATGAAACAATAGATTTCAACATCCTCGACTCAATAAAACACCCTCATAAAAAGAAATATTTTATTAAATTAAATTTTTTTGAACTAACTTATTCTTCCACATAGGAAATTGAAATGTTTGATGACATAATTATATTAGGAGAATATTTGGAAATACTAACCTTCTTGATAAATTCTTCTTTTAAAATGAAACTAATATGGAGATTATTTCGAGTGTTGAAAAATTTGAAGTAATTGATGTAAATTATTTTGATGAGTTACTCAAATATGTTGCTAATATTTTTTCCATAAATGTGCAGGTTTCTAACCTAGAGAACACTGATCTGGAAACATATATATAACCCCCATATGTAATTAAAATTACTACCATCAAAATTAAAATATATATTTTTAAAGGAAAGGGATATATTTTCAGTAATAATATTAAATAATTTAAATCCTATCCAAGAACACTAACTATTTAAAATAATGAAACATAATGATAGAGAAATTTTATGTACATTAGGGGACATCCCATGGATTATCCCAACCACATTCATGCATATTATTTTCATGGAAGAAGAATATAAACTAGTGAGATAGCCTCAAATAAGGCTTAACCCGACCCTTCTGAATGTAGTATAAAAATAGTTAGAAAAGATTTTAGGATATTGAATAATTTACCCCATATAAGACTCTAAATGAGTGATTACCATTCAAAATGTACCAAATAAAACTAGTTACACATTTGTGTAAAAGGAGAATAATGAGTTATTACCCACAAGGATTCAGAATAGCAAGAGGGTTTGTATATATTATAGGATATTGAACTATGTGACCCACAAAGACCATTTCCCCATAGCCTTTGTATACCAAATGTTAGAGAGACTAGCTGTTAAAGGAAATTATTGTTTCCTTGAAGGTTTTTCTGGGTACTTTCAGGTTCCAATAGCTCCTTAGGACCAAGACAAGACTAACTTCACATGGCTCTTTAGTATGTTTTCCTATCAAAGTATGAATTTTGGTATTTTAAATTCCCCAAGTAAATTTTAGTTATATATGGTAAGAATATTATCATACCTGATTAAAAACTACCTATAGGTATTTCTTGATGACTTTACTATGTATGTGAATTGTTTTCAAAGCTATGTAGAGAGTCTGGAAAAGGTTTTAAAAAGATATATTTAGAAAAAATTACTTTTAAAATTTTAAAAGTTCCATTTTATATTAGAAAAAGGAAATGTTTTGAGCCATTTAATTTCTAAATATTCAATTGAAGTTGAGAAATAAATTTTTTTTAACACCCTAATATTTTAAAAGAATAAAGTTGGGTTCAATAGCATATATAATAAGAAAAACCGAACATAGACAATAATGTAACACCTAAGATTTTATGATATATTTATTTTTAAATAAATTTGATATTTTTGATATCTTGGGTAACATACAGACCTGATTAAAAATTAATTTTAATATATTATACCATTATAACCTTGTTGTTAAATTGGATTGTCTGAATAATACTAAATAAATTATGAAAATTATGTGGGTATAATTTTAAATTGTTTTCCTCCACTTCTGTAAATTGAATTTGGAAAAACTGATTCCATATATAAATTAATTAGAATTTATATTATCTAATAAGGTCAACTTAATTTTTTACCATAATTAATAATGAAAAAAATAAAAACTGATTACTGCGTTTAAGGTAAAAATAGGTTTATCAGAGGTTAAAATAAGAATTTTAGGGTTAAAAATGTCCTAGAACTTATCCAAAACACATTTTATATCCTATTTATACCTTATAAACTATAATTTTAAAGTAAAAACCATTTTTGTGGCTTGTGTAATGATAAAAATGTGCGTGTAATTGATTCTTTTCACAAATTCCAGGTGTTTCCTCTCCTCCACTTATAAAAGGTAACCCCCTATCCTCTACTATTCACACTTACAAAGCTATGTCTTTAGACAATACCTACCCAAATAACTTATATAATTCCATACCAATATTATATATACCTTTTTTTGATCATAAATCCACCCTATGAAGGATTTTTGTGAAAACCTAAAGAAGTTGTCTGAAGAAGAGGCAACGTTCTTAAACAATCATTTTTATTTTGTTTCTTCTTCCACATCCTTAGAATATTATTATACCATGATTATATAATAACATAAATATATTAAATATAACTAGATGTTATTATGTTAAGTTAATGACACATATCTATCTACTCTTCAATCAAATGGGAAACTAAATCATAAATCGTGTGTACGGCGGACTACCGCCTCGCGAATCGATGTAATTCATTTTCCATGACCACCTTTCAAGTATAAATATAATGATGGATTTAAAACATTTATATTATATTTATGATATTATTATACTTATGGAATTATAATATAATATATAACTTATTGATTTCCATGCCATTAAAAATAAGATAACGTCACTTGTGTGTACAGAAGACTACCGCCTTGTAAAGCGATGCGATTTATTCTTCACTAATGATTTACATGGAAAGTAATAAGGATAAATTTAATGAATATATGTGATATATATAAGATTATTTTTATTGTATAATATTAATATATAACAAAATTTCTTACCCTTTCACTCATTAATTGAATTATATCATCGCTCGCGTGTACGTATGACCTATAGTCTCCACGAATCGATGTGATTCATTTTATATGTCCAAACTTCCATAATGATTATAAAAATGTATATAATGAGAAAATATGATATTAATAACATTAATATAATTCTTTATATGATTTATCTATATCCTATACACAAGAATCGAGACTTTCATGATAAAACACACATGAGAAAACAAGGCAATTAACTCCCAAAACAATGAAAATAATGAAATATCGTTAATAAAAGGGTGGTAAAATATTATAAGAGGATAATATATTATATTATAAATATTAATACGGTCCTAGTATAAATTAATAACATGATTAAAATAATTATTCGATAGGTTAATTAATTTTTAATAAAAAACAATCTTAAGGTAAGGGACTTCGTCTCAATTTCCCTTCATTGAGGCATATTGTAATGTTATGCACCTAATTTCATTTATATGGTGTATATAATTACCCTATTAAATTTAATATCATTAATCATTAAAAATTCATGTTATTTTGAGTTTCAATTTTAATTATTTCATCTAAAGTGATTTTACTTAAAAATTACTAAGTGGTGAAGAATTTCATAACTCAATTTCATTTCTTTGGGTAATATTACTTTTTCATTGTCTTAGATATTATAAGATTATGTGTGTAATGAATTTTTATTATATTATGTTATATTTCAACTTTTTTATTTGAAATTAAATTTGATACACATAATCGATTCATTGATTAATTCTCAATTCAACGTTGTGATCTTTTTGAGGGTTTATTTCACAATCTCATTTTAATCAGGATTGGTTACACTTGAATTTAAATTGAAGGAAATTATTTGACCATTAGATAATAAAACCATTTAATTTTATTCTACTATTGTTATTCATAAAGTTTTAAATTAATAGGACCATTTTCCTACTCTTTGATACATAAAATGATTGATAAAATATTTTTAATAAAATCTGACTTCATTTCTCTCTTCGGTCGAAAATACTTTTTCTTCCAAAATCCATGTTTTGAGAGAATATTTTCTAAAATGTTTGAAAATTATTTAAATTATTTATTAAATACATTTTTACCCATGTTTTACGTTTTTAAAAATGTTTTGAAAGGAATATTCATATCATTTTCCAAACAAAACCTATTTTTATTTTTTTTTAAATGTAAAAGGAATCTTTGTATTAACATGTAAAACAAGTAAATAATATCCTGAAATAATGAAAAATCACTTTTTTAAAGAATAATTTATATGTTCCAAATGCTATTTTCAAATAAAAGTATTTTCAAAATATTTTGTGAACATTTTTTTTGTAAAAAATATTTTCAATTTCAAAAAGTTTTTTTCCTCAAGAATGTTTTTAATGATATTTTTATGGTATTTATATTCATCAATGAAATCAACCATTTCTTATACTTATGATCCATTGGGGATATTTTTTATTGATTCCATCCTTATTATTTCCCTATATGGTTTATTATTATTTTAAAAATTGAAAGTATTGATATTCTCTTTCTTGATTAATTATTTTAATCATTAACTTTCCATTGAAATATTCACTTTCTTATTATCATTTGACATTACATTTCTCTTAAATGACCACTTAATTTATCATGGATATAATTATTACATAAACCTTATATCATTTATAATTATGGTATTTTACTTTGAATATTATATGATTTCCATGGGAAATTATTATTAATTTGTATTCCTTACTCGATATGAAAATTTATTGATAAGGATTATTGATTCATGAATTAAATAGATCATTTGATATATGATGAATGAATTATTGATAAAGAATATTGATTCATGAATTAAATAGATCATTAAATATATGATTAATTTATTGGACATGCAGATATGGGTGGGTCCTGGTTATAAATATCCCCTTGATGCATTGATAGTCTCATGAGATGAATCACTTGGCTGGCCTTAGTTAAATGGGTTTCTAGTGTATACCTACCAATTATTTTTAAAATATCTTGTGAAAGGTCTTGAAAGTAGAGGTATCATGACTCCTGAGATCATGATATCTAATAATTAATAATTTTCTTCCTTAAGAATTCATTTATTATTTTCCCTGATATTTTTGCAATGATATTATCTATGGATTCATTTCATTCACAGTTATGGATTAAATAGAATTTGTTTTCATTTATTTACCTTTCCATATTGATTATTCCTTATATAATTATGATAATAAAGTTATTTACTAAATGGAATGCGTATTATTTTTAAAAAATATCCCTCTAGATGGTTCTTTTGGGTTGATTTTTTTATTGAAAAGGTTTGAGGTTGTTGATGAAGGATAGTCCTCAAAGAATGTGTTAAAAGTGGGAATAAATGTCTAAATTGTTCTCCTAGAGTGTGAATGTTAGAAACTGATCATGTAGAGTGAGAATGTGAAAACTGATCATGCAAAGAATGCATATCAAAACCGGTCATCTGAAGGAGCCATGCGAAGCACAACATGATTTTCAAAAGATCTCACATTGAGATAATTAGAAGCACCTAAATACATCACATGATTTTCAGTGATTATTATAGAGATATCATGCGAAATTCTTGAAGATATCGCATGATTATCAGTGGATTAGGTAGAGAGATCATGTGAAGTTATTGAAGTCATCACATGGTTTTCAATGGATCTCGTGAAGATATCACTCAGAGTGCATGACGACAATGAAGATGACCACCACAGGAATGTATTTGTATATTGGGATGAGATTAAATGAAGCGTGTGATTATGATGGATAAGTCAGCGGAATGGATGACTAACCATGATTTAAGGAGTTAATTTAGTGGATTTATGCCTATAAATACCCCCTCACCCATCCTTATAAGGTAAAAGATTTTCTAAATTAGTTTTATCTGAAGAAATGTATTTCACATGATTTGAAGAAATTTTTTCACTAGAATCATGTGATTTACATAACCAGAAGAAGTTATTGTGAAGGAATCATTAAAAATGAAGTATGTGTAGGGTGTTTGTGCACATAGGTAGACCTATTGATATTATAAAATTCATGTAACCAGAAAAATGTCTCATGCTAGAGTCTTGTAATCCACATAAACAGAAGAAGGTATTATGAAGGGGTATCGTGAAATGTTATTGTGAAGGGTGTTATGCATTGGGAATAGGAAGATGTGTGATCAATGTGAGATAAATAGAGTCATGTGATCTACATGAATAGAACTAAGTATCATGGTGGAGTAATGAAATTCACATGATCTGAAGGGTGGATTGTGAAGGGGTCTCACATAGGGGTTTTGTGGAGAAGTCTTGTAATGTTGGTTGTAATCTCATTGATTAAAAAAAAAATAAATACATGAAAGAGTTTGAATTAACTCAGAACTAATTTTCAAAAGATTCTACTAAAGGATTAGTTATTTAACTTTAGTAGAGTGAGAGAAGTGAGATTTCAAATTGTGAATATTTATAAACTTGGAGTGATAGGGAGTCCACTCTAAACTTTTTAACAATATTGAGATTTAGTGGATTTGGTACATTGGAACATTGTCTTTATATTCTCTTTAGATGTATCCCAGTGAGGGTGAAGTAAATAAAATAATTGTAACTCATGTATGTTTTAATTTACATTTATACTATGTAATGGGGAGGACAGAGAAGAGAAGTTTTTCTAACAACAAAACAAGATATGAAGAGACAATTGTTTCAAACTATCATACCCTAATGCACCCCCCCTCTTATGGTATATAACCTAGTTGGGATAAAAATTGGTATCAGAGATAAGGTTTAAAGTTAGAGATTCTCTCAGAGTGGAAGTAATGGAAGTTATCAATCATAATGGAATTCTAATCTTCAATATACATAATTTTCAGCTATGGAAGAATCAAATTAAACATTTATATTTGTCATTAGGTATGGATGTGTTTAGAGATACAATATGTGTTATTTTGGATAGTATGGGTGGTGGAGTTTTATCAGAAGATGACTATAGATAATTGGGTGCTGATGCTAAAGGAATCAATTCCTTAGGGGGAGATTTTTCCAACATAATCTAAAGGTGATTTCATGTGAGTTATCAAATTTTATGTGGGAAAATATTCTAAATAACTATGAATGAAATTCAAAATCTTTAGAAGATAAACTATAATTTTTGTGGAACAAATATGAGGATATGAGAACGCACCCCAATGAGTCTGTAGATGTATTCTTTGATTGGTTTAATTTTATCTTTTAATACATTCCTTGTCTTAGGGAAATTCTTAAAGGTATAAGTAACATTAATAACATATTGATAAGACTTCCACCTTGGTTTAATCCAAACATCTATGTAATATATGATAAATATCTGAAGGAGATGACATTGGATAGATTATATAGTACTATTGTCGCTTACGAGATGATAAATGATGATAATGAATCTATGAAAAAAGGGAAGTCTAAATAACTGGAATTAAAGGATGTTAATAAGCTCTCTATAGATTATGGTTTCTAAGAATACATTTTGTATGATGTTATATCATTCCTTTCCTAAAATATTCAAAGGGAAAAAATAAATTTTATAGGGAAACTTCCTCTTTCATGCTTTCATTGTGGAAAATTTGGACATATTACAACAAATCATTTCAAGAAGTTTCAATATGATGATGATGATGGCGATAAAACACTCATGAAGAAGTCTTAAACTAGTATGAAAGGAAAGAAGAATACAAAGAAAAATTTCTTAAAAAATAAGAATCTACTTTCACAAGAAAATGGCTGCTCAAGAGAATCTAAGGCAAGACAGATGGAAGACTACAAGGATCATGGAGAAGATACTATGGTGGAAATTGTTGTTAACTTCCAGACAAGGGAATAATGTGATGATGATGAAGGATAAGTCGATGGAAGTGTTGAAATATAGGTTTAATTAGAAGCTAAACTTGAGGAGGTAGATATTTGAAGAGATAAAATGAAGATATACAATATAGTGGTTTGTGATGAAAAAATCTATATGCAGTAGTAGGAAGAATGGAAGTATGATTTGATGACTAAAATCGTAATGATTATATTATAAATGTTATAGAGAGAAATGATGTTGTTATGGTAGAAAATGAGCAGAATATTCAAACAATTTGTGAACAATATTGTGCGGATTGTGATAAAGAGGTTAGAAATTTAGGGGGAGTGACACTATCTAATTAATATTTAGAAGAGTATTTAGATTATGATTTGAATAAACCTATAAAGAACCCAAAGAGTCAATATGAATTTGATAATAAGAATATCATCAAGGGTTAGATAGCTCTAGTGCAGTTGAGGAGGATGAAGACTCTACAAAAATTATCTTTATTATCATAGGTATATCCATTGAATTTTGAAGAAGCATAAAGAGATGATATTTGGGTTCAAGTAATAAATAAAGAACTTGAACAAATTGAAAATAATCAGACATGGGAGATTTTTTCAAGGAAAATAGATAATAATGTCATCAAGATAAAATGGGATTTCCATAATATGATGAATAAATATAGAATAATAATTATAAATATATTATTAATGGTGTATAAGGTATACTTCTAGATATAGGGTTTTGATGTTGATGAAAAAATTTCACCAATTGCAAGGTTGGAGAAAATTCTATTATTATTGGAAATAGTAGTGCAAAGAAAATTCAATGTTTTTCATATGGATTTCATGTCAAAAATATTTAATATGATTCTGGAAGAATAAGTTTATATTGAATAGTCGGATGTTTTTATCATTCATGAAGATGATAACAATGTTTTTTGGTTAAAGAAGGATCTATAGGTGTTGAAGTAATCATTGAGAGCATAGTATTCATGACTTGATCAACATTTGAAGAAAATCAATTTCAAGTATGGTGGAGTTAATTATAATCTATATGTTGATAAAGATATTAATCCAATTATTATGGTGTTGTTATAGGTCAATGACATAATCTTTGGTGGATTGAATGAAGTGCTGTGAAAATAGTTTTTTTGATTTTATGAAATGAGAATTAAAAATGTTAATGATTAGTGAGATAACATTTCTCCTTGGATTAAAAGTAACACAAAGAATATATATAACATTTATTTAGGAATCAAAATATTCCAAGGAGGTTCTAATAAAATTTTTGATAGAAAATTACAGAGAAACGACAACTCTGATTGCTTCATAGATGGAATTGTAAAGGGATGATGAAGACAAAGTTTTCAATATCATAGAATATAAACAGATCATTGGCAGTCTATTGTACTTAACAATGATATAACCTGATATTTGTTTTCCACATTCTTGGTAACATAGTATCAAATTAATCACAAATTGATCCAATTAATTTAAGTAAAAAAATAATTTGATATATAAAAGGCATGGTGGATTTTGATTTACTATACACTGAAAAATATCAGCAAGATTTATTGGGATTTATACATGAAAATTGTTCTGGTTTAGTAGATAATAGAAATTCAACATAAAATGGTTGGTTTTATCTTATTAGACTATGTATTTATGGTCTAAGAAATAAAAAATATTGCATTTCTTTGATCACTGTAGAAGATGAATATATTATGGCTAATAAATCTTTCATGTTGTTACTATGGATGAAACCACATCTTGATGATATGGGAGTTGAAGTGGAGACTCTGATCGAAATCCATTGTGATAATTCAAGTACTATAAATATTAACAAAAATAAACTCTATCTCTTAAGGAAAAATAACATTGAAATCTAACATCACTTTATTAAATAGAAAGTGGAACATGGCCTTGTGAAGTTAGAGTATGTTCCCATTTAACTATAGGTTGTCGACATCATAATAAAGGCCTTACCTAAGAAGAATTTTAAAGACATAAACTGACTATTGGAGTTCAATCCACTCCCCGCACTTGAAAAGTGTGGATATGGAACCCCCTCTCCCTGAGTTATGGAGTGTTTTTTCCTATGCGTTTATTTGTGTTTTCTACAATGTTTCATACCATAATGAAGTGACATTTGGGTTCATTTAAAAATGGGGTGAAAATGTATTGATTAATAAAGGGGGAGAAGTTTATAGTGGGAGTAGAAAAAGTGGAAAAGAAGATGATAGGGGGAGTATAGAAATGGGTGGAGTGTTAAGTATGATGATGTTAAATACAGTATTTCTATGAAGAAGAATCATGAAAAGGTTTCCAATGAAAGGTTCGAGAATGGAGTGATTCATCAATGAAATTTTCACGATTCTCTTATTTCTCACATTGTTCTGACTCATGTGGGCTTAAAGTATTTGTTAAGGGAGTCCTTGATCATTATCTAAGGTTACAGAAGGCAAATGGTTTTATATTTTCATGAATTTTTAGTAAGTTAGTTATTGAATATTGAAATTGTTTTCAACAAACCCAAAGGGGTAGATTGTTGGAAAAAATACCTCAAAATGGTGATTTTGTGTTTATTGTGTTTTTTTAACATGGTTTGAGGTTTTTGTTGAAGGATAGTTGTCAAAGGAGACATGAAGAGTGAGCATGAATGTCTGAACTAGTCTCATGGAGAATGAATATAGAATTGGTCACACGGAGCACAAATGTAATAACTAATCATGTGGAGTGAAAATATTATAACTGATCATGTGAAGGTGTCACGTAAATCCCCACACGATTGTCAGAAGATCTTGAATTGGGATCATGTGAAGCACCTGAATAATAAATCACCGTTGAAAACTAAAATAAAAGAATATTCTTGAAGAAGTTTAATATGCATGTTCTTATTAGGTGAATAATTTTGAAGTGTACCCAAACCACTGATCATCTTTCTATAAATAATTCTCTATTCATAGTGATATAAGTGGTTGAATCTCATCCATGATTTATCTCTTTAAGATCCTGTTCTAGGAACACTCTATGTTTCTTATTTTTTTTATATTTCTCATTGTATATATTATGATGATGGAACATTAGGCCATTTTTTGTCACGCCAAGGAAATTTCCCTCCTTCTCTCGGTTGGTGAATTTTGATAAGTATATTCTCCTATATCCTCTCAATGGATTTTAATAGTTCAAATAAATTAGAAAATTATTCTTATTTTGTCTTGTAACTTCTTCTACTCTTATTATTAGGTATACACACACAAGACACTTGAAATTAAATCACCGCACGCAATCACAGTAGTAGGATAATATGAGGGTGGTGAGAGATATACAATTACCAGGATAGTTAAGGATATGGGATATAGTAACCCTTATATTTATCTATCCAAAATGAAATATCTAGATATGAGTAATTAATGAGATTTAAATTTATTGAAGGGAAAATAGTTTTATTAATGATTTAATAGGGTAATGGTGTAATTATCTAAGGATATATCCCTATTAATTAAATTAATATTAAAACCAACTAGTTACATCTATTATTTCCAAAACAAACTAAAGCCATTAAATAAGATTTCAATATAGCCACAACACTGCCTTCTTCGGAGACAACCCAAGTCCCACTCTACTACATTCTTATCAGGTTAAAAAATGTTTTTTCTGAGATCCCCATGATAAGCATGCATCAAACATGGAATTTTTGCTAAGTAATCCAATGTTGTTGTTTTAATTTTGTTGAAAATGTATTCAAATGACTACATCAATTTCTTCTAGCCTCATTGTCTTTGATCTTGTGGTTTATAGAACTATTATTACTAGACTTGGAACTCTTAAAATCATTGAACAAGAGGGAAAAATAGCTATCACCATCCCATTGGCTAACTATCCTCCCTCAGCTTGTTCTTCTAGTACAGCTACATTAAGAAGTAAATAAAATGGAAGATAATATTGATCGAGTTAATAAGACTCTGAGGGAAATGTACACACCAAATTTCAATATTAATAATTGAAAATTACAATTAAATGATATTTTTTTGTGAAATCAAAACATTAATGATTGTAATACTACCTAGGTTTAATGGAATATCATGTGAAGACCCCAACAATCATCTGAAAGTGTACATATAATTTTTCAATGGATTCATAACCAGAGGAGTGACTGAGGTTCAACTCAGCTAAGAGGATTTCCCCTTATCACTTAAATAGATATACAATTATTGTATTTATAACTTGAAACTTGGAGAAGTCACATCATGGGATGAGCTACCTAGGTTCTTCCTCTAGAAATTATTCTTACTTCAAGGAGTGATAAACTTGAGAAGGAAATCTATGGAATAAAACAAGTAACTGGAGAAACTCTCCATGAGTTTTAGGAAAGGTTTAAGAAACTAAACACATCATATCCACACCATCCATTTAAATAAAATCAATTCATGGTATTATTTTACCAAGAATTGATGGAAAATTATTGGAACCTACTGGATGCTTCTTTGGGAGGATAACTAATTAATACTTCACTTATTTAAGTTAAAGAATTGATTGAAAGAATCTATCAAAATTCCCAATAGTTTGGTATGAGAACTGGAACCAGAGGATTAAATGAGGTCAAAATTTCCAAATTACCTTTATTAGAAAATAAAATTGAACAACTAACATCTCTTGTGAGACAAATAGCTATAAACAAGGTGTATAAATCATCACCCACCATACCCCTAAGGGAATGCTAACTTTTCTATTCCTAGGATCATTTTTTTGATGGATTCCCTTAAGTTCAAGGGACTGAAAGATTCATCTACATTTTCTAGAGGCAATTACAAAATCAACCAAGTGGAAACCAATGATTTAAATATTTTCCCACCAATCAATTTGGAATTGGGATCCAACAATAATAAATCCCATCGTTTTAGCAATCATTCCAATAGGCTTCTCAACAGCCTTTTCAATCTCCACCATTTCAGAGGTAATGTTTCCAACCATCTATAAGTTACTAGTAATGAAAATCTCAATAACCCTATATGATGGACATATTGGGATAGGTAATACTATCTCAAAATAGTCAATGGACCACTCTCGTCACTCATGGATCAAAGTTGAATGAATTAAAAGGATAGTTTGGTCAGCTCATGACCATCCTCAATAATATGGTAAATCAAGGCTTAGGAATCCTCCAGCTTAACCAATTTATAATCCTAAAGGAAATTTCATTTATATTAAATTATGGAGTTTAAAAGAGAAATAAAATAGTGAAGGATCACCCATGAATGTCAAGAACCAGGCTGGGATGCCATCCATCCCGGATAGCCAACCCGATCTAAGATATGGCATGAAGGGAATTCCCAATCCCCACTGGCTAAAAACTAGTGTCGGTCATCAAAGTAATAATTATAGAAATGATTTTTACCAAATAATCAAGAATAAACTAAAAATAAACTAAAAAAACTAAAGAACCAACAACAACTGAATCTCAACTAAATATCTGTAAACAAATTCAGTTACAAGTGCGGAACAAAGTAGAAAGTAAATAAAAAATTGAAACTGAACCATGGTAAAATGATATATATGTGACCTCTTGGTCACCACCAACCAAAATACTAACCTACTCCAAAAATGGAACATGAACTAGGAACCCTGAACAAGAAGCTGAACCAGCACGACGGTTTTGGTCTACCGACACCAAATGGTACAAGTAGGGTGTGAGCTACACAACTCAATAATAAACCACCACAGAATCCATACATTTCATTTATAGAAAATAGTCCATTAACACTAGTTTGAAATTAAATTTAGGAAAATATTTTTTTTTCATTTTAGATAAACAATGAAACTTCCTCTTTTCCAAAAAAACACACACCCAATTTTTATTAGTTCAAAACAGTTTAACATTTTGGAAACCCACACCCAAATCAAATTCCAAACATTAAAAATTCCAAGAGATGCTGAAAATAAACAAGTATTGGAAACTAAAAACCAATTTTAATATAAATTAAACAATCACATACAATTAGAAACCATGGGAATTTCTTAAACATCCCTAGAGTGATCCTTGGATGTAGTCGGTTTGAAACCACCTGTCGGCGTTTGGTGAAGCCCTATAGTCTATAACTAACTGCCCGCCCTAAACTAGCCTATCCAGTGGAACATCCCTCCTAAAATCTCATAAAATACAGGGGGTACTAAACCATCTAATTAGGGTTGATTAGTAACTATCACTTGAACCTCTAAAATATGCCCAAGAAATCCATGGTAAAAGTATATTGTGTAAGTAGGAGGCCCTCGCACACATGACTTGCCTTACCTTTCGTCACCACACTTGCCTACCCTAAACAAAAAAAACCACTTATATGATAACCCATGTTGTAAAATCACCAATAGGAGTGCCCACTATATATATATATCACATCATCAAAGGTGACAATCGAGCCTTCACATCATATAAACATTCAACCCTTTCTTTAAAAACATACTATTTTGTCAAACTAGCCCTTAGTTTTACCCACCCAAATGCATTTTCCAAAACATTTCAAAAACCATTTCCCAAATCAATGTGAAATGCCACTTCCCCTAAGTTCTTTTCAAATGGTCCTTCACACCAAACATTCACCCAAACACGTCTCAATTTCCAAAAAAGCCTTTACCCTTTTCAATATCTCACCAAAACATGTTTCAAGCCAAAATGGGACAAACCTTGTGGAATATATTTAAATTTACATTTTAAAATCGCTTTAAGAAACACTTTCCCTGTTTTTAAATCATGGAGCTGTTTTAAGGAAAAAGGGTAGTAATGGGAGATGATAAACTTTCAAGGGAAAAGTGTTTTAGAGTGTCATCTTCATTTGAATGCACATCCATGTGTGCACCTTGTGCACCCATGGATGTGACAACATCCAACGACATGCTCTAATATCCATGAAAACACCCAAAACCATTTTTATAAACACCTCTTACTTTCAAACCAAACCCAAAAAATCCACATAATTTAGAAAGTTGCACACAAACATTTTAGATACCAAGAGAGACTCCTAAAATAATATTCAAACCGTACTATAAAAGTCACCATGTCCCACATGTAAGGGACAAATCACAATCCAACCAATTTAATAAAATGTTTCAAAGGTAGAACACCACACAACCACTCAGTTTTACCCTTAAAACTCAACTATAAATTTATCAAACATATTTAGTGAATATATACTTAAGCATATATAGATAATCCCTTTTAACCCCCATTTTCAGTAATTTATTCAGATAATAAAACACCATAATAAACTAACCATGTGAATTATAAAGATTCCAATCATGTTTAAAAATTAATTTAAAACATCCAAGCATCAAAGGAATGCATTGTAAAGGAAAGGTATGGATACACCTACCTCAATGGATTTTGAATGTGACAAAACTCTGAGTGAAGGAAGAACTAAGCCCCATCGAATATCTGAACATCCTGGAGTCTAAATAAAGAAAACCCACACACAAACCTTATCCATTAGGGTTTTCCCCAGAGAGAAACCCCCAAAGTAAAACCAAGGAATCAAGAGAGGAGAATGAAATGGGGAGAGAAATGACTAAGAAACCCTAAAAAATCACCTTGGAATTGAAGGGGGGTCCATGGAGGAGGAACCAAGGATAGGGGGATATGGGGATCCATTTGTGTGCCAAAAATTACCCTATGGGAAGGGGTCTAATTTAGGGTAAATAGGAGGAGATGGTAGAAAAGTAATTTTAAAGTTTTAAAGATCTGGGATGATCGCATGGTTTAGAAACATGATTTATCAAACCATGCACCAATCGTGTGGTAGCCACTACCCAAGGAGAAATTAACCACATGACCAACCCTCATAGTTTGACCAACCATGACCAAACTATGAAGTAGATTTTGTTCAACTCCAGGACCTACCGAATGGTTACCTGGGTTGGGCCACACAGTTTCCACTAACCGTGCACTACCTGTTCATAGGCCAAAATTCACCCAGACTCTCAAAAATTAGAAAATTTCAACTAGGGATCAACATGAACCTGGACAAAAAATATCCAAGGTCAAGAAAAAAATAAAATAAAGGAGTATCCAAGGTTATGGTGTGACACTCAATATCGAATCTTGAATTGAATAACATCATGTAGTAAATTAAATTGTCCAAGAGAAAGAACTTGAGGATGAAACAGTGAATTAATCGTCAATAAAATACCAAGGTAATGCTAATATAGAAGATTCATAACAACCCTGACCCCCTTACATATAAGGATTCAAGAACCCAAGAAATCCATGGAAGAATAACTACAAAATGAGATTCTTGAATTTTTTAAAAATGTGAAAATATTCATCCCTCTACTAGAGGTTATCCATAAAATTATAAGGTATGAAAAAATCATTAAATACATGTGCATTAGGTGAAGGAGAGTGAAAGGAAATGAAGAGATAATATTAGGTAAGAATGTTTATTCTGTTAGTGCCCCTCAAATCCCTCAGAAATTTCACAATCTAGGTAATTTTTATATCCCCTTCATAATTGGTAAGATTAGTTTTTCCAATTCATTTAATGGTTTAAGATCTTCTATTAAAGTAATGAATTATTTAATTTATTCTTCTTTGAAAATTGGAAAACTTAAACCCACTTGAGTGGTTGTGAAACTTGTCAGCTAAGCCATTATCTACCCGATAGGTGTTCTTGAAGATGTCCTAGTAAGTGTACAAGGATACTCATTTCCTTCCGACTTCTACATTCTCAACATGGAAGAAGTTAAAGGTAAAGATCAATCTACCATCATTCCAGTAAAACCATTCCTCATGACTACTAAAACCATCATAAGTGTCAATAAAGGCACCATTTACATGAATTTTAGTGAGGAAAAGGGGGTATTCACATCCTCAATTCATTGAAATACCGATGTCAAGAGAAATAAATTTTTACATTAAAACATTTTGAACAACCTTGTTCTTCTAGGGATAAAATTGTAATTTTTGATGGAATAATTAGATTAGGATAATCTTTCTCAACACCCAACCTACGTAATAAATCTATTTTTCAAAATGAAATTAATATGGAGACCATTTTATTTTTTAACAATTTAAATAAATTGATGAAAATTATTTTGGTGAGTTACTCAAATATGTTACTAATATTTCAAGCTTACATGTGCAGGTTTCCAACATAGAGAAATTTATGCTGGAAACATCTCTATAAAAACCCCATGAGAAAGAATTAAAAATTTGTCCATAAAACATAAAATTTTCCTTTTTAAAGGGAAATGAGAAATCGCTAATCATAATCTCAAATAATTTAAATCCTAAAAAAGAACACCAACTGATGAAAATTATGAAATATAATGATAGGTCCATAGTATTAAAATTACGGTACATAACAAGGATTATCCCTACCAACTTAATTTATATCATTTTGTGGGAAAAAGAATCCAAACCAGTGAGATAGACCTAATGAAGGATTAACATAGCCCTTATGGAAGTAGGAAAAAAAGAGGTAGATTGACATTTAGGAGATGGAATAATATACCCTATCTCAAAACCACAATGAGTCTGTCCCATTCAAATTGTTTAGAAAAAACTTATTTACACAATTGTGAAAAATGAGAATAATGAGTTAATACCCACTAAGATTCAATACAATTGGATGGTTTTTATATATTATAGTTGATTGAACCATGTGACCTACAAAGACCATTTCACTCTACCCTTTGAAGATCAAATGGTAGAGAGACTAACTAAGAAAAGACATTATAATTCCCTTGATGGTTTTTTGGGTACTTTCAAGTTCCAATAGCTCCAGAGGACTAAGAAAAGACTACCTTCACATGTACCTTTAGTATTTTTTCCTACCGATGGATGCCTTTTGGTCTTTTTCAATTCCATAAGTACCTTTTAGCACTGTATGGTAAGTATCTTCATTGTCTTGAATGGAATATTCTTAGAGGTATACCTTTATTACTTCACTATATATGGGACTTGTTTTCAAAGATTCCTAGAGATTCTAGAAAAGGTTTTAAAAAGATTTATTGAAAAAAACTTGGTTTTAAATATTGAAAAGTACTATTTTATGGTAGAAAAGAGAAATTTTTTGTTTATTTAATTTCTAAATATGGAATTGAAGTTGATAAATCCTAATTTGATGTTATTTTAACACCACCTTACCCCATTAATATTAGGAAAATTAGATCATTTCTAGGCCATTCTGGATTTATAGAATGTTTAATAGGGACTTTATAAAAAAAATCCTTACTAGCCTACTCAAGAAGGAAACTGATTTTGTTTTTGATGATTCATGTAGGGTGGATTTTGATAGATTGAAAGAGTGATTGACCACATACCCCATTATCTATCCACCAAACTAGAGCTACCCCTTGGAAATTATATGTGATGCTTCCAACCGAGCTGTTGGGGTTGTGTTATCCCAAAATATATATAGACTTACAAAAGTGATAGCCTACACTTCATATACCATATAAAAATCCTAGATTAACTAAAAAAAATAAAATAGTTTTTATAAATTATTGATGATTTAGAAAATTTTCATTCTTATCTTTTAGGGAGTAAAGTAATTATTTATTTTAATTTTGCAGCCTTGAGATATTTGATCAAAGAAATGATACAAATACCAAACTAGTGAGATGGATGTTGTTGTTGAAAAAAATTTACATAGAGATTAATGACAATAAGGGATGCAAAAATATTGTGGTAGACCACATGATCTAGATACCTCACACTGCTAAGGAAATGAACTATATACTTTCATTTTGTTATACACTTTCAAGTGGAGTCCATTTAGGAGCTCAAATAACCAGTATAAATTTTTTGGAAGCTATATTTTTTTGGCCCTCAATTTTTAAAAATTCAAATGATTATTTAAAAAAAATGTCCCAAATTCTAGTTTGATGGTATAATTTCCAAAATACATGGGATTCCCCAAAAACCATTTATTTTATGTGAGAAATTCAATGTATGTGGAATTCACTTCATGGACTCATTCCCAATGTCATTTAGATTTTCCTACATTATGTTAGCATTAGACTATATTTCTAAGTGGATGGAAGCAAAATATATTTGGAATGATGATTCAAAAATAGTGATTGAGTTTCTAAAATAATTTTTTTTGTAGGTTTAGAATGACTCAAGATATAACGAGTTACCAAGGAACCCACATATTCAATAAAAATATGGAGACCCTCATGAATAAATATATACTACACCATAAAACCTACAATTCCCACCACCCATAGAAAATTGGACTTGATGAGGTATCTAATAGAGAATTTGAAATAATTTTAGAGAAATCAGTGAATCCGGACCATAAATACCAAAGTAAGAAATTATAAGATTCCCTGTGGGAATATATGATTTCCTAAAAAACCCCATTAGGTATGTCACCCTATATAATTATTTTTAGTAAACATTTCCACTTTACTACTGAGTTACAGAAAACGCCTATCAGACTGTCAAAAGGGTGAACTTGGAGTTTGGAAAGGCTGGAGAAGAAAAGAAGTTGAAAATTGTGGAGCATGAAAATTTAAGAAGAGATACATATGAGAAATAAATTATGTACAAGTAGAAAACTAAATATGATCATGGAAAATTGATCCAAAAAATATAATTCCTAGTTGGATAAAAAGTATTGTTATTTTCTTCTTCCCTGTTAAGCTTCATTCCAAGTGGTCTGGTCTACACATAATAACTAATATATTTACTTTTTGTGTAGTTGAGATTTATAAGGAAGGTTAAAAGTGTCTATTTAAGGTTAACAAGCAATAATTTAAAAATTACCTGGATGATTTATGGAAAGAACATATGGATGAGTCAAGAATCCTACTTGCTACTAATAAATATAGCACAACTAGGTTCTCTCTTTCCCTCATATTGGTCTATCTTCTTATTTTAATCATGAACTATTTTTCTTGAAAAAATTCATGCTGGAATTTAGTTATAAGTATGTTTTAACCAAGTGTGGGGTATAAGGATAAAGTAGTTTTAGAATTAAAATACTGTTGTTTGTGTTTTACATTCTGAAAAAAATCAACAATAAAAGAAAAAAATAAATTTTATTTTAGGAATTTATTCATAGTTTCTTTAGGATTATGTTTTTCTATTTTTGGAGTTTAAATAAAAAAACAAACATTTAAAAAAATTCTATTTGTAAATATTGAAAATACCCTTTTTGTTTTAAATTTGGTTTTTGTCTTTAATTCAAAAAATTAAAAATTTAAAAAAACTTAAAAAATGTTTAAAAAAATGTTTGAAAAATATTTTAAATATTATAAATATAATTTTTAATAGTTTATATTGATTTCTCAAACCTTTATTTAACATTATGTTGTCATGTTTAGTTAGAAAATTTCATGCTATTGGTAGAGGAATTCATTGGTTCTGAAACTATAAGAATTAGATGATTGCTGAGTGACTTTGTCATTTTTTTCATAGAATCTTGGTATTAAAACATGTAAATGGAGTGTGAGTGAAAATAATTTTATGGAATTAGAATTATAACTTGAGTTCACTATGAATTTTGGAACATAATCATAAGTAACTTGACCTCTGTAATAAATAACACCTTAAGGAGATAACTCAAATAAAAATGTTATAAGTCCATTAAAATTGGAATGAAAATGGGTAATTGGGAACCCACAATGAATATTTGAGACAATGAAACCATTTGTGTGATTATACCTATTTAAAAATTTCAATAAGTGATTTTTGAAATTGTTCTTCACATACATGGTTGGTAAAAATTCCAAATTCAAAAAAAAAATAAGGATTATAAGTCAAAAATGAATTCATTTGGGTGAGTAGAATTGGAACCCATGAAGAGTATAATTAACTTATAAAAAATTTATCTTAGTTGTATAAATAAAGTGGAAAATAAAACTTTGGTTTAAGAAACTTAAGAGAGGTATAAATGGAGGTTCTTTATGTTAAAACTTTTATTCCACTTAAATTTCAGTCGACCCACTCTTGGACTTGAAATGTTGAAAAGATTGAAGTGAAGTGGTGGTTTGATCCACAAATGATTCATGATATTTCAAAAAGTGGATGAACCTATTATTTTCTAATTTTCTATTCTGTTAATTTAAATCTTGGTTGGATGAATTTATTTGTTTTACTTTTTGAATACATTGAAATTTAATAATAAAATTTCCTAGGAGTGTAATATTTCAAGTGTGGGGGAGTGATTTGAGCTTTAAAATTTAGTTTTTTGTCTATTATTCTTTTAAAATACCCCTAATTTAATCCAATTTGAGGGTAAAAATAGTGATTTTTTGAACTTTGTGAATTCTATTTTTAATATGAAATTGCATTTGAATATGGTTTTAATTAATTTATTCATTTTTATGGATAATAAAGAAGTTATAACATTGATATTGTAATTGATTTTTAAACTATGAATTTAAATTATTAAAATTAAATTTGGAAATAAAATGTAAAATCGATTTATTTTGAGTTATAATTATTTAAAAAAAGTGCAGATTTAATGAGAAATCCATATATTTAAATTTTTTTGAAAAAAACTATGAATTTTTATTTTCAATTTGTAAATGAATTTGATTTAAAAAAATGATGTAAATTATTTTGTTGTATAATAATATTTAAAATTGGTTATTTTAATTAAATTAAGTTAATTTGAAATTGATTTTGGAATTGATTGTTCGAAAGTTGGAATTATGAATTCAATTGTTTTATTCTTTACATTATTAATTAGAAAAAATTCTGCATTAAAATATAATTTTTATTTGAAATGTGGGTTGCAACAAAGATGCATGGTCACTTAAGTGACCATTCCTATAAAGTGACCACATGTTTCACTTAACGGTCACTTCTATCAACTAACCACACAAAGTAATTTGGAGGTGATTGTGCATGTGAAAATATAGTGACCGCATGTACAAAAAAATCTAATGATAATTATTTTAAATTTTATAAAGTCATGAAGTGATTGTGACCACTGCAACCTACCATACGAGTACTTACCATGAGGTGGTCAACTCTTTCTCACACTAGCTTTCTCTCATAGGCTATTCTAGAATCAATTGTTTCTGCTTCTTGATTTCCTTTTATTTCTCATTTTTTATACTCTAATGATGGAAAACTATTCCATTTATAGTTACTCTAAGGAAAATTCCCCCCTTCCCCCTATAAATTAATTCTAATTAGTATATTCTATTGTATCTCCTATTTGGATTTCAGTTGTAAAAATCAATTATAGATTTCTTCTAGTTTTGGATTTTAACATTTTTTACTCTTATTATCATATTTTCACACACAAGCCACTTGAAATTAAATTATTGCATGCAATCGCAATAGTGGGATAATATTAGGGTAATCAAAGATATATAATTACCAAGTTAGGAAAGGATATGGGACAAATTAATCATTGTATTTCTCTATCCAAACATAAATAACCATATAAGAGCAATCAGTCACATTTCAATTAATTAGAGGGAGAATGGTTTGAATGGTGATTTAATAGGAGAATAGGGGAATAATATAAGGCTAGACCACTATTATTTAAATTAATATTAAAACCAACCAATGTCATGTTTGCTTCTAATAAACCAACCCTAGTAAATAATATTTCAATATGACCGCAACACTGTGTTCTCTCCGGAGACAACCCAAGTCCCACTCTACTATATTTTTCTCAGGATCAAAAATTGTTTTATTGAGCGCCCCATGATAGGTGTTCTTAATTATACATCACCAAATAGAAAATATTAAACACTTTAAGAGTGTTTGTGATAATTAAAATCGAAGAACCTTGAGAAGAAAAATAGATTTGACCGCCACCATGGTCTAGACCACAACATGGTCCACATCATGGTGGTTATTCATTGGTTTTACATGGAAAACTACCATAACCTAACACCTGATGTCTGGTTTTTTTAACCTCACCACACCCATGGCCACAACATGGTGAGTCCCTCTTCCCTATTTTGCCTAGGTGCTCCACCAAAGCGTCACACCAGGCACCACACCATACGCTTGCAATTTCCACTTTCTTGTGGCATGCATGTAGACCACCATGTCAAGATTCTCAATACCAAATCTAACCCATGACGTGGTCATACAAATCATGTTATAAAGGAGCACACATAATCCAAAATAGTCTCTACCACGGCTAGACAAGTCATGTCACATATCGAAGTGACTCTCAAGAGGCCAAAACAACTCTTTAAGCCTTCAGATCACCTCCAAACTCTCCCATAATATTTCCAAGCCTCAAGAAAATAACAATGGGATTGCTGAGAAGGTCCATGTCATTATACTGATAGTTTTTTTGTTTATCAACACTAAAAAAGTGGTGATAAAGCTAGAAAAATATTTTTTGAAAATAATTTAATGTACGCCACACCCACCACCTTTATCATCTCTTTTAAAGCCCCCAAAAACCCTTTATCAACACTTTTTAGGCACTATTCTACTCACACCCCTTTTATCAATGTTTTTTGTGCCCCCACCCCTCTATCTTTTCACACCCTGTTCAGCCCTACTTGCTTTTAGATTCGAACCTTAGGCCTTTTCCTTCAAAGCCAAACATCATTTCCACTACACCACCCAGATTTATTCATTTTCTTATGAATTATATATTTTTTATATACACATAATTATTTTATATTTATATATTTATCCATAAAATTATATAAAATTATATAATTATTTTTTGATACGTTTGTAATTTTTTTTATATTTTTATATATATTTTTATATATTTACATATAATTATATATTATCATATAATTTTTTTATAATGTATTTATAAAATGATATATTTATTGTAAATATGTTTATATACTATATTTCTATATTATGTCTTATTACATTTATCTTATGTTTGATTATATACATTTATATTATATATTTAATAATATATTTATATAAATACATTTATATTATGCACACACACAATATTGGCACATGCATACGCACACATACACGCACATACTTACACACACACACACACAAACATGTGAACATATTTATATTTCACACACACACACATATTTATAATTATATTTCACACATACAAAGACACACTTGTATTTATATTTATATATATATACACACCACACACACACACACACATATTTATCTATATAGTTCATATCACTATATTTTATAATATATACATGTAATAATAATTATAAATGAATAAAAGAAAGTATAAATGATTATATATATATATATATATTGTATTTATATAAATATATATCTGTTGTTTATTTTTATATGGTTAATATATTTAAAAATATATTTTATATTTTAATATTTTAAATAATTAGTTACACAATTAAATATTTGTATATAGATATATACAAATATGTTTATATATGCATATATTTAATTATAAATAATAATGCAATATGAAAAGGGTAAAATTTAAACTCCATAATATCCATATGAGTGTAATACCTAGGAATAAATCCAGTCCCCACTGAAAAGAGATAAGAAGACCCTCTTAAACAAAGCTGAAATCTCATTGAATGTTAAAAAATTAGGGTGTCCTAACTAAAAACTTTGTTTTGGAGGCCTTCTAGGACTTTTTTATCTCTAAATAAAATGGTATCTCCCTAATTAATATGGTGTTGATATCTTCATAGTATTCAATTTGATATCTCATGTAGCCCAAATAGATACTCTGATCAAAATTTACTGTCTTTTGAAGATCAAGTTATGTTTTTGACTTATCTTAAGATATTAATTAATTATTAAATTTTTCTCATCACTAAATTATTATTAAATATCTATTACTCAATAATAATTTGAAATTTATTATTTAATATTAATTTTTAATTGTTTTCAAACCGTTTTTCAAAAAATATATTATATATATTTAGTATTATATAAATCATATTTATTAAAATATTATATATATATATATATATCAATATAAATATATTTATATATTAAAAAATTATTTTTAATAATGTATATATATATATATTTATTTATTTATGAAGGCCACCTTTTATCAACACTAAAAATAAGTGTTTTAGAATTTTTACCATTGATAAAGGGCACACCTTTATCAGTATTGGGAAAAATGTTGATAAAGTTCATCCTTTATTAGTTTTTTTGATCACTAATAAAGGAAAATTTTATCAGTGATTTTAGGTAGCGTTGATAAAAGTAACCCTTTTTTAGTTCCTTTTTTAGCATTGATAAAGACTAGCATTGAATAAAGGCAATTATTTAGTAGTTTGGAATCATATCCTCTATTAAAATACAAGCATACCACTAGTTTGGGGAGGCCTCTTCTTAAAATATATACATATTTACACATATATATATTCATCCCTAAAATAATTAATTATTCCACCAACACAACACTATTGTTGGTGAACTTTCTCCTCCTCTAAGAGGGAATATGATGGGTGATGAGTACAATATGGATGAAGCAATTAGGGATGGTGGCGTTGGTTCTTCAATAATTTCTTCCAACAAGAGGGTGGGATGTGGCCAAAAAAAATATGATGATGATGGAGGATGGTGGTGTGGATGAGGTAGGTAATGGGTTGTTCAGATACAAGAAGATAGTAAGGATAGCTAGGTACATAGAGGAGAGGTTTTCCACTCTCCCCATCACTAGTATCCTTCATTTTCCCACCGCCCCCATCTATAGTTTCACCTAACACCTTATCTTAAACACCTTTTTTATCTTTATCAATATGGTTGAGAAGAGACTATTTATCTTTTCCTTCAACCAAAACATGCATAGTATGCCCATATTTCCAAGAAATCGGTGCATTGTTTGAAACTTTGATATTGGATCACCATAAAAAAAATTCTTCCTTCTCTCATATCAAAATATGTTGTAAGAATAAAATTATTTTCCTCTTGGATTTCACCAAACCTCAATTATATAATGGAGGCTTGATGAATTAATATTTTTTTCTACTTGATGGTTGGGATCTGGAGGCTTAGGCGGAACCTACTGCACCAGATTTGTGGATTATATATATATATATATATGTGTCTGTGTGTGTGTGTGTGTATTTTATCATTTTTTTGTTGTGTTCATGTATCCATATAAAAAGTTTTTGTTTTTTGTGTTATAATATCATATGAATTTAATAAAGAAAATTATTTTTTTTCCAATGCAATTTTATTGCAATCTTCTCTAGTGATATGTGTTCATGTTTTCTACTAAAAAGTCTACCTTAAGTGGTATCATAGTGTTCAAAGGTGATCTATGTCAAGAAAGATCCATGATATCTGAAACCCATCAATTGTAGTAGAGTAAGAAGAAGTTAAATAGCTATTTTATCCCAATTAATTTTAAATATTGATATTTCCATCATTTGTTTTAATTCTCACATTTCTTTTTTAATTGGGAAAAAATACCTCAAGGTAACATTGTAGTGTTTTTGGGTTGATTTTTTTGATGAAAAAGAAGGTTTATAAGGTTATTTGTGGTTTTATAGAGATATTTTTAAAAATTTATGTTGATAATGATCCAATAAAAAGGAATGGATTCTTGATAGGTGGTATAGAAAATTTTATACACAAGGTGGCCTTGTTTCCTATTGTTTTCCAAATTTTTGGGGTCCAAAATTTAGAGTATGAATCAAGCTTCGTAAAAGTTTTATTTCTATAAATTCATCATAAAAATATGAAAAAGGTATGAAGTTATTTAATATTGGAGGTTTTTGAAGATATTGAGCTTTTCAAAGGCATCTAGTGTCACGAAGGTGTGAATTTTCATGATTGCATGAAGGGTTGACAGTAAATCTCCATGACTGTGAGAAGCTTTGTCAATGGAAAATTTCCCCAATGCTTTGTGAAGATAGGGAGGATCAAAAACAAGAATGGGGAGATTCACAAAAAGTCTTTGGTGAGTTTTAAAGCTTGGTGAAAGAGAGGAAACTTCTATAAATTGTCCTATACCACCATCATTTGTGACAGGAAGCCTTAACACCAAAGGATCTAAATTCATGAAGGTTTTTTTGTAAAATGTTTTAGAATAAATTAATTTCATGAAGTCTATGTAATATTAACTAAATTTTTAATCATTGTGAAAGCATTTAGCTTCTCAAAGGCTAAGTGAGATTCATGAAAGGAGGGTGCTTCGTGAAGGCTAAGTGAGATTTGTGAAATGAGGGTTATTCATGAAAGGAGGGTGGTTTATGATGGCTCTTTGAGATTCATGAAAGAGGTTAGATTCACAAAAGTTGTGGGGTTTGTGAAAGTGGTATATTATTGTGAAGAATTGGTTAGTTTCACAAAGTTTTAGTGAGCTTCACAAAAGCAGTGAGCATCGTGAAAGTGTTTAGAATAGATTTCCTAGAAAATATGTGGTAAAGTGGTATTCATCAAGTAGATAAAATTGGAACTTAATTATGCACAAAACAAGGTGTAAAACATATTGATTCATGTGATTAAAATAATAATCTTCTGACGGAGTGGTGAGCATACTTTAATTCTGAGAGAAATGAGCTTTCAAATTGTGATTGGTTTTCAACCATAGGGTATTGTGAGGCCACTCCGAACATTATAAGGGAAATGATCCTAAGAATGAGTGACCTAGACTAAAGAAACAAGTAGTGAGATTAGTGATTTTGGTGCACCAATACACTGTTAGATGCATGATCCTTGTTCTATCCCATAGTGGTGAACCAGTAAAAATCAGTGTGTCCTTGTTCTTTCTTTCAAATTTTAAATTTGATCCATCATCATAAAATAATGTTGGAAAGGATAAGATCAACATTAAAATTAAAGTGAAAGAGAAATGAATCTTATAATAAATAGGTTAAGATCTAATGGGGTGGGAATAATTTTGAAAATAATATTCATACCCTAATTCACCCCTCCCCCTATCATGGTATGTTATTCCCTTTTGGGCCTAACATTTTATTTCCCCATTTTTCAACAATGAATAAATTGAAAATTAAAAAAGAACATTTCCTTTAATGAGCCTCACTTTATTCAAGTTGTCATAAAAATGAACCATTTTCGCATGGATTTTTTTGTGATCCACCATGTCATCCACATTTTTTTCAGAAAAAAAATCACCTCATCCATGTCAGACTCTTCCCCTTTTACTTCTCATATACTAAAAAAATATCACCTCATTTTCACCCAAACATCCCATCCATGTCCCTCTGGCCTTCTACTGCCTCTTGTATTCTTCCACACAAAAAATCATTTCCTCTATTCATATGTAAGAAAAAATAGTAGTCTACACTTCTAAAAATTATATCATCCTGTAATTATTAAAAATAGAAGTCTACACTTAAAAAAATTAAAAGAATGCATCCTATATTTTACTATCCAAAATATTTTTTCTCCATAGAGAATGGGATTGTATAATATTTGATCCCGAATTTGATGAAGGGTAGTTATGAAAACTAGTGCATAAAATTTCAACCACTCTTTAGAACCTAAGATGTCATGGAAATCATGGAGGATGGATACACTGACCCAGAATCCAATGATGTGGAGGCTTCTCTTATAAATTTTCAAAAGGTACCTCTTTAGGTGGAATAAAAGTGGGACTATAAGGCCAAATACATCATCAATAAAGTCTTTGACGAGGAAACACTTTAGATAATTTCTTCATCAGAATCATAAAAGGAGATATAGGAAAATATTCACAAATCATTAGAAGGATCCGAAAAAGTGAATTATATATGACTTCAATCTCTTCGAGATGAGTTTGAATCCCACTTTATGAACTTTTCTGAAACCATTTTCAAGTATCATACTCATGTAATGGCTGGGGTGAACCAACTAAAAATAAATGGAGAAAATATATCAAAAATGTAGGTATGTGAGAAATTTTTTCAATCCTTAGATAAAAAATTTGATTACTATTTGTCTCCCTGGAAGAAGATAAAAACCTGGAGATGATTTAAATCAATGAACTCATGGGATCTCTATAAGCTCACAAACTGAAAGTGAATATCTGGTGTGATACCAATGGACTGGGTCATGCCCTGAAATCAAAGTTGTATCTCAATAACTATGAAAAGGTGAAATGGGGACATTTCAAATAGGTCAAGGTAGAGGATTCTATAGACAAGGATTTTATCCATGAAGAGTATAATGAGGTGGAAGAATCCCAAATAGAGGAGGTTGTGGATATAAAAATTCTACTCCACTTGAATAAGGACAAGGAAGAAGGAGAGGATTCAAAAATAACCATCTAACTAACAATATAAATTTTCAATTATATATTTGTCAATAATATTGGCATTATAGAAATAATTTTTGGAATAAGAAACACATGAAAAATGACACCAAGGAGGCACATATCACCAAATAAGGAAATATTTTTAGAGAGTCCCATGTGTTGATGGCATAAACATTAACACAAAATCAAGGTGTGTGGTATCTTGACTCTGGTGCTAGAAACCACATAACAGGTCATAATCACTTATTTAAAAACATGGATGATAGGGTTGAAGGATAGATTTCATTTTTCAATCTCTTAATAATATTTTTCCAAGGAAGATGAGATATTATAATAAACAAAAAATACAGAAATCTTGATTTCACCTCTAATGTTTTCTATATAACTAACATGAATACTAACATCTTGATTATTAGGAAATTGGTGGAAAACCTATTTCACATAAGCCTAAAAAATAAAAAATGTTGATTTTTTATAACAAAGGAAGTTTGATCACAAAAGTACTGATGGAGAAGAACTGTATGTTTCCATTTATGATCCAACCCAACATACCATTATGTTTGATGATGGCACTTGAAGATAAATGATTACTATAGAATCTTAGGTCTGGACATTTAAACTATGAAAGTTTAAGATTATTTGGAAGTAATAAGGTGGTGAATGAGATTCCTATCATTATATGCCTGAATAAAATATGTGAAAGTTGTGTTCTAAGAAAACAACATTGAAACATCTTTGTAATGAAGGCCATCTAGAACGATATTGCGCCACTCAAGTTAGTCCACATTGATGTGTGTAGTCTATTGAATCAAAAAATAAAATGGAAAACAAAGTAATTTTTGAAATTTTTTGATGTTTATAGTATGAAAACATGGATATAATTTCTATATATAAAGTCATAAGTGTTTTATTTTTTCAAAGAATTCAAGGAAATCATGGAAAATAAATTTAACCGTTATGTACATTCTTTTAGATCTGATCTAGGTTGGGAGTACGGCTATGGTATTTTTTAAGTGTACCTCAAGAAATATGGAATTCAACACCAAATGACGTTTGATTACACACATCAACCCAATAAATTAGTAAAAATGAAAAAATTGAACAATTCTCAACATGGAAAGAATCATGTTGAAAGACAAAGAAGTAACTATGAATTTTTTGGATGAAGCGGATTTTTGTTCAGTGTATCTACTCAATAGATTCCCAACAAAAAATCTTAAATAAAACCTACCAAGTGAAGCATGGATTACTCATAATAATTTTTTAATACATCTCAGAATTTTTTGTTCCATTCCCTATGTCAAGATGCCAGAGGAAAAACGAACAAAGCTTAAGGACAAAGGAGTGAAGTGTGTCCTTATGGGATATAGAGATCGAGCAATGGGATATCACTTGTATAATTCCATACCCAAGAAGATTATTTTCAGTAGTGATGTTATGTTTGATGAAAATGAGATATGGAAATAGAATAAAGATGATGATTTTAGGGATTTGAAAATCAGTCTAGAAGATTAAGAAAGTGTTGAAGAAGTATCAATGGAGGAATGAGTAATTGAAGAACCAATGATGTTGTCACCACATACTCCTACATCAGAAGAAATTTCACAATAACTTTCTCATATACATCCCAAAAAATTAAAATCCTTAAAAATATATATGAGAGAAAATAAAAATTGAAGGATTATGTAAATTTTTGTTGTCTCTTGGTGATTTTCAATCCAATTAACTTTAAGGAAGCTAAATCTTATGAAATATGGAGGTAAGTGATAGATGAGGAAATCCATTCCATCGATGCCACCAAAGGATACATGAAAAATGTAGGCCTTAACAATGGTGAATTTTTTGCAATTTTTTATTACCCACTTAGATATATGAAAATAAGATGATGAAAATTCATGGGACATGAGGAAAAAAAGTTTAAGGGGGGTGTTGGAAGAATAAACTTATTTTACTCTTGGATAGAACCAAACCTTTCTATTATGATAGAGGTTTGACGACTTCAAATTTGGGCTACATGATGTGTTTAGCATTAGAGGCTTGGGTGGAACCCACTACACCAAATTTATGGACATTTTTATTTCTATACATTTTTCATCGTTTGTTTTTTCTGTGTGATTGTATCCCTATAAATAGGGTGCATTGTGTGAATTTTAATATAATAAGAATTGAATAAATAAAATCATTTTGTTTCTACTACAATTTTATTATTATCAACTCCAGTGATCTTCATTTATATTTTCTACTGCAAAATCCTCCTTTAAAATCTACCTTCATTTTACATAATCGAGTGCATTATGAACAATTTTTTAATACTATAAAATAGTAATCACAAATGTATGTCTTGATTTCATGTATTATGGGGGGATCTATATGTTTCATGATGGATGAGGGAGGTGTCGAGAGATCCAAGGTGGTGTGAAGAATCACTAATGAGGATGGAGAATTATACATTGACCTACTCTCCAAGCTACATGTGATTCCAAACCTACCCACAACTTATTCCCTCTCCACACTAGAACTACCAACCAAGAACCCCTATAAAATGAAGTGGTAGAGACCCATCCAAGTCATTATTGCACCATTGATACTATCAGAGGTAGAATAATAAGTCTGAACTTACACAACATGAACCATCACCTTTTTTTCCTCTCCACATTCGATTGAATGATGACTAGAGAGATTCTTGTTTGTAGCCCTATGATTTTGTGTATCTGTATATAATATCAGTTCTATGAATAAAATGTGCCACACTTCTATGTATGATACCAAAACACATGAAGAAAATCATATTCTTATGTGAAAGATACCCGACAAAGATGAAATTTATCGTCACTTCTTTTAGTGTTGATAAAATCAATATTTATCAGCGCTTCTTCTAGATCTAATAAAAGTAACTTTTATCAGTGAGAAGAATCAGTAATAAAATCTATTAGTTATAGTAGTGTGATTCTACATTTACAACACACTACAGTAACCATTTTTAAAATTATAACTTAATTTAAAATAGAACTACATTAAAATAAATTACAAATAAAAAGATCTACACTACAAACATTAGAATACATTACAATTACACTAATATGAAAAAATTTATTACAAAAATTACATTTTATAACAAATTAAAAATATCTTTAACATGTTGCAGAATGGGTGGCCTTGTATTCCTCTTTCCTTGAGATCCATTTCCAATAGAGCCTCATCACACTAACAGTTTTCAAACACATCACCCCAAATTGAGCAAAAGAACAATGTATGCCTATATTAAAAAACAGTGCTTATATTAGTATACCATAAAAAATAAATTAAATGAAAATATGACACAATAATGAATTAGTAAAAAATAAATAAAGGAGAACATGAATGTTAAATGATAATAATTTAATAAAAATGATTACATAATACATAAATATTCCATATTTCCAAGTAATGTGTGACACATGTTTTGAACAAAAATGTCAATTTAAAATGAAAACATGAAATATTGGTCATACCAGTCACACTATATATTGGATTTACTATATTTTAATTACAACTGGTAATAATTCAATCAGAGATCATTTTCC
The DNA here is from genome assembly GCA_963277665.1 of Viscum album. NCBI lineage: Eukaryota > Viridiplantae > Streptophyta > Magnoliopsida > Santalales > Viscaceae > Viscum > Viscum album. The sequence continues at coordinate 1,888,192,651 of OY728127.1, read as the reverse complement.
TAAAGTATCATGACAATACAAGAATATTTTATCATTTTTGAATATGTGAAGTGAATTTTAGACTAAAATGTCACTTTTAAATTGAAAACATATAATTTAAGTTAATGAATCCACACTATGTGTTGTATGGATGTGTGGTTGATCCCTACCTATCAAAAATGAATCAAAGATCATTTTACTAAATTATCAAGATAATACGAGTGTGTTTGATTGGTTTTGAGTATGTGATGTCTATTTAAAACTAAAATTCCACTTTTAAATAAAAATGCACACTTTGAGTCATACTAGCCACACCATATTTCATTATCATGTGATTTATTTTTATATGTCACAAATGAATTATGGATATTTTTCTTAAAATATCAGGACAATTTTAGTGCATTTTATAATTTTTGAGTATGTAACACACATTTTGAACTAAAAATTAAATTTTAAATGAAAACATACATTATCAGTCAAACTAGCCACATCATGTCTCAGAAATATTTAAGGCTAATTCCAACGTATCTCAAATGAATCATAGATCATTGTACTAAAGTATCCAAGCATTCAAAGAACATTTTCTCAGTTTTGAGTATGTCATGCATGTTGTAGACTAAAATATAACTTTTAAACTAGAGGCATACACTTTATAATCAATCCATACACACCATGTGTCAGATTGATGTGTGGTTAATTCATATATGTCACATATGAAGCAAAGAAAATTTTACTAAAGTTTCAAGACAATTCGAGTATGTTTTCATGATTTTAAGTATGTGATGTGTGTTTTGAACTAAAATGTCACTTTTAAATGAAAACATGCACTTTCAATCATAGAGACCACACCCTATTTTGGATTGGCATGTAGTTAATTTATACACATCAATAATGAATTATAGATATTTTTTATAAAATATGAGGACAATTTGTGTATGTTTTCTCAGTTTTGAGTATATAACACATGTTTTGATCTAAAAAATCATTTTTAAATGAAAAAAAACTATCGGTCATATTGGTTATACTATGTATCATACTTTCTTGAGTTTAATTTCTACACATTAAAAACGGATGAAAGACAATTTTCCTAAAGAATCAATACAATTTGAGAAAATTTGTGAGTTTTTTAGTATGTGATGTGAGTTTTAGACTAAAATGTCACTTTTGAATTGAAATCCTGCACTTTCAGTCAATCTGGCTACACCATGTCTCGAATTGATGTACAGTTAATTTAAATACAGAAAAAAGGAATCATGGATCCTTATCCTAAAGTATCAAGACAAACTAATCATGTTTTCTTAGTTTTGAGTATATGATGTTCATTTTGAACATAAATGTCAATTTTAAATAAAAACAAGAACTTTTAGCCGTACCGTCCACACCTTGTATCAGATTGGAATGAAGTTAATTCCTACATGTAAAAAATAAATTATAAATATTTTACTAACTTATTAGTACAATATTAGTTAATTTTATTGGTTTTGAGTATGTGACACATGTTTTGAACTAAAATGTCATTTTTAAATGAAAACACACACTATCAGTCATACAGGTCACACCATGAATTAAATTGACTTGAGCTTAATTATTAAACTTAAAAAATTAATAAAAGATCATTTTACTAAATTATCATGATATTCCAAGTTAATTTCCTATTTTTTGCATAGGATTTGAGTTTTAGACTAAAATGTTTCTTTTAATGTTAAAAAATGCACTTTTAGTCAATCCATCAATATCATTTATTAGATTTATGAATAGTTAAGTACTACACATAAAAAAGGAATCAAGAATAATTTTCCTAAATTATCATGAAAATTATAGTATTTTTTATTAGTTTTGAGTATGTGATGTGGGTTTTGAACTAAAATGTCAATTTTAAATAAAAACACACACTTTCAATCATATCAGTCACACTATGTATCAGATTGATGTGAAGTTGATTCCTACACATCACAAATGAATTATCAATATTTATCCTAAAATATATTGACAAGACATGTGTGTTTGATTTATTTGGAGTATTCAATGCACATTTTGAACTAAAATGTCATTTTTAAATGAAAACACACACTATCAGTCATATTGGCCACACCATGTAACAAATTGACTTAAGGTTAATTAATATACATCAAAAAAGGAATCAAAAATTATTTTCATAAAGTATCATGATAATACAAGTTCATTTTCTTAGTTTTGAGTTTGTGATGCATATTTTAGACTAAAATATCACTTTTAAAATGAAAAACATGCTCTTTCAATTAATCTAGGCACACCATGTGTCAGATTGATGTGTAGTTAATTCCTATATATCACAAACAAATCACAAATACTTGTATTAAATATAAATACAGTCCAAACATGTTTTCTTAGTTTTGAGTATGTGATGTGGTTTTTGAACTAAAATGTTACTTTTAAATGAAAAGATTCACTTTCAGTCATACCAGACACACTATAATTTGGATTTATGTGAGGTTAATTACTATAAATCACAAATAAATTATTAATACTTATCCTAAAATATTAGGATTGTCCAAGTGTTTTTTCTTAGGTTTGAGTATATAACGCATGTTTTGGGCTAAAATATCATTTTTAAATGAAAAATGTGTTATTGGTCTTATCAGACACACCATGTATCTGATTTCATTCAGGTTAATTCTTACATGTTATAATTGAATAAAAAATCATTTCACAAATCTATCAGGACAATCTAACTGAATTTTATTAGTTTTGATTATGTTACATTCATTTTAGACTAAAATGACACTTTTAAACTGAAACACAAGTAGAAAAATGGGCTATTATTGGGGCCATACCCATGGATATATCCAAATTCTCATGGATATAGCCTATAGCCATGAAAATGGGGTAATTTGGACTGAAGTACCACCATAGTCAACTTGATTGTGGATATTGTGCATTTGAATTCGCCCGTTCATACAGTAGACACAATTATCCTCCACTATACTATAAGGACTTATATTAATATATATCTTCAAAGTTGTATATATATATTTAGGTTTGTAAAAAAAATGTTTCTGAGATTTGAACCCAACATGTGATATAATTAATAAGAACCTCTTCCACTATGTTGTAGCCAATTTTTTATATTTTAATGCTTAATTACTTACATACATACACAAACATATATAGGGGTCTATATAATGAAAAGTTTTTGAGATTAGTGCTTATCACATGATATAATGAACAAACACCTCTTCCACTATGTTGCAGCCTATTTTTGGTTTTTAAATGTACAATTTCTTATTTATATATATATGAAATTGTATGAAAAGATATCGTGATTCAAACCTAGGAATAGAAATGTCGGCATGAAGGTGAATTCCACGTTGAGATGAAATAAAATTGGTTTATTAATGAACAAATATACTTATATATACAAACAAAACGAATTTTAATTATAGACCTATAGCCACGAGAACTAAAGACCATATTTGTAGGTAATTTTTTCAAAGGCTATAGCCAAAAACATTTATACCCATGTCTATAAGTTATTTTATTAAAGGATATACCGATAGATATTAAAGATTTTCTCTACAAGAAATTTTCACAAAGTTTATAGCCAAAAAAAAATTACTGGCTATAGGTTATTTTTTCAAAGGTTATATCCATAGACAATTGAAAACCATGTTTATAGGTTATTTTATTGAAGGATATGATCCCAAATAATATAATATATGTCTATAGGTAATTTTTTTCAAATTATATTGCCAAAAATATTTATTCTTGTGCCTATAAGTTATTTTTTCAAAGGATATAACCAAAAACATTTGAGGATTGTGGATATAGGTTTCTTTAAAGATATAGACACAAAAATTAATGATTGTGGCTATAGGTAATTTTCTTGAAAGATATAGCCATGAAAATTTATTCCTATGCCTATAGGCCCAGTCCCACACACTTCCCATGGGGTGAAAAAGTTCCCATTGATTTTGTGCTAAAAAATTACCTATATCCATAGGAATTTTCTACCCATGGTTATAATACTGTTTTCGAGTAGTGAAAACATGCACTTTCAGTCAATTCGGCCACACAGTGTATCAAATTTTTGTGAATTACAACACATCACAAATGAATCATGGATAATTTTTATAAGGTATCAAGTCTATTCAAGTATTTTTTTTCCTAGTTTTGAGTATGTGGAACACATTTTGAACAAAAAAGTCACTTTTAAATGAAAACATGCACTTTCAGCCATACTTGCTACACCTTGTGTCATATTGAAGATCAGTTAATTCCTACACATAAAAAATAATTATCGATATTTTTACTAAAATATCAAGATAATCCATGTGTGTTTAATCTATTTTTATAATGTGATGCATGTTTTGAACTGAAATATCATTTTTAAATTAAAACATGTACTTTAGTTTATACTGGTCACGCCATGTGTCATATTGAATTAAAGTTAATTCCTAAACATCACAAATGAATCAATAATTGTTCTCAAAATGTATCAATATAATTTGAGTTCATTTTTTCAATTTTGACAATGTGACATTATTTTTGAATGAAAATGTCAATTTTAAATGAAAACATATACATTGAGTCATACCTGTCATTTCATGTCTCAGATTGACATGAGGTGTATTCTTACACATAAAAAATGATTCACATATCGTTTATAACACCCCAAAATTTTAATATATTATTGAGTTTAAATAAGTTAAATTTCTCTATAACTTAAATGAAATCACGATATATTTAGATAAAATATAAATACCTAAGTACGAACATTAAAACCTCGAAAATAAATTTTCATGAATGAATAGGAGTAACCAATTTATAAAATATATGTATAAAGAAAATAAATAATATTTTTAATATCACTATGAAAATAGGTCTTAGTAGTGATTTATTAATGGCAGTTTTGGAAACTGCCTCTAAAGGAAGCGTATTAATTATTATTTAAAATTTTACGGTGGTTTGGTATAATCACCGCTATATTTTTTATATTTATTTATTTAGTGGTAGTTTTGTTAAAAACTCCATAGAATATTTTAAAAAATACAATAAAACCCCACTACTACATGTAAGGCATTTAACATCACAACAATAGGGATTTAACAGCACAAAAAAGCAATGAAAATCAGAGCACCCTTAAAATACCTAAGTCTTTATCAGTGCTAAAAATAACACTGATAAATAGGTACATTATCAATACTAGTTTAGCACTGATAAAGGATCCTGTTATCAACAATTTTACTAGAAATGATAAATAATACCTATATCAATGCTTTTCCTATACCTGATAAAGGGAAATACTTTAGTAGTGTGTTGATAAAATTATAGCACACTACAACAGAAAAAATAGGGAGAAAATTGAGGGAGGAAATAAATAATTTAATTGAAATAAAATTTAAAAGTAAAATACAAGAAAGAAAATATATTATATAAATTTCAAACATTAGTTTGTACAATTACATAAGTACAATTTATCACAGATATTCAAAAACATCAATGTTCCTTTTTCTTTGGCCCTTGATACTTGATCATGCTATTAGTTTCTAAAAAAACAACCCCATATCATGAAAAATAATGTACCTATATAATAAAAAAATTATTATGATAGTTTTACTATAAAGAAATAAATTTGGAACAAAGTGTCAATTTTAAACTAAAAACATATAATTTGAGTCATATCAGGCACACTGTGTATCAGATTGAGTTGAGGTTGATTATTATAAATAACACTATTTATTTTTTTCTCCAAAGTATTTGATCTTGAATTGGATCACATCTATGGAGATAAAAAACTCACTATTGATGTATCCAATTCAAGAGCACTTATTTTTGGAGAACAAGCCTTCAACTGTCACACCATTTTTTGTTCGCCTTCAATAATTATCTCTAAAAAAATTAACTCAATAAGTATCAAATAAAAATGATAATGAAATTAATTAAGTAATAAAAAATAAAATGATGAGAAAACAATATAATATTGTTATGCTTAGTTTTTCCTATGTGATGCACATTTTAAACTAAAATGGAACTTATATATTGAGAACACGCAATTTGAGTCATACTGACCACATCGTGTGATGGATTAATCAGAGTTAGTTTATACACATAAAAAATGAATTATGAATCATTTTCCTAAAGTTTTAAAATAATACGAGATTTTTTTCTCAGTTTTGGCTAGTGAAATGCATTTTAAACTAAAATGACAACTTTATATTGAAAACAAACATTTTGAGTCATATCGGTCACATCATGTATTGGATTGATGTTTGTTCAAATTATCACATCCACGAAATAAATTATGAACCATTTTCCTCAATTTTGAAAACAATTTGATCTTATTTTCTTAGTTCTTACTATTTGATGTGTGTTTTAAACTAAAATGAAACTTTTGTATTAAAAACACAAACTTCAAGTCATACCAATCATATCGTATGTCATATTGATGTGAGGCCAATTACTACATGTAAAAAATTAATTATAGATTGTTTTTTATAAATTTTTAAAACAATATGAACTAATTTTCTAGGTTTTAGCGATGTGACATGCAGTTTAAACTAAAATGATACTTTTGTATTGAAAACATGCACTTCGAGTCATACCAACCACATCTGGAATTAGAGTGACATAAAATCAATTCCTATACATCACAAATGAATTAATGACTTTTTTCCTAAATTTTAAAAATGTCCCAAGCTGATTTTCTAAATTTTTGTTATTTGATGCCTATTTTAAACTAAAAAGACACTTTTGTATTGAAAACATGCACTTTGATTCATGTCGACCTCATAAGGTGTCATATTGACATGTAGTCAATTCATACAGGTCAAAAATAAATTATCAATCACTTTAAAAAAGTTTGAAAATAATCCAAGCTCATTTTATTTATTTTGGTTATGTGATACGTTTTAAACTAAAATGACACTTTTATATTGAAAACACATACTTTGAGTCATACCGACAACATCATGTGTCAGATTAGAGTGAGTTCAATTCCTAAACATGAAAAATAAATTATGGATCATTTTCCTATAGTTTTAAAACCACAAATCAATCTAAGACCTGCTATGGTCGGTATGACTCAAAGTGTGTGTTTTCAATATAAAATTGACATTTTAGTTTAAAACATGTGTCACATTTCCAAAATGAGAAAACAAGCTCAAATGGTTTTCAATTCCTAAACATGAAAAATGAATTGTGGATCATTTTACTATAGTTTGAAAACAATTTGAGCTTGTTTTATCATTTTGGAAATGTGACACATGTTTTAAACTAAAATGTCAATTTTATATTGAAAACACACACTTTGAGTCATACTAACCACAGAAGGTCTAAGATTTATGTGTGGTCAATTCCTAAACATCAAAAAATGAATTATAAATATTTTTCTTAAATTTTTGAAACAATATGAGTATGTTTTATTAGTTTTGTCTATTTGATTCATGTTTTAAACTAAAATGACACTTTCTTTTGAAAACACACACTTCGAGTCATACCAACCACATCGATTGTCAGATTGATGTGTGGTCAATTCATACATATCAAAAATGAATTATGGATCATTATCCTAATTTTTGAAAAAAATATGATCTATTTTTATTGGATTTGGATATTTGATGTGTTTTAAAATTAAATGACACTTTTATAATGAAAACATATACTTTGATTCATACTGACCACATCATGTGTCAGATTGGCATGAGGTAAATTCCTACATGTGAAAATAAATTATGGATTGTTTTAATAAAATTTGAAAACAAAAAAATCTCATTTTCTTGGTTTTGGTGATGTGACATGCGTTTTAAACTAAAATGACACTTTTATATTGAAAACACACATTTTGAGTCATACCGACCACATTGGGTGTCTGATTGATGTGTGGTCAATTCCTACAAATTAAAAATTAATTATTGATTATTTTTCCTAAATTTTGAAAAAAATATGAGTTATTTTTCTTATTTTTGGCTATTTGATGCGTGTTTTAAAATAAAATGATACTTTGTATTGAAGACATGCACTTCGAGTTATACCGACCACATCGGGTGTCAAATTGAAGTGCAGTCAATTCCTACATGTCACAAATGAATTATGGATTGTTTTCATAATTTTTTTAAAAAATATAATCTCATTTAATTAGTTTTGGATATGTGAAGTGTTTTAAACTAAAATGGAAGTTTTATATTGAAACCACATACTTCAAACCATACCGACCACCTCATGTGTCTAATTGTCATGGAGTTAATTCCTACACATCAAAAATGTATTATGGATCTTTTTCTAATTTTTGAATGAAATACAAGCCAATTTTCTCAGTTTTAGAGATGTGACATATGTTTTAAAATAAAATGGTACTTTTATATTGATAACAAAAACATCGAGTTATACCGACCACATCAATTGTCGTACTGACATGCAGTTAATTACTACATGTCAAAAATGAATTATTGATCATTTTACTAAATTTTGAAAACAATCCAAGATCGTTTTCCTAGTTTTTTCTATTTGATCTATATTTTAAACTTAGATTACACTTTTTTATTAAATACACACACTTCACATCATACTGACCACATATAATGTCATATTGATGTGTGGTTGAATCCTATATGTCAAAAAATAATTAGGGATCTTTTTCCTAAAGTTTGAAAATAACTTGAGCTAGTTTTTTGGTTTTGTATATTTGATGACTTTTTAACTAAAAAGAAAATTTTATATTGAAAATACATACATTAATTCATACCAACCATATCATGTGTCAATTGGAATGATTTAGATTCCTAAATGTGAAAAATTAATTATAGATAATTTTCAAAAAAATACAATCTTGTTTTCTTGGTTTTGATGATGTGACACACATTTTAAACAAAAACAACACTTTTATATTGAAAAAATGAATTTTAATTCATTTCGACCACATATGGTTTCATATTGATGGGTGATAGATTTATACACATTAAAAATGAATTATGGATCATTTTCATTATTTTTTTAAAAAATATAATCTCATTTTCTTGATTTTGGCTATTTGATGTGTGTTTTAAACTAAAATTACATTTTTTTATTGAAAACACACACTTCGAGTCCTACCAATCACATTGGATGTCAAATCGATTTTTGGTTGGTTCCTAAATGTCACAAATTAATTATGGATCATTTTCCTAAAGTTTAAAAATAATACAATCTCACTTCCATGGTTTTGGATATATGATGATTTTTAAACTAAAATGACACTTTCATATTGAGAACCCTTAATTCGAGTCACACCAACCACATCGTGTGTTAGATTGGAATGCGGTCAATTACTACATGCAAAAAATGAATTATGAATCATTTCACTAATGTTTTAAAATAATCCAATTTCATTTTATTATTTTTAGATATGTGACACATGTTTTAAACTAAAATGGAAATTTTATATTAAAACACGCACTTTGAGTCATAACGAACACATCAGGTGTCAAATTGACATTTAGTAAATTCTTAAAAATCAAAAATGAATTATTGATCATTTTCCTAAAGTTTAAAAACAATATGATCTCATTTTATAAGTTTTGGATATTTAATGTGTGTTTTAAGATAAAATGAAACTTTTCTATTGAAAAGCTCACTTTGAGTCATACCGACCACATCAAGTGTCAGATTGATGTGTGGGAGATTTATACAAGTCAAAAATGAATTATGGATTTTTTCCAAAATTTTGAAAACAATCCAATCCCATTTTATTAGTTTTGTCTATGTGATGCATTTTAATCTAAAATGACACTTTTATATTGAAAATATATACTTCAAGTCAAACCAACCACATAATATGTCAGATTGGCATGCAGTCAATTCTTATATGTGACAAATATATTATGGATAATTTTCTTAATGTTTGAAAATAATATAAGATATTTTGATCAGTTTTGGAAATTCAACACACGTTTTAAACTAAATTGTCACTTTTATATTGAAAACACACACTTTGAGTCATACCGACCACATCGAGGGTCATATTGAACTACGATCAATTCCTATACATAAATAATGCATTATGGATTTTTGTTCTAAATTTCTAAAACAATATGAGTTTTCTTCTAGTATTTTTTTATTTGATGCATGTTTTAAACTAAAATGAAACTTTTGTATTGAAAATACACACTTCGAATCATACTGATCACATCGGGTGTCACATTGACGTGTGGTCGAATCCTACATGTCACAAATGAATTGTGTATTTTTCTTCTAATGTTTGAAAATAAAATAATCTTATTTTATTGATTTTTGATACAAGATACATGTTTCAAACTAAAATGAAACTTTTATATTGAAAACACATAATTTGAGTTATACTGACCACATCATGTGTCAGATTGTAATGAGGTTAATTACTACAAATGAAAAATGATTTATAGATCATTTTACTAAGGTTTGAAAACAATCTGAACTCATTTTTATGGTTTTAAACATTTGACATGTGTTTTGAACTAATGTGTAAATTTTTAAAAAAAAGTATCAGATAAAAATAATAAGGAAATTAACTAAAAAGTACATAAAATGATGAAAAAATTAACTAAATATGTAGCAGAAAGACACTTATTCATGAAGTTTGTATACATTCTAACACCATGCATTTTGCTCATTTTTTTTCTAGACAAATTGATTTCCTCCATTTTTCTTATCCTTGATAAATAGATTAAAAACAATATATAAGAATACCGATATTATTTCTTCACATCCCAACCATATCTCTAAGGTCATAGCCCATACTAGATCACAAACATAATAGGAAATCACCTAAATTTTGATGTATAAAAACATTCAGATGCCATTTACTCTACTCACTCTTCTCTAAACAAATTTACTTATTCTTTTTGAGTATGAATATTTTTGTAAATATTAATATTACTAAGTAAATATAGACAAAAAATTATTAAGAAATATTTTTAATGAAATTGTAATTACATTTGGAAATTACTAGTTTGGGGATGAGAATATTTTGATGGTATATGATATCTTTCATAAATTTTCAAGTGTAATATCTACAATCATTTACATTATATTGATTTATAAAACATAGAAACAATGGCTGAAATAAGTATTTTTTTAATATGTTTTTATAGTAAAAAATTTCTATGTATACCTTAATCTGTTTCTGTTTGAGTAAATCCATAGGCTTCTTATGTTTAGTGATCAACTACATACCATGATTTAGCTTATATTTATATATCTCTCTATCATAATAAAATTATTTTTAAAACACAAACTAAAACATATAATTCAATGTTTATCTAGAAAATATTGATTACAATGCATTAAAATTCATAGTACAAATCATGTGTGGTCATTTTGATGGAAATCAATGAATTATATCCACGAAATAAATATTTAGGGTATCCTAATTTATTGTGAACAACATCTAATGCTTCATAAAAAAAATAAAATAACTAATGAAAAAAATAAAAAAATATTTTATAATATTAGATTTTAGAGTTTTAATCCTATATTTTAGGAATTAAGTAGATTCTATAATCTGTTAATTTCTTCTCCAATGCCTCACTCATTTAGTATTTTTTTCTTATAAATTTATTTCACTTATAAATAAATTTATTATATATAAATGATATAGGGATTAATGAATCCAAATATTGATTTATAGGGTTTTCCATTTATATAGAAGTAATATAAATTATTGTACAAAATATTAATAGTTATTAACTTTAATGAACATAGTAGATCATTTTTCGTATAGAAGAATTATGAAAATGTACCTCGTGCATGTATTCAAAACTAATAATCCCAACCATTCAAACTTGGGAATCTCATTTTTAATCTTGAGAACAACTATGTATGTAATGATTTTTTTTTTCATATTAAATGCAGGATATATCTCCATATTTTAATGTAGTGTTTGTATGAATTTTTAGTGTTAATATATCTTATAGTGTAACTGGTAGGGAGAAGGTACTTCTGAAAGGTCCTTCTATTTTCTTAGCTAATTTACTATATTGTCTTGATGTGAACATTTTTTTATCCATCATTTTATCTATATATAATAACATAACTCACTTAATGTAACACCCCAGGTAAATAATTAATATGAAATTTTAATATTTATCCATATTTGTGAATAAAATATTAATATGACTTTAAAGGGGACGCTATGCTCGATGGCGTACCCAACACGCAACAACGAGTTTCTTGGGAATCTTACGTTGCACTCTAATAATAAAATAATATTAATTCAAATGGTAGTTAACATGTAGCTGTTGTATTGGTGGGAATGGATAGAAATAACTAAAATATGATTATATATGTTTTTTAAATGTTTTTACATTTATCCAATAAAAGCTAAAGGCTTAAAATACGGAAAGAATTCAATTTTAGGCGTATATGCCCTAGTTTTCACTAAAGGTTCACTTATCGCCTTTTAATGGAGAGCTGTCATTAAATATAGTTTTGTTCACTCTTAAACATTCTTTTGGACCAAATAAAACTCTTATTAAGAATCGGGACATCAAATTTTACTTTGTGTAATTTTTTTGGTATTTTTCCGATAAAGTTCATTTTTTAATGAATAGTGTAAAATGTTGTATTTTAATTCAAAACCTCTTTTTAATCTAATTTATTTATATGATTAGACTATATTTTAAATTGGTTTTAAAGTGAAATTAGAAAATATTTTTACCATTAAATCCAATAGTGGTCGTTGGAATTAATTTCACTTTGAAATCAGACTTAAACTAGTGTCAATCTTTTGATACTTATTGTTTTATAAAAACATGCTATTTGCTCTGAGAGCGGGAATTAATTATTAAATTAATTAATGTGACTAATATGTTCTGAATTTTGTAAAACCGACTTCATTTTTGAATTCGGAATATCAAATATAGCTCAGGGTGAATTTTTGGGATTTTTCTGAAAAACTTCAATTTTTGATGAATAGTGAAACCACTAAGTGGTACTTATAAAAGCTGATTTTCCGTTTAAATGAAATTTTTCCATCATTGTGTTTTGAATTTCAAAAATCCGACATACATGGTTGTCATTAAGAAGTAAAATGTGGTTTAATGAGATTATAATAAATTTTTGGTGAATAGTAACTTATTAAGTTCTTAATCGCGATTAGAGGTAATTAGTGTAATTTAAGGTAAAAATGATATTATAAGAATGTGAAAACACCATGACACTTTTCCTACACATATTGGGTGAGTCATGGCCGACCAATACAAGACATGGGACAACTTGGGGACCCCATGGAGACACTTTGGTTGGGAAATGACATAAATAACATTTTATTTAATGTAAAAGTAAAATTGACACAAACATGATATGTTTTACTAAACCAATTTTTAAGTGGGGTTATACAAGTCATATTTTTGATTATAAATATTCATTGGAAAGATAAAAAGATTTCCTACATCATAGTATTTTTTTTATAATTTTTAGACATTAAATAAATTAAATTATTTATGACATAATAATGATGCAGCGATGACATCATTATTTGACGATTTAAATAAAATGGAAAGATAATGTAAAATCTATGAACTAAACATGTAAAAAACTTATTGGATGAGTGGATTTCGAAGCCTTATCACCTTATCCACGAATTATATCAATGTGGGACCTTTTTAAACCGAAACAAATTTTCAAATAAAGTAATATTTCTTTACTTTCCAAAAGTGCCCCTCCTCTCCTCTTATAAAAGGCCCCCACCTCTACCTCATTTAACACACTACTCAAGCCTTTGGCTCGGCCAACACATGCCCATTTACTCTCTCCACATCCCTCTCCTCATCCTAGAGGATTCCCTTTGGGCAGAATCCTTTCAAAGGAAGCCTTTAGGCTCAAATCAAAAGGAGTTACACTTTTAAAGGTAATTCATTCTCTTATGTTCATTTGTTTTATTTTTCTTCTCCAACCCCCTAAACTCTTTTTATTTACTTCTTTTGTAACAAAACCAGTATCTTAAATATACTAGGATGTTGTTATAAGATTTATTCGAGCAACACTCTCACACAACTACATCAAATGGTTAAAGAACATACGGTTTCCGTGGATGGTGAAATTCTGCCTCCCGAAACGATGATTGTTCAATACTCATTTAACACCTTTAAAGGTGGCCATTATGATGTCACTATTTTTATATATGATATATAATATGTTTATGTTTTATTTATGCTTCTTTATTTTTCATTTTTGTCTTACCTTTATGGCTTCCATTATGGGTATATGCGATATCATCATTTAAGGAAGTGCGGACTACCGCCCCCTCAAGTGATTTGATTCGTTAAATACCATATGTGGGATGTATAAAGGATGGAAATATGATATTATATATGATATTATACTGGAATTATAATATACCTTTATATCATTATTATTCCATTCTATAAAATACGAAATAGAAAAGAAAGTAGCGTTCATGCGTACGTACGACTTACCGTCTCCATGAACGGTGCATTTCATTTCTTACCTCTAAATGATTATGTAATGTTATAAATGCATGCATGTACTGGATATATATGAAATATATGATATCTACATAATGAATACAATTATGTATATAATAAAAATTTGGCCACACGAACAACATGTAATTGTAAGAAGTCCACTTTCGACATAAGAACCAAATATCGACAAAACAAATATTATTAACTTAAATGATTACATAATGTTTATGACATGGTAATAAGTGGTATAAAAGTAATAATGAACTTGAAAAAGGTTCTTAAGGAATTATAAATTAACTCAAGTTTATTATTCAGGAGATTAAAGAACGATCGAGTCAAGTCGGACCCGAGGTAAGGGATACTACTCCTCTCTTTCTTTTTAAGTACACACTTTTATGTCATTCCTTTTTAAAGCTCATATTTCTTGTTATTGGGATGATCTTTTATATTAAACTTACTGTAATTTTTATGTTCATGTGATGAGAGACCCTATTCTCTCTCATCAATCCATTTTGGAAGTTTTGAGTGGCGCCGTTAGGCTGCCGAGTTTTCATAAGGGATTTTTCATCTCTCTTTTATTCCCGTGAGATTTATGCTACATTTGCCACAAATTCCATTGAGTGGTGTATGTACTTCCCATTATTCTACTCTTTGTGTAATATACTTTCGTTTATGATTATTTACATCAATGACCTATTGTCTTTCTTTCATGGGGTGTATGTTTTGAAAGATACCCAAGTCGGTAAGGGAACCTTTCACCCTCCTCTTTTTTAAAAGACTTCTTTTGTTGGGTATTTTAATTTACATATTTTTATGTTGGGATATGTTCTCATACATAATTATTGATGTAAAGTTTATTTCCAAGTGATGATATACACTTTTTATCTCTCATCAACTCATTTTGATGTGATGCCGTTAGGCTGTCAAGGGAACCTTCTAACCCAATTTCGATTTCTTTGGGTTCAACTTGTAGTCATTGAATATGTCATCCATTGAATATGTGTGATTGACCTTTTATTGTTTTACACTTAATATCCACTTATATTGGGTGTATATATATTTGTCACACATATTTTTGAGATTTATTTGTCCTTAATTTAAGGATACCTTCTTTAAAAGGGATTTCATCACATTTGACATTTCTATTGAGGGTTCATTGTTGTTATGCACCAATTCACTCTTATATGGTGTATATACTGTCCTTTGGAGTATTATATCATGAATACTTTTATTCTCATGATATTATGAAGTTCTGACTAAATGTTATTCCTCGATTATTGTATTCAAGTGTCTCTAATTTTGGTAAAACCCCTTAAACCAAAATATCGTTTTAAATGTCTTAATTATTTGTTCTTATTAATATCCATGTTTTCAAAATGGTTTTAAGGATTTATTTATATGGATATTAATGGTTTAAAATGTTGAAATCTTCAAGGTGGTATGGGACACTTTGATTCAAAAATCTCTTTATTAAATGTTTTAAATGGTTTTGGAAATGGTTTCTTTTTTAATGGATTCATTATTTCAATATCCTAAAATGTTATATTGTGATTGAAATGTGGAAATGTTATGTTTCCTTTACTCATCTTTATGTGATACGATTATGTTATGGTTCTTGGGCATTGTTATGAAGAACGGGTGGTTCCGTGATAAACTAAGGGCGGGTGAGCCCGATATAGCTCTCCAATGCATTGGGTAACGCGAAGGAGTGAAACGTTAAGGTTTCTCCGAAGAGATTTAGGGAATATACTGTGATGGGTATTCCAAACGTAACCAAGAGGGTTACTCCCTACGTAAGAATGTTATGAATGCCTCAAGTTACCTTTATGTCTTATGTTTTCTATGATTTATTCATGATTTTATATGCCTATGTTTTATGGGTAAAGTATGATTTCATTCTTATGTATATATGAACTCATGTTTCCTTTCCATATTTTTATAACCCTTACTGAGCTTTTTATGCTCATCCCAAGTTTTTGAAATGTTTTTCACAGGTCAAGGGAAAGGTACATGATGTGGTGATAGTGTCAAGGATGTGTCAAGAAAGAATCCATGTTTTATTTTCAATATGTTTCCGTTGATGGGAAGAATGAATATTTTCTTTTATGTAACCACTTTGTTTAAATGTGGAATATAATGCAAGTTTCATGATCTAATTCTCTAAAACTCTAAACCTGAAAAGATCCTCAATGTGTAATCTTGTAATAACTCAAGATTATGTAAGGTTTAAGGCTGGGGCCTTATAGTTGGTATCAGAGGTCGGTTTAGATAACTTTAGAGGTTAGGGTATTCTTTAAGCATAAGTGACATTACCATAATTGTAACACCCCAAGATTTCATAGTGTGTTATTTCTTCAAAATAATTTAATAACTTGCACTACACGCAACACCGAGTTCAATCACACCATGACTTACAAAAAAAAAACATTAAAAGAGGTCATGAATAGCATTAACTGCATTTTTCACTTTATATAATCCTTATAATTTTAGAATCCATATTATGAGTTTCTTAGTCATAATGCAAGAACAAATTCATTTTCAATATTGCACTTTTATAAACATTAAATAGTGAAACCTTTTTAAATACAATATTTCAAACTTTTTTACTAAATGGGGACATCAAAAAAAAAAATTAAAATGAAACATCCCAAGCTTACACGGTACGCTTTCCTTTGAATAAAATAGTAGCGTGTGTTGTACGCAACTTCGAGTTTTAACACACACCATAACTAATCAAACTAGCCGTTATGAATAGTAATACCTACTTTTTGAAATTATATATATTTTATATTTGAAAATGGACTTCATTTTTGGATTCTGAATATCAAAATTAGCCTAGGGTGAAATTTTGGTACATTTCGGATAACTTTCATATTTTGATGAATAGTGAAAATTACTAAATTTTAATTAAAAACAACTTTTTTAATCAAGATAATTAATAGTGATAAATTATGAATTTGAGTGGTTTTAAAGTATATTTAGAATATATTTTTACCATTAAATTTAATGTTTATCATTGGACATAATTTTACAATTAAACCGAACATAAACAAGTGTCAATCTTTTGATAGTTATTATCTCTTAAAAACACGCTTTTTGTTTTGACAGCGGGAATTAATTTTAAATTAATTTCTGCCACTTCTGTGTTTTGAATTTAGGAAAATGGATTCCATATTTGGAATCAGGATGTTCAAATTGTGTAAATAGGTAACTTTTATTTTTAGACATTTTGAATAATTACTGCGGTAAATATTTTATTTACCATGGTTAAGGGTAAATCCGGTAAATAAGGGTTAAAAAATAATATTATAATAATACTAAATTACCCTAAAACGTGTCTTAACCCTATTGGTTGATACATGGTCGACCATGGGCATCTTTGGGTCTATTTTGGGACCCCATGGATCCACTTGTAAGTGATAATGACACTTTATTTTAATTAAGTTAAAATGAATACAAAAATGACACAAGCATATATCTTTTAGAAAAACAATTGTTACATAGGGTTATACATGTTGGAGTTTCGATTATAAATATTCATTAGAAAGATAAAAAGATTTCCTACATAATGATATTTTATTTATAATTTTTAGACATTAAATAATTTATTTTATTTATGACACAATGATGATGCAGTAATTACTATAATAGTAAAAAATTAAAATAATTGATATTATAAATACCCAAATAAATATAATATGAAACTTTTAATGAATTAAACTAATTTTCTAGGCTAATATGATATATTAGGATTGATTTAATGGACTTTGTTCGAAGTAATAAATCTGTTATGAGTTTCACAAAAATCAACTATTGAATAGTGTCAAAATTGACATAAAAGAGTTCTTAAAACAAATATTATATTATTAATTGACATTAAATTCCTAAAAATCTAAGGTTCGGCCAAGAGACTTATATTATGACAGGTTAATCATTAATGGACCACTTGGGGGTCTCTTGGATGTATATAGTAAGTTTATTAACCATATTATATAAAAATACAAAGAGACATTGTAAAAGTGAAACTAATTAACTTAGAGTTAATACTTAAAGATAAGGTTAATATAAGTACCCAAACCTGTCTAAATTCTATTGGATGAGTTTTTTTCGACCTATCCCTACCTCACCCTTTGAATAGTAAACTTTGGAGCCTTTGTAAACCGAATATGAATTTATTATAAATTAATATTTCTAGCTTTTCCAAAGGTGCCCCGCACCCCTCTTATAAAAGGGCACTCCTCCTTCTCTTTTCCTCACACCTCTCAAGCCACTTGGCTCATCCAAACTCTGCCCAACTAAGCTCCCCACATCCCTATCCTCCTCCTTGAAGCTTACCCTTAGGCAGAAAGCATTTCAAGAAGTCCTTTGGTTCCAACCAAAGTGAGTTACCTAAATTAAAGGTAACAATTTCTCTTAAAGTATTTTCATTTATTTTGCTTCTCCAACCCCCAAAATCTTTTTATTTCCTTTCTTTTGTAACAACACCAGTATCCTAAATATACTAGGATGTTGTTATAAGAAGGATTCAAACTACACATACACAAAACTCCATCTAATGGATGATGAACATAATGTTTCTGTGGATGGAAAACTAACGCCTCACGAAACGATGATTGTTCAAATACATCTTACCACCTCTCATGGTGGCCATTATGATGGCACTGTAATTAAATATGATATTAATGATATATATTTTATATATAAGCTTCTGTAATTCCATTTTATTTCATTCCATTATTCGTTTCATGTTGTATATACATACGATAATTTCATTTGAGGAAGTGCGGACTACCGCCCCCTTAAAATGATATGACTCGTTCATACCACACATGGAACGTATAAAGGATGGTGTTAATGAACTTAAGTAACATATATAAAATATTATATTATACTGGAATAGTAATATACCTATGTATCATTTGGATTTGATTCTTTTAAAATAAAAATTAAATGGAAGTAGTGTTCGTGCGTACGTACGGACTACCGTCTCCACGAACGCGATAAGATTCGTTCTCCATCATATCCATTCAAGTATTATTCTCATTTTAGGGTTAAAAATAATGTTAATATCATTCTGATTATGAATAAGATATAATCTATCCATTACAAACATGTCTTACGTAACCAAACATTTAAGAAGAACGAATCGATTATCACCGAAACAACGATAATACTAAGATATTATTAATAAAGCAATGTTAAAAGATCATATATGATATCATATTAATGTATATGATTCTTGTACAATTTAATAACAATTATTTCACCATTATACAGGAGGTTAACCTACCCCAACCAAGTAAAAGTTCAAGGTAAGGGTTATTTCACAATCTCTTCATTATCTGAGGTTGTATTATACGTAATAATCTACTGGGATCTCTTTATCATCCACATCCATGTTTCTTCGAAATGTATTTCAAAACATTTTTACTATTTACAAGAATATGGGTTAAAGTCATTTATACCCTTGTTTGACTTTTTATAAGAGGTTTATAAAGGAATCTTTCCGTCGTTTTCAAAACAAGGTCCTTTTTAACCTTTTCGACAGAATTGAGGTAAGAATGTTTTTTTTAACTTATACGGTGGGTGCGATTACTTTCCGCCGTTATAAAATCGTCGATGCTTTCCTTACAAGCTTATAAGAATATTTTCAAAGAAAATGTTTTATTTTATATGGATCTTAAATGTTTTCAAAATAAAAGGAGATACTTATTTTAAAAGAATTTTGATTTCATCTATGTCAACATCCTTTGATGGATTTTAAGATTATTTGAAGTTGATTTATTATGATACAAAACTTCTATATTGTATTGAAGGTTTTGTGATATGTTTGACTGTGGATGTGTTATTTTTATACCATTCATAGTTTATTGTGAAAGTATTGACATTTCATATGCTAGTTTTAATACGAATGTTTATGTTATGTTTAAACCTTTTCATATGGGAATGCATTGGACTTAATAAGTGACGGGTGGAGCCCGCTATAGCTCCTCGATGCATCGGTAGGTCTCATGAGACAAACTAGTGTCTTGGCACAAGGCCTTGACAAAATCTTATTTGTAGTCTTGGCACGAGGCCTTGACTATGTGGTTATGATAGTCTGGCATTATGCATTCCAACATTATGAAAGTGGTTATTGATTTTTGCATGTGATTATTCATTTAGTAGAATATCCATGTGAATAAGTAAATGGAATTATTTCATTTTATTTATGCCATACCATGTTGAAAGTTCATATTTAAAAGGCTTTTGTTTTAGTTATACATTGCCTTAAATGTTTATTCTTATTTATGAAAGTTTCCACTTTATTGTTATCCTTACTGGGCATTTGAGCTCACCCCTTTTTTTTATGTTTTATTTTTCCCAGGATGTGAAGAAGTAAGTTATGAATGACCTGCAGGGATTTTATGAGGGGTTAATAGTGTGGATTGTGGAAACATTATGTTGTTGTATTAGTTTTTCATTTTATGATGTAATGTAAAACTTATGAATATATCTAGTGTTTCCAAGGCTACTAAACTAATCGGTCTTTCGGGATTTGATCTTTCTTGTGATCATGCCAATGTTACGAAGTAATGCACCAACTCTGGGTAGCTGGGGTCGGGGCGTTACAGTTGGTATCAGAGGAAGTTTAGTACAAACCTTGGAAGCTAGATTTAGATAAACTCTGATTAGAGCACGTAGACCTAAGATGAACTTTGAGGATTAGTATAGAATAACTTCCTAGAATTTTGGTATTGTAGAGATTTTGTGAGTTTTCCGAGCAATACATCCCTGTCTGGATACGAGCAGGTAGAGGCGGCTCTGGCACAGATGTACCTAGGGGTAAAACCCGAAAACACCGCTTTGAGCTAGACTCGAACGGGAACTGGTGCACGACAACGGGCCTTGCTGCACTCTTGGTTACGACACTCCCGGGGGATATGCTTAGGATAACTCTCATTTTCTTTACAAATCATTATGAAGGGTTTATGAGTATATACTTCCTCAAAGAAAACATTTTTATGATTATGGATTATATCCATAAATAGTTCAATTTATGTTAAGTGTTTTATAAGTATGGGATTATGTATTTTGATTCATAAACGGATCTAGTGTATTCCATTGTTTAGAAATGGCGTCCAGTAGAAGGAATGAGAACTCCAGCAAAGCACATGATCCAAAGAGAAAGAAGGATCATATCTTTCATGGTCTTAAGCCAGAATTTATAAGAGAAATAGTTTCCTATGTATTATCATCATATGAAGAAATAATATCATGTGTTGATAAGATAAGTAAAGATTTTGCTGAGTCCTATGGATTTGAAGGGAAGCAAGAGAAGAAAAGGATGGAAGAGAGAAAGATGGATAAAGGGAAGAGGGAAAAGAAGAATTTTCCCATATGTGGTAACTGTGGAAAGAAACACCCTGGAACTTGCCTGAAAGGAATGGGAGTTTGTTATAAGTGTGGAGGAAAAGGGCACAAAGTACGTGACTGCAAGGGTAAGAAAATGGTTTCAAATGTACAATGCTTCATTTGCAAGGAGTTTGGACACTACGCGAACCTATGTCCCAGTCATCAGACTATGACGCAAATGATGCTATTGGATAATAATCAAGTTATGATACTACCACAGATAAAGAGGAATGATTAGAGTTCTTATGTTGATTATGTCAATTGAGTGTTGTATCAACAATGTACTTGTTATAATAATTATGGAGTATATAAGGATTGTACTGCAGTACTATTTCATTAAGGACTTGAGATTGTGTGGAACAAAGAAAAGTGACTCAATAGCATGATAAATTTTTGGAAAATATATGGTTGAGAGAAAGATAAATCATAATATAGTTCTGATACCGAGGTAGTGATTTTGGAATAATACATGATTGTTTTGGACAAATTATATTGGATATTCTTGACTACCATGGAACTGATTAATGATTTGTATATTCCATCATTATTGGGGTTTAAAACATTTTTGGATTGAAGAAGTATATCCAGCATTCTATATGGAATAAGGGAGCATGAATGTAACCAATAAGTATTATGATAATTTTGGATGTTTCAGTGTTTTAAAAGAATACATGATGAAGGTATTCATATGCTATTACGGGGTAAAAAAGGATCTACATTAAGTTTACCTTCCTTATAAATATTGGACAGTGAGTTTGGATAGAAGTATTTTGGATAAATTCTAGTTTGAGATTAATTTTTGATTACCCTAAAAGGACAACCCAGAGGTCGGGCGGCAACCCGTCGCGACTGGCAAGGCCGCAAGACTTGAACCCGCAACCGAAGGGCGACAAGGGTGTATCACCTACCACTATCCCACGAGATGTCCTGTATTAAATAAAGCAGTTTTTTAAAAAGATCTGGTAGATGAATTATAAATTCGTTTATTTTGGAACCCTCTATGAGTAGTATAAATAGAATTTTTTTTACGAGTGAATGATGAGTTTTTGGTAGAAATTTATTAATGGATAAAACTCTAATTATAAAGTAAGTATGTCTCCTTATGATCTTAGCCAATCTCATAAATAAATTCCTCAACATTAATAAAAGGAACATAGAACAAAAATGTTGTCCTAGATGGTACCTTAAATCATCACTAATTTATGGCTTTGGGATTGTTGACCTTTCCATACCCATGTTCTCTACCACTCTCCATCAGATAATTGATGGTTAGATTTCTCCTCCATATCCATATTTTCCTACATGGAACCCTAGTATGTGTTATTTTCGGTAATCTTCATACTTTCCACTCTTTATTTTAAATAGACGCCTCATTAATTCATTTTTCGATGTGGGATTTCAACTAAGATATTTGAAACGTCAAAAATGTGTTATCCCAATACCCTATGTTTTGTTGAACCGATGGTATTTCAAATCATCATAGATTGATGAGTTTAAGGACCTCAATTTTATACTTGTTTGTGATTGATGACCTCAATCACTACCTATAAATATTTACGTTTTTCCTCCAATTATATGTCTCTAATTTCCACCAATGTTCTCCTAATCGAGATCATAATTTGGTGGTAACCCTTTCATTTCTCTTTTCCTCAGATTAAGACTAAATTTTAGTAACCCAATTTCCGATGTGGGTTTTCCCACAAATATATTTTCTATTTTCAACCTTTTATTTTCGAAGAACAATTTCAAATTGCGAGGACGCAATTTATTGAAGGAGGGGAGAATGTAACACCCCAAGATTTCATAGTGTGTTATTTCTTCAAAATAATTCAATAACTTGCACTACACGCAACACCGAGTTCAATCACACCATGACTTACAAAAAAAACATTAAAAGAGGTCATGAATAGCATTAACTACATTTTTCACTTTATATAATCCTTATAATTTTAGAATCCATATTATGAGTTTCTTAGTCATAATGCAAGAACAGATTCATTTTCAATATTGCAATTTTATAAACATTTAATAGTGAAACCTTTTTAAATACAATATTTCAAACTTTTTGACTAAATGGGGACATCAAAAAAAAAATTAAAATGAAACATCCCAAGCTTACACGGTACGCTTTCCTTTGAATAAAATAGTAGCGTGTGTTGTACGCAACTTCGAGTTTTAACACACACCATAACTAATCAAACTAGCCGTTATGAATAGTAATACCTACTTTTTGAAATTATATATATTTTATATTTGAAAATGGACTTCATTTTTGGATTCTGAATATCAAAATTAGCCTAGGGTGAAATTTTGGTACATTTCGGATAACTTTCATATTTTGATGAATAGTGAAAATTACTAAATTTTAATTAAAAACAACTTTTTTAATCAAAATAATTAATAGTGATAAATTATGAATTTGAGTGGTTTTAAAGTATATTTAGAATATATTTTTACCATTCAATTTAATGTTTATCATTGGACATAATTTTACAATTAAACCGAACATAAACAAGTGTCAATCTTTTGATAGTTATTATCTCTTAAAAACACGCTTTTTGTTTTGACAGCGGGAATTAATTTTAAATTAATTTCTGCCACTTCTGTGTTTTGAATTTAGGAAAATGGATTCAATATTTGGAATCAGGATGTTCAAATTGTGTAAATAGGTAACTTTTATTTTTAGACATTTTGAATAATTACTGCGGTAAATATTTTATTTACCATGGTTAAGGGTAAATCCGGTAAATAAGGGTTAAAAAATAATATTATAATAATACTAAATTACCCTAAAAAGTGTCTTAACCCTATTGGTTGATACATGGTCGACCATGGGCATCTTTGGGTCTATTTTGGGACCCCATGGATCCACTTGTAAGTGATAATGACACTTTATTTTAATTAAGTTAAAATGAATACAAAAATGACACAAGCATATATCTTTTAGAAAAACAATTGTTACATAGGGTTATACATGTTGGAGTTTCGATTATAAATATTCATTAGAAAGATAAAAAGATTTCCTACATAATTATATTTTATTTATAATTTTTAGACATTAAATAATTTATTTTATTTATGACACAATGATGATGCAGTAATTACTATAATAGTAAAAAATTAAAATAATTGATATTATAAATACCCAAATAAATATAATATGAAACTTTTAATGAATTAAACTAATTTTCTAGGCTAATATGATATATTAGGATTGATTTAATGGACTTTGTTCGAAGTAATCAATCTGTTATGAGTTTCACAAAAATCAACTATTGAATAGTGTCAAAATTGACATAAAAGAGTTCTTAAAACAAATATTATATTATTAATTGATATTAAATTCCTAAAAATCTAAGGTTCGGCCAAGAGACTTATATTATGATAGGTTAATCATTAATGGACCACTTGGGGGTCGCTTGGTTGTATATAGTAAGTTTATTAACCATATTATATAAAAATACAAAGAGACATTGTAAAAGTGAAACTAATTAACTTAGAGTTAATACTTAAAGATAAGGTTAATATAAGTACCCAAACCTGTCTAAATTCTATTGGATGAGTTTTTTTCGACCTATCCCTACCTCACCCTTTGAATATTCAACTTTGGAGCCTTTGTAAACCGAATATGAATTTATTATAAATTAATATTTCTAGCTTTTCCAAAGGTTCCCCTCACCCCTCTTATAAAAGGGCACTCCTCCTTCTCTTTTCCTCACACCTCTCAAGCCACTTGGATCGTCCAAACTCTGCCCAACTAAGCTCCCCACATCCCTCTCCTCCTCCTTGAAGCTTACCCTTAGGCAGAAAGCATTTCAAGAAGTCCTTTGGTTCCAACCAAAGTGAGTTACCTAAATTAAAGGTAACAATTTCTCTTAAAGTATTTTCATTTATTTTGCTTCTCCAACCCCCAAAATCTTTTTATTTCCTTTCTTTTGTAACAACACCAGTATCCTAAATATACTAGGATGTTGTTATAAGAAGGATTAAAATTACACATACACAAAACTCCATCTAATGGATGATGAACATAATGTTTCTGTGGATGGAAAACTAACGCCTCACGAAACGATGATTGTTCAAATACATCTTACCACCTCTCATGGTGGCCATTATGATGGCACTGTAATTAAATACGATATTAATGATATATATTTTATATATAAGCTTCTGTAATTCCATTTTATTTCATTCCATTATTCGTTTCATGTTGTATATACATAAGATAATTTCATTTGAGGAAGTGCGGACTACTGCCCCCTTAAAATGATATGACTCGTTCATACCACACATGGAACGTATAAAGGATGGTGTTAATGAACTTAAGTAACATATATAAAATATTATATTATACTGGAATAGTAATATACCTATGTATCATTTGGATTTGATTCTTTTAAAATAAAAATTAAATGGAAGTAGCGTTCGTGCGTACGTACGGACTACCGTCTCCACGAACGCGATAAGATTCGTTCTCCATCATATCCATTCAAGTATTATTCTCATTTTAGGGTTAAAAATAATGTTAATATCATTCTGATTATGAATAAGATATAATCTATCCATTACAAACATGTCTTACGTAACCAAACATTTAAGAAGAACGAATCGATTATCACCGAAACAACGATAATACTAAGATATTATTAATAAAGCAATGTTAAAAGATCATATATGATATCATATTAATGTATATGATTCTTGTACAATTTAATAACAATTATTTCACCATTATACAGGAGGTTAACCTACCCCAACCAAGGAAAAGTTCAAGGTAAGGGTTATTTCACAATCTCTTCATTATCCGAGGTTGTATTATACGTAATAATCTACTGGGATCTCTTTATCATCCACATCCATGTTTCTTCGAAATGTATTTCAAAACATTTTTACTATTTACAAGAATATGGGTTAAAGTCATTTATACCCTTGTTTGACTTTTTATAAGAGGTTTATAAAGGAATCTTTCCGTCGTTTTCAAAACAAGGTCCTTTTTAACCTTTTCGACAGAATTGAGGTAAGAATGTTTTTTTTAACTTATACGGCGGGTGCGATTACTTTCCGCCGTTATAAAATCGTCGAAGCTTTCCTTACAAGCTTATAAGAATATTTTCAAAGAAAATGTTTTATTTTATATGGATCTTAAATGTTTTCAAAATAAAAGGAGATACTTATTTTAAAAGAATTTTGATTTCATCTATGTCAACATCCTTTGATGGATTCTAAGATTATTTGAAGTTGATTTATTATGATACAAAACTTCTATATTGTATTGAAGGTTTTGTGATATGTTTGACTGTGGATGTGTTATTTTTATACCATTCATAGTTTATTGTGAAAGTATTGACATTTCGTATGCTAGTTTTAATACGAATGTTTATGTTATGTTTAAACCTTTTCATATGGGAATGCATTGGACTTAATAAGTGACGGGTGGAGCCCGCTATAGCTCCTCGATGCATCGGTAGGTCTCATGAGACAAACTAGTGTCTTGGCACAAGGCCTTGACAAAATCTTATTTGTAGTCTTGGCACGAGGCCTTGACTATGTGGTTATGATAGTCTGGAATTATGCATTCCAACATTATGAAAGTGGTTATTGATTTTTGCATGTGATTATTCATTTAGTAGAATATCCATGTGAATAAGTAAATGGCATTATTTCATTTTATTTATGCCATACCATGTTGAAAGTTCGTATTTAAAAGGCTTTTGCTTTAGTTATACATTGCCTTAAATGTTTATTCTTATTTATGAAAGTTTCCACTTTATTGTTATCCTTACTGGGCATTTGAGCTCACCCCTTTTTTTTATGTTTTATTTTTCCCAGGATGTGAAGAAGTAAGTTATGAATGACCTGCAGGGATTTTATGAGGGGTTAATAGTGTGGATTGTGGAAACATTATGTTGTTGTATTAGTTTTTCATTTTATGATGTAATGTAAAACTTATGAATATATCTAGTGTTTCCAAGGCTACTAAACTAATCGGTCTTTCGGGATTTGATCTTTCTTGTGATCATGCCAATGTTACGAAGTAATGCACCGACTCTGGGTAGCTGGGGTCGGGGCGTTACAATAATGGTTAGGATTTCAGAAAGAGTCTTAGTTTTAGATAAAGTGAATGAGTAAGTATATCTTGTTGTTTATATTACTCATTAGTACATGATGGTTTTGTTTATATACTCACACTGACCTTTTTGGTTTTAGTAAATGGATGGATCTAGCAGGAACCAAAGTAATAGTGGATGTGAAGGAAACTGTGACAGTTTTTTTGAGCAAGCAACTGAATGATATGGGAGCTGCAATGAGAAGTCTTTTGATTATCCTCAACCAACTATGTGGATTCATGATTGACCACCTAAACCTTGGATATTTCTCTAAGGCATCATATATTCAAGAAACAAATCCCTATGGAAGTACAGGTAATAATCATAAAGGTAAGTGTGTTCAAAATCCTATGTGTCAAAGATGTGGAAAGAAACACCTAGGAAAATGTTTCAAAGGGACAGAAATATGCTATAGATGTGTAAATGAAGGTCATAAAGCAAGAACCTTCCATGGAAAAAGGAAGCATCCAGTTGACTCGAGGAAAGGGAAAGAAGTTCTTTCTGAGGGATCAATTGAATGTTTTAAATGTGGTGTGCATGGTCATTATGAAAACACATGTCCTATGAAGAAGTTTCGTGAATGGGGTCACCAAGAGCGTACCAATATTCGTTTACCAATACCAAATGCCATTCCGATTGAGGATGAACAAACTGACAATGACCAATCAAAGGTATGTACTATTTCATGACTATTGTTTTCTTATTTTGGAATCTTAGGATATGATTCATGATATTGTTTGTAGGAAAGAGGTATTTCGGAATAAGATGGAAAGGAATGGATAATGGATCATGAAGAATGTTGAATGAGTAAGATGTCAACATATAAGGGCTTCAAGAGTTAGGGTGAAATTCTTAAGAGTATTAAGTCTCTTTTGATGATGGGGTTACATTAGAAGACTTTTTATATTATGTGTAACCCTGATGTTTAATATAGGAAAATTTTATTCAAGTAATAGTTATATTTTCTTTTGTGGACATAGTTATAAAGAACCATTTGGGTTTATATGATCCTTACTTTTGAGGTAATTATGGGTTACCATATGAATGGAATGAGATAAAATTGAGGTTAAATTATGTTATCGTTATTTTTGATGATTTTATCCCTTTTTGGGTAATGATTTTCGAATTATATAGTTTTGGAAAAAGGACAACATGCAGACTGTGTGACAACCCATCACGTCGGACAATGCTGCAGGAATCGAACCCACAACCAAAGTGCAACTGGTATTTATCGCCTACCACTGGACTATGTGAAGTCCCTGGTTATTTTGACTGATTCTTTTTAGTTATATGATTTTATGAATTAAGAGTAAGTTGATTTTGGAGGATATGTTATTAGGATAATTAGTTTTCAACGCGAGACTTTAGGAGCGACTAATGTTGTTTGGAGATAAATGTTACGATTTAACTTGGAAGACTATGTGACTAAATCCTTCAAATATTTGGGTTTCAATCTTATATTGGTTTACTTTGAATAATTTTATGGACAAATTGTTTATCAGATGGTCCTCGTTGAACTTTGGGTTTTGTTGGACAAATTTTGGAGATTAAGAATAGATTTTTCTTTTTATAAGGGGTTATACTTTTCTGGATTATCTGATCTTGTACTAACCTTTTTGGTTTTGGTTTTGGTTTTGGTTAAAGCCTAAATATATGGGATTTATATAGTTCTCTTTTGGGGATTAGGTGATTCTCTAGAAGTTGATTAAAGTACTCTTAATGTGAACAAGTCTCCCTAAATACTCGTCTTTTGGAAAAAATATGAGTTTGACTAAGGAATCTAGTAAAATTTGAAAGTCAACATGATAATTGATTATGCTTCCTTATGAATAAATTCCTCAATAAAAAGTAACTTAAAACAAAAATGTTGTCTATTAACTTTTCCTACTGGGGAATCGAATACCGTTTAACCCATCACAAGTTTGTGATTTTCTCATGGTTAACTTTCTCCTAAACATGTTTTCTATCACTCTCCATGAGAACATGAACCTATGTTTTCTCCTCCATGTCCATATTTTCATACTTGGAATCCTAGTATGGGTTAACTCGGGTGACCTTTGTACTTATCTTTCTTTATTTTAAAGTGTTTTTTTTACCGACTTTTGTTCTGATGTGAGACTTTCAAGGATGTTTACAAGCGCAATTTTAAAATTGCGAGGACGCAATTCCCAAAAGGGGGGAAGGATGTAACACCCCAGGTAAATAATTAATATGAAATTTTCATATTTATCCATATTTGTGAATAAAATATTAATATGACTTTAAAGGGGACGCTATGCTCGATGGCGTACCCAACACGCAACAACGAGTTTCTTGGGAATCTTACGTTGCACTCTAATAATAAAATAATATTAATTCAAATGGTAGTTAACATGTAGCCGTTGTATTGGCAGGAATGGATAGAAATAACTAAAATATGATTATATATGTTTTTTAAATGTTTTTACATTTATCCAATAAAAGCTAAAGGCTTAAAATACGGAAAGAATTCAATTTTAGGCGTATATGCCCTAGTTTTCACTAAAAGTTCACTTATCGCCTTTTAATGGAGAACTGTCATTAAATATAGTTTTGTTCACTCTTAAACATTCTTTTGGACCAAATAAAACTCTTATTAAGAATCGGGACATCAAATTTTACTTTGTGTAATTTTTTTGGTATTTTTCCGATAAAGTTCATTTTTTAATGAATAGTGTAAAATGTTGTATTTTAATTCAAAACCTCTTTTTAATCTAATTTATTTATATGATTAGGTTATATTTTAAATTGGTTTTAAAGTGAAATTAGAAAATATTTTTACCATTAAATCCAATAGTGGTCGTTGGAATTAATTTCACTTTGAAATCAGACTTAAACTAGTGTCAATCTTTTGATACTTATTGTTTTATAAAAACACGCTATTTGCTCTGAGAGCGGGAATTAATTATTAAATTAATTAATGTGACTAATATGTTCTGAATTTTGTAAAACGGACTTCATTTTTGAATTCGGAATATCAAATATAGCTCAGGGTGAATTTTTGTGATTTTTCTGAAAAACTTCAATTTTTGATGAATAGTGAAACCACTAAGTGGTACTTATAAAAGCTGATTTTCCGTTTAAATGAAATTTTTCCATAATTGTGTTTTGAATTTCAAAAATCCGACATACATGGTTGTCATTAAGAAGTAAAATGTGGTTCAATGAGATTATAATAAATTTTTGGTGAATAGTAACTTATTAAGTTCTTAATCGCGATTAGAGGTAATTAGTGTAATTTAAGGTAAAAATGATATTATAAGAATGTGAAAACACCATGACACTTGTCCTACACCTATTGGTGGAGTCATGGCCGACCAAGACAAGCCATGGGTTAACTTGGGGACCCCATGGAGACACTTTGGTTGAGAAATGACATAAATAACATTTTATTTAATGTAAAAGTAAAATTGACACAAACATGATATGTTTTACTAAAACAATTTTTAAGTGGGGTTATACAAGTCATCTTTTTGATTATAAATATTCATTGGAAAGATAAAAATATTTCCTACATCATAGTATTTTTTTTATATTTTTTAGACATTAAATAAATTAAATTATTTATGACATAATAATGATGCAGCGATGACATCATTATTTGACGATTTAAATAAAATGGAAAGATAATGTAAAATCTATGAACTACACATGTACAAAACTTATTGGATGAGTGGATTTCGAAGCCTTATCACCTTATCCACGAATTATATCAATGTGGGACCTTTTTAAACCGAAACAAATTTTCAAATAAAGTAATATTTCTTTACTTTCCAAAAGTGCCCCTCCTCTCCTCTTATAAAAGGCCCCCACCTCTACCTCATTTAACACACTCCTCAAGCCTTTGGCTCGGCCAACCCCTGCCCATTTACTCTCTCCAAATCCCTCTCCTCATCCTAGAGGATTCCCTTTGGGAATAATCCTTTCAAAGGAAGCCTTTAGGCTCAAATCAAAAGGAGTTACACTTTTAAAGGTAATTCATTCTCTTATGTTCATTTGTTTTATTTTGCTTCTCCAACCCCCTAAAATCTTTTTATTTACTTCTTTTGTAACAACACCAGTATCTTAAATATACTAGGATGTTGTTATAAGATTTATTCGAGCTACACTCTCACACAACTACATCAAATGGTTAAAGAACATACGGTTTCCGTGGATGGTGAAATTCTGCCTCCCGAAACGATGATTGTTCAATACTCATTTAACACCTTAAAAGGTGGCCATTATGATGTCACTATTTTTATATATGATATATAATATGTTTATGTTTTATTTATTATTCTGTATTTTTCATTTTTTTCTTACCTTTATGGCTTCCATTATGGGTATACGCGATATCTTCATTTAAGGAAGTGCGGACTACCGCCCCCTCAAGTGATTTGATTCGTTAAATACCATATGTGGGATTTATAAAGGATGGAAATATGATATTATATATGATATTATACTGGAATTATAATATACCTTTATATCATTATTATTCCATTCTATAAAATACGAAATAGAAATGAAAGTAGCGTTCATGCGTACGTACGGCTTACCGTCTCCATGAACGGTGCATTTCATTTCTTACCTCTAAATGATTATGTAATGTTATAAATTCATGAATGTACTGGATATATATGACATATATGATATCAAAATAATGAATAAAATTCTTTATATAATAAAAATTTGGCCACACGAACAACATGTAATTGTAAGAAGTCCACTTTCGACTTAAGAACCAAATATCGGCAAAACAAATATTATTAACTTAAATGATTACATAATGTTTATGACATGGTAATAAGTGGTATAAAAGTAATAATGAACTTGAAAAAGGTTCTTAAGGAATTAGAAATTAACTCATGTTTATTATTCAGGAGATTAAAGAACGATCGAGTCAAGTCGGACCCGAGGTAAGGGATCCTACTCCTCTCTTTCTTTTTAAGTACACACTTTTATGTCATTCCTTTTTAAATCTCATCTTTCTTGTTATTGGGATGATCTTTTATATTACACTTACTGTAATTTTTATGTTCATGTGATGAGAAACCCTATTCTCTCTCATCAATCCATTTTGGAAGTTTTGAGTGGCGCCGTTAGGCTTCCGAGTTTTCATAAGGGATTTTTCATCTCTCTTTTATTCCCGTGAGATTTATGCTACATTTCCCACAAATTCCATTGAGTGGTGTATGTACTTCCCATTATTCTACTCTTTGTGTAATATACTTTCGTTTATGAGTATTTACATCAATGACCTATTGTCTTTCTTTCATGGGGTGTATGTTTTGAAAGATACCCAAGTCGGTAAGGGAACCTTTCACCCTCCTCTTTTTTAAAAGACTTCTTTTGTTGGGTCTTTTAATTTACATATTTTTATGTTGGGATATGTTCTCATCATCCTTATTGATGTAAAGTTTATGTCCAAGTGATGAGATACACTTTTTATCTCTCATCTACTCATTTTGATGTGATGACGTTAGGCTGTCAAGGGAACCTTCTAACCCAATTTCGATTTCTTTGGGTTCAACTTGTAGTCATTGAATATGTCATCCATTTAATATGTGTGATTGAACTTTTATTGTTTTACACTTAATATCCACTTATATTGGGTGTATATATATTTGTCACACATATTTTTGAGATTTATTTGTCCTTAATTTAAGGATACCTTCTTTATAAGGGATTTCATCACATTCGACATTTCTATTGAGGGTTCATTGTTGTTATGCACCAATTCACTCTTATATGGTGTATATACTGTCCTTTGGAGTATTATATCATGAATCCTTTTATTCTCATGATATTATGAAGTTCTGACTAAATGTTATTCCTCGATTATAGTATTCAAGTGTCTCTAATTTTGGTAAAACCCCTTAAACCAAAATATCGTTTTAAATGTTTTAATTATTTGTTCTTATTAATACCCATGTTTTCAAAATGGTTTTAAGGATTTATTTATATGGATATTAATGGTTTAAAATGTTGAAAGCTTCAAGGTGGTATGGGACACTTTGATTCAAAAATCTCTTTATTAAATGTTTTAAATGATTTTGGAAATGGTTTCTTTTTGAATGGATTCATTATTTCAATATCCTAAAATGTTATATTGTGATTGAAATGTGGAAATGTTATGTTTCCTTTACTCATCTTTATGTGATACGATTATGTTATGGTTCTTGGGCATTTTTATGAAGAACGGGTGGTTCCGTGATAAACTAAGGGCGGGTGAGCCCGATATAGCTCTCTAATGCATTGGCTAACGCGAAGGAGTGAAACGTTAAGGTTTCTCCGAAGAGATTTAGGGAATATACTGTGATGGGTATTCCAAACGTAACCAAGAGGGTTACTCCCTACGTAAGAATGTTATGAATTCCTCAAGTTACCTTTATGTCTTATGTTTTCTATGATTTATTCATGATTTGATATGCCTATGTTTTATGGGTAAAGTATGATTTCATTCTTATGTATATATGAACTCATGTTTCCTTTCCATATTTTTATAACCCTTACTGAGCTTTTTATGCTCATCCCAAGTTTTTGAAATGTTTTTCACAGGTCAAGGGAAAGGTACATGATGTGGTGATAGTGTCAAGGATGTGTCAAGAAAGAATCCATGTTTTATTTTCAATATGTTTCCGTTGATGGGAAGAATGAATATTTTCTTTTATGTAACCACTTTGTTTAAATGTGGAATGTAATGCAAGTTTCATGATCTAATTCTCTAAAACTCTAAACCTGAAAAGATCCTCAATGTGTAATCTTGTAATAACTCAAGATTAAGTAAGGTTTAAGGCTGGGGCCTTATACTTAAGAACTTTTTTAACAACTATTATAGTTTTTTCATTTGATTTTTTAAGGACATACCTCATGAATCTTTATAATATTAGACAACCATGACATGAAAGTTCCAATAGCATCATTGACCATTGTAATATCCAGATCATCAAGTGGAATAGGAAACCCAGTTCTCAGATCTTGAGCTACTTCAATCCCCACTCTCATGTGGTCTTTTGGGAGTTATTTTTTATGTAGAATGTCTCTCAGGATATTATATAATGCATCCCTCATAACAAGGCGATGTGTGGGTGTTGATAGATAAACATCACATACAAATTTACCCTATATAATTTTAGTAATATAAAGTTATTGGAAGTTATTTGGTTCGCATTTAGAATAAATAGTAATGAAAAAATTTATTACCTTGGGAAAGGTATGAGGTTGAGGGAAATGACTATCCCTAAAGCTAAGGGGTTCATTTGGGTCTTCATGTTTTAACATTTCTTCCTCAGTCAGTTCTATTTGATACTTTAGAATATATTTTTCATCCAAACTAGACTAAATAATAATATCTTGAAAAGAATATATTTGTGGATACAATCCTTTCATCATTTGATATGTATCTTCTTTTGGTTTTTTCTTCTAGAAATATATTCAAGATGAAACTATGAATCCTACACCTCTAACACAACTATATTTTTTTGGACACTTCAAGTGTACTGAAAGTAGTTTTTCTTCAAGTACGGTCACTGTCGATTCTTGTGTCGAAACCATATAAAAAAATATAAACATAAATATATATTTTTATGTAATATTGTCTTAAATCATAATTAATTACTATTATGTCATACTTACACATGTTTCTTGTACTAATTTTTTGTTTTCATCAACTAGTTGACCATCTTTATTTATATGGGCCTCCTTCCATATCACATGATGTGGGATGGAAGTGGATTTCAAATTTGATTCATCAATCTACATATAAATAAATCAATATATGTTGTTTCATATCACATATTTTCTTTGTATATTTAAAATATATACCATTTTATTCTCTAGTGAAGCATACCCCATCCTTACTTTGTGATAGGGGTACATCGGTCTGGATGTTTGTTCATTATTTTAATCACTCCTTTTATGATTCATAAATTAATTTTTTTTAATAAAATTAGATAAATTAAATAATGTAAAATAATATATTATCTACTAAAATATACCTAAAATTATTTCTCATCATGATGTTTGATGAAATCATTCCATGTTTTCTGCTTTATAATGTGTGTATACATAGTTGGTGGGTGGGGCATTAGTTTCTCCTCAACATCCCTAAGATAAATCTTGGTAAGATGTTTCCAGAAGCATCCATGGGATTTTCAAGTGGACAATAAGATATATTTATTATGGAAAGAATCTAAAATAAATGAAATTTGCAAGGGATAATGAAAATTAAATAACATTTCATTATTTTTTTTGGTAAAATAGTTAAAGTATATCGTAACATTACCTTAATATCTTCCCAAAGGGTTTCCTTCATTACATGTTTGACATTGTTCCATGAATTTATATCAATTGGAACATTCATTCTCATTATGACCCAAACATAACTAATGTACATTGACTTGTTGGGGTCAATATCTTGGCCTCATTGATTACATCCAACATCAAATTTAATAACCGTGTTTCTCGCCTTCATGATTTTAGTAAACATAGTGATGCTACAACGTTATTGTTTTTTTCATCAACATGTTTTCAATCCCTTGATAATTATGTAGTTCTAGCATCAATCGTCTGTTCTACCCTGATATTCTTAACATCATATTGCACATAAGTCACTGTCTACATGAGTAGTCAAACATTTAATTTAGATTATGTTAATACAGTATAGAACACATAATATTATGAGGAAAATAATAGTATATTAAAAAAATTAACAAGCCCATTGAACTATATTTTTTTTCTTTAAAGGTATAATGGATTTGGATCCTCTATCTAGAATCCAAATCTCCTCTTTATGGTCCCCTATAATGTACAATACATTGTCTACATTGGGACCTCCAGGAAATGATTGTGATATTCTAATGGAAGGGTCATCCTCGATTGGATTTTCATCCAAAACTATAGTTTTTTTAGTATCCAATAGTAAAATTGACTAATTCATGTTTTCTATATATGAGACATAAAATACATGAACTATTTAGGATTCCATTATGTATGGATTTTACTTATACCCTTATACATTAAAATTTACTTTTATGAAGCCCATTTAATCAACTTTCACTAAACTCCTATTGTCAACCCATTTACAATAGAAAATTAGCACTTTAAATATTATATAATACAACTCGTATATCTTTTCAACAATACCAAAATATAACATAACACGTAAATTGGATTTATATCCTTGGAACCAGATATGTGTATCACTTCCGCCACATGCGTAACTCCGCTACTTTTCATCATACTGTGTTAACCATGTTCTTTTGTGTAGAACAAATAAATTTTAATTAAAAAACTGGTGTAAGATATAAAATTTTCATTTGGTCCTCGACTATCCATTGAAGTTGTTTGATAGTTGAATTCATATTTTCATATAAATCCCCATAAATATGATACCAAAATCATCATATAAATTATTTATTATCTGTATTTGATATCCATCCTTCAGCCCTTGATGTATTTAAATGTCTAAGAATTTATTTGTGTGCTTCAATATATTGATCAACATCTCCACTATTATTTAAAACATAAATGTTTGCTTGATCCTGCTCTATGATGGTAATTGTAACAACATCTCTTCAAAAAATTCCTTTCCCCATTAGGCAGCCACTCTAATGAGACTTTGGGAGATAGATACTATCAAC
The DNA here is from genome assembly GCA_963277665.1 of Viscum album. Classification (NCBI taxonomy): domain Eukaryota; kingdom Viridiplantae; phylum Streptophyta; class Magnoliopsida; order Santalales; family Viscaceae; genus Viscum; species Viscum album. Next base: position 1,888,155,112 of record OY728127.1, on the reverse strand, counting down.
ATTTTATAGGTAGTTGGTTATAATTCAAATAATTCTTAAATAATATATCGTTCTGTAATAAAACCTTCTAGAAAACTTCAATTCTTAACATACCCTTTCAAAATATTCATATAACATTCAATGGGGTACATCCATATGTAATGGATAGGACCAAATAGTTGAACCTCTCTAACCAAGTGAGCCATTAGTGGGATCATTATATCAAAAACTTATGGTGGGAAGAACATCTCTAATTCACATAATATGACTACAATCTCTTTATTCATAATTGGAAACTCCACCTGGTCTATAACTTTACTGTATATGGATTTCAAAAAGAAGCATAGTCTGGTTAATATATATCATACAATTTTAAAGAGAATGCAATATAAGGTAGAGGGCATCAAATATTGCATCAAAACCTAAAAATTGTGTGATTTTAGCCCCTATAACTTCAAATTAGTCATTGAAACAAAATTCTTGATATATGATGAATACCCTTTTAGAACTGTTACACCATTAAGGAAAATGAAAAATTATATTTTTTCTTGTACGAATAGAGTTTAAACTACTAGAGGAAGAAAAGTATTCCTTTCACTATTCATCAGTGCCAACTCTTCCCTTATCCCCATGTTAATCATATCCAACCTAGCCTTGATTCCATATTTTTTTGTTAGGAACATTTAGTAACATTCCAATAACACTATCAAATATATTTTTTTCTACATGCATGACTTCAAGAAAATGTTTTATGTACAAATAATTCTAGTATGGAAATTCAAAGAAAATTGATCTCTTTTTCCAACCCGATTTCATAATGTTTTTTGAATATGGTTTACCAAAAATGGTGCCAATATATTTTACTTTATCAAATTGTTGATCAACCATTAGTGGAAATGATTATGTATCTTGTTCAGTATTCCCATTGAATACTATATTCCATGATGGGAATTTATTTCATCAAGGTAAAAAATTCAAATTTCATAAAAAAATTCATTGAGGAATGTTTCAACATAAATGAGTGTGTGAATTCATCACAAATAGGATACCCAAACATTATCTTAATTTTATATCCTTACATTTTTACATAATGAATAAATTCATTTATCATCCCATACAATATTCCTCTCAATGTGAATTCTCCATTTTTATGAGCATCATACATTGTAACATTTGTATCCCACATAAATTTCATATCTCTGATCAATGGAGCCAAATAAACATCAATATCATTACCAGGTTGTTTTGGTTTAGATATAAGTAGAGACACCATAATGTATTTGTGTTTTGTGCATAACCATGGCAGTAAGTTATAATTTACCAAAATAACAATCCATGAACTATGATTACTACTTTTTATACTAAAGTATTTATTCCATCATTATTAAATGCAAGATAGAAGTTTCTTAGATCATTTACAAATTCAAGATACTCATAATCAATTTTATTCCATTGAGGAAATTATGTTGGATGATGTAGTTTCCCATCTTCAATTATTTTATCTACATGTCATGTCAATTTTCTCTCGGTTTCCTAAATTATATATAATCTTATAAACAATGTAATGATAGAAAATTTCCATATAAATTTATAAGGACTTGATTCATATTTCCTATATCTATTCGCACCACACTTAGAGAATTTTATGAGTGATTCATGGTCTCTACAAAACTATAATAAATCATTTGGACAATCATGTATTTTTTTAGAGATCATTCCCACTGAACATAGCATTCATTTAGCATCATATGTTCAACAAATAAGTTTATTTTCTTATGTTAGCATACCATTTAGGAGAAATGTAGTTCTATAAATTCAATGTCACCCATCCACTTCCATCTTTCCAAATTATATAACTTTAATACGCCTGATAATGTTGTGTATTTAGTACAAATGGTATACAATGGTCACTTAGAAAAGCTATTTAACTTCTCAAACAACATTGAACAATCATAAAGGGAATCTTTATTTTCCATTTTCATTCCTTCCATAATATCTCTATCATTATTTACACTAGTATTCATATCGAATGATCTGTAAACTATAATATCATCCTAATCGGTGTGCACGTTTAGTTTTTACCCCTTTTTAGACCAAAATTTATAGATTTGATCTGTTACATGACAAATCAAATGTTATTTCAACTATTATGGACTAATATTTCTTGAATAAAAACAACATAAACATGGAAAAAGGATTTGAAAAGGCCATATATATGATCTATTGCAAACTGGATGAACTTTTTAACTCCAAATTTATAATCTTTTATCATAGGATTAACGTTCATCCATTTTTGATTCATATACATCCTATTAGGTTCATAAAATATTCATTTTGTACAAAAAATAAATAAATACACATAAGATATTTATGATCGAAGGAGAAACTTATAGATAATTCTAATAAGGGGAACCCAAAATTTGAATGTTATTAGTTAGGGTTCCTGAAAAGTTATCAATTTACACAAGGGTGTAATGAAATTAAACAACCCAGGGTAAACATGTGGCTACTGGTCTAGGTTCTCAATTTGATGTTGTGTGGGATAAAAAGGTGATAATAAATATTTTCGAAAACTAAAACTATTTATTATTGGATGGAAGAATTCCCTTGGAAATTATTATTCTTTATTTTCATTTAATTGTGACCTAAATTTATAATTCTATGTAAAAAAAATATTTCCATGAAACATATAAGGTCATGTAATCAAAAAAAATTTACATAGTATCAAGGATATTATAATTTCATGAAATGAATTGATGAAACTGTTATTTACAACATAAGTGAAGTTGTATTCCATGTTACTCTCTTTTTCTGTATATTATTCTAGACCGTGTATTGTAGGAATATCAAAAAATATATTTATATTATAACCCACTTAATAACCACTATTTCAAAAATAGTAGAGTTATCAATATTAGGTATCTTTCAAATATCTTATAACATCCAAAACCTCTGTTCAATTTCCTTAAAAAAACCACAGATACTTTTCATTAATAAACATTCAAAAAAAATAGTTGGCATGGATTTCACATCATTGATATACAAAACATTCTTATTCCACCTCTAATAATGACATAGATCACTATAGTCTATCTCCCACATCTAGTAGTTGAAACATTAATAGGTTTATCCAAAATACTATACTCATTCTTAATAAAATCCAAAGCACAAGTATGGTTAAGGGAGATTATGATAAAGTCTATCAAATTCTTCCATTTTATTCTAATCATGTATGTTTCTGAGATAAATGTGTTTTAACTTATAACTTTTTATGGGTGACATTAAAAACATTCCTAATGATGCACAATAGTTAAAAATAATAATAATATATACATGGATTAATCAAAATAATATTTTTTATAAATAATAAGATGAAACTTATAAATACCCACATACCTCAAACCATGACTAATTTTTTTCTTGTCCACCCCTTATATTTAAGGTAACTAGATAAGAAAATGAATCTAAAAAATCATTTTCTCAATATCTATTTTAACTAAGGTAAAATAACAACACCTTTAATCCTATGATTCCTATTCTAATAAAAAAATATAACACTCTAAAACACCCTGAAACCTCCTTAGGAATTAACAAGTCTACTATATAACTATTTAGTAAAATGTAAGGTGAAAACAAGATGAATAAAAAAATGATTTTGTGTCCTCACATTATAGGAAAACCTCATTGTTTCATCAGAAGTCCTGTGCATGTAGATACCCGATTATTGATTGTGATATGGGGGATAAATGTGTTGCATAATCATTCACGTCAAGCTTACCGTGTTTTTATTTCAAAGAAAATCTCAATGGTTCCTGCATCCATAATTGGGTACAGACCTGCTTTCCAAAGGCAGGTGGTCAACTGGGGTTTAAAACCAACAACACTTAGGAACTCACATTGGTCAAGAGGGTGGTAGGTTGAATGATCACACCCGTTTGGGGGGAATTATTTCCTACTTCATGACTATCTTATAGATTTAAGATATGTTCATGAATCTATTCCTAATCCCGATACAAAATTGGTTACCCTAACAAAATGACCATTGGTTAAGTCTATTTTATATGAAATGGTGAATATTTTTATGTGTCCATATATTTGTATTTGAGGTTATTCGTCCATTTTCCACTAATGGTTAGCTTCTTATATATTTAATCCATATAAATAAGAGCTCTATAATTTATTGTCATCTAGGTAGGTAGTTAATATGTTAAGGATGGGATTGAAATTTTTTGAGGCATCCTACATATCCTATTTATAGTAGGAATCAAAACCCACATATTTCGTTAAACCCGTATAGTTTTACATCATGTAGAGAAGACATATATGAGGTAAGCATTGGCTACTTGAGCTCAAACCTCAATGACGCATCCAACATATCTTGGTTATAGTAGGAATGAGATTCATCGTATTCCAATCATGCCCTTGGGACTTACCCCAAGGTGGACACCCTTGTATGGGGTTAGTCATATCATGCCACTAAGTGGGTATTACAAACTAAGGTTTCCCTAATACGAAGGTATTTATATCACACCGTTGATTGAGGCTTACATACTGGGGTTTCTATGACTTTTTGAGACTCATAATGCAGGTGATATGACAATTGTAACTCCCTAAGACCATGTGATCCATGCTCAATGTGAGAAATAAGGGATATAAAGTAATCATTCTCACTATATATGGATATGGTACTTATATACTGGGACAACCCTTAAGATATTTAATATGGATCTCAGGCCTTAGGAAGGCATCCTATGTATACTGATTATTGAAGGAATCAAAGTTCTCTTAGTTCAGTTGACTTCATAGTCTTCTAATGGACGAGGTAGAATGATCATCCTTATGGGAATAATTGAGTCCCAATGGTTGAAATGTAGGAGGCATGGAGGGAATTTCACTGAAGTGGATTCCCATTTGATCTCGAGCCTTAGTAAGTCATCCTATGTATCCTTATTATTATAGGAATAAGATTTCTTGTAGTTCAGTTGATCAGGTATTACACACTGAGGTTTACCTTGTAAGTGGGACATATCTTATTATGCCACAAATTGGGACTTACACATTGGGGTTTCCCTTAATGAATAGACAAGGTTATCATGTCCTAGGATACCTGGTTGACCTGGCCTAGTTGTCTTCTTGACCTGATTGATTATCTTCTTGACATGTATTTATTGTCTTATTGACATATCAAGGGATTTTTGGACATACCTATTTGTATTGGGAACATGTACAAAGATAATCATATGATCCAGTTGACCTTTCTGAAGGATGCTGCATAATCTGGATGGCACATCTGAGATCTATCACATGACCAAGGCTGATTTGTCCAAAGGACTTCAAAAGGCTTGTATGACTTGTCCTGGAGTCCATCACATGATCTTGGATAAAATTATTGGAGGCCATCACATGATATAGATGTTTTTTCCTAGTTTCATCACAAAATTAGGAAAACATGCCTGAAGGACGTCATGAGATATGGTTGTCTTGTCTAGAGGACACCATGAGAACCATTTGACATGCCTCAGGGTCATCAAAAGACTCTTCTAACATGCATTGGTTCTATGATATTATTTTTGAGAAATTTCTAGAGGACATCGCAAGGCCTGGATGGCGATCCCAAAGGTTTTTGTAAGACTTTGGTGGCATGCCTATGGGATCCATATAACTTGCTCTGACACGTCTAGGGGACCTCACATGATCCAAATAGTTTACCAAGGGAGTTTCTTATGGTCTAAGAGACATGTCATGATACAATTTCATGACCTGGGTGGTTTATTAGAAGCTCATGAGTATCATCATATGTATTCATTTCCTAATTCTCCAATCATTTTAGTCTTTATTCTAGAATTTTTATGTCATGTGTACCTTAGATTTGTTCAGTGTTATCTTGTTTAGGTCTCGTTAATTTAGAAGATATGTGGTATTTACTTCGCATAATCTGTATGACATGCCATAATTCCTTCACATGATCTCAAGTTATCATCCAAAATGACTATTCCTGCCTCACGATCCATTAGGTTATTCCCTAGGTCTTTAAGAAGTAGAATACCTTGTGATCGTGAGATTGGCCACTCTGAGAAATTTTCTCTAATACCTGGGTGTTCCAATGCGTGGATCCAAGGATGCATTTTTTATGCTGGTTGGGGGATTTATAGGCCTCTCTATCCCAATTATACACCTCTTTGCATAGAAATTATCTCACAAATCCAAGCTGGAGACGATAGAGGTATTTGATGTTACGTTCTTCAGGAGACCCCATCACAGGTTATCAAGGGGGTGTCACGTGATTTTCAATACCTGAAAGACCATCATTTTATCTATATATAATAATATAACTCACTTAATAACTTTTTTAACAACTATTATAGTTTTTTCATTTGAATTTTTGAAGGACATACCTCATGCATCTTTATAATATTAGACAACCATGATATGAAAGTTCTAATAGAATCATTGACCATAGTAATATCCAGATCATCAAGTGGAATAGGAAACCCAGTTCTTAGATCTTGAGCTACTTCAATCCCCACTCTCATGTGGTCTTTTGGGAGTTATTTTTTATGTAGAATGTCTCTCAGGATATTATATAATGCATCCCTCATAACAAGGCGATGTGTGGGTGTTGATAGATAAACATCACATACAAATTTACGCTATATAATTTTAGTAATATAAAGTTATTGGAAGTTATTTGATTCTCATGTAGAATAAATAGTAATGAAAAAATTTATTACCTTGGGAAAGGTATGAGGTTGAGGGAAATGACTATCCCTAAAGCTAATGGGTTCATTTGGGTCTTCATGTTTTAACATTTCTTCCTCATTCAGTTCTATTTGATACTTTAGAATATATTTTTCTTCCAAACTAGACTAAATAATAATATCTTGAAAAGAATCTATTTGTGGATACAATCCTTTCATCATTTGATATGTATCTTCTTTTGGTTTTGTCTTCTAGAAATATATTCAAGATGAAACTATGAATCCTACACCTCTAACACAACTACATTTTTTTGGACACTTCAAGTGTACTGAAAGTAGTTTTTCTTCAAGTACGGTCACTGCCGATTCTTGTGTCCAAACCATATAAAAAATAGAAACATAAATATATATTTTTATGTAATATTGTCTTAAATCATAATTAATTACTATTATGTCATACTTACACATGTTTCTTGTACTAATTTTTTGTTTTCATCAACTAGTTGACCATATTTATTTATATGGGCCTCCTTCCATATCACATGACGTGGGATGGAAGTGGATTTCAAATTTGATTCATCAATCTACATATAAATAAAGCAACATATGTTGTTTCATATCACATATTTTTTTTGTATATTTAAAATATATACCATTTTATTCTCTAGTGAAGCATACCCCATCCTTACTTTGTGATAGGGGTACATCGGTCTGGATGCTTGTTCTTTATTTTAATCACTCATTTTATGCTTTATAAATTAATTTTTTTGAATAAAATTAGATAAATTAAATAATGTAAAATAATATATTATCTACTACAATATACCTAAAATGATTTCTCATCATGATGTTTGATGAAAGCATTCCATGTTTTCTGCTTTATAATGTGTGTATACATAATTGGTGGGTGGGGCATTAGTTTCCCCTCAACATCCCTAAGATAAATCTTGGTAAGATGTTTCCAGAAGCATCCATGGGATTTTCAAGTGGACATTAAGATATATTTATTATGGAAAGAATCTAAAATAAATGAAATTTGCAAGGGATAATGAAAATTAAATAACATTTCATTATTTGTTTTGGTAAAATAGTTAAAGTTTATCGTAACATTACCTTAATATCTTCCCAAATGGTTTCCTTCGTTACATGTTTGACATTGTTCCATGAATTTATATCAATTGGAACATTCATTCTCATTATGACCCAAACATAACTAATGTACATTGACTTGTTGGGGTCAATATCTTGGCCTCATTGATTATATCCAACATCAAATTTAATAACCACGTTTCTCTCCTTCATGATTTTAGTAAACATAGTGATGCTACAACGTTATTTTTTTTTTCATCAACATGTTTTCAATCCCTTGATAATTATGTAGTTCTAGCATCAATCGTCTGTTCTACCCTGATATTCTTAACATCATATTTCACATAAGTCATTGTCTACATGAGTAGTCAAACATTTAATTTAGATTATGTTAATATAGTATAGAACACATAATATTATGAGGAAAATAATAGTATATTAAAAAAATTAACAAGCCCATTGAACTATATTTTTTTTCTTTAAAGGTTTAATGGATTTGGATCCTCTATCTTGAATCCAAATCTCCTCTTTATGGTCCCCTATAATGTACAATACATTGTCTACATTGGGACCTCCAGGAAATGATTGTGATATTCTAATAGAAGGGTCATCCTCGATTGGATTTTCATCCAAAACTATAGTTTTTTTAGTATCCAATAGTAATATTGACTAATTCATGTTTTCTATATATGAGACCTAAAATACATGAACTATTTAGGATTCCATTATGTATGGATTTTACTTATACCCTTATACATTAAAATTTACTTTTATGAAGCCCATTTAATCAAATTTCACTAAACTCCTATTGTCAACCCATTTACAATAGAAAATTAGCATTTTAAATATTATATAATACAACTCGTATATCTTTTCAACAATACCAAAATATAACAAAACACGTAAATTGGATTTATATCCTTGGAACCAGATATGTGTATCACTTCCGCCACATGCGTAACTCCACTACTTTTCATCATACTGTGGTAACCATGTTCTTTTGTGTAGAACAAATAAATTTTAATTTAAAAACTGGTGTAAGATATAAAATTTTCATTTGGTCCTCGACTATCCATTGAAGTTGTTTAATTGTTGAATTCATATTTTCATATAAATCCTCATAAATATGATATCAGAATCATCCTATAAATTATTTATTATGTGTATTTGATATCTATCCTTCAGCCCTTGATGTATTTAAATGTCTAAGAATTTATTTGTGTGCTTCAATATATTGATCAACATCTCCACTATTATTTAAAACATAAATGTTTGCTTGATCCTGCTCTATGATGGTAATTGTAACAACATCTCTTTGAAAAATTCCTTTCCCCATTAGGCAGCCACTCTAATGAGACTTTGGGAGATAGATACTATCAACATTTTATAGGTAGTTGGTATATAATTCAAATAATTCTTAAATAATATATCGTTCTGTAATAAAACCTTCTAGACAACTTCAATTATTAACATAACCTTTCAAAATATTCATATACCATTCAATGGGGTACATCCATATGTAATGGATAGGACCAAATAGTTGAACCTCTCTAACCAAGTGAGCCATTAGTGGGATCATTATATCAAAAACCTATGGTGGGAAGAACATCTCGATTTCACATAATATGACTACAATCTCTTTATTCATAATTGGAAACTCCACCTGGTCTATAACTTTACTGTATATGGATTTCAAAAAGAAGCATAGTCTGGTTAATATATATCATAAAATTTTAAAGAGAATGCAATATAAGGTAGAGGGCATCAAATATTGCATCAAAACCTAAAAAATGTGTGATTTTAGCCCCTATAACTTCAAATTAGTCATTGAAACAAAATTCTTGATATATGATGAATACCCTTTTAGAACTGTTACACCATTAAGGAAAATGAAAAATTATATTTTTTCTTGTACAAATAGAGTGTAAAATACTAGAGGAAGAAAAGTATTCCTTTCACCCTTCATCAGTGCCAACTCTTCCCTTATCCCCATGTTAATCATATCCAACCTAGCCTTGATTCCATATTTTTTTTAGGAACATTTAGTAACATTCCAATAACACTATCAAATATATATTTTTCTACATGCATGACTTCAAGAAAAATTTTTATGTACAAACAATTCTAGCATGGAAATTCAAATAAAATTGATCTCTTTTTCCAACCCGATTTCATAATTTTTTTTGAATATGGTTTACCAAAAATGGTGCCAATATATTTTACTTTATCAAATTGTTGATCAACCATTAGTGGAAATGATTATGTATCTTGTTCAGTATTCCCATTGAATACTATATTCCATGATGGGAATTTATTTCATCAAGGTAAAAAAATCAAATTTTATAAAAAAATTCATTGTGGAATGTTTCAACATAACTGAGTGTCTGAATTCATCACAAATACGACACCCCAACATTATCTTAATTTTATATCCTGACATTTTTACATAATTAATAAATTCATTTATCATCCCATACAATATTCCTCTCAATGTGAATTCTCCATTTTTATGAGCATCATACATTGTAACATTTGTATCCCACATAAATTTCATATCTCTGATCAATGGAGCCAAATAAACAACAATATCATTACCAGGTTGTTTTGGTTTAGATATAAGTAGAGAGACCATAATGTATTTGTGTTTTGTGCATAACCATGGCTGTAAGTTATAATTTACCAAAATAACAATCCATGAACTATGATTACTACATTGTATACTAAGGTATTTATTCCATCATTATTAAATGCAAGATAGAAGTTTCTTAGATCTTTTACAAATTCAAGATACTCATAATCAATTTTATTCCATTGAGGAAATTATGTTGGATGATGTAGTTTCCCATCTTTAATTCTTTTATCTACATGTCATGTCAATTTTCTCTCGGTTTCCTAAATTATATATAATCTTATAAACAATGTAATGATAGAAAATTTCCATATAAATTTATAAGGACTTGATTCATATTTCCTATATCTATTCGCACCAGACTTAGAGAATTTTATGAGTGATTCATGGTCTCTACAAAACTTTAATAAATCATTCGTACAATCATGTATTTTTTAGAGATCATTCCCACTGAACATATCATTCATTTAGAATCATATGTTCAACAAATAAGTTTATTTTCTTATGTTAGCATACCATTTAGGAGAAATGTAGTTCTATAAATTCAATGTCACCCATCCACTTCCATCTTTCCAAATTATATAACTTTAATACAGCTGATAATGTTGTGTATTTAGTACAATTGGTATACAATGGTCACTTAGAAAAGATATTTAACTTCTCAAACAACATTGAACAATCATAAAGGGCATCTTTATTTTCCATTTTCATTCCTTCCATAAGATCTCTATCATTATTTACACTAGTATTCATATCGAATGATCTGTAAACTATAATATCATCCTAATCAGTGTGCACACTTAGTTTTTACCCATTTTTAGACCAAAATTTATAGATTTGATCTGTTACATGACAAATCAAATGTTATTTCAACTATTATGGACTAATATTTCTTGAATAAAAACAACATAAACATGGAAAAAGTATTTGAAAAGGCCATATATATGCTCTATTGCAAACTGGATGAACTTTTTAACTCCAAATTTATACTCTTTTATCATAGGATTAACGTTCATCCATTTTTGATTCATATACATCCTATTAGGTTCATAAAATATTCATTTTGTACAAAAATTAAATAAATACACATAAGATATTTATGATCGAAGGAGAAACTTATAGATAATTCTAATAAGGGGAACCCAAAATTTGAATGTTATTAGTTACGGTTCCTGAAAAGTTATCAATTTACACAAGGGTGTCATGAAATTAAACAACCTAGGGTAAACATGTGGCTACTGGTCTAGGTTCTCAATTTGATGTTTTGTGGGATAAAATGGTGATAATAAATATTTTCGAAAACTAAAAATATTTATTATTGGATGGAAGAATTCCCTTGGAAATTATTATTCTTTATTTTCATTTAATTGTGACCTAAATTTATAATTCTGTGTAAAAAATATATTTCCATGAAACATACAAGGTCATGTAATCAAAAAAAATTGACATAGTATCAAGGATATTATAATTTCATGAAATGAATTGATGAAACTGTTATTTACAACATAAGTGAAGTTGTATTCCATGTTACTCTCTTTTTCTGTATATTATTCTAGATCGTGTATTGTAGGAATATCAACAAATATATTTATATTATAACCCACTGAAGAACCACTATTTCAAAAATAGTAGAGTTATCAATATTAGGTATCTCTCAAATATCTTATAACATCCAAAACCTCTGTTCAATTTCCTTAAAAAAACCACAGATACTTTTCATTAATAAACATTCCAAAAAAATAGTTGGCATGGATTTCACATCATTGATATCCAAAACATTCTGATTCCACCTCTAATAATGACATAGATCACTATAGTCTATCTCCCACATCTAGTATTTGAAACATTAATAGGTTTATCCAAAAGACTATACTCATTCTTAATAAAATCCAAAGCACAAGTATGGTTAAGGGAGATTATGATAAAGTCTATCAAATTCTTCCATTTTATTCTAATCATGTATGTTTCTGAGATAAATGTGTTTTAAATTATAACTTTTTATGGGTGACATTAAAAACATTCCTAATGATGCACAATAGTTAAAAATAATAATAATATATACATGGATTAATCAAAATAATATTTTTTATAAATAATAAGATGAAACTTATAAATACCCACATACCTCAAACCATGACTAATTTTTTTCTTGTCCACCCCTTATATTTAAGGTAACTAGATAAGAAAATGAATCTAAAAAATCATTTTCTCAATATCAATTTTAACTAAGGTAAAATAACAACACCTTTAACCCTATGATTCCTATTCTAATAAAAAAATAGAACACTCTAAAACACCCTGAAACCTCCTTAGGAATTAACAAGTCTACTATATAACTATTTAGTAAAATGTAAGGTGAAAACAAGATGAATAAAAAATGATTTTGTGTCCTCACATTATAGGAAAACCTCATTGTTTCATCAGAAGTCATGTGCATGTAGATACCCGATTATTGATTGTGATATGGGGGTTAAATGTGTTGCATAATCATTCACGTCAAGCTTACCATGTTTTTATTTCAAAGAAAATATCAATGGTTCCTACATCCATAAATGGGTATAGACCTACTTTCCAAAGGCAGGTGGTCAATTGGGGTTTAAAACCAACAACACTTAGGAACTCACATTGGTCAAGAGGGTGGTAGGTTGAATGATCACACCCTTTTGGGGGGGATTATTTCCTACTTCAGGACTCTCTTATAGATTTAAGATATGTTCATGAATCTATTCCTAATCCCGATACAAAACTGGTTACCCTAACAAAATTACCATTGGTTAAGTCTATTTTATATGAAATAGTGAATATTTTTATGTGTCCATATATTTGTATTTGAGGTTATTAGTCTATTTTCCACTAATGGTTAGCTTCTTATATGTTTAATCCATATAACTAAGAGCTCTAGAATTTATTGTCATCCAGGTAGGTAGTTAATATGTTAAGGATGGAATTGAAATTTTTTGAGGCATCCTACATATCCTATTTATAGTAGGAATCAAAACCCACATATTTCGTTAAACCCGTATAGTTTTACATCATGTAGAGAAGACATATATGAGGTAAGCATTGGGTACTTGAGCTCAAACCTCAATGAGGCATCCAACATATCTTGGTTATAGTAGGAATAAGATTCATCGTATTCTAATCATGCCCTTTGGACTTACCCCAAGGTGGACACCCTTGTATGGGGTTAGTCATATCATGCCACTAAGTGGGTATTACAAACTAAGGTTTCCCTAATACGAAGGTAGTTATATCACACCGTTGATTGAGGCTTACACACTGGGGTTTCTCTGACTTGTTGAGACTCATAATGCAGGTGATATGACCATTGTAACTCCCTAAGACCATGTGATCCATGCTCAGTGTGAGAAATAAGGGATATAAAGTAATCATTCTCACTATATATGGATATGGTACTTATATACTGGGACAACCCTTAAGATATTTAATATGGATCTCAGGCCTTAGGAAGGAATCCTATGTATACTGATTATTGAAGGAATCAAAGTTCTCTTAGTTCAATTGACTTCATAGTCTTCTAATGGATGAGGTAGAATGATCATCCTTATGGGAATAATTGAGTCCCAATGGTTGAAATGTAGGAGGCATGGGGGGAATTGCACTGAAGTGGATTCCCATTTGATCTCGAGCCTTAGTAAGTCATCCTATGTATCCTTATTATTATAGGAATAAGATTTCTTGTAGTTCAGTTGATCAGGTATTACACACTGAGGTTTCCCTTTTAAGTGGGACATATCTTATTATGCCACAAATTGGGACTTACACATCGGGGTTTCCCTTAATGAATAGACAAGGTTATCATGTCCTAGGATACCTGGTTGACCTGGCCTAGTTGTCTTCCTGGCCTGATTGATTATCTTCTTGACATGTATTTATTGTCTTATTGACATGTCAAGGGATTTTTGGACATACCTATTTGTATTGGGAACATGTACAAAGATAATCATATGATCCAGTTGACCTTTATGAAGGATGCTGCATAATCTGGATGGCACATCTGAGATCTATCACATGACCAAGGCTGATTTGTCCAAAGGACTTCAAAAGACTTGTATGACTTGTCCTGGAGTCCATCACATGATCTTGGATAAAATTATCGGAGGCCATCACATGATATAGATGGTTTTTCCTAGTTTCATCACAAAAGTAGGACAACATGCCCGAAGGACGTCATGAGATATGGTTGTCTTGTCTAGAGGACACAATGAGAACCATTTGACATGCCTCAGTGTCATCAAAAGACTATTCTAACATGCATTGGTGCTATCATATTATTTTTGAGACATTTCTAGAGGACATCGCAAGGCCTGGATGGCGATCCCAAAGGTTTTTGTAAGACTTTGGTGGCATGCCTATGGGTTCCATATAACTTTCTCTGACACGTCTAGGGGACCTCACATGATCCAAATAGTTTACCAAGGGAGTGTCTTATGGTCTAAGAGACATTTCATGATACAATTTCATGACCTGGGTGGTTTATTAGAATCTCATGAGTATCATCATATGTATTCATTTCCTAATTCTCCAATAATTTTAGTCTTTATTCTAGAATTTTTATTTCATGTGTACCTTAGATTTGTTCAGTGTTATCTTGTTTAGGTCTCGTTAATTTAGAAGATATGTGGTATTTACTTCGCATAATCTGTATGACATGCCATAATTCCTTCACATGATCTCAAGTTATCATCCAAAATGACTATTCGTGCCTCACGATCCATTAGGTTATTCCCTAGGTCTTTAAGAAGTAGAATACCTTGTGATCGTGAGATTGGCCACTCTATGAAATTTTCTCTGATACCTGGGTGTTCCAATGCGTGGATCCAAGGCTGCATTTTTTATGCTGGTTGGGGGATTTATAGGCCTCTCTACCCCAATTATACACCTCTTTTGATAGAAATTATCTCACAAATTCAAGCTGGAGTCGATAGAGGTATTTGATGTTACGTGCTTCGGGAGACCCCATCACAGGTTATCAAGGGGGTGTCACGTGATTTTCAATACCTGCAAGACCATCATTTTATCTATATATAATAACATAACTCACTTAATAACTTTTTTAACAACTATTATAGTTTTCTCATTTGAATTTTTTAAGGACATACCTCATGCATCTTTATAATATTAGACAACCATGATATGAAAGTTCCAATAGCATCATTGACCATTGTAATATCCAGATCATCAAGTGGAATAGGAAACCCAATTCTCAGATCTTGAGCTACTTCAATCCCCACTCTCATGTGGTCTTTTGGGAGTTATTTTTTATGTAGAATGTCTCTCATGATATTATATAATGCATCCCTCATAACAAGGCGATGTGTGGGTGTTGATAGATAAACATCACAAACAAATTTACCCTATATAATTTTAGTAATATAAAGTTATTGGAAGTTATTTGATTCTCATGTAGAATAAATAGTAATGAAAATATTTTTTACCTTTGGAAAGGTATGAGGTTGATGGAAATTACTATCCCTAAAGCTAATGGGTTCATTTGGGTCTTCATGTTTTAACATTTCTTCCTCATTCAGTTCTATTTGATACTTTAGAATATATTTTTCTTCCAAACTAGACTAAATAATAATATCTTGAAAAGAATCTATTTGTGGATACAATCCTTTCATCATTTGATATGTATCTTCTTTTGGTTTTGTCTTCTAGAAATATATTCAAGATGAAACTATGAATCCTACCCCTCTAACACAACTATATTTTTTTGGACACTTCAAGTGTACTGAAAGTAGTTTTTCTTCAAGTACGGTCACTGCCGATTCTTGTGTCGAAACCATATAAAAAAATATAAACATAAATATATATTTTTATGTAATATTGTCTTAAATCATAATTAATTACTATTATGTCATACTTACACATGTTTCTTGTACTAATTTTTTGTTTTCATCAACTAGTTGACCATCTTTATTTATATGGGCCTCCTTCCATATCACATGACGTGGGATGGAAGTGAATTTCAAATTTGATTCATCAATCTACATATAAATAAAGCAACATATATTGTTTCATATCACATATTTTTTTTGTATATTTAAAATATATACCATTTTATTCTCTAGTGAAGCATACCCCATCCTTACTTTGTGATAGGGGTACATCGGTCTGGATGCTTGTTCTTTATTTTAATCACTCCTTTTATGCTTTATAAATTAATTTTTTTGAATAAAATTAGATAAATTAAATAATGTAAAATAATATATTATCTACTACAATATACCTAAAATGATTTCTCATCATGATGTCTGATGAAAGAATTCCATGTTTTCTGCTTTATAATGTGTGTATACATAATTGGTGGGTGGGGCATTAGTTTCCCCTCAACAACCCTAAGATAAATCTTGGTAAGATGTTTCCAGAAGCATCCATGGGATTTTCAAGTGGACATTAAGATATATTTATTATGGAAAGAATCTAAAATAAATGAAATTTGCAAGGGATAATGAAAATTAAATAACATTTCATTATTTGTTTTGGTAAAATAGTTAAAGTATATCGTAACATTACCTTAATATCTTCCCAAAGGGTTTCCTTCGTTACATGTTTGACATTGTTCCATGAATTTATATCAATTGGAACATTCATTCTCATTATGACCCAAACATAAATAATGTGCATTGACTTGTTGGGGTCAATATCTTGGCCTCATTGATTACATCCCACATCAAATTTAATAACCGTGTTTCTCTCCTTCATGATTTTAGGAAACATAGTGATGCTACAACGTTATTGTTTTTTTCATCAACACGTTTTCAATCCCTTGATAATTATATAGTTCTAGCATCAATCGTCTGTTCTACCCTGATATTCTTAACATCATATTGCACATAAGTAATTGTCTACATGAGTAGTCAAACATTTAATTTATATTATGTTAATACAGTATAGAACACATAATATTATGAGGAAAATAATAGTATATTAAAAAAATTAACAAGCCCATTGAACTATATTTTTTTTCTTTAAAGGTTTAATGGATTTGGATCCTCTATCTAGAATCCAAATCTCCTCTTTATGGTCCCCTATAATGTACAATACATTGTCTACATTGGGACCTCCAGGAAATGATTGTGATATTCTAATGGAAGGGTCATCCTCGATTGGATTTTCATCCAAAACTATAGTTTTTATAGTATCCAATAGTAAAATTTACTAATTCATGTTTTCTATATATGAGACATAAAATACATGAACTATTTAGGATTCCATTATGTATGGATTTTACTTATACACTTATACATTAAAATTTACTTTTATGAAGTCCATTTAATCAACTTTCACTAAACTCCTATTGTCAACCCATTTACAATAGAAAATTAGCACTTTAAATATTATATAATACAACTCGTATATCTTTTCAACAATACAAAAATATAACATAACACGTAAATTGGATTTATATCCTTGGAACCAGATATGTGTATCACTTCCTCCACATGCGTAACTCCACTACTTTTCATCATACTGTGGTAACCATGTTCTTTTGTGTAGAAAAAATAAATTTTAATTAAAAAACTGGTGTAAGATATAAAATTTTCATTTGGTCCTCGACTATCCATTGAAGTTGTTTGATAGTTGAATTCATATTTTCATATAAATCCTCATAAATATGATATCATAATCATCCTATAAATTATTTATTATCTGTATTTGATATCCATCCTTCAGCCCTTGATGTATTTAAATGTCTAATAATTTCTTTGTGTGCTTCAATATATTGATCAACATCTCCACTATTATTTAAAACATAAATGTTTGCTTGATCCTTCTCTATGATGGTAATTGTAACAACATCTCTTCGAAAAATTCCTTTCCCCATTAGGCAGCCACTCTAATGAGACTTTGGGAGATAGATACTATCAACATTTTATAGGTAGTTGGTATATAATTCAAATAATTCTTAAATAATATATCATTCTGTAATAAAACCTTCTAGACAACTTCAATTCTTAACATACCCTTTCAAAATATTCATATACCATTCAATGGGCTACATCCATATGTAATGGATAGGACCAAATAGTTGAACCTCTCTAACCAAGTGAGCCATTAGTGGGATCATTATATCAAAAACTTATGGTGGGAAGAACATCTCTAATTCACATAATATGACTACAATCTCTTTATTCATAATTGGAAACTCCACCTGGTCTATAACTTTACTGTATATGGATTTCAAAAAGAAGCATAGTCTGGTTAATATATATCATACAATTTTAAAGATAATGCAATATAAGGTAGAGGGCATCAAATATTGCATCAAAACCTAAAAATTGTGTGATTTTAGCCCCTATAACTTCAAATTAGTCATTGAAACAAAATTCTTGATATATGATGAATACCCTTTTAGAACTGTTACACCATTAAGGAAAATGAAAAATTATATTTTTTCTTGTACAAATAGAGTGTAAACTACTAGAGGAAGAAAAGTATTCCTTTCACCCTTCATCAGTGCCAACTCTTCCCTTATCCCCATGTTAATCATATCCAACCTAGCCTTGATTCCATATTTTTTTGTTAGGAACATTTAGTAACATTCCAATAACACTATCAAATATATATTTTTCTACATGCATGACTTCAAGAAAATGTTTTATGTACAAACAATTCTAGTATGGAAATTCAAAGAAAATTGATCTTTTTTTCCAACCCGATTTCATAATGTTTTTTGAATATGGTTTACCAAAAATGGTGCCAATATATTTTACTTTATCAAATTGTTGATCAACCATTAGTGGAAATGATTATGTATCTTGTTCAGTATTCCCATTGAATATTATATTCCATGATGGGAATTTATTTCATCAAGGTAAAAAATTCAAATTTCATAAAAAAATTCATTGAGGAATGTTTCAACATAACTGAGTGTGTGAATTCATCACAAATAGGACACCCCAACATTATCTTAATTTTATATCCTGACATTTTTACATAATGAATAAATTCATTTATCATCCCATACAATATTCCTCTCAATGTGAATTCTCCATTTTTATGAGCATCATACATTGTAACATTTGTATCCCACATAAATTTCATATCTCTGATCAATGGAGCCAAATAAATATCAATATCATTACCAGGTTGTTTTGGTTTAGATATAAGTAGAGACACCATAATGTATTTGTGTTTTGTGCATAACCATGGCAGTAAGTTATAATTTACCAAAATAACAATCCATGAACTATGATTACTACTTTGTATACTAAAGTATTTATTCCATCAGTATTAAATGCAAGATAGAAGTTTCTTAGATCATTTACAAATTCAAGATACTCATAATCAATTTTATTCCATTGAGGAAATTATATTGGATGATGTAGTTTCCCATCATTAATTCTTTTATCTACATGTCATGTCAATTTTCTCTCGGTTTCCTAAATTATATATAATCTTATAAACAATGTAATGATAGAAAATTTCCATATAAATTTATAAGGACTTGATTCATATTTCCTATATCTATTCACACCACACTTAGAGAATTTTATGAGTGATTCATGGTCTCTACAAAACTATAATAAATCATTTGTACAATCATGTATTTTTTTAGAGATCATTCCTACTGAACATAGCATTCATTTAGCATCATATGTTCAACAAATAAGTTTATTTTCTTATTTTAGCATACCATTTAGGAGAAATGTAGTTCTATAAATTCAATGTCACCCATCCACTTCCATTTTTCCAAATTATATAACTTTAATAAACCTGATAATGTTGTGTATTTAGTACAACTGGTATACAATGGTCACTTAGAAAAGCTATTTAACTTCTCAAACAACATTGAACAATCATAAAGGGCATCTTTATTTTCCATTTTCATTCCTTCCATAAGATCTCTATCATTATTTACACTAGTATTCATATCGAATGTTTTGTAAACTATAATATCATCCTAATCAGTGTGCACGTTTAGTTTTTACCCATTTTTAGACCAAAATTTATAGATTTGATCTGTTACATGACAAATCAAATGTTATTTCAACTATTATGGACTAATATTTCTTGAATAAAAACAACATAAACATGGAAAAAGGATTTGAAAAGGCCATATTTATGCTCTATTGCAAACTGGATGAACTTTTTAACTCCAAATTTATACTCTTTTATCATAGGATTAATGTTCATCCATTTTTGATTCATATACATCCTATTAGGTTTATAAAATATTCATTTTGTACAAAAAAAATAAATAAATACACATAAGATATTTATGATCGAAGGAGAAACTTATAGATAATTCTAATAAGGAGAACCCAAAATTTGAATGTTATTAGTTACGGTTCCTGAAAAGTTATCAATTTACACAAGGGTGTCATGAAATTAAACAACCTAGGGTAAACATGTGGCTACTGGTCTAGGTTCTCAATTTGATGTTGTGTGGGATAAAAAGGTGATAATAAATATTTTCAAAAACTAAAACTATTTATTATTGGATGGAAGAATTCCCTTGGAAATTATTATTCTTTATTTTCATTTAATTGTGACCTAAATTTATAATTCTGTGTAAAAAATATATTTCCATGAAACATACAAGGTCATGTAATCAAAAAAAATTGACATAGTATAAAGGATATTATAATTTCATGAAATGAATTGATGAAACTGTTATTTACAACATAAGTGAAGTTGTATTCCATGTTACTCTCTTTTTCTGTATATTATTCTAGACTGTGTATTGTAGGAATATCAACAAATATATTTATATTATAACCCACTGAAGAACCACTATTTCAAAAATAGTAGAGTTTCCAATCATTGGTATCTTTCAAATATATTATAACATCCAAAACCTCTGTTCAATTTCCTTAAAAAAACCACAGATGCTTTTCATTAATAAACATTCCAAAAAAAATAGTTGGCATGGATTTCACATCATTGATATCCAAAACATTCTGATTCCACCTCTAATAATGACATAGATCACTATAGTCTATCTCCCACATCTAGTAGTTGAAACATTAATAGGTTTATCCAAAAGACTATACTCATTATTAATAAAATCCAAAGCACAAGTATGGTTAAGGGAGATTATGATAAAGTCTGTCAAATTCTTCCATTTTATTCTAATCATGTATGTTTCTGAGATAAATTTATTTTAAATTATAACTTTTTATGGGTGACATTAAAAACATTCCTAATGACGCACAATAGTTAAAAATAATAATAATATATACATGGATTAATCAAAATAATATTTTTTATAAATAATAAGATGAAACTTATAAATACCCACATACCTCAAACCATGACTAATTTTTTTCTTGTCCACCCCTTATATTTAAGGTAACTAGATAAGAAAATGAATCTAAAAAATCATTTTCTCAATATCTATTTTAACTAAGGTAAAATAACAACACCTTTAATCCTATGATTCCTATTCTAATAAAAAAATAGAACACTCTAAAACACCCTGAAACATCCTTAGGAATTAACAAGTCTACTATATAACTATTTAGTAAAATGTAAGGTGAAAACAAGATGAATAAAAAAAATGAATTTGTGTCCTCACATTATAGGAAAACCTCATTGTTTCATCATAAGTCCTGTGCATGTAGATACCCGATTATTGATTGTGATATGGGGGTTAAATGTGTTGCATAATCATTCACGTCAAGCTTACCATGTTTTTATTTCAAAGAAAATCTCAATGGTTCCTGCATCCATAATTGGGTACAGACCTGCTTTCCAAAGGCAGGTGGTCAATTGGGTTTTAAAACCAACAACACTTAGGAACTCACATTGGTCAAGAGGGTGGTAGGTTGAATGATCACACCCTTTTGGGGGGAATTATTTCCTACTTCAGGACTCTCTTATAGATTTAAGATATGTTCATGAATCTATTCCTAATCCCGATACAAAACTGGTTACCCTAACAAAATGACCATTGGTTAAGTCTATTTTATATGAAATGGTGAATATTTTTATGTGTCCATATATTTTTATTTGAGGTTATTCGTCCATTTTCCACTAATGGTTAGCTTCGTATATGTTTAATCCATATAACTAAGAGATCTAGAATTTATTGTCAGCCAGGTAGGTAGTTAATATGTTAAGGATGTGATTTGAATTTTTTGAGGCATCATACATATCCTATTTATAGTAGGAATCAAAACCCACATATTTCGTTAAACCCGTATAGTTTTACATCATGTAGAGAAGACATATATGGGGTAAGCATTGGTTACTTGAGCTCAAACCTCAATGAGGCATCCAACATATCTTGGTTATAGTAGGAATAAGATTCATCGTATTCCAATCATGCCCTTGGGACTTACCCCAAGGTGGACACCCTTGTATGGGGTTAGTCATGTCATGCCACTAAGTGGGTATTACAAACTAAGGTTTCCCTAATACGAAGGTAGTTATATCACAACGTTGATAGAGGCTTACACATTGGGGTTTCTCTGACTTGTTGAGACTCATAATGCAGGTGATATGACCATTGTAACTCCCTAAGACCATGTGATCCATGCTCAGTGTGAGAAATAAGGGATATAAAGTAATCATTCTCACTATATATGGATATGGTACTTATATACTGGGACAACCCTTAAGATATTTAATATGGATCTCAGGCCTTAGGAAGGCATCCTATGTATACTGATTATTGAAGGAATCAAAGTTCTCTTAGTTCAGCTGACTTCATAGTCTTCTAATGGATGAGGTAGAATGATCATCCTTATGGGAATAATTGAGTCCCAATGGTTGAAATGTAGGAGGCATGGGGGGAATTGCACTGAAGTGGATTCCCCTTTGATCTCGAGCCTTAGTAAGTCATCCTATGTATCCTTATTATTATAGGAATAAGATTTCTTGTAGTTCAGTTGATCAGGTATTACACACTGAGGTTTCCCTTGTAAGTGGGACATATCTTATTATGCCACAAATTGGGACTTACACATTGGGGTTTCCCTTAATGAATAGACAAGGTTATCATGTCCTAGGATACCTGGTTGACCTGGCCTAGTTGTCTTCCTGGACTAATTGATTATCTTCTTGACATGTATTTATTGTCTTATTGACATGTCAAGGGATTTTTGGACATACCTATTTGTATTGGGAACATGTACAAAGATAATCATATGATCCAGTTGACCTTTCAGAAGGATGCTGCATAATCTGGATGGCACATCTGAGATCTATCACATGACCAAGGCTGATTTGTCCAAAGGACTTCAAAAGACTTGTATGACTTGTCCTGGAGTCCATCACAT
This sequence comes from Viscum album, assembly GCA_963277665.1. Lineage (NCBI taxonomy): Eukaryota > Viridiplantae > Streptophyta > Magnoliopsida > Santalales > Viscaceae > Viscum > Viscum album. The sequence continues at coordinate 1,888,131,464 of OY728127.1, read as the reverse complement.
GATCTTGGATAAAATTATTGGAGGCCATCACATGATATAGATGGTTTTTCCTAGTTTCATCACAAAAGTAGGACAACATGCCCGAAGGACGTCATGAGATATGGTTGTCTTGTCTAGAGGACACCATGAGAACCATTTGACATGCCTCAGTGTCATCAAAAGACTCTTCTAACATGAATTGTTGCTATCATATTATTTTTGAGACATTTCTAGAGGACATCGCAAGTCCTGGATGGAGATCCCAAAGGTTTTTGAAAGACTTTGGTGGCATGCCTTTGGGTTCCATATAACTTGCTCTGACACGTCTAGGGGACCTCACATGATCCAAATAGTTTACCAAGGGAGTGTATTATGGTCTAAGAGACCTGTCATGATACAATTTCATGACCTGGGTGGTTTATTAGAAGCTCATGAGTATCATCATATGTATTCATTTCCTAATTCTCCAATCATTTTAGTCTTTATTCTAGAATTTTTATTTCATGTGTACCTTAGATTTGTTCAGTGTTAGCTTGTTTAGGTCTCGTTAATTTAGAAGATATGTGGTATTTACTTCACATAATCTGTATGAAATTCCATAATTCCATCACATGATCTCAAGTTATCATCCAAAATGACTATTCATGCCTCACGATCCATTAGGTTATTCCCTAGGTCTTTAAGAAGTAGAATACCTTGTGATCGTGAGATTGGACACTCAAGAGAAATTTTCTCTGATACCTGGGTGTTCCAATGCGTGGATCCAAGGATGCATTTTTTATGGTGGTTGGGGGATATATAGGCCTCTCTACCCCAATTATACACCTCTTTGCATAGAAATTATCTCACAAATCCAAGCTGGAGTCGATAAAGATATTTGATGTTACGTGCTTCGGGAGACCCCATCACAGGTTATCAAGGGGGTGTCATGTGATTTTCAATACCTGCAAGACCATCACATCAAAGCCCCATTTATTGTATTTTGAGTAATCAAAGGGGACTTTACTAATAATTTTGACATTACAAGGTTATTTTACAAGGTTATTAATACATTTATAGGGGCCTTTGTAAGATCAAAACGCCTGTTGAAAGGATTTTGTGTGATCTGAGATGACATGTCCTTACTTCTAGGAGATAGAGGTAGCTTTCTTGGGGATTTTGTGAGACCAATATAACATTACAAGGGGTATTTTTAGGATCAATGGTGATCATCCAGGGTGTATGACCCCATTCTCATAATATTAGTGTATCTTCCCCTTGTAAGAATCACTCATCATTTCCCTTTTTATTTCCGTGTTTATTTTTCACGGGTTGGAGATCTCACAATTTTTCACGAGTGTTGTAGAAGACAAAAAATCTCCCCATCGGTGATGTGTTTCATGACCAAAAAATTCTCATGTGATGATGTGTGAGAATTCTTATTTTTTTATCTTTATATTTGGAATGGGAGCACTAGACCGTCTGTTCATGTCTGAAAACCTTTATGTGACAGGGGTGACATGTATGCGGGCTCTTGCACAACAAGGCGAACATGACACCAAGACTTCTTCAGTGTCTGGAAAACCACATGGGTTCATCAGATGAATATTATTACTACTAAATTCTTACTCATTTTTTATATTTCCTCCTTATTTTCAAGGAATTTTGGATGTCTTGTTAGGCATCTATTGACTGACAAGTCGCGTGACTTGGGGGGAGCTTATCTGGCTACTGTTGCATGATCAGCGAGTGTCTTAGGTGCCTTTATGAAAGAATAAGGACTCATCAAATGAGATCCATGTGATCTCTTTCAAGGCATTCTCTACGCATGATATGCATGATCCTAGAGGAAAACATGATCTGTGTGATCTTGGACACCTTTTTCTTTATTTACTTTATAGGGAAAATAATACCCATATTCATGTTTTTTCCTTGTCGATTTGTTGGTGCTCATTTGGTGGGTGTAAACTTTAAAAAACCGGTTCTTATTTTATTTATGGATATTTTTTCCATTAATTATCAGTTTAATTTCTTAAATATTGCATAATGTGAGTTCCCGTTGAGGTTATGGAGGAATATAGGGTGTCTGGGGCTGGTACGGAGCCTAAAACCCAAGGTTTGGGTGTTTAAATCCTGGTGAATAGTTAGTGAAAACCATGTGGGGTAGGCCACATGGTTTTACTAAACCATGTGAGGTTGGACATAAGGGTGATAGAGGTCGCACAATTTGGGTAAACCATACAAGAGGAGTCGCACAACTATGCGGTGGGTTGGTATGCAGTTTTTAGCATATTTTGACAGAGGGGTTCAACGCAGTTTGTGAATGGTTTATAAAACGTTTGGAATAATCGTTCAATATAACCCAGACCTACAAGTTGCCATGAATTATTTTGGAAAGGTTTTTCAAAATATGTGGGTAAACCGTTCGGCCCTATAATTTTAATAATTTTTAAATTTTTAAATTTAGTTAAAATTATTTAAAACCTAACGTTGGTTTCTTTTGACTCAACACATAGAAAGGGAGACCTCCCTCTTGAGCTCTCCTCTTCCAAAAGTAGTTTTTTAGATATACTCTATATCCGAAATCTAATTAAAGTGTGGTTCATCTCCTTGGATCCATAATAGTAAGTCCTTATTTCCTTTTTGATCTTATTCTATTCTTCTGGGAATCGGTTGTGCTATTTGGATTTAGGCTTATATGCCCAAATTTATCATTATTCATATGTTATTCATATTTATTCCAAACTATGATGAATTAGATCCTGATAGTGGATGGGATATATATCATAGACCTAAGGTAGGTGGTCATGTTCTTTTGGTTAAAAGTCACCTCATTTATATATGTCGAGGTGTTGCGCGCCCAATTTTCAGGTGTCTCTAAAAATGAAATTGGACCCTATTATTGCTTATCATGTTTTAGGTAATTTAATATGCATTTTTATGCATGTTATAGGTTTTATACCTTTAATAGGGACCATCCCATGAGTGAGTTTCCTTGAATGACCTATTTTTTCCATTTTTTCCTTAGACACCCTTGAGGTGTGCCTTTATCCCCTTCATGGGTTGTTAAAAATGGAATTTTGTTATAAATGGAATTTTAATGTTGTTAAATTGTAATTGAACTGGTTAAAGGGTAGGAGATGATTGAATTTCCCCTTGACCCATATATAACATTGCTTGTCTAAGAATTCTTGTCTTGAATTGACTTTCCCATGTGAGAAAATTGGAGGCTATGAATTGAATTGATGTAATTGGATTGAATTGCTCTATCTATTGATTCACCCACATGAAATATATGATAATTAATCCCTTTGGTATATTTTTAGGCTTGTTAGGATTGTTAGGATTATTATACTAAAAATGCCCATGTGAGTATTCTAAGGCAATCCCTTGAGTTGGGACTTGTTTTGAAATTCCCTTAATAGGAATGAATTGCACCTTTTATTGATATCCCTTGTGATTTATGAAGATACCATGCTATGTGATAGGATTATTAAGCATGGTAATCTCATTATCAAGATATTACCATGTGATTAAATGAATGACCAAGCCGTTGAGGTTATTCCTTACTTGAGTCACCCATTAGAGGTGAGTTATACTTAATGCCTTTGGTTTTGACCTTGGCATGTTAATTAAGTTGTCTCAATGAAATGGAATCAATTAAATGATAAATAGCCTTGGATGATACTTGGATTGAAATTAGAATTCCATGGATGGACTCATGTGAATATTTTCCTTTATACCTTGAGTGATACATGGATTCACCTTATAATTCCACGGACGGACTCAATAGTTAAGGTGATATTTCCATGAGTGATACATGGATCCAAATGAGAGATTCCATGGACAGAGTCATTGAGACTGGACTTATATGATGAGTGATACTTGGAATCCAAATGGATTACCAAGGACATACTCAAAGGGAAATGATTATATGTTGTGAGTGATACTTGGTTCTTCCTTAGAAGACCACAAAGGACAAACTCATATCACATAGACTTTATACCATATCTAGAGAGATACATGGGTTCATGAGAGGTTCTCCATGGATGGGATCGTAGGGTGTTGGTTGAATACACCTGGAGTGATACATGAATTACAACTTTCGATGATAAGGATGGACTAAATTTCAAAATGAATAAATTATTGAAAATAAATGACTTACGATGCACCTCCAAGCGAGAGAAAATTCTTGGATTCAGTCTTGACTTGTATTATTTAGATGAACTTCTAAGGAATTAGTTATGCTACCAGCTATAGGGGGATTTCAGGATTGAGATAGATCTCGAGACTTATAAATTTCAATGTAATTGAAATAGAAAATGAATGTAAATGAAAACCAATTCATGTAGTTTGTTTACTTTTGAGTTCTTCCTTGGATACTACTTTTATTATTACACACTGCCTGTTATATATATTCACTGACTGATTGGAACAAACCTCAGGTGGTTTCCTACAAGGATTTAGTCTCACACCCTATTCGGGTCACCTTTTGAACCTAAACAGAGTATATGATTGTAGGAAATGATAAGGGAAAGCACCCTCCTACAGGTACATGATATGTATCTTAGGAGTATGAGAGTATGGGACCAAGCTGGGGCTTGCAATACTACTTAGATTATTTTTTCCTTTTTTTAATTCTTTCATATGGATTGTACATTTTCCTTGTATTTATGTTTTGGTTGTTTTATTAGAAACATGTGACATGTATTATCATCCTTTATATGACATGACTTCTGGATTATTTATACTATCAGTCTTCCACTATTAAATTTTTTTATATGGTTTATTGCTTCTTCTACTTGTATCTGTTATTGATATTTGTTGTGATACACTCTAGTAATGAGGGAACGGTCTCTCAATACACACACCTAGGACCTCTCTACTAGTTGGAAGTCTCTGGAATTTGGGGAGATGTGATTTAGGTCATGTGACCCACCGGGCTTGGGGCACCGTTTAGTGGAATCCGGGTCCAGGACGTTACAAAGTGGTATTAAATGTTTCTTTTTTGGTTGAATTACTATTTGGAGATAATAAGAAAGGGATAGGAAGGAATAGTGATTTGGTAATGATCTATTCATGGGTGTAGCTAACCTGCGTATAAGAAAAAACCAAATTTTCTCAAATTGAATTTCTATTTTTTAGATTTTGGAATTTTATAGTGGAGTTGATTCCACCATTAGGTGAGGAACTTGTTTTATGTTGTTATTGTTGATATGATTTGGGGTTCTATTGTGTTTTAGCCTAATGAGATAAAGGTATTCCATCTCATGCATCATATAAAATCCTGCTAGATTTCAAATTCCATGAATTATTACATGCCATTTAGGATGCATTACTAATTGCATGATGTTGTAATAGGTGTTGTGGTATATATGCCTTCTGTTTTGTTAGGTATATTGTAATATGTTATGGTATGGAATAGATTTATGCCAATATTTGATCCATAATGAGTATGGTCCCTCTTGGATCATAATTTTATGGATCATGGTTCAACCTTAAAGTGAAAAGTGTTGTGATGTTCCATAGGTGGATTCCATGCTTTGATTCATGGGGAGTATGGGCCCCCATGGATTGTAATTTGGAGTACAATTGGTTTAACCTTTTAACAGGGGATGTGATAAATATGAAATCAGCATCATTTCAATGAATTTGAATGTGATCTCAATTTAGAATGAGATAAATAAGAAAACAAGTGAAAATTAAATAGATTATAGTGGGGAACTTGACCGGACCAGACCTTGGTAGTGTCTCTCTCTTTTTACATGATATAATTGAAACCTAGACCTAACCCATGGGGAACACAGAGGGGTGTAATCTAATAGGAAGTCATGTACATGTACTATATTTGTTTCTATGATTTTGATCAGTGAACTCTTCAATGATCATGAACTGAGGCATGTGTTTTTCATTGTAGATTTATGCCACTATGATGACCTCTAGTTATAGGCAACGAGGGTGGTTATGATCACACTATGTAGGTGGTGGGCCATGGGATACCAGTGGATCCTCAAGTCATTCCAGTTGAGACACTAGTTTTTTGTACCAGACGCATGTGTTGAGGCATAGTTCTGTGAAAACTTTATGCAGTTCATGCAGACCGTTCAGGGAGCACCACAACCTACCTCGATTATGGAAGAGTTGACATGTGAGTTTTAGCTGCAGCATCCACCCACATTTTCTAGGGATGGTGAGACATAGGATATGGAGTCATGACTAGATTCCATGCTATCTATCTTCGACCACTTAGATACACCTCCTGATAGGAGGGTAAATCTCTCTATGTACATGCTGCATGATTTCACCAAGAGGTGGTGGGATGTTATCACCCAGAATGATCATTATCAAGATATGTCCTAGAGGGAGTTTCATATATCCTTCTATGACTATTTATATCCCAATATGTTTAGGGTTGATAGTGTCTAAGAGTTCTTTCATATGGAGCAGGGTGCTCTATCAGTTGTGGACTATTAACCCTATTTTTTTGAGGTCCATCACTTCACACCTATTTTGATGGGTGACGAGTTATCTAAAGCCAAGAGATTTGAGTATGGTATCAGATAAAACATATGATTGTAGGTAAATTTACTCCAGCAGACTACTGTATCTAGGATACTAAATCAAAAACTAATCACAGAGCATAACCTAAGGGAATCTGAAGGTATGAGATAGGGTGGCTTAACACCAAGATCTGGAACTGCATCGACCGGTAGTAGGAAGCATCATCTGGAGCTTCCACATGGTGATACTAGTAGTAAAAATATCTATTTAGGTATCCAACTGAGGTTCTACCAATGTGGTAGGCTGGGAAATATGAGACCATAGTGTTTGAGGGACCTAGTTGAGTATTGTTATTCTGGAAAGATAATCCATCTATAGGGCTTCTGCAGAATGTTTCCACTGGAATCTAGTGAGATAGGGTTTACACCGACTCCGCATTCAGAAGTAGGGTTAGCAACTTCTCACTAGATAGGGAGATGGGGTCTACAGTGACAATAGGGTGGATCTACTCAGGGTATCATAGGGATGTGGGCTATGTATATGTAGTGTAACAGACATGTCGAGAAGAGGATCCCAAACCTTCTACTATCATAGGAACTATTTTTATAGCCTCTATTTTAGCTTCAGCACTCTTTGATATAGGTTCTTTGCATAGCTTTATATTTGTGTCTAGTGTGGCGATCCTTTGGCTCTATGTTTATACTTATGATAGCATTATGATGCTAGACATTCCGTTAGGGATCAATACATAAGGTGTGCGTGAGTGTAAGGAGTTCCCCCTTGAGTTTGGTGGGTGTCACTTTGTATGAGACTTTTACGTTCTCGAGATGGCAGGCTTTGATGTCATTCTCAGGATGGACTGGTTGGTTCCTTTTCATGATTTCATAGATTTCTATCACCATAGGCTGATATTTACAACACCAGAGGGTGGAGAGTTCATTCACAGGGGTGAATGGAATGTCTAGGAAAGTCGATATTGACCTAAGAATCATGGGCAGGGCAGAATGACATCCCAGATTGTAAGGTAATATCTAGATGATCAGGGGAAATGTCAGGATTATTTCCCTATAGTGTTTGATCATTTCAAGGATGTCTTCCCAGATGAATTCTTAGGATTACCTTTGGTAATAGAGGTATATTTCTCTATAAGGATAGTGATAGGAGTTGCACCAGTATCCATTCCTCCTAACATGATATCTATGATGGAGTTGTAAGAGCTCAAGAGGCATCTAGAGGATTTAGAGTAAAAGGGTTTCATCAAACCTAATACTTCTCTATGGGGTTTTATAGTCCTTTTTGTGAAAATTTTGTATGGAACCCTTAGGATATGTGTGGATTACCTGAAATTGAACCATTTTATGGTTAAGAACTGGTATTCTATATCATGGATAGATAACTTCTTCGACCATTTTCAAGGTGCTCAGGGCTTCTCGAATATTGATTTGAGATCTGGTTACCATCGGTGACATGTTAAACCATCACACATGCCTCAAATATACGTATGGAGTAGGTACAGTCTATATGAGTATTTGGTTATGTTTTTCGGTCTCCTGAACACACAATCGTTCTTCATGGAACTGATGAACCGAGTGTTCCTTCCTTACCACGATTTTTTTTGTGGGTTTCTCAGATGTTATCTTGGTGTATTATCACAATCGACATGACCATTCCAAAAATCTTGAGATCATTTTTAATACACTAAGAGAGCATTATTTATATGCTAAGATCACAAAGTACCACGTCTAGATGGATCAGATTCACTTTCTAAGTCATGTTATCTAATAGATAGGAGTATCATTGGACCTAGAGAAGGTGAGAGCGATAGATACTTAGGAGCAACCCAAGAATGTATTTGAGGTGTAGAGTTTCTTAGGGATAGCTAGATACTATAGGCATTTCATACAGGACTTCTCATGCTTAGCTGTATCATTGAAAGGATTGACTAAGAAGGGTGTGAAGTATGTATGGTCAGATTCCTACGATCCAACCTTTTTGGAGTTGAAAGGGAGATTAACTTCATCCTCAATATTGATTCTTCCATATCCAGGTAAGAGTTACACTACTTACTGTGATGCATCATGTATTAGTATAGGAGTAGTTCTTATGTAGGGGGGTCAAGTCTTCATGTAAAGGTCTCGACAATTGATGCCACATGAGATGAATTACCCAATACATGATCTCAAGTTTGCTATAGTTGTTCACACATTGAGTTGTTATAGACATTACTTACTGGAGGAGCGTTTTTTGGTGTATGAAGACCACAAAATCCTCAAGTATATATTTACACAGCATGATATAAACCTAAGGTATTTAAGTTGGGTTGAGTATCTACAATATTTTGACTTCAAGATTTTCTAAACACTTGGTAATGGAAATGCAGTTGGTGATGCACTAAGCAGGAGAACATAGATACAGGCACCGCAATAGGCTAGTAGTTAGTGGAAGCTTGTGGATTTGTTCTCTGAGATGCACTTGGAGGTGCATGATAGTCAGAGGAATACATTCCATTCATCCTTAACTATGACCTCTTCATTACTTAACAGAGTGATAATGAGGTAGTTATCATATTTCGAAGGCCTAGTTATATGGGAGAGTGTGGTAGGTGAGGACCCTCCTTCTAGTTAGACCGTAGGCATGGATGAGATCTTATAAGTACATGGTCGCATGTGGATACCTTTAGACATGAATGAAGAGCTGATGTAGGATTTTCATGCTTTATCTTGGGCATTGAATCCTAGTGTCACAAATATTTATCGAGACTTAAATCTTTAGTATTGGTGGTAGGGCATGAAAAGAGATGTAGCTGGTTTTGTTATGAGATTTCCACCTGTTAGTAGGGGAAGGAAGAACACCATCAACCAGCTGGACTTTTATAGCAGCTAACCATTCCCTAGTGTAAATATAATTACATCATAATGGTTTTTTTCAAAGATTTACCGAAGTCACATCAAGGTATGAGGTTTTATGCTTTATTGTTGATAGGATGATGAAGGTATCTCATTTACTTCCAATCAAAGAAACCTTCAGTGTTGATGATCTTATGAGGTTATACATCTGTGATATTGTATGAATGCATGGGGTCCCAAATTCTATCATTTTAGATAGGGATGTCTGGTTTACTTCTTGATTATCACATGAGATATAGAGGGTACTGGGTACTCAGGAGCATTTGAGCACGACATATCATCCCCAGACAAATGGACAGTCAAAGCGTATGATTCGGGTGCTTGAGGACATGTTGCAGACATGCGTTATGGATTTTGGGGGATCTTGGGAGGGGCATATACCCCTGGTTGATTTCATCGACAACAATAGATTTTAGGATACTATTCATATGGTGCCATATGAGGCTTTATATGGTAGGTCGTTCCAATCACCCATGTGTTGGCTGGAGGTAGGAGAGAAACCTATGTTGGGACCTTGTCTTGTCTTGGAGACCATAGAATAGGTTCAGTTGATTCAGAATTGGATGGATACTATGAAGTCATGTCAGAAATCATACAACGATCACCGCAGGTGACCTCTAGAGTTTGAGGTCGAGGATCGGGTTTTCCTACATGTTTCACTGAGGGTGGGACATAAGAGGATCAGAAGACAAGGTAATATTTCATTGAGATACATTGGGCCATTCAAGATTTTGGAGAGGGTCAGTCCAGTAGCGTATCGGTTGTAGTAACCTCATAAGTACTTGGATATGCACAATGTCCTCCATGTTTCTCATCTTTGATGCTACTATTCAGACTTGTCTCATTCTTTTCATCCTCAGGAGTTTGAGTTACAGTTAGATGCTTCCTTTAAGGAACATCTTATAAAAATTTTGGATTGTATCATGAAGGTTCTTCAAGGTTGATCTATTCCATTAGTATGGGTTCCATGGAAGCACGACCGAGTACAGGATGAAATTTGGGAGAGGGAGGTCGATGTATGTTCATAGTGGCTGGATTTATTCTCATATTATACTTCACCACCCTTAGAAGGGAAATTTGGGGATGAATATCTTTAAGGGGAGAAGTTCATAAGAACTCGGTTCTTCTTTGAGGTACAGATCTTTATTTTTTCATCAATTATTAGTTTAATTGCTTAAATATGGCCTAATGTGAGTGCTCTTTGAGGTCATGGTGGTCTCTGGGGTTTCTAGGGCTCATCCAAAGCCTGTAACCTAAGGTTTGGGTGTTTTAAGCATGGAGTACGGTTAGTGAAAACCATGTGAGGCTGGACATAAGGGTGATTTAGGCTGAACATTTTGGGTAAACTATGCGAGGGGATCTCCATGGCTGTGTGGAAAGTCTGAAATTTTCAGAAAATGTTGACAGAGGGTTTGAGCATGGTTTATAAACCATACGGGGTAATCATGTGCTATTCCCTTGTCCTACAAGAAGTTGTGCATGGTTTCCACATGGTTTGTTAAACCATGTGGTTAAACCATGTGCCCTTGTAATTTTAAGAATTTTTTAAATTTTAAATTTAATTAAAATTATTTGAAACCTAAGGTTGGTTTCTTTTCAATAAACACACAGTAATGGACTCAAGTAGAATTCATTATATGTCATGAGTGATACTTAGGGATTTCTTAGAATACCACAAAGGATGGAATCATATGACATAGACTTTGTACCACATCTAGATTGATACATGGGTTCATGAGAGGTTCACCATGGATGGGCTCATAGGGTGTTGGTTGAATGAACCTAGAGTGATACTTAAATTACAACTTAGGGATTTCAAGGATGGACTTAGGTTTTAAAAGAATAAATGATTAAAAAGAAATGACTTATGCCGCACATCCAATCCAAAGAACAATCTTGGAGTTGGTCTTGACTTGTATTGTTTAGATGACCTTCTGAGGCATGTTTTGTGCTACCAGCTATACAGGGGATGTCGGTCTTGAGCAGGATCTTGTGACTTATAAATTTAAATGTAATTGAAATGTTAAATGAGTGTAAATGAAAACCAGTTCATATAGGTTGTTTCTTTTGAGTTCTTCCCAACTTACTGCTTTTCTTATTACACACCACTTGCTATATATATTCACTTACTGATTGGAACAAATCTTGGGTGGTTTCTTACTAGGATTTAGTCTCACACCCTGTTTGGGTCACCTTTTGGACCCAAAAAGATTATATGATTGCATGAAATGATAAGGGAAATCACCCTCCTACAGGTACTTCATATATTGCTTATGAATAGGAGAGCATGGAACTAAGATGAGGCTTGAGTTTCTACTTGGATTCTTTTAGCCTTTTCGTACTTTTGTTATATGGATTGTGAATATGCCTTGTATTCATGTTTTGGCTATTTTATTAGAAACATATGACATGTATCATCATCATTCATATGAAATGACTCTTTTATTGTTTATACTATCAGTCTTCCACTATTAAATTCTGTTATATGGTTTACTACTTCCAATACTTGTATCTATTATTGATATCCTCTATGCTACACTCTGGTAATGAGGACGTAGTCTCCCCATAGACACACCTAGGAACTCACTAATAGTTGGTAGCCTCTGGAATTTGGGGAGATGCGGTTGAGGCCATGTGACCCACCGGGCTTGGGCCACCGTTCAATGGAATCTGGGTTTGGGATGTTACATCAACAAATGACCCGCTCGAGAGACATCCAAAGGGATAAAGGCTCAATTATGAGGAAATTAAATACCCTCATGATTCTTTTGGTGTGTTTCCAAAAGGGTTCTTGGGAAACACATGGTCTTCTAGGTGATGTTTGGTATTCCATGGAAGACACCATAAATAGGGGAACAAAGGGTGTCTTGTTTAGGAGCCTATGAGTTCCTAAACATCTAGAAAATCCCTAATTTCCATTTAAAACCATTATATAGTGTATTATTGGGGTAAATATTGTTATGATAAAGGATTGGGAGATCAATTCCTTCATGATTCATCATGACCACATCTTCTTTAAACCTTATATGACATTGTCCATGGGAAATATGGTTGATGACGACAGGGCCACCCTTGAGGATCGTGCCTATATGATGTCACTTCATGAGGGAATAATTTCCACTCAAATTGATGGGGTCCTCCTCTATGAATGGTATGCACCTTTCCAGTTTAGCTGTCAGTTCCTGTGTGTCTAGTCAAGATGTCCCTCATTCATGTTCGATCTAAGGAGAATCCAATGGTGGCTCACTAGTTTTGGATGATGTTTAGCAGAGAAGAGACATGGGATTAGATAAACCTTCATCCCTATGATACATAAATTGTTTTTTTATGTTATGATTATTTTTGGATCTGCTCATATCCAAATTTGAATTTAACCACACTAGTATGTGAATTTTCCAAACTACAACCAAATTCTATGGAAAATATGAGTCTAAGAAAACATTTGTCTTTGAGGTGACCAACCATATCATAAAAGACTTATAAATAAGGCATTTACCATTATTTTAAATGGTATTATAAGTTCCAACTGATATTTCTATAGAGAGTGTGATTCCAAAGAGTGAAGTCGTGTAAGCATTATTATTTACTATTGAATCTTGATAGTGGATGACTTGGATAATGTTGAAATCAGAGATTTAGCTCTGGGGAATATTATGCCAGGTATAATTACCATTTGAAGGATTTTCTGACATCACCCCCCCCCCCTTTGGGAATTATTTTTAAATACAAACATGAAGAAGTCAGGTCATTTATCCAAGACCTTGATGCAATGTTGGAAAGAATCAAGGGTTGGGTTTTTTATTCCATGTTGGTTCACCGAATAGTGGTTTGGGGCATGGTGTAAATTTTCATGGATTAATAGAGCTATCCCATTATAGAGGAAGTGGTAAGGATGAAATTTCAACCATGTTTAAAAGGAATTGGTTCCATTGAAACTATAATATCATCCTTTTTTGTTTTTCTTGATACAGTGGGAGACTATAGAAGACTATCCAACCCTACTGTCCCGTATATATTCTCCTAGGGATGCGACTGTTGTAGATGAATTTGGCAGTGATTGGGGGAATGATGATGAGGGATCCTTGGGTAAACTGGCCCAAATGAGGGTGGATTTTTTTTTGAAGAAATGACGATGGATCCATCACCTTCTGGGGGCTTTCCCTAGAAGGGAAGGGTGAAGGGAAGAACTTTGAATTGTAAGAGTCATATTCTATAGAATCCTCAAGTAAGTGTGGAATTTCACTCTTCTATTATTTTGGATTATTCTGGTACCATATCCTGATTTTTCAAAAATGTACAGGCCCCTACAAATACCTCTTAGATGAGAATGTATCCACACTTGAGGATACAAGCGAGCATTAATTTTCTTTATCATACCCTTCGCTATTGTGTCTAGCCCATCAAGAAGCAGATATGGTTGAGGTTTGAACTCAGTCGTGCCTATTTCCTACTGCAAAAAATTCATTGGTTGCACCACATGATTCCACGCAGGCATATTTTCTTTTGGAGGAGACTGAAATAGTTAGTTATTCCACTACTAAGTTTTCTATGATGGAAGCAAGTTTTGGAGAAGGTGAATTATTTTTCATAAACTAGACACTTTTTTCATTTTGTTTCATGTCACCTAATATTATTCTTTGCTCCTAAATCCCTCAAGGGTGGTTACTGAAACACATCTTCAGGGAAAGAAACAAAAGTTCCATTAAGACACTCGTCACAAGTGGGTGTTTCCTATTCACCTGAGGATGGGGTCGAGGAAATAGATGTTTCCAGTGATGCAACCAAGAAAAGTATTTTTCTAAAAAATTCGCATATATTAGTTATTTAGTGATGTAATATAATTTATCATGTTTCTGATAAACCCATGTTCCCCTTTTTGTAATGTCTTCACCGAAAATTTTAGAGGTTTCATTCCCTTCTCTCTTGGGGATTTCTCTGACTGAGTCGGCCAATGTAGAGGTCAGATCCCTTTATACTTCATCAAAGACCATGAGCATGACTCCTTATATTAGATACTGGGTCCCAGAATATATTCCTATTTCTAGGATAGACTTATATCAAGGCCTGGGGTCTGTATCATTCTACCGGTCAATGTGGAAAAAATATAGAGGGATATCTAGAACTTAGTTCTAGAGACCCCTATAGAAAGGTTGAAGGACTAGCTAGGTCACATTTTATTTATATTTACCACCCTTTTCTTTAAGGGTTTTGATTATACCACCCTTCATGCCTAGGAGAATGAGGTGATATCCATGATAGAGGATAATAGGGCCCTTTAATTGAGGTTTTCAACCACTGAGGCTTCCTCTTCAGTAAACCAAAGTCAGGACAAGGCTTTAATTGAATCTTCACGGTTTGTGGTGGATGCACCAAATCATCAGGATGTGTTCAGCAATGGGAAGGATGAAATTGACTATATCCTGTCTTTAATTGGTCTTCTTCAAGAAGATTTATCCTAGATAAATTATGCACTTCAGATATCTAAGAAAACTATACTGGAGAAACAGGGACTCCTTGACATGGTGGAGAAGGACAGACTTATTTTCCTTTCTATGGTGGAGTAGTTGTAGTAGATTTTGGAGGCATAAACTGAATCTTTTGATAAATTACACAAATATTTTTCCTACCTATAGTAGATTTTTGTAGATATCAAAGAGTATTCTAAACACATACTATGATGGAATTTCAATTTTAAAAATTTCTTTAGCTTGTTTATTCATGCAAGATATTCTGATATGTGTAGATTCATCCTTTTGTATTCTATCGATGAATGAATTTGTCAAAATTTATATGTTTTTTCCATTTTTATTTCATTAATTATGTTCATGAAATTTCTTTGATCTGATGTTTCTTGAATCATCATAAATACCCATCATTTTCATAATATCATGTGAACCTGAATGTTTGGATTTTAATGTTTAAATAAAAATAGATTCTCTTCAAGAAATGATCATGAATTCCCACTAAATTGAGATTCCTCATTGATGTATCTACTCCAATTATCTTGAGATTACCTGATTCACAAAAAGAAAAATCTGGTAGAATATATATGTCCTAGAGGGAGGGTGCTCTATCTTTTTCTGAATTTAATAGACTTGGTGATCATAGAGACCTTCCATCACTGCAGTTTAACGTATTTTAGATCAGAACTTCTATTGTTGTAGTTTAAGGTCTTTTAGATTAGACCTTTTATCACTGTAGTTTAGGTTCTTTTAGTTAGGACCTTCTTTTTTGTAGTTTATGGTATTTTAGTTCAGACCTTCATTTGTTTTAGTTTAGATTATTTTATATTGGACCTTCATAATACATAAAGTTTTAAATTCTTGATGCTGGGACTTGATTGATGATTATGGAATATGGGGAAAACATTAAAAGGATATCCCAAATCTCCCTAGGACATTGAGTTCCTCTTTGGTGTTGTCAAGGATCGTGAGGATTAAATATCCTTTCCTGTATTAAGGACATGCCTCTAGTTGGTCGGTCAAAGCCCTTATGCATTGATATCATGGTCAAACAGAGGTGTATCCACTATTTTCCAAGGGTCATGGAAGTTTTATGGGGGTAATATTGGTTGAGATAAAAATACAAGGGATTCTAGGTGCCCCTGAAAATTTGAAATGTGGGTGATGTAAGTTATAAACCAAAATTTTGATTTGATGAATATGGGATGGGATAGAAATTATGGGAATAAACCATAACACCCTAAGGTGCTTATTTCTTCCATGGTTTTACTGAGGATCATATGGATTGGGGTTCCTTTCCTGCAAGGAGTATATTCCTTTAGTTGGTAGGTCAAATCCCTTATTCATCTAAGCCATGTTCAAGAAAAGATGATCTCTACTCCTTTCCAAGGGCCATGAGAGATTTGAAAAGACTCAAACATCCAAATGATGAGGTTTTATATGGAAATAAATTCTATAAAGAAAGGTTTTTGGCACCCTAGGGTAGTTCAACTCTTTAATTTTAAAGATCAATCCCTACGCCCTATGGTTTTGAATCATGGGTTGTGGGTAATCAAAGGTTTTTGAAAGGGAGTTTCACATTATTGCATTGAGAAAGGGTGAAAAACATGATGATGTAACATCGAGGATGAAAAATATTCTTTAATAGTTTGGTTATGGGGATTGTAAATAATGGTCCAAAGTTCTTGGGTTATGAGGATGATATGGTACAATTGTTCTAGGAATGACCTAGAACGTGCTAAGGTGCTAAGTTCTATCATGGTGACATCAGGGATCATAAGGATCATAAATACCTTTTTGTAAAGTGACTCTTTTGCTTCAAGAAAATAGGATCATGTAAAGGATCCATAATTATGCATGCATAGTCAAATAAAGGGTCCCCTGAAGCTAGGTATATTTTACAAAGGGCCATGAAATATTTGTGGTGATCTGAGATGATCAAATCATGAAGTGTGAATTTTTGAAAATGTAATATTCAAGGAGGGTTCGAGCACCCTAAAAGTTTTGTCTCCGCCTTGTGAACACATTATCATGGTGATGAGACATGGAAAACCATTACTCACTCTTTCCTAGATTGGGGAGTCCAAAAAGTATGAATCTCTTTTTACTAGGGCAATAAGGACCTTATGAGATTTATGGCTCAATTATTTACTCCCTAACTTTTTCCTAAATTCTAGAGATGAAGAGTTTATTGAGAGAAGACTTAAAATTTTCTCAATCCACCCTTTATGGTTTTTCAACCTGACAAGTTTTTTGTATCTTTCAATTGTAGTTTATGGTCTTTTGATTTAGACCATCAAAAGGCTAGAGTTTAAGGTCATACAGCTTTGACTAAAGTGCGGGTAGTTTAAGGTCATGACACATATGGAACTAATATGAGGGGAATGTTATACAATATCCCAATTAGGATACCAAGGGTTAAGAGTTATCCAATATCTTTCTGAGCAAAAGATGAAAATGTTATAAATCATGGCTCAATATTCTCAGGTCATGTGTAATGATTTGAGAAAATAATGTTAGGAATGGACCAAAACACACTAAGGTGTTGAGTTCTACTGTGGTGATGTCAAGGCTCAGAACGATCAAAAATCCCTTTTTCCAAAGTAACTCATTTGGTTGACGACCATAGGTGCATATTAAGGAGCCACAGACATACATGCATAGTCAAACAAAGGGTCCCTTGAATCCAAGTATCTTTTTTCAGGGGTTGTGGAAGGTTTTTGGAAACCTTAGGTTCTCAAGACATTAAGTGTGATTTATGGGATGAGGGGATTAAAGATGAAAAAAGAAACCCATACTCTTGTTGACCGGGGTTAGGATCTTGTGTTCCTTGGATAAGGGATGATAATGGGTGATGGTATGTACAATTTAACATTACGTAGTGGGGATGTATTTTTCATGAAGTTTTAATATCATGCAGCCATGAAATTTTTCTTGTAGTTTATTATCATACGGTGAGGACATATTTGTTTCCTTATAGTTTAATGTCATGCAATAAAGATGTGAGAACCAACATGAAAATTATGTGCAAGATTTATAATATGCACAAGAAATAAATACATAGATCTGACTCATACATTTTTATGAATCGACCCTTGTGAAGTTAGTGGTGCATTGTTTTCATTGGTTGTTGTAGCTAGACCTAGGATTGGAGATCCAAGAATCACTATGTATCCTATAATGATAAGAATCATGCCACATATTGTTCTTGATAAATAGTGCATTTTAAATTCATGTAGTAAGGAAGTGGGATTTCGGATGTGAATATGAGATATTGTGACTGGTCATGACAATAAAGGTCTTAGCATCACTATATATCCTTTGGTGGTAGGAATCAAGTCATGCATAGTTCTTGAGTGGGAAACGCTCTACATAAGTATGACCCATATGTAGAGAGGGAAATTTCTCCCATTGAGTATTGTACTTGGGGTCAATATTAGAGATCTATGCATCACTATGTATCCTGTAATGACAGGAATCAATCCACACATAGTTCTGGAAACCCATTCAGTTTAATGTTGTATGGAATTGAAATAAGTTGTGTAGTTTAATGCCTTTTGGTAATAACATGTGGTGTGCCTTTTAAGGTCTTTTATTCAGGACCATGATAACCCTATCATGAGCTGATATACCTTGATCATGTGGGGAATCCCTTACCAAAATTCCTAATGTCACATGAGCTATGATCATTGTGAGAAACAAGTAATGGAAAAGTTTCCTTATGACATGGAGGAAATTAGAGAAAGGACAGCAGAATTTTTTATAAATGGGTGGCTAGGCCAAGATATAGGATCTAGGATTCCTTACTCATCTCATTTAAATGATAATCAAGTTTTACGTTTTTATGGAAACCCATGTAGTTTAATATCATATGCAATGGACATCAACTATGTAGTTTAATGTCTTGTGGTAAGGATATAGGTGACTCTACATAAAAGAAGATGAATGTTGGAGATTTGGGAAGTTTTACATCATGTGGAAAGGACATCTTCCATGTAGTTTAAAATCATGTTGTAAGGATGAGGGTCACCCGATGTAGAATAAAATGAATATTAAGGTTGGCCCCAAGAATAGAGGTATGGGTGTCACTAAGTATCACGTGATGACAGGAATGAAGTGACACATAGTTCTTGGAAAAAGAAATTCCTTATGTGGATCTAACTCTAACATAGGGAATGGGGCATTTCATCTTTATTTCACACATATATAGCTAATTTATGGGTAATTTTCAATGAGACTATTAATTCCATGTAGTTTAATGTCATGTGGTGAAGACATATTCTATTTAGTTTTAACATCATGAAGTAAGTACGTAAGATGTTTTTCGGTTTAAAGTCTTGCTACTAGGACCAGCTCCATAAAGTTTAACATCATTTGGTTAGGATGAGAAATGATGTACATATTAATGTCTTGCTTCTAGGACCTATTCCCTTTAGTTTATCATCATGTGTTCAGGATGAGAGACACTTGATGGAATCCTTGAAAAGTACTTCTTAAGAAACCTCAGATTGGTGGGGGTGTGACATGATCCCCGTCTATTATGTCCAATGAGTAAGCTTCATTGTGATAGAACTTATGTATGATGTAAGGACCTTCCCATTTGGGTTCCATGTTCCGTGGATTCTTTCCTAGTATCATTGGGGTTCTGAGAACCAATGCCAGTTCTCCTTGGAAGAATGAATGGGGTTGAACCCTTTTTTTAAAGTCTCGTGTGATTCGATTTTTATGGTCTTTGAAGTTTTGTAATGTACACAACCTATTCTCATCAATCTTCTCCAATTCATTCAGATTATGTTGTGATTTCTCATCATCATAGAGTTTTCCAAAAATGGTTTTTCAAAGTTAAGGTAGCTATACTTCTATGGGTAACACTGCCCCGGTCCCATACACCAATGAATACTGTGTTTTATGTATAGTAGTATGCGTGGTGGTACGATTGGACTATTAAACATGGAGGATCTTGTCTAACCAGGAATTATTTTCCTTATTCACCATCTTTTGGAGTATATTTGATAAAGTCTTATTGAATTACTTTATCTATCAATTTTACACTACATGATAGAGAGATGATTGATTGGACTCGATGTGGTGATCCTGGTATAATTTATTCAACTCTGTAGAACAAAATTTGGTTCCATGGTATGTCATTATTGTGTGAGGGATTCTAAACCTAGTGATGATATGGGACTTTTTAAGTTGATAATGTTCTTATTCCTAACTTCTTTGAGAGTTATTTCCTTATCCCGTTTGGATAATAATTTGGTATCAGTAATGATATACTTCAACTTCTTATCTGTGAGTGGGGGATATGGCCCTACAACATCTGTTCCCCATATAGTGAGTGGAGAAGAATATTTAGATATATTTAGAAATTTCATGGGGTGATGGATGAAGTTTTCATAAATTTTTCATGCATGGAATTTCTTGGTGAATTCCACATAGTAATATATAATTTTTTTCCGGTAATAACCCAGCCTCTTGGTTTAGTGAGAGAGCCCAATTCCAAACCGAGGAGTTTCATAGAAACCTATGTGTACTTATTTAATGATAATAAAGATATATCCTTATAATATTCATTTGATAATGATTAAATTGAAGCCTTGGTTGTAGAATGATTTCTACTCATTTGGACCATCACGTAGGGTAAAGTCCATGTCTCATCGTTAGATCTGTTCCTTTGCATCTTGATCTGTCAGGAGAGTCCCATTTTATAGATAACCAATTTTAGGATCCATCCATCCAGAAGTGGATATAGTTTCATCAATCTCCAGGTCAGTTCTAAACAAATTTATTTCTTCCCCATATTAAATGATGATTGATGTGACCATTTTGTGGTGTGTGATACAAAATATTACTTCCTCCTGATCAAGGTTGGCCAAGGTTGTCCATGTATTATCCAATACATTAACATGATATTTTTTTATCAGGGAACATGATGAAATGTGGGATCAAAAGGAAACTCTTTCATTACTCCCCTAATGTAGCCATTGAGAAGGGTAGTTCTTCCTTTTTATAGAATATTCTCCAAAAATATTCTTTATCACTATCTCTGAATCCCCTTTGATGTTTAGGTAGCCTATTTGAATCTGTAATGCTAATTACAAGCCATTAATGAGGGATTGGTATTTAGCCTCATTATTTTCACAGCCTTCAGATTGTGAGAAAGAGTAAGGAAATTTTTCTTCATTTGAAGAAACAAATACAACACCTAATCCAACCCGATTGAGTTTCACTTTTTCTATTATATTTCCAATAGGACTCTGGGAGGTTCCATGAAAATAAATCTCCCATGTATGGGGAGTTACATGGGCATAGAAAACCTCCTCATCTGGAAATTTGGTTTCTACTGGTGTGTTTTCCAGACAAAGATGTGTTGTGAGGAAATCATACAGGGTCTCCCCTTTCACTAACTTCTATGACACAAACTGAATTTCATATTATTGTAGATTGACCTCCCATCAAGAAAAATTACCAATCAGTATTGGATGACCAAGAATTTACTTGAGTGAGTCAATATGAGAGACTATTTGGACGTCATGGTGCTAAAAGTAATGCATCTTCTTTTTCACTACAAATACAAGTGTGAGTTAGCTCTTATCGACATTAGAGTATCAAGTATCCGTACCTAGAATCATTTGTATAAGGTAATAGAGACATTTATCATGACCAAATCATTGTTTTGTGCGATAAGGTCACCCAGTAAGCATTCTATGGTGGTTATATATAAGATGAGTGACTTTCCTTCCACCGATGGCATCAGGAATAGTGGGGTAGAAAGTACTACTTGAGACTATCAAAGGATTCATGGTAGTCTCCATCCCATTTATAAATGATTCCCTTTTTCATTATGTTTCTAAAGGGGAGAAATTTTCCATCCAATTTAGCTATGAAACTCTAAATGTAAACAAGGTTCCCATGGACCCCCCTCAGTTATTTTAGATTTTGAGGGGTGACATTTCTAAGATAGAACTAGTATTTTCTAGATCGAACTCTATTCCATGTTGTCATACCACAAAGCCAAGTAAATTCTCGGATGTTACCCCAAAAGTTCATTTTAATTGGATTCATCTACAGACTATGTTCTCACAACTCATCGAAGACTATTTTAAGATCTGTGAAGTTATAACATCGCTATCAGGATTTGACCACAAGGTCATTGACATAAAATTCAGTTATTTTACCTAATAAATGAATAAATATATGATTCATGTCACATTGATAGGTGGAAGCAACGTTATTTAATCCAAAGGTCATAACCTGATTGAAAAATATCCCCTGGGTTTCTATGAAGGCAATTGATTCATCATTTTCAGGGGATATCTTTATCTGATTATACCCTGAATACCCATCCATGAAAGAAATGTATTGTATGCCATAAGTTTAATTTATTAATATTATATTATAAAAAATAGTAATTAGTCCTTTGGGAAATGTTGATTAAGGTGTAACACCCCAAAAATTCTAAGAGAGTAAAATTTTATTCGATAGTGTGTAAGGCACGCAACACCAAACGTAGAAACGAATATAACCTCTCAAAACTTTATAATATATTTAATATTTAAAATAAAATTAATATATTCTATATCTTTAAATGAATTAAATACTTATTTATCTTTTGTTTTATGCAACAAATACTTTCTCTGATATATTTTTCTACATGGAAAACCGAGATTTACCGAATAATAATATATTATTAAAATATTTTTACTTAATATCATAAGATATAACCTAGAGGTTAAATTAGAGGATATAAATAGTATTAAATAACATATGAAAATATATTTCCTATAAAAATATAACATGGATTCATTGGATACCAATTAATTAGAAATGAAAATATAGAAACCAATTGAATATAATGGAATTTTTTTATTTGTATGCCCCCAAAGGCATTCTGCCTTAATATATTAAATTAATTATAATTAGTGAATTATATTAAGTAAATATATATGTTATATAATAAATAAAATATTTTTTATATTCATCTAATGCATTTTATAGGTATAATATGAGAATAAACCGAATTTCATACATAAAAACCTATATTTTTATCGATATTTTTACCACCTTTTAATGAAAAGCCTATTTTAAATCCAATTTTTAGAACGTTTATAAATTTTATATGTCAAAATAAACTTCATTTTTTGAAATAGTCATGTAAAAATTAGCTTATGGTGATTTTTTTTGTATTTTTCTATGAAGTTTTATTTTTTGATGAATAGTAAAAAATACTAAATTTTAATTCAAAACTGCTTTTTAATTTAATTTATTGAAAAGGATGAATTATATTTTTGATTAGTTATAATGTTTAATTATATCAATTTTATATAAATTAATCCAATTTAGTTCCCTAGAATTTAATTTTACTATGAAATTGGATATAAAAAGCCTCTCAAACTTTTGAATATTTTTACTTCAAAACTCGCATTGTCCTCCCATCCGTGGGATTAATTTTAAATTAATTACTACCACTTATGTGATTGGAAATTAGAAAAATGGATTTAATATTTGTAATTATAATAATTTATAATTTATAATATGGTCAAAAAATTTTTTTACCAAAATGATTAATGAAAGTGATTAAAAATAATTACAATGATTAAGAGAAAAATTAGCTTAAAAGGGGACTAAACCTTAAACTTAAGGGCCAAAATGGCCAAGAAACTTATCTAGAAGAAATTTTATGGAAATATTTATACCATATAGTCTATTTTATCTAATTTTTACCATTATTGGATCCACTTGACATGGGAAAAAATGGGTGGAATTCCCTTTTCAAAAAATTACAAGAATGCAACTCCTCAACTATAAAAAGACACTCACCCATAACATTTATTCACGCCTATAAAGCCATTTTTCTCACCCAAAATATGCCTAAATAAAATAACCACATACATCCCAAAATTATATAATCATAAATTTGGGAATAAATCCATCAAAGGAAGTAATTTTGTAAAAACCTAAAGGATTTACCCTAAAATGAGGTGACATTCTTCAACGATCACATTCATTTTATGTCCTTCTCTACACACTAAATTATTCTTATTAAATGATTATATAATAAAATATTTATCCTAAATATACTTATATTTTATTATTATAAGGGTTATTTCATCACTTAAACACACTTCCATCTAATCAGTAACGAACCTATTATTTGTGTGTATGGAGGATTATCGCCTCGCAAAACGATTATTGTTTTTTTCCTTTACCACCTCTCATGGGTGGGAATTATGATTTAAAATATATTTATATATTATATATATGATATTTATGTTTTATTAATACTTATATAATTTTTATATAACACATAAATTCATTCTTTCCATTTTGTGTAAATACGATAACATCGTCTGTGGACGTGTGGACTACTGCCTCCTCAAAGCGATGTGATTCATTCATTCTATACATGGAATGTATTAGGTGGTGGTTTTAATAAAATAATGTTTTATATATAAATATTATAATATAATTATAATACAAAAACACACACACACACATGTATATATATATATATCACATACTTTTTAAATACAACAAAAGAAATGGAAGTATCGTTCATATGTACGTACAACCTACTGTCTCCATGAATGGTGCATTTCATTTATTATATATAAATATTATGGATTATTAGAAATAAATATATAATGGATATATATGATAATTAAATCATGGTTTAAAATAATTATATTATGAAATAATGATCTATGTAAGAAGAACAATAAGTAACAAGTCAAAACATACTCGAAAAACTAGGAAATTAACACCCGAAATAGTGAAAATAAGGAAAGATTGTTAACAAATGAGTAATAAGATATTATAATATTCTAATATATGATATTATTAATATTATTACGGTTATTTTATAATTTATTTTCATTATTAAAACTATTATACTGGAGGGATAAATGGTGTTCACTCGAAAGGAAACACATGGTAAGGGATTTTCATCTCACTTTTTACATCTATGAGATAAATGTCATATTCACCACTTACTTATTTTATGTGGTGTATCTACTACCCATTTTGATATATTATATCATGGTTTATTTTATATTCATGGTTTTCTTGAGTTTTAATTTGAATTATTTCTTCTAAGGGGATTTAAATTAAAATTTTCCAAGTAGTAGAGAATTTCATAACCTGCTTTTGTTTCATTGGGTTATATAACTTCCTCGTTATTGTTAATATTATATGGTTATGTGTGTAATAAATTTTTACTATATATTTTTGTATTTAAAATTTTATTATTTGGTTTTACATTTGACACACATAATATATTCATATACTAATTCTCACTTCAACATTATGGTCTTTTCAAGGGATTACTTCACAGTCTTATTTTGTTCGAGATTGTTTACACTTGAATTTTTATTTGGGAAAATTATTGGATAATGGTTTAATAAATCCTTTAATTTTATTATCTTCTGGATATTCATGAATTTTTCAAGTAATATAACTATTTTCCAACTCATTGTTGCAAAAAAAAATTAGAAATTTTTTTTACGAAAACCCGACTTCATTTCTCTCTTTAGTCAGAGAACATGTTTTCTTCTAAAAACCCAATTTTATAAAAAATATTCAAATTTTTTTTAACTTTTAAAAAATGATTTATTAAAGAAAATTTTACTCTTTTAGTCATTTATAAATTTTTTCTAAGGAATCTTCTTATCGTTTTCCTAATAAGGAACTTTTTATAACCTTTTATTGTACAAAAGGAATATTCTTTTTACCTTATATGGAATGTATGTGTTTACCCTCCATAATTTCTTAAAATATTACTTTGAAATCTTAAAAGGTTAATTTTTAAAGAATTTTTTTAAAAAAATTATTTTCGAATAAAATTATTTTAAAAAAATCATAATGAAAAGGATATTTTCCTCAAGAATGTTTTTAAAAGATATTTTTATGATATTTCCATTAATCAATGAAAACAACACTTTTTTTTAAACCAATTGGGATATGTTGTATTTATACCATCATTATTATTCATTTTTATTGTTTATGATTTATTTTACCAAGGATAGTATTTATATTCACTACCTGATTCCTTTTAGTCCCTTTGAAATATTCAACTTCCTATGATCATTGAACATTGAATTTCCCCTAATTATCGATATAATTTATCATGGATATGTTCATTGAATAAAATGTATATCATTTTTAAATATTGTGTTTAATTTTAATGATATTTGATTTTCTGGGAAAATATTGATAAATCTGTATCCTTTACTCAATACAGATATTCTATAAGGCACTTGGTTTTTGAATTAAATCGATTATTTGATATATGAGGAATGCTTTAGAGATGCAAGATAAGTGTTGGGGAACATGTCATGTAATCCTATAGATGCATCAGTATTCTCATGAGATTAAATTATTTGGATAAAAACCCTTTGATTTTGTTTCCAAGAAGAATATATAGGTTTCTACCCATAAATTTAAACTTTCTTGTGAATGGTCTTGATTGTAGTATGTTAAACCGTCTTTTGAAAGGTATTAACGACAACGGTATCATGTTCTTGGGAAACATGATGCCCAATAATTAATCATTTCCTTCATGAAGATTCATTATTTATTATCCATTAGATTTTCACTTTGAAAAAGTATAAGGATGCATTTCAATATTAGTTTATTCATTAAATGGCATGTGTTTTCAGTTTCTTACCTTACCATATTGATTATTCTGTATCCAATTATTTAAATGGAATGTGTTCTCATTTATTTACATTACCATATTTTTTACACATACCCTTATTATTTTATTGATTAAATGAAAAGTGACTTTAGATATTACCTTTCCATATAGACTATTCTCCTTGGTTCATTATTGCTTCCGATATACTTGACACTTACTTAGCATTTGAGATCACCCTTATTTTGTTTCTATCGCCAAGATTCCATGAAGTTTACCAAGAAAGATATGAAAGTATATCGTAGATGGAATAAAGTTATCCTAAAAAGAAACAAATTATGTTTTAATTAGTGTATTCATTTGTAATGCAAGACTCGTGTATGTATCTAGTTTACCAATACTACTAAACTCTTCAGTCCTTCGGGATTTGATTCATTATAATCATGAAAATTTAACGGTTTTAGACACCAGGTCTATGCTTACTGGTGTCATATCACTATATTTTGTATCATAAGAAGTTTAGTATCAACCTTGGGAACTAGATTTAGGAAAACATAGATTAGAGAACATGACCCTGAGGTAGAATTTGAGAATAAGTATAGAAGAACATACTAGAATTTTGGTAAGGTAGACATTATGTGGGTCTTCCTAGAAATACACCCCTATATGGATACTATAAGTGGATGTGGTTCTGGCACAGATGTACCTAGGGGTAACAACTCTGAAAATGTGCATCGATCTTAACTCAAGTGTAACCTGGTAAATGACAAAGAGCCTTACTTCTCTCCAGGTTTGACACTAATGGGGGATACACTTAGGAAAATTCAAATTTTCTTTACAAACCATTATGAAATATTTGAATATATAATGAAAATAAATAACCTAGGTTAAACCTATGGTGTTTTAGAATGAAAATAAGGTTCAATGATTTATATATCCTATAAATGAATATACATTTTTCTCACTATGACTATTGTTACTCACACTATGATTTCTGGTTTTAGTCAATGGCTGGAACTCAAAGGAGTCATGTTAACATTTAACATGAAGGAAAAAGTGGTGAAAAAGAGTAAACAAATGGGATGTTAAAAGGATTTAAATATATCATGTTCATGCCTAATCAATTTCCCAAAATATTATTAACAACATATACCTTAACTAACTCTCAAACTCACCAAAGAAGAGGAGTATGGAGTTTTCTAAGAGCTCGAGTGGTGGAGACCATGGAAAAAAATGGTCAATTTAAATCGTGAAAAAAATGTGGAAGTATAAACCCATGAGAGTGTCTCAATATAATTTTAAAATGATTTATGTGGGTGAAATAATGGAATAGAGAAAATAATTGTCGAGGAAAAATGAAGAGCATGATAGAAGGAAATAAATGTCATCCTAAGGATCCATTTATAGTTTTTTTCATTAAATGTGGGGAACCTGGGAATTACCTGAGTCAATTAACTCTTATAAAGGATAAAGTCTATACCATGGTAGTAACTATGTGGAAATAAATGAATTAATTATTTATGTATTGAGGTTGTATTTGAAACCTTACTTGAAAGGCTATTTAATGATTAAATTTCAAGGATGTCTATCATACTTTTTGAAGCATTATAGGAATTATATTAATATGGTTTTAGATGAAGGAAAACCTATATGCTGAGTGATAATCCATAAAATTCAGCAATGCAGTTGGTCTTGAACCCATGACTAAAGGATGATAAGGGTTTCACACCTACCACTGGCCTACGTGATGTCCAAATTAATGTCTCATTTATTTTAGCTAAACAATTTGACAAATAAATGTTAATATTGAACAATTGGTATCAATATTTAGGTTTATAGGTCAATTTATTAACCATATTAGTTTTGTAAAATAGTTAGAGAAAAATATAATGACTAGTTTTATGGGTATTATAGCCCGTTGAATGAAAATTTTAGTGTTTTAAAAAAGGGGGTCGGGTTCATTCTAGGATATCCATTTCATTGAGTAAGGGATGAATTAAAATTTGATCGAAGAACAAAAAAAGATGAAATAGTTCATAAGAAATTGAAATGTATCAAGTATGTATACTTCCTTATTTTCACAGGTAGAAAAATAATTACTCAACATAGGAAAATGATCAAAAAAATGTTTCCCTAATACCTTATTTTTTATTGCATTTATAGTATTTTAAATCATCACATTTTTATGGATTTGAGGCCCTAAACATTAAATTTATCATTTAATTGTTTTTATCAATGTCCTCAATAAATCCCTATAAATATTGACACTTTTCCTCCAAGTCCACGTTTTCATTTTCCACTAATGTCCTCCATTAGAGAAACTTAATTATATGTTATTCCATGTGACATTTGTATTTCTCAATTTCTATTATTAATATTATATTATATTAACTCTTCTCAAGATATGGGATTTCAAAAAAGAAATTTAAAAATATCAAATATTATATTTCCAATATCAAATTTAAATTTTAACGTTGCGTTTTATTTAAGGTGGCGCGAATGTAACACCCTGAAAATTATAAGAGAGTAAAAATTTATTCGATAGTGTGTATGACACAAAACACCAAACATAGAAAGGAATATCATCTATCAAACATTATAATATATTTAATATTTTAAATAAAATTAATATATTCTATATCTTGTGATGCACACAATACTGAGTTATCCTGTGTCGTACGCAATAAAGAATTTATTTAATATCTTGTGGTACATGTAAGATCGAGTTTTACCAAACGGCGTGTCATTAAAATATTATTATTTAATATAATAAGATATTAAATAGATGTTAAATTAGAGTTTAGGAATATTATTAACTAAATTATGAAAATATAAAGCCTATAAAAATATAAAATTGATTCATTTTTTACTAATTAATTAGAAATGAAAATATAGATACCAATTGAATATAAAGGAATTATTTTTATTTTTATAATACCAAAGGTGTTTTGTCTTAATAAATCAAATTAATTACTATTATAGATTGATATTAATGAAATATATATGTTATATATTCAAAAAAAATATTTTTTATATTTATCCAATTGATTTTATTTGCATAAGATGAGAACAAAACCGATTTCACGCATAAAAACCTATATTTTTATAATGACGCTTTTACCACCTTTTAATGGAGAACCTATATTAAATATATTTTTTGTAACTTTTATAAATTTTATATTTCAAAATAAATTTTATTTTTGAAATCACAAAATCAAAATTATCTTAGGGTGATTTCTGGGTATTATTCTGTGAAGTTTTATTTTTTTAATGAATAATGAAAATACTAAATTTTAATTCAAAAATGTTTTTTCATCAAATTTATTTATAAGTATAAATTATATTTTTGATTGGTTTCAAACTTTAATTAAATAAATTTTATATCTATTAATACAATTTAGTTCATTTTAATCAATTTAACATTTAAATTGGAAATAAAAACAACTCAGTCTTTTGAATATTCTTACTTTAAAAACCCGCATTGTCATCCAGTCTGTGGGATTAATTTTAAATTAATTTATTTCAATTATGTGATTTGAAATTGGAAAAATGGATTCCATATTTTTAATCAATTTAATTTATAATTTATAATAATTTTAATATAGTTTTTAACCAAAAATATTATTGAAAATGATTAAAATTAATTACAGTGACTAAGAGAAAAATTAGTTTAACAAAGGATTAAACCTTAAACATAAGGTCCAAAATGACCTAGAAAATTGACAAAAAGAAATTGGATAGCCATATTTATATCATATATAGTCTTATCTCAAATGTTTTTCATTATTGGATCCACTTAACATGAGAACAATATGGGTGGAATTCCATTTTCAAAAATTAACACAAATGTCACTCCTCCTCCTCTATAAAAAGGCACTCAACACCCCCCCAATTTATTCACACCTATCAATCCATTTTTATCACCCAAAATATTTCCAAATAATCTCCCCACATCCATCCCATAATCCTAGAATCCTCACCTTGTGAAAAAATTCAACCAAAGAAGTATTTTGGTATAAACCAAAAGGAGTTACCTGAAAACAAGGTAACATTCTTCAACGACCACTTTCATTTTATTTCTTTCTCCAACCCATAAAATATTCATATAAAATTATTATATAATAACCTTAGTGTAATAAATATACTGATATGTTTTTATTCAAATTTTTTTACCTACACTTACACACACTTCCATCTAATTGGTAACAAACTTATTATTCGTGTGTACGACAGACTATTGCCTCGAGAAACAATGATTGTTCATTTTTTCCTTTACCACATATCATGGGTGGGAATTATGATGGAAAAAAAGTTTATATTATATATATATATATATATATTATATTTTTTCATCATACTTAGTGAATTTTTATATAACACATACCTCTATGCTTTTCATTTTGTGTAAATACGATAACATCATTTGTGGACGTGTGGACTACCACCTCCTCAAAGCGATGTGATTCATTCATGAAATACATGGAATGTATTAGGGTATGGTTATAATAAGATAATGTGACATATATAAATATGATACTGGAATTATAAGATACATATATATATTACTTGCTTTTTAAATACGATAAAAGAAATGGACATAATGTTCATGTGTACGTACGGCATACCATCTACATGACCGATGCATTTCATTTCTTATCTAAAAATATTATGGATTATTATAAATACATATATAATAGATATATATGATAATTAAATCATGGTTTACATTCTTTATATTATGAAATCATGATCTACATAAGAATAAGAACAAGTAACAAGTCAAAACACACTTGAAAAACTACGCAATTAACACCCAAAATAGTGGAAAGAAAGAAAGATTGCTAACAAATAGGTAATATGATATTATAAGAAGTTAATATATGATATTATGAATATGAATATTTTTCTGTTATAATTTATTGAAATTCTTAAAACCATTATACAATAGGACAAAGTACGTTCACCCAAAAGGAAACACAAGGTAAGGGATTTCCATCTCACTTTTTACATCTATGAGATAAATATCATATTCACCACTTAATTATTTTGGGTGGTGTATCTACTACCAATTTTGATATATTATATCGTGAATTATTTTTATCTTCATGTTATTTTGATTTTCAATTTGAATTATTTATTCTAAGGTTATTTGAATTAAAATTTACCAAGTGGTAGAGAATTTAATAACCCGATTCCTTTTCATTGGGTTATATTACTTCCTCATTGTCATTAATATTATAAGATTATATTTGTAATAAAATTTTACTATATATTATTGGATTTAAAATTTTATTATGTGTATTTACATTTTTCACAGATAATATATTCATTTATTGATTCTTACTTCAACGTTATGGTCTTTTGAAGGGTTTACTTCACAATCTCATTTTCTTTGGGATTATTTACACTTGAATTTGCATCAGAGGAAAATATTGGATAATTGTTTAATAAATCATTTAATTTTATTATCCTATGTTTATTAATGACATTTTTCAATTAATATTACCCTTTTCCACTCATTAGTACTCAAAATGTTTTAAAAATGTTTTTACGAAAACCTCACTTAATTTATCTCTTTAGTCGGAGAACCTATTTTATTCTAAAAGACCTAGTTTCTAAAAAGGTTTTAAAATATGTTTTAAAATTTAAAAAATAAATTATTAAATAAATATTTACCCTTTTTTCTTTTACAAATGTTTTCAAAGGAATTTTCTTGTTACTTACGAAAAATAAACTTTTTCTTACCTTTTATTGTGAAAAAGGAATGTTCTTTTTTCCTTGAACAACATGTATAGATTTACCCACCATGATTTCTTCAAATTTTTCTTTAAAAGTTTAAAAGGTTGTTTTTAAAGAAAATATTTTTAAAATTGTTTTTATAATACAAGTATTTTTAAAAAAATCATAATGAAAAGGATATTTTCCTAAAGTACACTTTTAAAATATCTTTTTATGTTATTTCCATTCATCAATGACAATAAACCTTTATTTTTACACCACTTGGGATATATTTTATTGATACCATCCTTATTATTCCTTTGGATGATTTATGATTTCTTTAGACAAGGATAGTATTGACATTGAATTCCTTGATTCCTTTTATCTCCCTTGAAATATTCAATTTCCTATGCTCATTGAACATTGAATTTCCACTAATTATCCATATCATTTTTTATGGATATGTCCATTTCCTAAACTGTTTATCATCTTTACATAAAGTGTTCAATTTGAAAGTTATTTTATTTATTGGGTAAATATTGATAAATCCATATCCTTTACTCAATATGGATATTTGATAACACTTGTTGTTTTTGAATTAAATCTATTATTCGATATATGAGGAATGATTTGGAAATTAAATAAATGAGTTGGTGACTGTTTAAATTAATCCCCTAGATTAATTGGTAGTCTCATGAGATGAAATTAGTTGGTGAAAAACCCTTCAAGTTTGTTTCCAAGAATAATATATGGGTTTCTACCCATATATTTAAATTTTCTTGTGAATGGTCTTGATATTAGTATGCTAAACTATCTTGTAAGAGGCCTTGATGGTAAAGGTATCATGTGCCTGGGAAACATGACATCTGATAATTAATAATTTCTTTTTTAATATTTAGTATTTATTATCCATAATATTTTCATAATAAAAAAAGTATATGGATGCATTTCATTATCATTTTATTGATTAAATGGCATGTTTTTTCAGTTTATTACCTTGTCATATTGATTGTGCCTTATCCGGCTATTTAAATGGCATGAATTCTCAGTTAATTACCGTTCTATATTTTTTACACACTTCCTTCTCAATTTATTGATTATATGGAATGTGTCTTCAGTTATTACCTTGTTATATTGACTATTATCATTGATTTGTTATTTCTTCCACTTTACTTGACCCTTACTGAGAATTTTACCTCACCCTTATTTTGTTTCTTTCCCTATGATTCCATGAAGTTTACTAAGAAATATATGCGAGGATATCATAGATGGAATAAAGTTATCATAAAAATAAAAAAATAGGTTGTAATTAGTGTATTCATTTGTAATACAAGAGTCATGTATGAATCTAGTTTACCAGACTATTAAAATCTTTGGTCCCTTAGGATTTTATTCCTTGTAAGCATGGCAATGTAATGGTATTAGACACTAGATATGAGATTACTGGGGTTGGATCGCTACATAAGGTCTCTAAAATCAATGCAGACCCTAATATGCCCAATATATTTCTTGACAGGGGCGATGTTGGTGAGCCATCTTAGGTATTTCACTTCTGAGACAAATTTGGATTCGATCAATTTGTCAAATTCCGATTCTACATTGGTAGCATGATAGGGGTGTATCCTTCTAGCGTCTTTCTTGAAACCACTATGGTCATCAGGTAAGCTGAGATAGTGTATAGACCCATTTAGATTTAGTCTATGAATTTTGGTATAATTCCATGAGAACACATATTGGAATTTATTTAGAAATTAAATGTACATATATTTCTCCTCAAGAGGCATGGAGGCAGTAATATGTATAGTTCGCAGGTCTTCTTTTATTCCCAAATTCACCTTCCTGAGCTCGTCAATGCTGGTGGAGATGCCTTCCTCGAATGTAGGAGGGGAATTCCTATGGTCATCCTCTTCTTATACCACCTCTGAGTCTGTGGAGGTATTTTCAGATGATGTTGGAAAATAAAGGGCCTCTCTATCACTAACATGGTGATAGAGGTCATGGGAAAGGACATTATCATCCCCTATGTCATGAATAATTTCAGAGAGATTTCAGAGTTGATACTATTTTACACTATCGTTGGGATCAAAATGGGCTTGGACATATTGGATTAGTTCTATTGAATCAACTAGATTTATGGAGAGAACATTTTCATTATCGAGCATTATCTATGGATTTTTAGGGACGAATCCAAAACCATTGGGGGATACAATGTGTATATCATCATCCACCATTGGTTGTTTTCCTTCCTTTTTGTAGAAAACCTACTTCATCATAAACTACTACAAAACTAGGTTTATCCAGTGCTAGGGTTTTAACATCACTAGCTAAAAGCACTACTAAAGTCCCCCTTTATCAGCGCTAGAAAAAGAACTGATAATGGGGGATCTTTAACCATGGTTTTTTTAGTGCTGTTAAAGGGGGTCTTTACTAATGCTAAAAAATCATTGATAAAGGCCCCACTTTATCAATGATTTTTACAAGCACTGATAAAGGCACCCTTTTATCAATGCTTGTAAAAAATTGATGATAAAGAACCTCCCTTCATCAGTGCTAGTAAAAAGGAACTGATAAAGGGGGGCCTTTATCAGTGTTTGTAAAAAAGAACTAATAAAGGGGGGTCTTTATCAGTGATTTTTTAGAAGTGTCGATAAAGGCCCTGCCTTTACCCATGATTTTTTATTAGTTCTGATAAATGGTATATTACAAACAAATATTTCATTAAAAAATATATAAATATAACATATATTTTCTAAATATATTTTAGATAAGGATAAATAAACATTTACACTTAATATATAAGTTATTTAGTGAAAATGGATTATAAAATAATTTAAAAAATTAATTAATAAGTTGCTAATTATTATATATTAATAGTAATTTAATAACAATTTTAAAATAAAAAAATCAAAAACTTAATAAAAGATCTAAAATAAGTTAAAAACATAAATCAAACTTCAAATAGCCATAACTTTTGATCAGGGTGTCTGTTTGGGCTCTAGAACATATAAAATAGAATATTTTGATGAGATCTATGTTTTGTTAACCAAGGGGACCTTGGACACTATTTTTTCGTGGTCAAAAGAGGCTATGAAGGCCTCCAAAACTGAGTTTTTTGTCTGGGAACCCCAATTTTTTAACATTTGATGGAATTTCAGCCTCATTTAAGGGATTATTTTTCTAGTTTTCAGTGGGGACTAAATTTATTCCCATGTATTATATTCATATTGATATTATGGTTTTGAAATTTTTCTCAATTTAGTTTTATTTATAATTAAATATATGCATATTTTGTTATATTTACTTATAATAAACCACTTGTATAAATACATATATCGAAATATTTATGTAAAAATATATTTTTAATTATATAAATAAATATTTATTATTAATTTTATTTCAA
Organism: Viscum album; assembly: GCA_963277665.1. Lineage (NCBI taxonomy): Eukaryota > Viridiplantae > Streptophyta > Magnoliopsida > Santalales > Viscaceae > Viscum > Viscum album. The sequence goes on along the minus strand of OY728127.1, from coordinate 1,888,095,884 downwards.
GTAAAAATTTATCCATTTTTTACCTTATAAAAATGTATTAATATGTATATATAATTTTTATATATACATATGTGTGTGTATTAATAAAAATATATTTATATATACATTTATATTCTTGTCTATATATATTTATATTCAAATATATATAAATTAATATTAATATATAATATATTTAAATAAATATAATTGTATATATATATCACAAATTTCAAAATATATAAAAATAAATTGGAAATTCGTTAAATATACAACAAAACATTCTTGACATAGTGGTAAAGAGATTCAGTTACATAAGGGTGGTCCAGGGATCAAAAACAAGAACACATAGGAATTTGGGGTGTCCTTCTAGCACTGAATAAGGGGTGGGGTGCGTGATGATGAATGGGTAGTGGAAAGAACTAATAAAAGGGGTTGTAAGCACTGTGAATTGTGGGTGTTGGGGATGCGTGAAAATTTATTATTTTTTCCATATTTTTTAACAGTGTTTTTTAGCATTGTTAAAATATAACCTTTAATAGTGCTAAAAACATTATTAAATGTACCCTTAAATAGATTTTTTTTATCATTATTAACCCCCCCCCAACATCGCTCACAATATCAGTGATTTTTAGGCGTTGATAAAGCCCCATGACTAGCACTGTTAAAGCCTCGATTTGTAGTAGTTATATGTGGCTTCTAAATTCTCTAAGGGTACAATATAACCATGTAATATTCTAACCTTTCTGTTGATGGAGTATTTCAAACATTGATGGATTGTTGATGGTACTGCAATGTGGCTATGGAGTTAGGGCCTTATGAGGAGTACATTGTATTTGATGTCTTTCCAAATAACCATAAACTCAGTGTTATACGTGAGATCACCAAACTGAGTTTTGAGCTTAATCTTATTAGGAGGTTTTTTCTCATGATTATCATACCCTCGAATGGTCAGCTTTATGGGAGAAACATTCCCTTTATTGTACCCTAAATGTCGAAGGGTTTGAGTCAGGATGAGGTTGATCCCATAACCATTTCAATCAAATCCCTTCGAATGTCCACATTATTGAGTATACCAAAAATATGTAGGTGTATGATTTGTTTTTGAATGACCTCTTCCTGATCCCAGTTTGTTAATGGGATGACGGCATGGCACTCTGATAGCATGGTTTCTACTCTATATACCTCGGCTACAATAACATCTGTCTCCAACTCCAATGGGATCTGGAGGGATTCAACTAGTGCCTCCCTAGGTTCTTTTGAAATATAGAGCGCATCTAGGATTTAGAGCTTGGATGGGACAACTTCCAGCTATTTCATAATTTCAGACTTTTGTGCCAAAGTTTGGTGCTTCTCGAGGTGGGGTTTCTTCTTATTATGTGGCTTAAAAGTTGTCGCATCTAATGTAGATGGGCCTAATTCATATGCATAGGTCAATAGAGAATCTTCTACTAGTGGATCCAGTCACACCAGCCTTCCCCATTGTCTGGGATGATTAGATAATATCACCCCTAGTAGAATATCATAAAGATGATTGGGCACAGACGGCCACTAGAGGGTTCTGAGACACCTCCATGTTTGGTTTGGGATTTTGGAGCACTTTCCCCGAGGTCTCAACTGTATATATTTCCTCTATGGGTAAGTGACCAAAATATTGGGTTTGACTATGCCTGTGATATCCCTTGTATCCTCAGTTCCTTCGCATGTGGCCTCTTATTCCCCGATTAGGTGCGGGGAACTCATACTCAGAGACATATTCATCATCAGAGAAGGTTTATTCCAATTTTATTATGTTAAAATATCCAAAGATTATATCTTCATCTGATGAGGGTTCCATTTGGTGGGATGGTACCTGTGCTTCGGATGTTGCAGGGAAGAAATTTGTAAGAGTCAGAGATTACATTGGAGCAGAAAATGACTCTTCCTCTTTTATCTCTTCATATATATGATGGTCACATCCACCTTCAAGACACATATCTAATGTCACCTCCCTAGGTGGTAGAAATTTTATGGGTTTTTGAAGTTGTGCTTTTAGGGTGGCATGATCTTGGTCAACTGCCTTTTGAGTCATCCAGTTGTTAAACTTCCTCCCATGCCTGGACGGAACTTTTTTTCAATCACCTTCTTCTTCTGACTGGGTGATGGTTATGTCGGTCTCCTGATCTAGGTAATTATCCCACATCACCTATCTATAGTCGACCATTATTTGGATAATGTTTTTAAAGATGAATAAATCTTGGATTTTATGACCCAACCCTCTATGGAAAGGGCGGTTGTCCGCACGATCAGTGAGGTTGACCTTATTGGTCTTCTTGGTATGTGGCATCTTCCATGGATTCTAGTAAATAACCAGGGACTTGTTCATTTCAGAAGGAGTATGTTTTTTTATTTTTTCCTTAAATCCCAGGTGACCTTGATCTCTTTTTTCTTCTAGCTGAGGGTGATTTTGTGGTTGATGCCACTCGAAAAGAGACATTGGGTGGTTCGAGACCAGCCTAGGTGCTTGAATGGTAAATGCTACTAGTTTTAAGGTAATAGTTGTAGTTTCTTTCTTAACAATCATTTTTCACTGTGTTGAGGGAATGAGTCGTGATTTATATTTGGTTCACTGAATGGATTCTTCCAAACATTGTGTCGTTCCTGTGAACTCATGGAACCAGCTTGAATACTTTATTAGAATCAGAGGCATATGCAACTCATCTTGGATATTTTCATTGAAGAGTTGAATAATAATTCCTACAAGAGAGGGATACTGAGAAAATAGGTTAAGCCCTTCCATATGGATATGAAGTAAGCCCTCTCATTATCACGCTTCTTGCAGTTTTTTAGGTCAACAATTTTCATTTTCCTCAGTATGGAACTGGTAAAGGAATTGATGATGAAGGTATTCCCATCCTGTAACAGATCTTTCTAGAAGACTATAGTACCAAATAAAATCTAGAGCTACAAGAGTTTTCAAAAAAAACCTCATCTTGTTTTCCTCTTACTGATTTCAAGGGCCCATCATTGGACCGCATCAGGATATGAAGTGAGTGAGATGTTGTTTGAGGTCCCTCCATGTCGTCAAAGGTGGAGTAGGAAGGATTGTCTAAATTTACTAGAGGAAAATTATAATACACCAATTTGGGATATGAATTTCTATCAGGATTAAAAGGCGCATGTTTCCCTTCCATAGATTCCATTTGAGTAGCTAGGGACTCAATGGTGTTGAGGAGTTCTAGTGGAACTGTTATTTGAGTCACCTACCATATACAAGGTGTGGGTGGGACCTAATGAGGTGGCCATATTTTTGTCTCCTGATCATTTTATATTTGTGTGAATACTAAAGTATTTCCTTATAAAGGGATAGGTTGTCTTCATATTGGAGGGAAGTTGTGATCATTTTTAACTTCCTCATTTTTGTAGACTCGATTCCTGGATCTGGAGTCGATCTGATGCGTATATGCTACACTAGAAAGCGGATTAGATCTGGGTGGAAGAATATTCATCTCTTCTTGAAGATGATACCTAGTGGGAATTTTGACCCTAAGTATCTCCTCATTGAGTTATATGAGATCTTTTATCTCGTTCTCATATCATGATAATTGTTCCTCTATGGAAGAATTTTTAGTTCTACTGTGTTTTGATTGAGATGTAGCCACACCTTTCCCTTTATCCTTGGTAGTATTCCCTTATAGAGGTGGAAATTCAATATTTAAAGGGTCCAGGTTTTAGAGCCTTCTTTGATTCTGAGAGTGTACAGCCTCAGTGGGTGCATCCATATCATACTCTCAGGGTAAATTTTCCATATTACGACCCTCTGCATTCGATTATTGATCCAAATTATTTGTTTTGTTGATTGTTATGACATTTACAGAGGTGTATCAGGTAATGGTACTTCTCCCATTACTTTAAACACTATAGGATGATTCTGTAATGCCTACATTAGGATAATTATTTGAACCATTGGCCATATTGGGCTATATTGGATTATGATCCTGGTTGGGTTTGATTTCCTTCATCATATGCTCCTCCCATATTGGCTTATGAGTAGCGACCTTGAGGGAGTTTACCATCATGACTACTAAACAGGACCTGAATATAGAGGTTTGTTTTGTGGTGGTCATAATGGATCGGATGCCAACCATCGATATTTACTTCCAAACATGGAGAAGACCGATGTCCTCTGTTGTGATGATGATAAAGAAAATTCTCCCATACCTATGGGTTGGTGACTATTCAGGGCCACAATTTTCATTGATTTATCCTATTATTGAGGATTAAATTATTCTAGTTGAAGATTTGATGATTACTAGGATGGACATTAAGATATAAATGACCCCATCCCAATGGGATGGGGTAGATCTGGAACTTCCATTGATTTCACCAAGACCCCCTCTAGGGATGACGAACCTGGTAATGGGAACTGAGATAAAAATGCCCCCATAAAAGTGGGACGAGGTTTGATTTTAGATACTATTGACATGTACTAAATCCTCTCAATAATTTACTATCTAAGGGGTGAAGGTGGTGTTAGATATTCCCTTGGCTGGTTGGGATGGGTTTGATTATAGATGATTTCTATGGTAGCTACTACTGTGAATTGTTTGATATGGAATATCTATGCTTGTGTAGGAGCTGGGTTCAATGGAAACTCATGATGGGGGTCGGTTTCAATAGGAAGTTATTGATTTGATTGAAACTTCATCTTCTATGTCTAAAATGAATTCTTGTTATTTTGAGGGGTCCAGTTCAAATATTTGTGGGTTGTACTCTCCATTCATTCATGATGTCTTGGAACTATTGAAGTAGGCACATTTCATTTTAGTAACCAACTGGTTCATGCATTACCTGGTCCCCTAATTTCATTATAGGATATGACATTACAGGATTCCATATCTGAGGTATTTTAATGTTCTAAGGACATAGTTAATTTTAGTGCTCTCTATTTCTCCCATCCTTGGATACATATGTCTGACCATGCTCTAGAAATCATTCAATGGAGAGTTTTCATGATATAGAGGCAAACACTACACAGGCATTTTTCATGCTCCTCTATTCTTGGGTTCTAGTCTATGGAAAAGGATTCCATATCTAGTTGAAAATAGAGAGTATTGATGATATGAAGATGATACTCATATCCTGGATAAGGGAGATGTCTAGCCTTTAGCTGCTGATGATTATCCCATATATTTTGGTGTAGATAAGTAATTCACTCCTTCTCTAGATCATATGGGATCTCATAGTCATAAGTTTCAAGGGGCTGGAACATGGTGGGGATGTTTTTTCTAGATAAATATTACCATATATAAATTTTAGCCTCCTTTTAATCATATTAAACACCTCCATCTGTTTATACCATAGAAGATGCTTCTTGGGGTCACGTACTGACTAGAGTGAAGTGTTTTTGGGAGATGATGGGGAACTATATACGATTGAGCTTGACGTTTCGAGCACTTATCTATATAAAGGCATCTAATTTTTGAGAACCACTCTACAAAGAGGTGTCTGGGAAAGGTGAGGATCTCCTTCTCTTTAGAAGATATCACCATGGGGAGGTTGACCATGGTGGATTTCAAGAGTAGAGTCTTAGAAATCTGTCTCCACACTATCATAAGGAGGACTATCAGGGTAATGATTTCCTTAAAATTCTGTAGAATAGTTGACAGACCCTTGGGGTGTTGATAATTTGTCCCAAATGACCTCATGGACACTAATATTGAGAAAATTAGGGATATGCACCTTGTTTTGCGTTGTGTCCAGAATTTGTTGAACTACCTTTTGGGATTTTGCAGGGATATGAGCTTTCTGAATGAAGGATGCTAGAATATATTGATAATCATCTAGTGCTATAGGAATATAATCCCACTGTTAAGAAGTTTCTAGAATATTATAATGAATTTCTTCATTATTGGAAGGAATATGAGTCTACTCCGAGGCATTTACTTCTCTCACTTGCTGATTCCCAATTGGAGCAGGAGTATGATCCAGTACAAATATGGATTCCCCATCATAATATGCTGACGAACCTCCATAATGAGAGAAGGGATATGAGCCTCATCCTATGTATCCTTTAAAGGATGTTGATGAAGTCGTTCATCAACAGAAGTAGGGATATGATCCCGGATTCCATAATCTACTGGAATATTCTAGGAAGATTCACTGATAGGAATATGAGCCTATCCCAGGGTATGTTTCACACTCACTTGGTGATCCCTAGCCATAATGGGGATATTATCCCAATCCTGGGCCTTTAAAGTATAACACTGGTCTTATTCAATAGGTATATGATCCTGTCTCGGGGCATGTGCCACTCTCGCTTGGTGATCCTTGACCAGAATAGGGACATGAGCCTAATCTTGGTTCTTTTTAGTATGTTTATAGTCTTCTTCAATAATAATATGATACTATCTAGATTCATGTGCCACTCTCACTTGGTTAGACCCATCCAGAACGTGGATATGAGCTTCATCCAGGGCCTTTGGAATATACCGCCAATATTTTTTTATGGGAATGTTCCCCTATCCTGAGGCATGTGTCGCTCTCACTTGGTGATCCCTAGTTGAAACATGAATATTATCCTGGTTCGGTGTATCTCCCTTTACCAGAATATGTCATTAATCCTCCTGGATGGGAGTAATAATGTGTGCTTACTCTGAAGTAATCACTTGTTTATAAAGATTAGAGTATTGTTTTTCCCTAGTTGTAGGGATAGGGATATGCATCTGTCCCTATATTTGTACGAGTGTAGGAATATTTTGTTGTAGTTCTTAAATTGTTTCTAATATGTAATGAAACTTTAGAAAAGTGTGAACTCTGATGTAATACTTCACATTTTCTTTCTCCATTATATACTGGAAGATATCTTCAATTAAATTGGGAATATGACCCCACTTATGACCACTTTGTGCCACTATAATATGTTGATGGAATTCAAGCATGGGGGTAGAGTTATGTGCCTCCTTCATGTTTTCTATAGGAATATAACCTCAGACTTGTTCTGAGTGAGCAGAGATATGATCTTGTTCCCTGTTTATTGCTAGAATATTCTAGGAGAAATCATCATAAAGAGTGGGGATATGAACCCACTCATGATTATCCAGAGCCTTCCAAATCCTATGTGTCTTCCTTGTTACTCATGCATGGGTATCATAGGTGGAATTGTGTTAGGTGATACCCTCAGTTAGTAACTAAAGGACACTGGTGGGATGGTGCTAATGATGGAGGTTGATAAGATCCCACCTTACTGGCCCCTATACTGAAAGGAATCCAAAGTTTACTCCTTGATCCACCTTCATCTGATACTAAAGGTGGTGATTTTCACATTCCAGGGATAAGGTCTTGAATTGGTTGGTTTTGGTGATGAGTGCCACTGGATTTATTATATATTTCTTTAGATGATGTAGACTCATTAGTTTTAGCGATTAAAGACCCTCGTGGGCATCCTCAAGGGTTAATATCATACCATGTTGATGGTATTCCTAGACCATTGTATTTTCCACCCTATACTGGAGATTTCAGGTGATCAAAAGAGCCTCAGCCCAGTTGGTGAGGACTCGGAAAGTGCATCCAAGAGACCCGAGTTCAAAACTGGGTGGAGACATATTTCTGGGGGGTACTGTAGTAGTACTGTAGAAGGAACTGTTCGGTACTGTAGCAACCGGGACTATTCATCTATTTGGGATTTCAAGCCACCAGTTTGGGCCTTGGGTCTATTAAGGCCTTCGGTCCACCCAAGGCCTTCGAGACAGTAAGGCTTTCGGGCCACCGCAAGGCCTTCAGGCCAGCTCAAAGACTTTAGGCCACCTCAAGGACTTTGGGCCACCTAAAATAGTGCTTAAATGATCAGAAAAACTCTACAAGGAGTAGACTCCAGATGGGGATTCAGAGCAGGAGCATTCACCAGAGCAGAAGCTAAGAGGATTTGTCAGAAAGAGAGGGTATGGAATTTCCATTGGGACCAGTATCTGCTTGCACGGGAAGCCTAGCCAAATAGTCATGCGAAGGTGGGAAGCTGGTATCACGATGAAGAAGCTGGGAGGAGGAGTTCCATGTATAGTCTTTATATTTCCTAAAACCTACGGGTCATGTAATCTCTGAGCCAATGGGCCTTGAAAGGGTTCCCCCTCATCCCTCGAAAGGGGGGTTATCAAAATAAATAAAAAAGAAGACCTTCGGGCCATTCAGGCAGGTGAGGGAGGTCATTTTGAGGCCCACAAGGGTTTCAGTTGCAACTAATTTTCCAAAATGATTACTGGATGAATACATATCTGATTGGGGTGTTTCTTGAGAGAGAAGTATCTGATGTCACGAAGTCAAAAAGGAACTTGGTCGAAAATTAGGGCATCATCGTAGCCATAATATGTGCTCAATCAGATATTCATGGGTAACATAATTTTCTTTTGTATTCCCAATATGGTCATTCTTATCATGTGGACATGTCAAAGTGAGTATGGACTTATTTTATAAGAACCCCAATTATAGAGGATCAGCCTTAAGATTCGTGTTAGATTTTCCATGTTTATTTATTATATGAAAAAAACATGGCCTGATGCATAGTAAACTGATCAATCTTCTATTTGAGTGATTCATGTTAGGTTAAACTTGTTTTATAGGAAATAAAAAAATGGCACTATGCATGGTCAACCAATCATTTTTCTATTTGATAGATCCACATCGGGTTCACCATTTTTTTTCATCGGAAAGCTCATGCATGTGGATGAATGATGATCGATTGTGAGTGGTGGGATAAATGTGTTGTATAGTCATTCACATTGGTCTTACCATGTTTTTATTTTATAGAAACTCCCAACAGTTCTTGAATCCATAACTAGATATAGACATGATTTCCAATGGCAGAAGATCAATTGGGGTTTCAAACCCAAATAAACGTAAGAACTCACATTGTTCGAGAGGATAGTAGGTCAGTCTCATCACACCCTTTTGGGGGGAATTATTTCCTACTTTGGGACTCTCTTGTATATTTAAGATATGTTCATGAATCAATTCCTAATAATGATACGAAACCAGTTACCCTAAAAAATTTACCATAGGTTAAATCTCTTTTATATGTAAATAGGAATCTTGTAGTGAGTCCATATGTGTGTATATGAGGTTATTCATCTATTTTCTACTAATGGTTAGATACTCATATGTTGAATCTGTATAACCAATAAATCCATAATTTATTGTCACCCATTGAGGTGGTTAATATGTTGAGGATGGGATTGAGCCATTATGTGGCATCCTACATATCTTGTTTATTGAAGGAATAAAAACCCACTTATTTTGTTAAACTCATGTGGATAAGACATATATGAGGTCACTTAATCGCCAAGTACTTGAGCTCGAACCTCAAAAAGTCATCCTACATATCCTTGTTATAATAGGAATCACATTCATCATAGTTCAGTCATTCCCTTAAGACTTACCCCCGAGGTGGACACACTTATATGGGGGTAGTCATATCATGACACTGAGCAGGGCTTACACACTATGTTTTCCCTAATATGAAGGAAGTTATATCAAACCACTGATCTGGGCTGACACACTGGGGTTTCCCTGACTAGTTGAGACTCATAATGTGGGTGATATAACCATTGTGACTCCCTAATCCCACATGATCCATGCTCAGTGTGATAAATAAGGGATAGGAAGTAATCAGCCTCACCATATATGGATGTTGGAATTATGTACTAGGACAACCCTTTAGATGTTTAGTATGGAGCACGGGCCTTAGGAAGGTGTCCTATGTGCCATGATTATTGTAGGAATTAGAGTTCTCATAGTTTAGTTATATTCTCTTTCTGTTGATGGATGAGGTGGAATGAACAGTCCTATAGGAATAATTGTGTCTTGATGGTTGAAATGTACGAGGCATGGGGGGACTTGCACTAAATTGGATACCCATTTGAGCTCGTGCATTAGGAATTATCCTATATATCTTGGTTATTGTAGGAATCACAGTTCTCATAGTTTAGTTGATCGGGGCTTACACATTGAGGTTTCTATTGCATATGGGACATATTGTATTATGAAACTGATTGGGGCTTACAAAATGGTGTTTCCCTTGGTGGCTGGACAAGGTTATCATGTCCTGGGTTTCCTTATTAACATGGCATGCTTGTCTTCTTGGCTTGTTTAATTATATTCTTGACATGTATTGATTTTATGATTGATATGTTGAGGGATGTCCAAACATGCCTGGTTGTATTACAGATATGTCCAAAGACAATCGCATGATTCAGTTGATATGTCTGATGGACATCGCATAATCTGGATGGCATTTCTGAGGGCCATTGCATGACCAAGGATGATTTGTATAGAGGGAATCACAAGACTTGGTTCACTTTTCCTAGAGGCCATCACATGATATCGGCTTATAGCTTGGAGTCCATCACATGATCTGGATAGCTTGTTCTAGTTTCATCGTGAAAGCCAACCAACATTTTCAGAAAACATCATGAGAGCTGGTTGTCTTGTTTGGAGGATTTCATGAGATTCATTTGACATGCCCTGGTGTCATCATGAGACCCATATGACCTTCATTGGTGTCACCAAATGATTTGGTCGATATTTCTGGAGGACATCTCAATCCCTGGATGGAAATCCTGGAGGGTTTCTTGAGACTTGGGTGGCATGCCTGAGTGCACCAAGTGACTTTCTATGACATGTCTAGGGGACCTCACATGATCCAAAAAGTATGCCAAGGGAGTGTTTCATGGTCTGGGAAACATGTATCGGTGTTGTCTCCCTACCTGGATGGCTCATGAAAATCACATGAGAATGTGCATATATGTACTTCATGTAAGTCTCCCATATTTTTAGTCTTTGTTCCATCCATTTTATTACATATGTTTCTTGGATTTATTTAGTGTTATCTTGTTTGGGTCTCACATGATTTAGAAAATATGCAGGATGTCATTTGCCTAATTCATCAAACACAGTAGAATTCCTTCACGTGATCTCAAGTGATCATGAAAAATGAATATGCATGCCTCATGATCCCTTAGGTCATTCCATAGGTCTTTACCTGGAAAAAGACCTTATGATCGTGAGATTTTCTGCTCCGAGAAATATTATTTGATTCCTGTGTTCACCAGGGCATGGATCCAAGTTTGTATTTTTTTCATCCTAGGGTGGGGGATTTATAGGTATCACCACCTTGATTATATGCTTCTTTTCATGGTGAGTATCTCATAAATCCAGGCTGTAATCGATGGAGGGATTTGATGTTATGCACTTTGTGAGATCCTATTGTAGGTCATCTGGGGGGTGTCGCGTGATTTTCAATGATTGAAATAATATCCCATCAATGACCCATTTATTGGATTTCATCCAATCAAAGGGGTCTTTCCTAATCATGTGGACATTCCAAGGTGATTTTACAAAGTCAATCCACCATGTCTAGGGGCCTTAAAAAGATCATAACGCCTATTGAAAGGATTTTGTTTGATCTTAGATGACTTGTCTAGGACCTTCCATGAGATAAAGGTGGATTTCTAGGTGGATTTTATGAGACCAAGATAACATGCCAAGGGGTCTTTGTGGGATCATTGGTGATCACCCAGGGCATATGAACCCATTTTTATAAGATCATATTATCTTCCCCTTACAAGAATCTCTCGTCATTTCCCTTTTTATTTCCATGTTTATTTTTTAAGGGATGTGGATCTTGTGAGTTTTCATGAGTGTTGTTGAATACAAATATTATCCCCATCAGTGATGCGTTGCATGACCAATGAAGGGTCCTGTGAGAATGCATCATCATTGTTATGGGAAATGCTCATATTTGTATTTAGAGCTTGAGTGGAGCTCAATACCATCTGGTCATGTCCGAAACCCTTCATGTGATGAGGGTTACACATCAACGAACTCTTGCGCGACAAAGAAGACATGTCTCTATGACTTCTACGATGTATTTTAAACTACATGGGTGAATCGCATGATGATTAACAGCATGAAAGGCTTCCCATTTTTTCACATTTTTCTCCTTATTTTACAATGATTTTTGGATTTCTTTTCAGACACCCATCGACTGAAAAGATGCGTGACTTGGGGAGCTTATTTGGTTATCTTTGCATGATCATTGAGTGTTTTAGGCACCTTCATGAAAGAATAAGGACTCATAAAATGAGATCCATGTGATCTCTCATAGTTCATGTGTTGCGCATGACCCACACATTCCTAAAGTTCCATGTGAACCATGTAATCTTGGCCACCTTCTTTTCTCTTTTCTTTATGGGAAAAATAATACCAATATTTAGGTAATTTTTTCCTTGTGGATTTTCTAATTCTCATTTGATGGGAATCATCACCCATACCCTTTCTACTTTATCTAAACATGATATAAACCTTATAGTATAATATCATAAATTCTATACCTCAAACCTTATATATTAACATGATCATATCCTAAATACCTAAAATAAAACACATGCTAAACCCATATAAGAAACCCATTTAATAGGTCTCTCAAATCATAAATAAGCTCAATCAAAACCATGTGTTTAAATTTGAAACAACATATTCTTATTTTTAACTCTAAAAAAATGATTTCAATTTTTATTTTCACAAAAAAAATGTCTATTTACCCATTTAATCAAGTAATCCCTTTAGAAATCAATTTTAAAAAATCCTTGACTATTCATATTTATTTTCAAAACTAATTCACTAAATCAACTACAAAACCATTTCATAGAAATCACAATAAAACAATTAAATTTAATTACCAAACTATTTTTGAATTTCAAAACCCCAAAAATCCATTATTCCTTTTAAAATATTTTAAAATTCAATAATAAAAAACCATATTGAGTTTTGAATCTAAATAACCAAAATCTAGAACTTTATAAATGTTTAAAATCTACTTCAAATAACATATATAAAAATAGAACTCCCCAAAAAAGAAAAAAACACAATCATTCCTTTAATTGAAAGCACACTAATTATCATTAATGTTATAGAACAACCAACTAATAAACACATCACTCAAAAGAAAATTATAACTTTCATTATGTGATGCTAAATGGATTATAATTAGAAAATTTTAATTTAATTCATGAGTATATAATATCTAAATAATTAAATAATTTAAAATAAAATAGAAATTCAATCAATAAGATTCATATTTACCACACATTTACCTCAAATCATTAAGAAGAATAATGTATACACACTTCATATCACGTCTATAAATCAATTTACTTATAATTTTTATATCATAATCATCACAGGAAATCACCATAATAAAAAAACATTAAATTTTATAATAATGATTTATAGAAAATTATATATTAAATGGTAAAATCTTGACGTCAATACCTAATGTGAAATGGTAAAATCTTGAATCCAATCTCCCACTCGCCTGGATTACAAAATATTCAATTCAAAAAAAATTGAGAGATTGAATGTGGTGAGGCGGTCGGGAAGGGAGAGGTGGAAGGCATACTACTTCAGTCGATTGAGGGAGTGGAAGATGGGGAAGGGGTGGTCCTCGGAGGGATGATTTTTGATGGTGGGTGGTCATCCTAAGTTGAAGACAGTGATGCAGTGGAGGTGAGGCAGTATAAAGTAAGAAATAAAGGATAAATAATAACATGGTTTGTACCAGGTATGCGCAAGAGAGGTGATCGACGGCGCTGATAAGAAAGAGAGGAGAAATAATAGCAAACCTTAGATTTGAGATTGTTTATTCATCTGAGGGAAGGTCTAGGGGGAGAAATTATAGAGCTAAACTTCCATGAGAGCTTGAATTGTGTGAGAGAAATCATTTCAGTTAGGGTTCAATTTAAAAGATTAAGAAGGGTTTTATCAGTGATTCTAAAAAAGAACTGATAAAGGGGGTTTTATCAGTGCTTATAAAATTCCCCTTTATCAGCTCTTGTTTACCACTGATAAAGATCTATATAAATAATTTTAATAGTATAATTAATATAATTAAAAAATTTAAATATGTATAATTATAAATAAATAAATAAATCTCAATTTATATATTTATAAATATATTAAAAGAATTGTAAATATGTATTTATAAATATAATTATAGATATATATTTATAATTATAATTCTAAGTAAGTATATTTTTAAATATATTTATAAATATTTATACATAATTATAAATATATTTATATAATTATATATATATTTACATAATTATATATATTTTTATATATATTTATATAATTATATGTATTTATATAATTATATGTATTTATATAATTATGTATATTTTTATAATTATATATATTTGTAATAAATGTATATAAATATAAATATAGTAAATATATTAATTATTTAAATATATTTATTATAATTTTATACTTATTTAAATATATAATTATTTATTTATAATTATATAAATACTTTTTAGAAAATATATTTATTTATTTATTTATAATTATAAATTTATAATTTTATAAATATAGTAAATAAACATTTATAAATATATTTATTTATAAATATTTATTTATAAACATATTTTTAACAATATTAATGAATATATAATATTAAATGCAAGAATGATAAAAATAAGTAAAATTGAATAATTAAAAAAGAGTAGACTAAAAATATTAAGTTTTATTAGTTATACAAATTATTACAGAAATAAAATATGGATATGTGTTTAAATAAAGATGAATACATATTGAAAATATTAAAACATAGTAAATAAATATGTATATATAAATATTAAAAATTGATTAAATTCCAAAAGAATATTAAAAATTAATAAATAACACTAATTGAAATAATATTAAAAATAAGTAAAAAATTATTGACTAAAAAAATAATATATAAAATATATTATGTTACTAAATGAAATTCTAAAATGAATAGTGAAATTTAAATAAATTACATAAATATTAGGTGTGTGTGTTTCTATATATGATTTCATTAATTACGTAAATATTTGTGTGTGTGAAATTAATGTATACATATATAAGTTTGATATATATTAAATTAAATAATGACATTGTATAATATGTAGCGTCTATTAATGAAATAAATAATAATAAGAATGAATAAATTTAAAAAATGAATAATTGTTCTTAATTATATACATAACTCTAAAAAATTGAAAAAGAATATTTATATATGGTAAAATGGAAATGAAAACATATTAATTAAATAAATTACAACCGCATTAAAAAAATTAAATGCTAATGAAGAATCATGTATAAATAAATATATTGAAAATGGATAAAATTTAAAAAAATATTGAACAATGAAAATTGAAAATGAATAAATTAAAAAAAAGATTAAATATATTAATAAATAATTGTGTATAAAATAAATAAAAATGATTAAATTAAAAAAATATTAAGTGAATAAATATTGAAAATACATAAATTATAAAATAAAATTGAGAACACACTTAACATTATGTAACGTCTTAGCCCAAGTTCCACACACTAGTGCCCCAAGCCGGTGGGTCACATAACCTCAAGCGCACCTCCCTATACACCAGAGGCTGCTGACTAGCAGTGAGGATCTATTATATCGATCATGGGGAGACTATACCCTCTATTATCAGAATAATAAAATCATCATAAATAAATAAAAAATAGTAAAAATAACATTTAACCATGAACAATACCAATATATCATGATAAACAAAACTCAAAAAATAATATCAAACCTAAAGAATAAAATATTCATGGTCAATGTATGTGTCACATGTCTAAAATTCAACCCAAGATAAAGACAATGATGACTCCCCTAGTGGGTTATAAACCACGTCTAGTTCCCTCATATAATCCACATCCCAACTCAGTCATCTATATCAGGGCCTTTTCCATTAACCTCTCTAGAAAACACAAAGTCTATTTGGGTACTGATCAGGAAACCTGAGTAGGGTGTGAGTACAACATAGTAGGCCACCACCAACGGCCTCTAAAACAATATCTGGACAAAGAATAGGGTATTCAGTTGTATGAAGAAAATAATTACAATGCATAAGTAAACAATTATCACTTTATCAGTTAATCTCTATTTAACCACATAACCCATAGGCTCCCATAGACACTCGTACCTCAATACCTAATTCGGCTCAAGCCAGAGCCCGAAGTATTCCCCGGTGATTTCTTATTTCAAAATTTCATTTTTCCCATTGTTTAATTTATACTTGAATTCTCATGTTACCAATCACATATTACACAATAGAATAACCATGTTCCCATTATTTAATTCACAACTAAATGACCATGCTTCCATTCATACCTTACACATTAGAATGATAGTGTTACTTTTATTTAATTGAAAATTAAATCACCATTTTACCATTCATACCATATAAATTAGAATGACCATGTTACTATTCATTAATTCACAACTAAATGACCATGTTACCATTCATCAGATAACTAATTAAACAATTAATTATCCACATCAATTACATTACAAATTCAACAGTTAGTTAAATATAAGAATTCCATTAGTTAATTCAACAATTAACTAATAACACAAACACCCTTAATTAATTCCCCAAATAATTAAGTACATCAAACCCATTGATTAATTCATTAATTAATTAATCAATATCCACAACTCGAAATCCCATAATTAATTCCACAATTAATTATCTCAATTCTCAATATCAATACCTCATAATTAATCCATCAATTAAGTATCTCAAAACAAAAATCTCTACATATCATAATTAATTCTACAGTTAATTATCTCCAAATCAACAATTTTTATATCTCATAATTAATTCTACAATTAATTATCTCCAAATCCATAATTCCCAAAATATCCAATTCACACATCCTCAATTAATCAATTCACCCAATAAATTAATTCAAGTCAAGAACATAATTTCTAAATATCTAATAGAAATCCTACAATTACATACATGTAATTTAAATAAAGACAATGGGATTTGAATTGTAGACCACCTACCTCAATTCGTTGATGAACGATCGCCCAATGGAAATCCCCAATATTTGAGCGGCAAAAGGATGTTGAAAACGATCCGAATATAAAACCCTAAATCAAGATTAAAAAAATAAAGATCTGATAAACCTATATCTAGATCTACAATCCACGATCTAGATCCACAAAAATAGATCTATATCTAATCAAAATAGGAGGAACAAACCCTTTCTTGAATAGGAGAAGAAGGAAGGATGAACAGGAAACCAAGCAGGATGAAATCCTCTTACTGGGAGGGGTGAAGATCTTTGATTCGGGATTCGAATCACAATTAATGGTGGATGGGGAGGCTTGGAATCCATTTGGGAAGCTCCAAAATCATGAAATACCACCTAGGTTCGAATAGGGGTTGAATCAGAGTTAAAATGGGGGTTCGGGTAATTAAAAAACAAAATGTTGGGAGACTTTAATTCTCATGCATGGTTTGTTGGGTAGGGGCACATGGTTTTCCCTAACTATGCGCCTAAACAGTGCACCTATTTTATATGGGTTTACAGTTACTCCAAATAGAGCACAAGGTTTGAAAAATTGTGTGCCAACCGTGAAAATCCCCACTGTCCGGGGTTTCATAGTTTGCTGGGTTGGGGCACATGGTTTTCCCTAACCATGGTCCAATCATGCACAACCCTCTTTCTTTTATTTTTCTCAAAAATTTTACCCAAATACATCCCATGGTAAAACCCAAACGAAAAGTACTTAGCATCACCAACATCTATAACATGAGAAGGGTTGGGGTGATACCGTCGAAGTTGTGACACATGGAAAATGTCATGCGTAGAACTGTATTTCTATGGAAGAGCCAACTGGTACACCACCGGCCTGATTCTCTCCACTGTCCAAAACGGTCCAATGAACCTCAATTCCAACTTTCGCTATCTCTATATCCTATGGTGACCGAACCTATGTGGAACCCAAAATAATACATGATCACCCTATGTAAACTCTAAGGGTCATCGACATCTATCATTATACAACTTCTGTATACTATGAGTCGTAGACATATGTTTCCGAATCAACTGTACCTGCTCCAATGTCTCATGCATGATACTCGATACCAAGAACTTAGACTCACCTACCTCCATCTAGTGTAAAGTTGATATTCCTGGCCTACCATAAAATTCCTTGTATGGTGTCATCTGTATCATTTCCTGAAAACTATTGTTATAGGAAAACTCCACTAAATCCAAGCACTTCTCCCAAGATCCACTGAATTCTAGAACACATGCATGCAATATATCCTCAAGAACCTATATAGTACGTTCCAACTACACATATGTCTATAGGTGGAAAGTTTTACCCAATAAAACCTATATACCAAGAACCTTTTGTAATCCCTACCAAAAGCGTGAATTAAAACATGAGTTTCATTCTGAAATAATAGTATGTGGCACCCCATGAAGAAGGAATATCTCCCGAACATACAGTTATCCCAACTACTCCACTAAAAAACTATCCTGTATGGGAAATAAATACACTACCACCATCAATCTATCCACAATAACCCAAATAGCCTCACTCTTCTTGGGCATGCTCAGGATACCCACCACAAAGTCCATTGTCACATCATCCCACTTCCACTCCGGAGTGGGAAACGACTATAATAACCATAAAGGCCTTTGAGGATTGACCTTAATCTACTGACAGGTGTAGCATCATGCCAGGAACCCTTTTATCCCCTTTTTCATTCCCAACCACCAAAACATTCAGTATAGGTCATGGTACATTTTGGTCACACCTAGATGTACCACCCACTTCGAGGCATGAAATTCACGTATCATCTCCTCTCGCATGCTCGTAGGCACAACAACTTGATTACTGACATAGATGATCTTGTCCTCATATATCATCCAATATAAAGGTGTATCCCCACTCTCAAGGATTTCCCTCAAAGATAAACATTTTAGATCCACATACTACTTGTCTCGGATCTATCTCAAAAGTATAGACTCCACTAAAACTGGCACTAGATTCATATGTACCTCCCTCTCCTAAACCACCACATGCATCTCATCCAGAAAACTTATCTTCTTCCACTCAGTACTAGACTCATGAACCTCTTGTGTCTGAGTTTTACTTCTCAAAGAATCAACAACATTTCCCCCTTTCTGGGCATATATATTAGCTCAAAATTGAATAACTGCATATGCTCAACCCATATCCACTGCCATAGATTCAAGTATCTCTATGAAAATATATTCTTTAATATCTTATGATTAGTATTCATATTAAACTTTTCAAAAAAATATAGTGTCACCAAAACTTTAATGAAGAAACCACTACAGCCAACTCGAGGTCGTGTGTAGGGTATTTCAGGTCATGAGGCCTTAACTACTGAGAACCATATGCCACAACTCGATCTCCTTTCATCAAAACAGCTCCATTTCTAATCCAAGAATCATTATAATACATCATGTACTCCTCACCTGACTTAGGTAGGATCAATATTGGTCCATTGTCAAATGCTTCTTAAGATCCTGGAAGGCATCCCCACAAGCCTCTGACTATTCAAACTCCATCCCCTTTTGGTTCAATCCCAAAAGTGGTTCTTCCAAATGGGAAAATTCCAGGATTAACCTCCTGTAATATCCACCTAATACCAAAAAGATATATATATCGAACATGTTATTGGGATACTCTTAAGAAACCACTACCTTAATGAAGAAAATAGTTACAATGCATAATTAAATAGTTATCACATTATCAATTAATATTTGTTTAACCACATAACCCCTAGGCTCTCGTAGACACATGTAACTCAATACCTACTTCAAGTCATACCGAAGCTCAAAGTATTCCCAGGGACATCTTATTTTAAAATCCCATTATTACCATTATTTAATTTATCCTTGAATTCCCATGTTACCATTCACACATTACACAATAGAATGACCATGTTCATATTCTTTAATTCACAACTAAATAACCATGTGACCTTTCATACCTTACATATTAGAATGACCATGTTACCATTGTTTAATTCACAACTAAATTACCA
Organism: Viscum album; assembly: GCA_963277665.1. Classification (NCBI taxonomy): domain Eukaryota; kingdom Viridiplantae; phylum Streptophyta; class Magnoliopsida; order Santalales; family Viscaceae; genus Viscum; species Viscum album. Next base: position 1,888,076,001 of record OY728127.1, on the reverse strand, counting down.
TGTTACCATTCATACCTTATACATTAGAATAACCATGTTACAATTCTTTAATTCACAACTAAATGACCATGTTACCAATCATCACATAATTAGTTCAACAATTAATTATCCACATCAATTCCATTACTAATTAAATAATTAGTTAAATACAATAATTCCACTATTTAACTCAATAATTATCAAATCACATAAACCCCCTTAATTAATTTCCCAATTAATTAAGTACATAAAATCCATTAATTAATTCATCAATTAATTAATCAATACTCACAACTCAAAATCCCATAATTAATTCCACAATTAATTATTTCAATTATTAATCTCAATAACTCATAATTAATTCGTCAATTAATTATCTCAAAGCAATAATATTTATATCTCATAATTGATTATAGAGTTAATTATCTCCAAATAGACAATCTTTATATCTCATAATTAATTCTACAATTAATTACCTCCAAATCCATAATTCCCAAAATCTACAATTCACATATCCTTAATTAATTAATTACCTTAATTAATTAATTTAAATCAAGAATACAATTGAGAAATATCTAATAGAAATCCTAAAATTACATAGTTATAATTTAAATAAAGACAATGGAGTTAGAATTGTATACCACCTACCTCAATTCATTGATGAATGATCGCTCAATGGAAATCCAAAAAATTTGGGTGGAACAATGACGTAGAATGAGATCCGGATCTAAAACCATAAATCTAAATCTAGACTTAGATATACAATACGATATCGAGATCTTAAAAACTAGATCCATATCTAATCAAAATAAGAAGAATAACCCCTTTCTTCAATAGGGGAAGAGAGGAGGAATGAGAAACCAAGCTGGATGAAATCCTCTTACCCGGAGGGGTGTAGATCTTCGATCCGAGATTAGAATCATGAAGAACAGAGGTTGGGAAGGCTTATAATCCATCTGGGAGGCACTAAAATCAGGAAAGACCTCCTAAGGTTGAATGGGGGTCGAATCGGAGTTCAAATGGGGGTTAAATAATTAAAAAACTAAATTTTAGGAGACTTTAATTCTCATGCACGGTTTTCTAGGTAAGGGTGTCTAGTTTTCCCAAACCATGAACCTAAATCATGCACCTATTTTATAGGGGTTCTTGGTTACTCTTAAGAGGGAAAAAATTAAGAAAATCATGTTCCAACCAAGAAAATCCCCAATATCTAGGGTTTCATGGTTTGTTAGTCTAGGGCACACAATTTTCACTAATCATGCGCCAACCATGAACAACCCTCTTTCATTCATTTGTCTTAAAAATTTAACCCAAACACACCCCAAGGTAAAACCTAAATGAAAATTACTCAACACTAAACAAAATAGTGCCTGTAAATGAGCTTGAGATAGGTCCAAAAAGGTTCGGGATCTTACACATTATCAATAAATAAATTATATTAAATGAATTCATGTTAAAAATGAGTGAAATTTAATTATATATAAATATATATATTTAAATAATTAATATACTTTTATAATTAATAAAAATTAATATAATAATTAATAAAAGAATAAATTTAATATATATATATATCATTAAATTGTATATTAATTATTTAACTATTATATTAAGTATTTATAAAAATGGTCCATCCAAAATCCAAATCTTCTGAGCATTTATTAACTGTGAAAGAAAAAGATAACAAGAAAAAAATAAAATGGATAGGGTCATACAAATAGACATGTCATCATCGAGATAAGAAAATTATGGATCAGTAAAGGAATGATCATTTCCATAATCATAGTCAGAATCAACATCATCATCATCCATTTCTCACTCCGACTATGAATTTCCTTCATTGAGGATCCCAAGAATCCTCTCCTTGGACCTTTCCTACTCCAGAGTGAGATGGATCTTTGATGACCTATAAGACATGGTAGACACATTCCTGGGATGACTAGAATAATACTTCCATGGCCTTATTTTTTGAGGAACCAACGCAAGACCTTCACTACTGACCATATTTTCCTTTCCATTTAAAACAACATCCTTAAAAGAGACAGGATCACTGCTCCCGTAGAAGGGAGATGAGTGGTGTCAAGTAAAACTATCTAATTTTCCTTATGACTTATATCATACAAAACATTACCCCATTTACTAGTCATTCTTGAATAACATAACACATTCTTAATCTCTTGAAGATAATCCAAGCTCTATTTCACATCAGATTTCCCAGTCCTATCATCCTGTAGAACATGCCCTGAAAAGTCTGTATCCAGTGATTTCACAATGCAAAATTTATCATCAATTGGTGAAGGAGAACACACAATAACAACATCAATATCCTCATCAAAAAACTTTCCCACCTCACCAGTATTCATCCCATCCTGACTAGTTAATTGCATGAGAATCAAATTAGATCTCCCAACCAAATGAACAGGTTCTGATGGAAAATCACTATACTTGTAGTCTAGTTGCCCATTTCTATTAGCAAGCTCACTGATAACATTTTCAACCTAAGTTTGATCCATCCTAATGCCTACAATGAACATTTTAGACCTGTTCTTATTCTCATACTTCTGTTCATGCATGGAAAAAAGAACTTGTGGAAGGTAATGAAGTTACTTCCTACTCCTGATTCACCATCAGATATTTATTCTTGTACATTATAGCCCCTTGATTTTGAGACTACTTGTCCAGATATTCTACCAGCTTCTTCCTAGTCTATCTAGGTACTGATTGTCCATGTTCCCTAGATGAATTCATTTTTCCATTATGATCACATCCCTTTGAAGGATTCCCCTTCAAACCCCCAAAATCATAAACGTTCCTCCCACATTTCTTATACAGGTGACCAATAGATTTTCAATTTTGACAGTTTTCATGACAATTATCATACTCATCACTGACTTTTACATCATCAGTGGGATTAGTGAGAGTCATATTGCTAATAAGTGTGTAACTCAAATCAATTTCAACCATCAATCTCACAAAGTTTCCATACCTGACATGTTATGTATCCTTATTCAGGTGAATCAGAATTCCAATGGTAGTAACAATATCATGCAAGATTTTTTTATGCCATAAAATCTAGTTTAGGTCATGAAACCTGATCCATACCTATGAAAAATCATTATTGGACCTTAAAAAATTAAAATACATCATCCATTCATAGAGATGAAGTGTTCCTAGATTAAAAAATAACCAACCAAATGACCGCTCATGGATTTTGGCTTCATCTGATTGAAATAAGAAGTGAAAGAAACATCTATCAAATGAAATATACATTCAATCTAAAAACCCCCATAGAAATGAGATCCCATGAATAAGATCTTCAAGCTTCCATGGCTTATGAACTCTGGGAAGAAAAACCCTACCAATTAGTGATTTATTACACAAAGATAGATGTTCTGAGAAGGCTTTATGACTAGCTTAAACAAGGTATGATGATCCTTTATTATGGATACTACATGTAGTAAAATCCTTAAACACCACTAGAAAACTCTAAACAGGATCATCCCTTCAGCCTGGGACATCACCTAAATGCCCTCCTACAACTTAAACCCATTCAATCCTTCTGGACCTCCATGTTCTAGATTGATTCACCACAGTAGTTGTTCATCCCTCCACCCCACAGCCATAATATTGGGTTGATGATATCTTCCCACTTTAGCAACCAAACCTATAGATTTCACCATATTCTCCTAATTCACAACAGATCAAAAAGATTCTCTTTCAAGAGTCATCGTAGCTGTCCATCTCATATCAGTCTCAGTCTCTCCCTCCACATACCTATATAGTGCTCTAACCACAACAACCGAGGATCTATGATCATCATTTACCTCAGTCACCACCGCTTAAAATTTCCAACATCTGTTCACTTTTTCCTCCACTTATGTGTTCAGTCAAGTCCCGTTAAATTAATATTAAAAATGAATAAATTTTAGAAAATATTAAAATAAAATTAAAAACAAACAAATTTAATATATATATATATATATTATTTAATATATTCATATATATCAATATATATTTTTATATATGAAATAATAATTTAATTATAAAAAATTTAATTAAATCAACTAACCCTCAATAGAGAAGGCCTACTAGGTGTAAACCACGGTGAGCAGAGGGTGGGTTGAGGCCCGCAAAGGCCCATGTGTATGGTCATGATCCCATTTAGGTGTGTGGAGAGTGTATGTGGGAGCCCATCCCCACAATAAGATTCTGGTGTTCTAGAGACACTGAATGACATAAAAAGAAGCATCTTACCATCCACAAGTTCAACATGGGACTCACACACTAGTTTTATCAGCACTTTAACAAGCACTAATAAATATAGCCTTTACCAGTTCTAGAAAATGTGATGATAAAGGATACCATTTATTAGCACTAAAAAATAACTAATAAAGGGTTCCCTTTATCATTTCTTTTCTCTAGCATTTAATAAACCCAAATCTATAGTATTTCCCTACCACCCCTAATCCTCATGGCCCTGACCCCTCTCACTCCCATTGATGCCGACTACGGTGACCCCCCTGGTGTTTTCACTCTCCATAGTAGTGGAACCCGATGATGACCCCTCTTCCCCTTTTCTCAATGATTGTAACCCCCCGAAGATGGCACCCACCTTAACCCCCTTACCCCCACAATAACATCCTCCTCCCCCCTCTGCCTCGACCTAATTTCCCCTACCCCTCTATATCTACAAGTCCGACTTATTCGGCCTTGTCTCCCCAAGTTCCATGATGTCTGTTGTTTTCTCCCCACCTCAATGATCTTCATCCATGAAATTTGACCATGTTATTCCATGGGGTAATATTCATTCATTTATGTTGATTATTTTTTTCATATCGGATTGAATCATTTTTATGTTGATTTTTTGTTCTGTCGAATCAAGACCCTACCTTAGTCAATAATGAAGTTGGGTGATGTTAAAAATTGATTATTCTTGTTTGATTAAATATTTATATTATTATATTTGAATTTTTATTAATAATAGTTTCAACTAATACATATGAATAGAAATTTGGATTAATTTACCTTGAAATACACCTCGGTATGCCAAGGGTTTGGAAGAATTTTTAGGCCATGTAATTACAACCTGATCAATGGATAGTAAAATAAAATGTTTGTGTCCTGATAGTAAATTCAAGCGATGCTAGAATAGAAACAAAGTATATGAGAACTTGATTTTGAAATAGTTTCCTGGTCGATATGTATATTGGATTTGGCATGGTGAATCGAATGTTATGGAAAGTCAAAACAAAACAATGACTAACGAAACACAAAGTCACCCGCCAGAGGAGAATTTAGTTCGAAACTTGATAAATGATGCATTTTTCTTTATAGGAGATAACATCCAAGATTTTAATAGCTCAACAAAACATTCCATTGATCTTTGAGCATAATAATATTTCTCAGAACATTAGTGACCAAAAAATGAGTTTTATGAATTAGTTGAAGATGAAAAACAAGAACTATATGAAGGGTGTTCCAAGTATTTGAAGTTGTTTTTTCTATCACTATATTTTATAATATATATATGTATGTAATAATAATTATGAAATAAAAAAAATTATTAATGATTATATATATATATATATTATTTATATAAAAATATATTTATTATTTAATTCTATAAGGTTTACATATTTAAAACGATATTTTATATGTAAATATTTTAAATATTTATTTACACAATTATATACTTGCATATAAATATATAAAAATATATGTATATATATGTATATAATTAATTATAAATACTAGTACAATATGAAAAAGGGTAATCCCTAGTAATAAATTCAGCCTCCACCTAAAAGAGACAAAAACAACCCACTTAAATGAAGTTGAAATCTCATTGAATATTAAAAAAAATAGGGTATCCTAACTAAAAAAAATCAGTTTTAGAGGCCTTCTGAGCCTTTTTTGACCTCAAATAAACAATAAAAAATTAAATGACTAGTTAAAATGGCATAGATCTCTTCATATAATTCGATTTGATATATCATGGATCCCAAAATGATGTTTTGATTAAAATTTATGGTCATCTGATGGTCTAATTATGTTTTTAACTTACCTTAACATATTAAGGAATTTTTGAATTTTCACTATAACAAAATTATTATTAAATATCTATTACTCAATACCAATTATGAAATTATTAATTAATATTATTTTTTAGTTATTTTGAAATCATTTTTCACTAAATATGTTATATATTAAATGGAAATACATATTTAGTATTATTTAAATCATATTTATCGAAATATATTTCATATATATCAATATAAATATATTTATATGTTAAATTATATTTTTTAATAACAAACACATACACACAGATATATATATATATATATATATATATATATATATTATCACATTTTATCAATGTTAAAAACAAGTGTTTCAGTGTTTTCAGCACTGATAAAGGGAGCACCTTTATCATTGCTAAAAAAATACTGATAGAAATCCTCCTTTATCATCATTTTTTAGTACTCATAACAAAACATTCTATCAGTGATTTTAGATAGCACTGATGAAAGTAAACCCTTTTTTAGTGATTTTTTTTAGCAATGAATAAAGGTGATTGTGTAGTATTTGGGACTCCTCTATGAATATATACGCATACCACGAGTTGGTGGAGGTATCTCCTTATTACACACACACACACACACACACACACACACACACACACACACACACACACACACACACACATATATATATATATATATATATATATTAGGCCCTAACATCATTAATTATCACCAACACAACATTTTTGTTGGTGAAATCTCTTCTCATATAAGGGGTAATAGGAAGGGTGAGGAGTACAATGTGGTAGTTGGGACTCCTGATTAGCCACTGTAAGAGGATAATATTCATTGCTAATATATGTAGTTTTCATGTGCCTTGCTATTCATAAATACCATTTTAGTGCATTTTACATTTTGAACACTCATTCTCATCATTTGTGCACTTCATGCCTAATGTGCACCAATTTAGGCCCAATGTTTCATCTGATTTTAAAGAATGTAACTATCCATGTTTTAATTTGATATTCACTTAATTATGAACATTTTTTATTCAGGGATCAATGGATTATTAATAAAGTATGAGGGAGATATTTGGCGATTAAAGGAAACAATTCTGGAGAAGGCAGATTGTATATCATCCCACTGATCGGACTATGGGGACCAAAATACAGTCCCAATGAAGCCCAAAATTTATGGAAGGATAGAAGACATATAGGGGAACAAATAATTCTTCTGGAGATAGTGCTAATTCGTCCTCAATGGTGGTGATCAAGGCGGCCCAAGTTGAAGATTTAATTTTGGGCCAGAATCTGAGGCCCAGAAAAACAGTCCACCATTTTAATCATATCTCCCGAACCACAAATTATTTTGGGCTGAAATTTTACATGGTGTTAGGGGACATCCGGTTCTTCATTTAAGTCTTCTATGGCACACTCAAATTCTGCCTTATAGAAGGTCCTTGAGGCGCGTCTTTCCGGTGGATGCAAGCTGGCTGCAACTTCGGGGCAAGAAGTGGAAAAGTCTCTCATCATTAATGTTCCACCCACCTTTCCCCAACATAATTAATTAAAGGCACATGGGATGTTGGGGGCTCGGCCAAGGCTTCATTTTTTCCTATTTAAGGCAGGAGTGGTGGTGGATTTGGGGAGGTTGGATGCTTTCTTTTCATTGTAATGTTATTATGCCAATTTGCCTTTGTAATGTTCTTCCTTCTCATGTAAGTTGTTCGAATGACCTTAGTATTCAATAAAAGTTCTTCCTCTTCTCTTGTTCTGTTCTTATCCTTATCACCTTGATACCGTTGCCTCAAGGTGTGAATTTATTCACACCAAACCTTGTGATTTTGTTCACACAACGGTGGAGTGATTGTTATTTTTGTTATTTTTACTTCTTCAATTCCACCCTCATAAGTCTACTTTCCGCTTCCGTTGAGAACTTGTAATCAATGGAGGGCTAGCTCTTTTATGGGTTGATCCAAGGGAGTAGCAAGGGGCTGGATTGAATGTTATTTCTCATGCCCTAAATGTTATTAATTTCTTTTAATTGAGTTTCTTTCATTCAATGATTTTTATTCTTCCTCTTCCTTATTGAATTTATTCACCCCACTTTCATGTGCTAATTACATCCTTTACCTTGGAGTGCTCATGAAAATGATCCTACAAGTGTATAGGTGATTATCATATGTTTTGAAGGTGTTTAATCAGTAAGTGATGAGGTTAGTTTGAATTCATTGCATGAATCCTTCTCGAGTTAATGAAATTAAAATTGTAAAAAAAAAAGAATTCATTCAATCCACCCCGAGCCATAACCTAGGATCAACTCATTTTCTCTTAATTTGAATTCACATAGATCTTTTAGTTCTCTTTAAAAACAATATAAAATCAACCCAAGTTGGCCACTTCATAGCCAAAAATCCATCTCTTTTTTTTGAGTGTCTAAAGGTTCTTCTTAGGTCTCTGAGGATTCGACAACCCAAGCTACACTACAAGCGACCGCTTGACCCTTAAAACTTGGGTAAATTTGGGCGAGACCAAATTTTGGCGCCGTTGCCGGGGACCAAGTAAGTTCCTTAGACAAAAACCTTCTTTCCTCACCACCATTCTTCTACTCTCACCCAAGATCTCTTATCTTGTCCCTTTCTCGCTTTTTTTTGGGCGCATGTCCGCCTACACCCGCGATTTCTCAAACAGACTAGTCAGGGTGGATAGTCCTAGGATAGGGGAGTCAAGTGCACCTAGGGGATTGTTTAAATCAGATTCAAATACTCTTGAAACCCCAAAGTCAGAACTTGAAACAAGTCCAATGGAGGGTCATCCACAAAATCAAATTGTAAACCCTGGGGGGAATCAAATGGGAAACCAAAACCAAGAAGCTCCAAACTTAGGGAATGTAGTTGATCAAACCATGAACGACTACCTCACTCCATCTTGGACCAATGCCCCCTCATGCATTAGACACAATTTCATAGGAGACACCAACTACATATTCAAACCCCATGTCCTAAACCACCTTCCAACCTTTCATGGGATGGAGTCAGAAATGCCATACCTTCATGTCAAAGAGTTCAACGACATTGTTGAAACCATGTGTCCCCCACATCAACTAGAATCTGCTAAGATGAGGCTCTTTCCTTTTTCATTAAAGGATCGAGCTAAAAATTGGCTAAACAACCTGAGACCTTCATCAATCCACACTTGGAACCAACTTCAAAGAGAATTTTACAAAAAATACTTCCCCCATCACAAAACCATTGCACTAAAAAAGAGCATCCAAATTTTTTTTGAAAAAGAGGGAGAGTCATTTTATGAAACATGGGAGAGGTTCAAAGACACACTAAACATGGTTCCACACCATGGTTTTTCTATTCCTGAACAAGTAAGAATTTTCTATGAAGGTTTGGGCCCGGGGAACAAACAATTCATTGACATGATGTGTAATGGGACCTTTAAAAACAAATCCCCAAATGATGCTTACGAGTATCTAGAAATCCTTGCTGAACAAAACCAAACATGGGGAACATCACCTTACTCTGAAAAGCCTCAAAGAACTACTGGAATGCATACTCTTAGGGAAGAGGAAAGCCTTAGGGCGAAACTTGCAGCACTCTCTAGGAAGGTTGAAGAGATAGACCATAGGAAAATCAATGAAATCCAAACTGTAGACCTTGTTTGCACAATCTGTGACAAACATGACCACAAAACGGACAACTGCCCAACCATTCCATCCATCAAGGATGTTCTTTTAGGAGGACCACCTGCTGAAGTCAATGCCCTAAACTTTCAAAAGCCTCAATACCCAAACACATTCAACCCAAGGTATAATGACCACCCAGGCTTCCGATGGAAAGATAACCAACAACCTAGCCAACCACAAGGACCAAACCCCTACCCTACACAAAATTTTCAAAACCATAACCAATTCCAACCACAACCAATCCAATACCAACATCCTCCAGTCCAATACCAACAACCCATCCAACAACCAAAGTATCCCCCTGGGATAACCCAACCAACACAAACCCCTTCCCAATCTGTCCCTCTCCCAATCCTTGAACAACTGTGTAAACAAATGGAAAGGATGAACTCAGAAGTCTCGTCCCTTAAACAAGAACTTCAAACCATAAAAACTGGAAAGGCACCCATGCCCACACAGGCCATTCCACAACAAACATCAAGGGGGGAGACAAGTTGCACTCAAACAACTCATGAACAACTAAAGGCTGTGACAGTTTTGAGAAGTGGGAAATCAATTGAGAAACCTGAACAAATAGTTCAAAACCCACCTGAAGATTCAAACTCTAATGAAAATTCAAATGAAACACATGAACAAACTGATGATACTAATAAAAATGTGAAGGAAACAACTCTTCAAAAAACAACCCCACAACCTGCCCCATTTCCTCAACGCATGAGGGGGAAAACCAAGCCTGAATTGAGTGAAACATTGAGGGAAATATTCTCACAAGTCAAGTTGAACATTCCACTCCTCGATGCCATTCAAACCATTCCTTCATACTCAAAATACCTTAAGGACCTCTGCACATTTAAACGGAAATTCTCACATAAGAACCAAGTCCTTCTGGCAGCAAATGTTAGCACAACCATCCAAGGGACCATTCCTCCTAAGTTGAAAGACCCAGGTTGCCCTTACATCAATGTTGAACTAGGAGAAAGCAAAGTTGTCAAGGCCTTGTGTGACCTAGGTGCTAGTGTTAATCTCATCCCATATGCTGTGTACTGCCAGTTAGGCCTAGAAGAGCTCCAACCCACATCTGTCACACTTCAGCTTGCTGATCGTAGCATTAGGGTTCCCAAGGGGATTTTAAAGGACGTTCTGGTAAAGGTTGAAAACTTCATCTACCCTGCTGATTTCATTGTACTTGACAACCATCCAAATTTAGGAAATAAGGAACAAACCCCAATCATCCTTGGTCGTCCTTTCCTTGCAACAATCAACTCTGTTATCCGAGTCCGAAATGGGAACATGACCATCACCTTTGGAAACATGAGTCTAGACTTGAACATCTACAATGCAAACTCTCAAATTGGGGATGATGAAGAGATCCATGAGGTTAATTGGATGGGTAGTGTTGATAGTGAACTCAAGGAACATCAAGGAATTACCGAAGGATGTTTAAGTCAAGAAGAGATTGATTTTCTTTGTTCACATGAGGGAAATTTGTCACCTTGGCTTGAATCTCTTTCAGATTTCTCTATTGATGATTTTCTAGAATCACCAATCGATGATACCATGAGTGAAATCAATAACATCGAGTCCATATCCCTTCATGAAACTACTCTAGCTAATTTAGTGGATGAAAATTCTCTTCACAAGGAACCAATTTTGTCAAGAAATGTGAACAAAGAAACTGAGTTCAATGAAAAGTATCATCCTTTCTTGGAAAGTGATAACCACTCTGATCTTGAATTTAAGGTTTTACCTTCATCACTCAAGTATGCATTCTTAGGGGACAATCAATCCTTTCCTGTTGTTATTTCTTCCTCTCTTGAAGCCAATCATGAGAGGATGCTTCTAGATGTCCTTAGGAGACACAAGAAAGCCATTGGATGGACCCTATCAGATATTCCTGGGATTAACCCACTTATCGGGACTCATAGAATTGTTCTAGAATCCGATTCAAAGCCATGTCGTCAACCTCAGCGACGACTCAATCCTAATCTCATGGAAGTAGTGAGAAAAGAACTTTTGAAATTGTTAAAAGCTGGTATCATCTATCCTATAGCTGAGAGTGAGTGGGTTAGCCCAATCCATGTGGTTCCAAAGAAGGCTGGAATCACAGTCATAACCAATAATGATGGAGAGATGCTTCCAACAAGGGTTAGTAGTGGATGGAGAGTCTGTATTGACTATAGAAAGCTCAACTCTTGTACCAAGAAAGACCATTTCCCCTTGCCCTTTATTGACCAAGTCCTAGAGCGAGTGGCGGGTCATCAATTCTACTGCTTCCTAGATGGATTCTCAGGGTATAATCAAATCGAAGTCTCTTTAGAGGATCAAGGAAAAACGACCTTCACTTGTCCATTCGGCACTTTTTCCTTCAAGCGCATGCCCTTTGGGTTATGTAATGCCCCTGGTACCTTCCAGCGGTGCATGATGGGAATCTTCTCGGACATGGTGGGGGATTGTTTAGAGGTCTTCATGGATGATTTCTCCATCTTTGGGGATACTTTTGAGGGATGCCTTCTAAATGTTGAAAAGGTTTTGTCAAGGTGTGAGGATAAGAATCTCATACTAAATTGGGAAAAATGCCATTTCATGGTAAGGGAAGGACATGTTCTAGGTCATCTAGTATCTGGTAGAGGGATTGAAGTTGATAAAGCTAAGGTTGACATCATTCGTCACCTTCCCTCTCCTAAAACTGTTAAGGAAGTGAGGTCCTTCTTAGGACATGCTGGTTTTTATAGAAGGTTCATTAGGAATTTTAGCTCTATTTCTCGACCACTTTGTGCTCTACTGGTAAAAGATGCTCCATTTTTATGGACAGAAAGCTGTGAGGAATCATTCTCTACACTCAAGTCAACTCTTATATCTCCACCTATCATGCAATCTCCAAATTGGAAACTTCCTTTCGAGCTCATGTGTGACGCAAGTGACTTTGCTGTAGGAGCAGTATTAGGACAACGATGTGAGAAAACTCCATGTGTCATTGCTTATTCAAGCAAATCTTTAAATGATGCACAAATAAACTACACCACCACTGAGAAAGAGCTGCTTGCTGTTGTCTTTGCTTTAGAGAAATTCAGGTCTTATCTCTTAGGATCACCCATCATTGTCTTCACTGACCATTCAGCCCTAAAATACCTTTTCCAAAAACAAGATGCCAAGGCTAGATTGATTAGGTGGGTCCTTCTTCTTCAAGAGTTCGATTTAACCATTAAGGATAAAAAGGGTGTTGAAAATGTTGTAGCTGATCACCTCTCTAGGATGGAATTCAAAGACAACTCACAGCACCTCTCTGTGTCTGATTCATTTCCCGATGAGCACCTCTATTCAGTGAGTGATTGCCCTTGGTATGCTGACATAGCAAACCATTTGGTGACGGGTGACATTCCAAAATTCTTAGGGACCCATGCTAAGAGGAAATTCCTTTCTGATGTCAAACACTATGTGTTTGATGATCCCTACCTCTTCAAGTTCTGTCCTGATCAAATCATTAGGAGATGTGTTCCCGAGTCTGAGCAAGAGTCCATTCTAAAATTTTGTCATGGAGAGGCATGTGGAGGCCACTTTTCTACAAAGAAAACCACTGCAAAGGTCCTCCAAAGTGGTTTATACTGGCCGAACCTCACTAAGGATTCCTTCCAATACTGCAAAAGTTGTCCTCAATGTCAGCAATTAGGATCCATTTCCAAAAGAAATCAAATGCCCCTCACTCCCATTCTAGTCGTTGAAATCTTTGATTGTTGGGGAATTGATTTCATGGGACCCTTTCCAAACTCTAAGGGATACCTCTACATCCTCTTAGCTGTTGATTACGTCTCAAAATGGGTTGAGGCCATTCCCACCAAGACTAATGATCATCAAGTTGTGATCCGATTCCTAAAAGAGCATATCTTTTCTAGATTTGGAATTCCGAGGGCTATAATCAGTGATCGTGGAACCCATTTCTGTAATCGCCCATTCTCTTCACTCATGTATTAGTATGGAATTTCTCATAAAGTTTCCACTGCATACCATCCTCAAACCAATGGTCAAGCTGAGTTAGCAAATAGGGAGATTAAGCAAATTCTTGAAAAAACTGTCAACCCCTCTAGGAAAGATTGGTCTGAGAAACTCCTGGATGCTCTTTGGGCATATCGTACAGCATTCAAAACCATCCTAGGAATGTCCCCATATAGGTTGGTTTATGGAAAAGCATGCCATTTACCTGTTGAAATTGAGCATAAGGCATTTTGGGCAATCAAGAAAATGAATTTCGACATTTCTTTAGCCGAAGAAAAGAGGAAGTTAGATCTTAATGAACTTGAGGAACTTAGGATGGAGGCGTATGAAAATTCAAGGATAAATAAAGCTAGAGTTCAAGCCTACCAATCTAGGAATATCAAAGTCAAGCAATTTGAACTGGGAAAACCTGTGCTCTTGTATAGTTCAAAACTTCATTTACACCCGGGAAAGTTAAGGTCTAGATGGTCAGGTCCATTCATAGTGCATCATGTGTACCCTCATGGGGCTGTAGAGATTCAGGATCCCACAAGTGGTAACATTTTTAAGGTCAATGGTCATAGGTTAAAACCATTCATTGAATCATTCAATAAACAGGAAATAGAGGTAGAGTTAACAGAGCCAACCTATGAACCAGGAAAAAATTGATAGATTTAGGATCCATGTCGGGCTAACGACGTTAAACAAAAGCGCTGCACGGGAGGCAACCCGTGGTCTTCATCTTTCTAATCTTTTTGACTCGTTTTTTTCCTTCTTCTGCATTTTGTTATTTAAAAAAAAAATAGACTGTTGACCTGATCTTCTTTTATGAGTAAGGATGGGTATGAAAGGGGAGCACCGTATTCATCCGTGTCACGCGGTGTGATCCCTGAGTAATACCTTACCTAGAAAATATAAAGAAGACAATGTATCATCAGTTTATTTTATTTTATTTTATTTTTATCTTTTTTGTAGGTATTTAAAAAAAATAGATTGTTGACCTGTTCTTCTTTTATGAGTAAGGATGGGTATGAAAGGGGAGCACCGTATTCATCCGTGTCACGCGGTGTAATCCCTGAGTAATACCTTACCCAGAAATTTAAGAGAAGACAATGTATCATCAATTTATATTTTTATATTTTTTTTAAGTCATGTCATAGGTCATTGGGAAAAGCTGGTCACAATCGTCCAAGCCATTGGGAGATAAACCAGAACTGAAGGGAGACATGGGAATGCATTTTCAACATCAACTACCAGGTGACTTCATTCCATAATTTTCATTTTCAATGTCTTCATTGCACTTCTATCCTGCCACTTCTATGTTTCAATTCTTTCAACACTGGGGACAGTGTATTCCAAGTTGGGGGGGGAGATGAAGGAAAATGTGTGGAATGAAAAATGCCATTAACCTTGAACATGATAACATACATTCCAAACTCTGAAATTGGATATCAAATAATTTTTCATGCCTTGATTCTGATTTTAAAGCAAGTTTATGTTCATGTGCATTTGTATTGGAAAGTGCGGTTGTCCGATGTGATTTTTCACTGTTATATTTTCATCCATTTAAAAAAAACACACAATGCACATCCTCTAGATTGTGGGGTTTTAGTTTGAGTTCTTGGGGACCCATAATAAATAGCATAGGATTGACGATCATTTTAATTTTAACATGAGTATTCCAAAAAAAAAAAAAAAAAATTTTGCGCGTAGAGCAATGAATTGACCTAATGTGTGGCTTTCGGCACTTGGGGATCGCGACTCCATAGTTGTCTGGCCCAGAGTTGGGCATTTTATCTCTATTTGTGGTAATTTGAATTTGTTTTTGATTGAGTTAGCTCGAGATGATGCCCGAGTATGTGAGCTTCACTTGGTGCCCTAAGGTCTTTGAGCCTGGGAGTCATCGGCAAAGTCTTGCTACATGGGTTGACTCGATTGAGTTCAATTTCAATTACCATGGCAAAATTGCAAAAAAAAAAAAAAAAAACCAAAAAAAAAATATATATAAAATAAAAAATGAGTACCCATCTTATTATTAAAATTTGATTTCTCCTAGCGCTTCCATCTTTTATCCCTCGAATGAAAATGAACCCCCATGTCTATTGTGACACACAACACTTCATCATGCTTAATTGAATTTGGATGAAATATGGCAATGAATTTGAACAAAGGAATGGGCTTGGGCTTGAGATATGCTTATGGACATAGCTTGTTTTAAATGATTTTGATGGGTTTCATAATTGTTTGGTATGTGATCTTTGGGTGAGAAATGTGTATTAAAATGTTTTTGGAAAATGGCATTCGAATTTCATTTTTGTGAGATATATTTTGCTCGGGACTAGCAAAACTCAAGTTGGGGGGTGTGATTAGCCACTGTAAGAGGATAATATTCATTGCTAATATATGTAGTTTTCATGTGCCTTGCTATTCATAAATACCATTTTAGTGCATTTTACATTTTGAACACTCATTCTCATCATTTGTGCACTTCATGCCTAATGTGCACCAATTTAGGCCCAATGTTTCATCTGATTTTAAAGAATGTAACTATCCATGTTTTAATTTGATATTCACTTAATTATGAACATTTTTTATTCAGGGATCAATGGATTATTAATAAAGTATGAGGGAGATATTTGGCGATTAAAGGAAACAATTCTGGAGAAGGCAGATTGTATATCATCCCACTGATCGGACTATGGGGACCACAATACAGGCCCAATGAAGCCCAAATTTATGGAAGGATAGAAGACATATAGGGGAACAAATAATTCTTCTGGAGATAGTGCTAATTCGTCCTCAATGGTGGTGATCAAGGCGGCCCAAGTTGAAGATTTAATTTTGGGCCAGAATCTGCGGCCCAGAAAAACAGTCCACCATTTTAATCATATCTCCCGAACCACAAATTATTTTGGGCTGAAATTTTACATGGTGTTAGGGGACATCCGGTGCTTCATTTAAGTCTTCTATGGCCCACTCAAATTCTGCCTTCTAGAAGGTCCTTGAGGCGCGTCTTTCCGCTGGATGCAAGCTGGCTGCAACTTCGGGGCAAGAAGTGGAAAAGTCTCTCATCATTAATGTTCCACCCACCTTTCCCGAACATAATTAATTAAAGGCACATGGGATGTTGGGGGCTCGGCCAAGGCTTCATTTTTTCCTATTTAAGGCAGGAGTGGTGGTGGATTTGGGGAGGTTGGATGCTTTCTTTTCATTGTAATGTTATTATGCCAATTTGCCTTTGTAATGTTCTTCCTTCTCATGTAAGTTGTTCGAATGACCTTAGTATTCAATAAAAGTTCTTCCTCTTCTCTTGTTCTGTTCTTATCCTTATCACCTTGATACCGTTGCCTCAAGGTGTGAATTTATTCACACCAAACCTTGTGATTTTGTTCACACAACGGTGGAGTGATTGTTATTTTTGTTATTTTTACTTCTTCAATTCCACCCTCATAAGTCTACTTTCCGCTTCCGTTGAGAACTTGTAATCAATGGAGGGCTAGCTCTTTTATGGGTTGATCCAAGGGAGTAGCAAGGGGCTGGATTGAATGTTATTTCTCATGCCCTAAATGTTATTAATTTCTTTTAATTGAGTTTCTTTCATTCAATGATTTTTATTCTTCCTCTTCCTTATTGAATTTATTCACCCCACTTTCATGTGCTAATTACATCCTTTACCTTGGAGTGCTCATGAAAATGATCCTACAAGTGTATAGGTGATTATCATATGTTTTGAAGGTGTTTAATCAGTAAGTGATGAGGTTAGTTTGAATTCATTGCATGAATCCTTCTCGAGTTAATGAAATTAAAATTGTAAAAAAAAAAGAATTCATTCAATCCACCCCGAGCCATAACCTAGGTTCAACTCATTTTCTCTTAATTTGAATTCACATAGATCTTTTAGTTCTCTTTAAAAACAATATAAAATCAACCCAAGTTGGCCACTTCATAGCCAAAAATCCATCTCTTTTTGTTGAGTGTCTAAAGGTTCTTCTTAGGTCTCTGAGGATTCGACAACCCAAGCTACACTACAAGCGACCGCTTGACCCTTAAAACTTGGGTAAATTTGGGCGAGACCAACTCCTATCCTCTATGAATATATATGCATACCATTAGTTGTTGTTGGTCTCTCCATATATATATAAATATAGTGATACAGTCGTACCTAACATATTATTCATTATCCCACCAACACAGCACTATGGTTGGTGAACTCTCTTTTATAAGAGGCAATAGGAAGGGTGAGGAGTACAATGTAGATGAAGTCATTGGGGATGGTAGTGTTGGTTTTTCTATTATTGCTTCCAGCAATAGTATGGGAGGCAGCTAATGGAAAGACGATGATAAGGGAGGATGATGATGGTGAAGAGGGATGGAATGGGCTGTTTAGTCATGATGAGATAGATAGGATAGATTGGAATGGGGAGGAGAGGGTGTCCACTCTCCTCATCACTGGCATCCGACATTATGGTGTTGCCCCCATCTCCAATTTCACCCAACATCATCTATTTAACATTTTTTTTCTTCTTTATCAATATGGTTGAGATGGAGGGTCCTTCATTGATCACATTCCAGGAAATACATGTTTCACAGTTGGTCATAGAGTGAAGTTCATTTCCTGATTTGAGTGTACAAAGATCTCATCATTTTCATCATGTTTTACCACCTCCTTCCATTGTCCCTCATCTTCATCGTGTGGGGTTTTACGGTGCAGTGACGTGCGACTTCACATTTTTATAAAATTATCTCATTGATTTTCTTGTGAATATATGGAGGTAAAAGACACATACATTTCATTTTAAAGAGGGATCGATGATTATTACAATTGAGGATGTGTCCATTGTGTTGGGCCTTCCCATCGATGGTGTAGCTGCGATGATCTGAGTTGGTGTAGATTGGTTTGATTTAGTTCATAGATTACTGGTCATTGAGGTTTGTGATGATGGAAATTATATTTTTGGAAGTAGATTACGTGTGTCATGGATAGACAAGAACTTCTCCCATCTAGTTGATTATGCATATGAGATCATCATACTATGATTTTCACATGCATACATTTTGAGACTTATCAATGGAATGATCCTCATTGATCATTTGACTACATTTGTACATTTGATGTATTTACCATTATTGGAGGATTTATACAAGTAGGGAGAAATAGATTAGGGTCTACATGTCTTTCATATAAATATAGGGCACTATGAAGTGCATGCTGCATCGATAAGATGCAGATCACAAGATGTGTTATTATGATACAGATGTGGATTTGGAAGTGCATCTCTAACCTATCTCCACTTTCCCGAATGCTATTACTTTTTGATATTTTATGGGAGTCTCTGTGTGGATTATGGTATGTTTTTCCTTCCATCTTATATAAAAATAAAATGTATAACTTTCTATTATGAAAAATAAGTAAAAAAATATTATTTGTAGGTGGACTCAGACGCATCGATATTTAGATACAACCAGGCATGATGTTCATACTTAGAGACTTATTTTTTACTATCTTTGACCAGATGACATACATTCTTATTAATTATAAAGTTAAATTATTATTTTTTATAGTAAATTTCTTTATTTATTACTTTATTATTCTTTTTTTAATATTCCACGTTTCATGGATGTCATATATTGTGCCTATCATCCAAAGACTATCACCTTACATATGACAATTCATGTTATCGGCTCATGCATCATATTTATGATTCATTTTCATATAGTTGAGTGACATAATACTGATAGATTTATGAGGCATTTTGGATTCTATCAGCCCATTCTTGCACCACCTAGTCAATTATCTTCACTTCATTCCATGAAGATGTTAGGGAAGTGAGGATTTGAATTGAGGTGATATCATGCATGATATATTGATATGTGGGATAGATGAAATGATTCCTAGTTAAGAGGGGATGGAATAGTACATATTCATTTATCAGATCAACTGGATTATGGGCCCTAGTACCACATGTCCCCTATGATATATCTTACGGGACATAAATAGGGATATCATGACTTGTAAATAATTCTTCCTTCCACTCTTAAATAGCTTTTTATTAACATTAGTTAAACGTATAATTTTTTTTTCAGAGGATACTAGTATCACTCATCTTCTTCACAAATCTGATCTCAAATACGAAGCTCCCTTTGACCAGGCCAATTTTTATAGAGTAGTGACAGAGTTGCTTCTTCTTATGGATGAGATTTATCATGATATTTTCTTTTATGTACCAGGCGATGTTAAGGGTGTAGAGCCTGATATAGATATTTCAGGGGGGAACAACATTGTTATGTATGTAGATATGGAACAAGAGGAGGGTGTTCATTTTGATCAGCCGGATGGTCCTGTAGTTACTATTGCATATGATCCACAACCACAACGAGAGGCGCAAGCAAGGGAAAAATTTGTTAGCTTGACAAATTTTACTGTAGAGATAGATGCTGACTAGCCCGCATTACAAAATTTATTTACCTCTAGTTCGAATATAACTACTGAAAAACTATCACCTTCTTCACATATTATAGAGAGTTTCAGTCAGTAACATTTATCCATGGATCTAGGACAAGGTACAAGTAGAGTGACTATAGATCCATCGCATGTCACACAGGATGATGTGGATGTAGGTGTCAGGGATGATACGTGAGAGGTGTGTACATCGGTGCATAGTCATAGAAAGACATGATTTGTACACATTATATATACACCTGACTATGGCATGGAGGAGAATCCAGGAAACCAACGTATATTAGGTTGATACATGTCATATATTTTTTAAATCATTACTTGTACATAATTTAAAAACATACTAATATATTGTATTTTTTGCATAAAACAACAAATTGATATAATTGGAAATTCATACAAATATTTCTAAACAACTAAGAAACATTAATATTAATAACTATATTGGTAATAATAATAATTACTATTTATTATTTATGTTAATACTTCTTAGTATTATTATCCATATTATCTATAATAAATAATCATCTTAAATTTAATATCAAATATTATTAATATTATTATTTTTCATTCTATAAATATTATTAATATTATTAATAAATATTTTTAATATTAATAATAAATATTTTTAATATTAATAATAAATATTATTTTATTTATTATATAAGTAATTAATTTATAACACAACATAATATATTAATAATAATATAATTATTAACAAATAAATATTTTTCTCAATACAAATAATTTTATTTATATTATTACACAATAAATATTAGTTATAATATTATTAATTATATTAATTACATAATAATATATTATTATTTAATAATAAATAATAAAATTGATAATTAATAAATATTTTACCTATTAATAAATTAATAATAATTATATCAGTAAAAAATATAACAAAGATTTATAATTAAAAAATTATAAATATCAGTTGCTCTATTATTAATTAATTAATAACAATATAATATAATATTAATTAATAATAAATAATACAATTTATTATTAATAAATAAATTACTTTTAATAAGTTACTAATATTTTATATCAACGAAAAATTCACAACAAACTTATAAAAAATAATTCTCTAAATATTATTGTAATTAATAATATATCCTAATATATTAAAAATATTATAATTATTAACAAGTGTATATATTTCTTAATAAAAATTATTTTATTTATATTATTAAACAATAAATAATAGTTATAGTACTATTAATTAATTATTAATAGAATAATATATTATTATTTACTAATAAATAATGCAATTGATAATTACTGAATATATTAATTATTAAGAAATTACTAACAATTATATAAAAAAGTTCATAAGGATTAATAAATTGTTTTTATAAATGTAACTGATAGAGGTGTGAATGAGGTTCACTCCTCTTTAGCTGGGTCTCAGAGGCATGACCGTTATTCTTGCCTAAATGGCCTAAAGGTATTTTTTTATTTCTATTTATGATAATCCCCCTATAAATGCATGAGGGGGAACCCTTACAAGGCCCAAAGGCTTAAGTGAAACATTCCATGACCTATGGGTCTTAAAGGAAATCATCTTAAATGAATATTCATTCCTCGTGATCCCTTAGTTCATTCCCTAGGTCTTTACCTAGCAGAAGACCTTACGATCGTGAGATTGTCTTCTCCGAGAAATCTTATTTGATGCCTATGTTCACCGGTGCGTGGATCCAAGTTTGTATTTTGTTTCATCCCAGGGTGGGTGATTTATAGTCCTCATCACCTTGATTATATGCTTCTTTGAATGGTGAGCATCTCCTAAATCTAGGCTGCAGTCAGTGGAGGGCTTTGATGTTATGCACTTTGTGAAATCCTATTGTAGGTCATCCGAGGGGTGTCACATTATTTTCAGTGAACAAAATACTATCCCAAAAGTTCCCCATTTATTGTATTTTTTCCAATCAAAGGGATCATTCCTAATCATGTGTACATTAAAAGGTGCTTTTACAAAGTCAGGCCACCATGTATAGGAGCCTTCAAAAGATTAGAACGCTTATTGAAAGGCTTTTGTGTGATCTTAGATGACTTGTCTGGGACCTTCCATGAGAAAAATGTGGCTTGCCAGGTGGCTTTCATGAGACCAAGCTAACATGCCAATGAGTATTTTTGAGATCAATGGTGATCACCTGGGACATATGACCCCATTCTTATAAGATTAGCTTATCTTCCCCTTGCAAGAATCACATTTTATTTCCCTTTTTATTTCATTGTTTATTTTTTAAGGGATGTGGATCTCGCGAGTTTACATCAGTGTTGTTGAAGACAAACATTCTCCCCATCGGTGTTGTATCCCATGACCAAAAAAGGGTCATGTGATGATGTGTCAACATTGTTATGGGAAACCCTCCTATTTGTCTTTAGAGATTGAGGGGGAGCATAATATCATCTAGTCATATCTGAAACCCTTCACGTGATAAGGGTGACATGTTAGTGGATTCCAGCATGACAAGGAAGACATGTCTCTAGGACTTCTACAGTGTTTTTAAACCTCATGGGTGAATTGAATGAAGATTAATAGCATGAAAGGATTATCCCTTTTGCACATTGTTCTCCTTATTTTATAAGGATTTTTGGATGGCTTGTGAGACACCCATCGACTGATAAGATGCATTGCTTGTGGGAGAATATTTGGCCATCATCATGTGATCAGAGAGTGTTTTAGGAACATTTATGAAAGCATAAGGAACCATCCTATGGGATCCATGCGATCTCTCATATGTCATTTGTTTTTCATGACCCACATGCTCCTGGAGGTCCATGCAATCTGCATAATCTTGGCTACCTTATTTTTTATTTTTATTTTTATGGGGAAAATAATACCAATATTATGGTAATTTTTTCCTTGTTGGTTTTCTAATTATCATTTGATGGGCATCATCACCCATACCCTTTTAACTCTATCTGAACATGATATAAACCTTGTAGTATAATATCATAAATTCTGCACCTCAAACCTTATATATTAACATGATCATATCCTAAATACCTAAAATAAAACACACGCTAAGCCCAGATAAGAAACCCATTTAATAGGTCTCTCAAATCATAAATAAGCTCAATCAAAACCATGTGTTTACATTTAAAACAACACATTCTTATTTTTAACTCTAAAAAAATTAATTCAATGTTTATTTTCACAAAAATGACCATTTACCCATTTAATCAAGTAATTCCTTTAGAAATCAATTTTATAAAATCCTTTACTATTCATATTTATTTTCAAAACCAATTCAATAAATCAACCGTAAAACCATTTCATATAAATCACAATAAAATAATAAAATTTAATTACCAACATATTTTTGAATTTCAAAACCCCAAAAATCCATTCTTCCTTTTAAAAGATTTTCAAAATCAATAGTAAAAAACTATATTGAGTTTTGAATCTAAATAACCAAAATATAGAACTTTATAAATGTATAAAATATACTTCAAATAACATATAAAAAAATCCCCTGAAAAAGAAAGAAACATAGTTATTCCTTTAATTAAAAGCACACTAATTCCAATTAATGTTTTAGAACAACCAACTAATAAACACATCAATGAAAAGAAAAATGTAACTTTCATTATGTGATGCTAAATGTATTGTAATTATAAAATTTCAATTTAATTCACGAGTCTATAATATCTAAATAATTAAATAATTTAAAATAAAATAGCAATTAAATCAATAATATTCATATTTAACATACATTTATCTCCAATAATTAAGAAGAGTAATGGATATACAACTCATATAACATTTATAAATCAATTTACTTATACTTTTTCTATCACAATCATCACAGGACATAACCAATATAAAAAAATTAAATTTTATAATAATGATTTTTAGAAAAGTTTATATCAAATGGTAAAATCTTGATGCCAATACCAAATGTGAAATGGTAAAATCTTGAAGCCAATATCCTACTCTCCTGTCTTACAAAAAATTCCATTCAAAAAAAATTTTAGACAATGTTGGTGGTGAGGCGGCTAGGAAGGGAGAGGGGGAAGGCATACTACATCGATCGGCTGAGGGAGTGGAAGATGGGGAAGGGGTGGTCCTTGAAGGGTTGCTTCACAATGGTGGGTGGTCATCCAAAGATAAAGACAACAATGGAGTGGAGGTGAGGTAGTAGAAAGTAATAAATAAAGGATAAATAATAATGTGGTTTGAACCAGGTATGCACAAGAGAGGTGATCGACGACACTGATAAGAAAGAGGGGAGGAGTAATAAAAACAAAGATTACATTTGAGATAGTTTATTCATCTAAGGGAAGGATGAGGGGGAGTGGCGATAGATATAAACTTCCAAGATAGCTTGAATGGTATTAGTGAAATTAGTTAAGTTAGGGTTGTATTTAAAAGATCAGGAAGGGTTTTATCAGTGATTCTAAAAAAGTGCTGATAAAGAGGGGTTTTATCAGCGCTTGTTTACCACTGATAAAGATCTATATAAATAATTTTAATAATATAATTAACATAATTAAAAAAATTAAATATATATAATTATAAATAAATAAATAAATATCAATGTATATATTTATAAATATATTAAAAGAATTGTAAATATGTTTTTATAAATATAATTATAGATATCTATTTATTATTATAATTATAAAAAATTATATCTTTAAATATATTTATAAATATTTATACATAATTATAAATACAATTATATAATTATATATATTTATATAATTATATATATTTATATAATTATGTATATTTTTATAATTATATATATTTTTAATAAAAGTATATAAATATAAATATAGTAAATATATTCATTATTTAAATATATTTATTATAATTTTATACTTATTTAAATATATAATTATTTATTTATAATTATATAAATACTTTTTAAAAAATATATATATATTTATAATTATAAATATATAGTTTTATAAATATAGTAAATAAAAATTTATAAATATATTTATTTATAAATATTTATTTACAAATATATTTTTAACAATATTAATGAATATATAATATTAAATGCATGAATGTTAAAAATGAGTGAAATTGAATAATTAAAAATGAGTATACGTTAAAAATATTAAGTTTTATTAGTTATAAAAATTGTTAAAGAAATAAAAAATGAATATTTATTTAAATGAAGATGAATACATATTAAAAATATTAAAACATAGTAAATAAATATGTATATATAAATATTAAAAATTGATTAAATTCCAAAAAAAATATTAAAAATTAATAAATAACACTAATTGAAATAATATTTAAAATAAATAAATAAAATTTACTAACTAAAAAATAATATATAAAATATATTATGTTACTAAATGAAATTCTAAAATGAATTGTAAAATTTAACTAAATTATATAAATATTAGGCATGTATGTTTCTATATATGATTTCATTAATTACGTAAATATTTGTGTGTGTGAAATTAATGTATATATATATAAGTTTGATATATATTAAATTAAATAATGACATTGTATAATATGTAGCATCTATTAATGAAATAAATAATAAAAAGAATAAATAAATTTAAAAAATGAATATTTGTTCTTAATTATATAGATAATTCTAAAAAATTGAAAATGAATATTTATATATGTTAAAATGGAAATGAATACATATTAATTAAATAAATTATAACCACATTAAAACATTAAATGTTAATGAAGAAACATGTATAAATAAATATGTCAAAAATGAATAAAATTACAAAAAATATTGAACCATGAAAAATTGAAAATGAATAAATTACAAAAAGATTAAATATATTAATAAATAATTATGTATAAAAAATAAAAATGAATAAATTTAAAAAAAATTAAATGAATTAATATTTAAAATCCATAAATTATAAAAAAAAATTAAGCACACACTTAACATTATGTAACATCTCGGCCCGGGTGCCACACACCGGTACCTCGAGCTGGTGGGTCACATGACCTCAAGCACCCCTCCCTGTACACCAGAGGCTACTGACTAGCAGCGATGGTCTGTTATATCGATAATGGTGAAACTATACGCTCTATTATCAGAATAATAAACCATCATAAATAAATAAATAAATAATAGAGAAAATAACATTTAACCATGAACAATATCAATATCTCGTGATAAACAAAACTCACAATACAATATCAAATCTAAAGCAGAAAATATGTCATGTCAATGTACATGTCACATGTCTAAAATTCAACCCAAAATAAAGAAAATTATGATTCTCCAAGTGAGTTCAAAACCACGTCTAGTTCACTCATCAAGGCTTCATCCCAACTCAGTCATCAATCTCAGGGCATTTTCCATTAACCTGTCCAGAAAACACAAATCTGTTTGGATACTGGTTAAGAAACCTGAGTAAGGTGTGAGTACAACATAATAGACCACCACTAATGGCTTCTAAAACAATATACAGTCAAATAATAGTGTATGTAGTTGTATGAAGAAAATAATTACAATGCATAAGTAAACAATTATCACTTTATCAATTAATATCTATTTAACCACATAACCCCTAGGCTCCTGTAGACACTCGTACCTTAATACCTGCTTCAGCTCATGCCAGAGCCTAGAGTATTCCTATGTGATATCTTATTTCAAAATTTCAATGTTACTATGATTTAATTTATACTAAAATTCCCTTATTACCATTCACACATTATAGAATAGAATGATCATGTTCCCATTATTTAATTCACAAGTAAATGACCATGTTACCATTCATAACTTACACATTAGAATGACTGTGTTACCATTATTTAATTCAAAACTAAATAACCATGTTACCATTCATACCTTATAAATTAGAATGACCATGTTGTTATTCATTAATTCACAACTAAATGACCTTGTTACCATTCATCACATAACTAATTCAACAATTAATTATTCACATCAATTTCATCACTAATTCAACAATTAGTTAAATATAATAATTTCACTAGTTAACTCAAAAATTAACTAATCACATAAAAACACTTAATTAATTATCCAAATAATTAAGTATGTCAAACCCATTAGTTAATTCATAAATTAATTAATCAATATCCACAACTCAAAATCCCATAATTAATTACAAAATTAATTATCTCAATTCTAAGTCTCGATACCTCATAATTAATTCATCAATTAATTATCTCAAAACAAAAATCTCTATATATCATAATTATTTCTAAAATTAATTATATCCAAATCAAAAATCTCTATATCTCATAATTAATTGTATAATTAAATATCTCCAAATCCAAAATTCCAAAAATATTCAATTCGCACCTCCTAAATTAGTCAATTCAACCAATTAATTAATTTAAATCAAGAAAACAATTTCTACATATCTAATAGAAATCCTAAAATTACATACACTTAATTTAAATAAAGACAATGGGATTCAAATTATATACCACCTACCTCAATTCATTGATGAATGATCGCCCAATGGAAATCCCCAAAATTTGAGTGGCACAAGGATGTTGAATAAGATCTAAATATAAAACCTTAAATCAAGATCTCATAAATCTAGATCTATATCTACAATACTAGATATAAATAAACAAAAATAGATCTATATCATATCAAACTAGGAGGAACAATCCCTTTGTTGAATAGGAGAAGAAGGAAGGAGAACGTAAAACCAAGCAGGATGAAACCCTCTTACTGGTAGGGGTGATGATCTTCGATCCGGGCTTCGAATCACAAAGAACGGAGGTTGGGAAGGCTTAGAATCCATTCAGGAGGCTCCGAAATCATGAAATACCACCTAGGGTTGAATGGGGGAGAATCAGAGTTAAAATGGGGTTCATGTAATTAAAAAACTAATTTTTTGGGAGACTTTAATTCTCATGAATGGTTTTATGGTTAAGGGCGCATGGTTTTCCATAACTGTGCGCCTAAATATTGCACCTCTTTTATAGGGGTGCACGGTTACTCCAAAGAGGGAACACAGTTTTTAAAACCATGTGCCAACCGTGAAAGTACCCATTATCCAGGGTTTCACAGTTTGCAGGGCTGGGGAACATGGTTTTCCTTAACCATGGGCCAATCATGCTCAATCCACTTTCTTTTATTTTTTTAAAAAATTCCACCCAAATACCCCCTAAGGTAAAACCCAAACAAAAAGTACTCAATATCACCCACATCGATCACATGAGAAGGGTTGTGGTGATACCGCCGAAGTTGTGATGCATGGAAAACATCATTCATAGCATTGTATTTCTATGGAAGATCCTACCAGTAAACCACTGGCCTGATTCTCTCCACTATCCCAAATTTCCCAATGAACCTCTATGCCAGCTTTCCCTATCTCTATATCATGTGGTGACCCAACCTAGTTAACACCCAAAGGAATACATGAGAAGCCTCTATAAAGACTATGGGTTGTCTACATCTATTGTTATACAACTTATATCTACTTTGAGTCATAGCCATATGTTTCCAAATCAACTGTACCCACTCCGATATCTCATGCATGCGACTCAGTCCCAACAACTCAGACTCACCTACCTCCATCCTGCGTAAAGGTGATATGCTTGTCCTACCATAAGGTTCCTCATATGGTTTCATCTGTATCATTTCCTGAAAACTATTATTATAGGAAAACTCCACTAAATCCAAGTGCTTCTCTCAAGATCAACTGAAGTCTAGAACACATGCTTGCAGCATATCCTCAATCACCTATATAGTACTCTCCAACTACCCATATGTCTGTAGATAGAAAGTCGTACTCAATAAAACCTGCATACCATGAACCTTCTATAATCCCTTCCAAAATCATGAAGTAAAACATGAGTTTCGTTCTAAAAAAATAGTATGTGGAACCCCATGAAGACAAAATATCTCTTAAACATACAATTATCCCAACTTCTCCACTAAAAAAGTATCTGTTAGGTCCACTAGGCTAGATACCCTGAGAGGGGGGGTGAATTAGGGTATGACAGATTAAAATAACTACCCCTTTTGATCTTATTTTTCTGTTAGATAAAACCCTCTTCTCTCTTCTTTTCGATGCAGAGTATGAACAAACCATAAATCATGCACAGGACACAACGATTTTTACATGGTTCACTCTCACTGGGCTACGTCAAAGGAGCATACACTAGTAGTGTGCCGATGTACCAATTCCACTATAAGAACACTACTTTATACAAGTTAGAAGTAAACTCACTGTCCCTCCTGTTTTACAACCACTCACAATTTGATAACTCACTCCTCTCTCAACTGAAGTGAACTCACTGCTTCTTCGGAAGATCCACTCACAGTTTATAGACCTGTAGGTATCTTCATTTTCCTGAAAGAATGCATCCTAAACTGTTGATAGATGCTCTATTGAAGTTCAAAGTTCATCCACTGATGAATACCCCTTTTCCCCTGAACACGGAGCAATTCCTTTGGAAATACCTTCGCAAAGCACCCTACTTCGTGAGGCTCCCAATTTCATGAAGCTCAAACAAGCCTTCATGAAGCTCATGCCTTTTCGCGAAGCTCAAGACTTTGCAAATCTTATGTCATCGCGAAGCTCCTGCCTCTTTGTGAAGCACACTCCTTAGAGCATGCGGCCTCATGAACCACACTTCCTTCGCGGAGCTAGATTAGTCTTCATGAATCACCTCTCTTTCGTGAAGAACACTACATTTGCGAACCACATTCGAAAACTAAGAGCAAAATATTTTCTTTGAAAACTCTCTAACTCTCTCGAGGGGGTCGACCTCTATTTATAGGTGATTCCACCGAACCTCGATCCTTCCATGCAAAGTCAACGCCACATCATCACAAATCGTGAAGCTCTGAAGTTTCTTCCGAAATTCTCTCAATCTCGCGAAGCACCACGGAAATTTTCCGATAGAAAAGCTTGATGTAATCGCAAAGCATCACTGTCAATCCCTTCATGCCTTCTTCATGAAGCTCCCTCACAAAGCCCTTCACCGTTGTGATGCGCTTCAACCTCTTCTGTTCGCGAAGCTTGACGTAATCACGAAGAATACCATCAACATTATTCTTGTCTTCGCGAAATTCAATCCATAAAGCCTATCTTCATGAAACTTATGCATTTTCCATATTTAAATAAGATCTTCAAGGATATCTAATTTTCGCGATGCTCACCAACATCCAAATTTTGGACCCCAAAAATTTGGCAAACACTGGGAAACGGCGCCACCTTGTACTGCTATTTTGTACCATCTCTGGTTCGTCCATTCCTTTGTCATGGTTCTTTGTCAACATTTATTGTCAAAAATATCTCTAGAACTTCACAATTCACCATGGAAACCTGCTTTGTCAACAAACACAATCAACCCAAAAATACTATAATGTTACCTTGAGGGATTTTTTCCCAAAAGTATATCGTATGGGAAATAAGTGCACTATCATCATAAATATATCCACAATAACACAAATAACATCACTATTCTTTGGAATACTCAAGAGACCCACCATTAAATCCATTATCACATCATCCCACTTCCACTCCAGAATGGGAAACGGCTATAGTAACCCTCTAGGTCATTAATGCTTGGACTTCACCTACTGATAGGTGTAGCATCGTTTCAGGAACCCTATTATCCCCTTTTTCATTCCTGGACACCAAAATATTCGTTATAAGTCATGGTACATTTTGGTCACACCTAGATGTATCACCCACTTCAAGGAATAAAATTCACGTATCAACTCCTCTTGCATGCTCGTAGGCACAAAAAATAGATTACTGACGTAGATGATCTTTTCCCCATCTATCATCAAATATGAAGGTGTCACCCCACCTTCAAGGATTTCCCTCAAAGATAATCATTTTGGATCCTCATACTACTTTTCTCTGATCTATCTCCAAAATGTATACTCCACTGAAACTGGCACTAGAGTCATCTATTCCTCACTCTCTTGAACCACCGCATGCATCTCTGCCAACAAATTCATCATCTTCCACTCAGAACTAGACTCATGAACCGATTGAGTTTGAGTTTTCCTACTCAAAGAATCAATAAAATTTTCCCTCTTTCTGGGAATATATTCTAGCTCAAAATTGAATAACTGCATATGCTCAACCCATATCCACTACCATAGATTCAAGTCTCATTTTGAAAATATGTACATTAAACTCTTATGATCTGTATTCACAGTAAACTTTTCACACAAAATATAGTGTCTAAAACACTTTAAGGAATAAACCACTATATTTAACTTGAGTTTGTACATAGGGTAGTTTTGTTATTGAGGCCTTAACTATTAACTCTATATCCTAGCATCAACACAGCTCCATTCCCAATCCCAAAAGCGTCACAATACACAGTGTACTCCTCATCTAACTTTGGTAGGATCAAGATTGGTCCATTTTCAAATGCTTCTTAAGCTCCTGGAAGGCATCCTCATAAGACTTTGACTATTCAAACTTTATCCCTTTTTTGGTCAGGCCCAAAAGTGGTGCTTCGAAATGGGAAAATTCTAGGATGAACCACCTGTAATATCCAGCCAATCCCAAAAAACTACGAATATCAAACACATTATTGGGATACTCCCAATAAACAACTGTAAGGATGAAGAAAATAATTACAATGTGTAAGTAAATAGTTATCACATTATCAATTAAACTCTATTTAACCACATAAACCTTAGGCTCTCGTAGACACCTATACCTCAATACATGCTTCACGTCATACCAGAGCTCGAAGTATTCCTAGGTGAAGACTTATTTCAAAATTTCATTGTTACCATTATTTAATTTATACTTGAATTTCCATGTTACCATTCACACATTACACAATAAAATGACCATGTTACCATTCTTTAATTAACAAATAAATAACCATGTTACCATTCATACCTTACAGATTAGAATGATCATGTTACCATTATTTAATTCACAATTAAATGACCTTGTTACCATTCATACCTTATACATTATAATGATTATGTTACCATTATTTAATTCACAACTAAATTACCATGTTACCATTCAACACATAATTAATTCAATAATTAATTATCCACATCAATTACATTAATAATTAAATAATTAGTTAAATACAATAATTCCACTAGTTAACTCAATAATTAACTAATCACATAAAAAACTTTTATTAATTTCCCAAATAATTGAGTACATCAAATTAATTAATCAATTCATCAATTAATTAATCAATATTCACAACTCAAAATCCCATAATTAATTACACAATTAATTATCTCAATTCTCAATCTCAATACCTCATAATTGATTCCTCATTTAATTATATCAAAAAAATAATCTTTATATCTCATAATTATTTCTACATTAAATTATCTCAAAATAAACAATATTTATATCTCATAATTAATTCTACAATTAATTATATCCCAATCCATAATTCCCAAAATCTCCGATTCGAATTTCCTCAATTAATTAATTCACCCAATTAATTAATTTAAATAAACAAAACAATTGCTACATATATAATAAAAATCCTATAATTACATACATGTAATTTAAATAAATACTATTGAATTCAAATTGTAAACCACCTACCTCAATTTTTTTATGAATGATCACTTAGTGGAAATTCATAAAATTTGAGTGGCATAATGACGTAGAATGAGATCCAGATCTAAAACCCTAAATCAAGATTAAAAAATCCAATATATCTTAAATCTAGACCTAGATCTACAATACTATATCTAGATCCAAAAAACCTGATCTATAACTAATCAAAACAATAGGAATAACCCCTTTCTTGAATAGGTGAATAGGGAAGGAGGAACAAGAAACCATGCCGAATGAAATCCTCTTATTGGGAATGGAGCATATCTTCGGTCTGGGATTCGAATTGTGAAGAACAGAGGTTGGTAAGGCTTGGAATCCATCCAGAAGGCTCTAAAATCCTAAAATTCCTCTTAGGGTTGAATGGGGGTCGAATCAGAGTTAAAATTGGGGTTTGGGTAATTTAAAAAATAAATTTCATGAGACTTTAATTCTCGTGCACAGTTTTCTAGGCAGGAGTGCACAGTTTTCCCTAATCGTGTGCCTAAATTATTCACCTATTTTATAGGGGTGCATGGTTACTCCTAAGTGGGAAAATAGTTTGGAAAATCATGCGTGAATCATTAAAATACACATTTTCCTAGGTTTCATAGTTTTCTAGGATGGGGTGCATGGTTTTCCCTAACCGTGTGCCAACCATGCACAACCCTCTTTCTTTCATTTGTCTCAAAAATTCAACCCAAACACACCCCAAGGTAAAATCCAAATGAAAAGTACTCAACAATAAACAAAATAGTACCTATAAAAGAGCCCGAGACATGTCCAAAAAAGGTCAAGATCATACACATTATCAATAAATAAATTATATTAAAAGAATGCATGTTTAAAATGAGGGAAATTTAATTATATATAAATATATATAATTAAATAATTAATATACTTTTTATAAATAATAAAAATTAATGTAATTATTAAAAAAAGAATAAATTTAATATATATATATATATATCATTAAATAGTATATTAATTATTTAATTATTATATTAAGTATTTATGAAAAAGGTCCAGCCAAAAGCCAAATATCATGACCATTTATTAATGATGAAATAAAAATATAACAGGTAAGAAAGAAAATGGATGGGGCCATACAAAGACACATACCT
Source organism: Viscum album (assembly GCA_963277665.1). Lineage (NCBI taxonomy): Eukaryota > Viridiplantae > Streptophyta > Magnoliopsida > Santalales > Viscaceae > Viscum > Viscum album. The sequence goes on along the minus strand of OY728127.1, from coordinate 1,888,042,261 downwards.
TCATCGAGATAAGAAACATATGGATCAAGAAAATTATGATCATTTCCATAATCATAATCAAAATCATCATCATCATCATCCATTTCTTACTCCGACTATAAATTTCCTTCATCGAGGATCCCAAGAATCTTCTCCTTGGACCTTTCCTACTCTGAAGTGAGTTGGATCTTTGATTCCTTGGAATAAATGGTAGACACATTCCTGGGAAGACTAGAATAATCTTTTCATGGCCTTTTTTAAGAACCATAGAAATACCTTCATTTCTAACCATATTTCCCTTTCCATTTAAAACAACTTCCTTAAAAGATACAGGATCACTGCTGCCTGTAGAACAAAGATGAGTGGTGTCAAGCAGAACCATCTGATTTTACATATCAATTCTATCATTTGAAACATTACCCAATTTACCAGACATTCCTGAATAACTGAATACATTCTAATTCTCTTGAAGATAATCCACGATCTATTGAACATTAGATTTCCCAGTCCTATTATCCTATAGAACATGCCTTGAAGAGTATGTATCCAGTGATTGTACAATGAGACCTTGCTCATCAGTTGGTGAAGGAGAACACCCAAGAAAAACACAAATAGCCTCATAAAAAAACTATCCCACATCACCAGTATGCATCCCATCCTGACCAATTAATTTCATGTGAATAAAATTAGAGCTCCAAACCTAATGAACAGAAACCGATGGAAAATCACTACACCTACAGTCTAGTTTCCCATTTCTATTAGTAAGATCACTGATAACATTTTCAAACTGAGTCAGATCCATCACAATTCCTCTAATGACCATTTGATACATGTTCCTATTCCCATCCTTCTATTCAGGCATGGAAAAAGAACTATTAGCAGGAAATGAAGTTACTTCCTACTCCTGATTCACCATCAAAGATTTATTCTTGTATGTTGTAGCCCCTTGATTTTGAGACTGCTTATCGAGATATTCTACCAGCTGCTTCCTAGGTTTCCTAGGTACTGAATTCCCATGAGGTCTACATGAATTAATTTTTCCATTACCATCAAATTCCTTTGAAGGATTCCCATTCAAACCCCAAAAATCATAAACTTTCCTCCTGTATTTCTCATCCAGGTGACCAAAATATTTTCAATTTGGCAGATTTCATGATAATTATAATACTCAGAAGTGATATTTATATCATAAATGGGAGTATTGAGATTCATATTTCTAATAAGAGTAGAACTCAAATCAATTTCAACCATAAATATCACAAAGTGTCCATACCTGACATGTTATGTCTCTTTATCCAGGCGAATCGGAATGCCAATGATAGTAACAATATCATGTAAGATTTTTTGATGCCATAAAATCTAGTTGAGGTCGTGAAACCTAATCCATACTTATGAAAAATAATTCTTGACACTTAAATAATTAAAATACATCATCCATTCATAGAGATGAAGTGTTCCTAGATTAAAAAATAATGAACCAGATGACTAATCATGGATTTTGGCTTCATCTGATTGAAATAAGCAGTGAAAGAAACCTCTGCCTGATGAAATATACTTCCAATCTGAAAACCCCCATAAAAATGGGATCCTACGAACAAGATCTTCAAGCCTCCATGGATTATGACATTTGGTAAGAACAACCCTACCAATTAGCGAGTTCTTACACAAAGATATACATTCTTAGAAGGCTTCATGATTAGCATCAACACGGGCCGATGATTCTTTTTTGGGGATCCTACCAGTAGAGGAATCCATAAACACCACCTGCAAACTCTAAACAGGTTCATCCCATTGTCATGGGACAACACTTGAATTCCCTCCTACAACTGAAACCCCTTCAATCATGTTGTCCCTCCAAGTTCCAGATTGATTCACCAAAGTAGTTGTTCGGTCCTCCACCCCCATAGCCACATTACCAGGTTGATGATATCTTCCCACTATAGCAACCAAACCTATAGATTTCACCATTTTCTCCTAATTCAAAACTTATCGACAAGCTCCTCTTTCTAGAGTCATCACTACAGTCCATCTCATATCAATCTTGATCTCTTCCTATGCATACCTGTATAGAGTTCCAGCCAAAACCACCGAGGATCTACGATCATCATTCCCCTTGGTCACCACCACCTAAAATCGCTAATATTTGTTCTCTTCATCCTCCACTACTATGTTCAGTCGAGTCCCATTAAATAAATATTAAAAACAAATACATTTTAGAAAATATTAAAATTAAAATTAAAAACAAAAAAAATTAATATATATATATATATATATTAATATTTAATATATTCATATATATCAATATATATTTTTATATATTAAATAGGAATTCAATTATAAAAAAATTAATTAACTCATATAAGCCTCAATAGGGAAGGCCTACTGGGCATGGTCCACAGGGAGCAGAGGGTGGGTTGAGGCCCACATGGGCCCATGTGTATGGTCATGATCCCATTTAGGTGTGTGGAAAGTGTATGTGGGATCTCGTCCCCACAATAAGATTCTGGTGTTCTGGATCCACATAATGACATAAAAAGAAGAATCTTACCATCCACAATATCAATACGAGACTCACACGCTAGTGTTATCGTCACTTTAACAAGTACCAATAAATATAGCCTTTATCGGTGCTAGAAAATGTGCTAATAAAGGATACCCTTTATTAGCACTAAAAAAGAAATGATAAAGGGTTCCCTTTATTATCACTTCTTTCTAGAACTGAAAGAACCCAAATCTGTAGTAGTTCCCCACCACCCCTAATCCTTAGGGCCCTGACCCCTCTCACTCCCATTGACGCCGACAACAGTGACCCCCCTGATGTTCACACTCTCCATAACATCGACCCTCAATGATGACCCCTCTTCCCATTTTCTTGGTGACTATGACCCCCTGATGATGGAACTCACCTTAACCCCCTTCTCCCCACAATCACATCCTCCTCCTCCCTCTACATTGACCTAATTTCCCCTACCCCTCAACATATTCAACTCAGACTTAGTCAGCCTTGTCTCTCCAAGTTCCATGTTATCTGTTACATGTTCCCCACCTCAGTGACCTTCTTCCATGACATTTGACCATGTTATTGTGAGGGGTAATATTTATTCATTTATGTTGTTTATGTTTTTCATGTCAGATTGAATCATTTTTATGTTGAATTTGTATTATGTTGAATCAAGACCCTACCTTGGTCAATGATGAAGTTGGGTGATGTTAAAAATTGATTATTCTTTTTATATTAAATATTTATATCATTATATTTGAATGTATAGGTAGAAGAGTCTCAATCTAATACATATGGATATAAAGTTAGATTAATTTACCTTGAAACAACCTCAGTATTCCAAGGGTTTAGAAGAATTTTTAGATCATATAATTGTAACCCGATTAGTGGATAGTAGAATAAAATATTTTTGTCCAGATAGTAAATTCAAGTGATGGTAGAATAGAAACAAAGTATATGAGAACTTTATTTTGAAACAGTTTCCTGGTTGATATGTAAGTTGGATTTTTCATGGTGAATTGAATGTTATGAAAATTCAAAATAATGACTACCATGTCAATGAAACACAAAGTCACCCACCAGAGGAGAATTTAGTTTGAAACTTGATCAATGATTTATTTTCTTTGTAGGAGACAACATCTAAGCTTTTAATAGATCAATGAAACATTCCATTGATCTTTGATCATATTAATATTTCTCAGAACATCAATGACCAAAAAATGAGTTTTATGAATTAGTTGAAGATGAAAAACAATAACTATATGAAGGGTGTTCCAAGTATTTTAAGTTTTTTTTTCTATCACTATATTTTATAATATATATATATATGTATGTATATGTAATAATAATTATTAAAGAACAAAAAAATTACTAATGATTATATATATATATATATTGTATTTAAATAAACATATATTTATTATTTAATTCTATATGGTTTATATATTTTAAAAGATATTTTATATGTAAATATTGTAAATATTTATTTACATAATTAAATAATTGTATATAAATATATAAAAATATGTGTATATATTTAATTATAAATACCAGTACAGTATGAAAAAGGTTAATCCCTAGGAATAAATTCATCCTCCACCAAAAAGTGACAAAATGACCCACTTAAACGAAGTTTAAATCTCATAGAATATTAAAAAATTAGGGTATCCTAACTAAAAAATTGGTTTTGGAGGCCTTATGAGCATTTTTTGACCTCAAATAAACAATGTAAAAGGACCTTCCTGGTTAATAAGGAATAGATCTCTTCATAGGATTCTATTTGATATATCCTGGAGCCCAAATAGATACTGTGATCAAAATTTATGGTCATATGATGGTCAAGTTATGTTTTAAACTTACGTTAACATATTAATTAATTTTTTAATTTTCACTATCACAAAATTATTATTAAATATCTATTACTCGATACTAGTTATCAAATTATTAATTAATATTGTTTTTTAGTTATTTTTAAAACATTTTTCACTAATTATATTATATATTAACTGGAAACACATATGTAGTATTATGTAAATCATATTTATGAAAATATATTTCATATATATCAATATAAATATATTTATACGTTGAATTGTGTTTTTTAATAACCCACGCATACACACACACACAAATATATATATATATATATATATATCACCTTTTATCAGTCTTAAAAATAAGTGCTTTGGTGTTTTTAACGCTGATAAAGGAAACACCTTTATCATTGCTAAAAAAAGTGTTGATAGAAATCCTCCTTTATCATTATTTTTTAGCACTCGTAAAGAAACATTCTATTAGTGATTTTAGATAGTGATGATAAAAGTAAACCCCTTGTTAGTGATTTTTTTAATGATGAAAAAAGGCGATTATGTAGTATTTGGGACTCCTCTATAAATATATATGCATACCACAGGTTGGTGTTGGTCTCTCCTTTATATATATATATATATATATATATATATATATATTCGGCCCTGACATCATTCATTTTCACCAACACAACATTGTGGTTGGTGAACTCTCTTCTCATATAAGGGGGAACAGGAAGGGTGAGAAGTATAATGTGGTAGTTGGGGCTCCTATCCTCTACGAATATATATGAATACCATCAGTTGGTGGTGGTATATCCATATAGAGAGAGAGAGAGATAGAGATTCATCCCTAACATATTATTCATTATCCCACCAACACAGCACTATGGCTAGTGAACTTTCTTTTATAAGAGGGAATAGGAAGGGTGAGGAGTATAATGTGGATGAAGGCATTGTGGCTGGTGGTGCTGGTTCATCTGTTTTTGATTCCGGTAAGAGGATGGTAGGCGGCTGATGGAAAGATGGTAGGAGGCTGATGGAAAGATGATTACGGGGGGGGGGGGGGGGGTGATGATGGTGATGATTCATGGAATGGGTTGTTCAGTCAAGGGGAGATGGAAAGGTAGCTGAGAATGGGGAGGATAGGGTGTCCACTTTCCTAATCACTAGCATCCTTCATTACGGCTCTGGTCCCATCTATGGTTTTACCCAACACCTTCTCTTCAAAAAAATTGTCTTCTTTATCAATATGGTTAAGATGGTGGGTCCTTCATTGATCACATCCAAGCAAAGACATGTTTCACAGTTGGTCATAGAGGGAAGTCCAGTTCATCCTTTGAGTGTATGAAGATGTCACCATTTCCATCATGTTTTACCACCTCCTTCCATTGTCCCTCATCTTCATCGTGATGGGTTTTATGGTGCAGCAATGCGCAACTTCTAGTTTTTCTATCATTATATCATTGCTTTTCCCATAAATAGATGGAGGGAAAAGATACATAAATTTAAATTTCTAGAGGGATAGATGACTATTACGCTTGAGGATGTGTCCATTATGTTGGGCCTCCCCATCGACGGTGTGGATGCGATGATCTGAGTTGGTGTAGATTGTTTTGATCTAGTTCATAGATTATTGGGAATTAAGGTTCGCGATGATGGAAATTTTGTCGTTGGAAGTATATTATGCATTCCATGGATAGACAAGAACTTCTCCCATCTAGTCAATGATGCTGATGAGATCACAGTGCTATGATTTTCACATGCATACATTTTGAGACTTATCAACGGCATAATCCTCCTTAATCATTCAACTACATTTTTAAATTTGATGTATTTACCATTATTGGAGGATTTGGACAAGTAGGGAGATATAAATTGGGTTCTACATGTCTTTAATATACATATAGGGCACTATGAGGTGCATGGTGCATCGATAAGATTCAGATCACGGGATGTGTTATTATGATACAGATGTGGATATGGGAGTGCATCCCTCACTTAGCTCCACTTTCCCTCATGCTATTACCTTCTGATATTTTATGGGATTCTTTGTGTGGATGATGGTACATTTCTCCTTCCATCTTATGTAAAAATCAAATATATAACTTTCTATTATGAAAAATAAGTAAAAAAATATTATATGTAGGTGGAATCAGACACATCGATATTCAGATACAACCAAACATGATGTCCACACTTACAAACTTATTTTTTACAGTCTTTCACCAGACGACATACGCACTTATTAATTATAAATTTAAATTATTAGTTTGTACAGTACATGTCTTCATTTATTAATTGCTTATTCATTCTTTTGATATTTTAGGTTTCATGGATGTCATATATTGAGCCAATAATCTATAGACTATCACCTTACTATATGATGATTCGTGTTGTCGTATCATGCATCGTATTTATGATTCATTTTCATATTGTTGAGTGAAATAATACTGATAGATTTATGAGGTATTTTGGCTTCTATCGGCCCATCTTGCACCACCAAGTATGTTATCTTCACTTCATTCCATGAAGATTTTAGGGAAGTGAGGCTTTTAATAGAGGTGATATCATGCATGATAAATTGAGATGTGGGATAGAAGACATGAGTCCTAATTATGAGGGGTTGGAATAGTGCATGTGAATTTATCAGATCATCTGGATTATGGGCCCTAGTACCACATGTACCCAGTGAGATATCTTACGTGACATAAACAGGGCTATCATGGCTTGGAAATAATTCTTCCTTCCACTATTAAATAGTTTTTTTATTAAAATTAGTTAATTGTATAATTTTTTTTCACAGGATGCTTGTATCACTCATCTCCTCCACATATCTGATCTCATAGAGGGAGCCGCCTTTGACCAGGCCTATTTTAATAGAGTAGTGATAAAGATTCTTTTTTCTATAGATAAGATTTATCATTAGATTTTCTTTGATGTACTAGGCGATATTAAGGGTGTAGAGACTAATATAGATGTGTTAGGGGGTGAAGACCTTGTTATGGATGTAGATATGGAACAAGAGGAGGGTATTCATTATGATTATCTAGATGTTACTCTAGTTCCTATTGCATATGAGCCACAACCACAACCAGAGGCACAGACATGGGCACAATTTGTTAGCTTGACAGATTTTATTGCAGAGATAGATGTTGACTAGCCTATGTTACAGACTTTATTTTCCTCTGATTCACATATATCTGCTACAAAAATGTCATCTTCTTCACATATTGTGGAGAGTTTCAGTCAGCAACCTTTATCCATGGAGCTAGGACAAGGTACAGGTAGAGTGACTATAGATCCATCGTCTGTCACACAGGATGATGTGGAGGTAGGTGTTAGGGATGATATGTCGGAGGTGCGTACGCCGGAGCATAGTCATAGAAATACATGGAATGAACGCATTATATATACACATGAATGTGGCATGGAGGAGAATCCAGGAAACCAACGTAGATTAGATTGATACATGTTATATATTTTTTAAATCTTACTTGTACATTATTTAAAAACATACTAATATATTGTATTTTTTTGCATAAAAGAACAAACTGATATAATTGAAAATTCATACAAATATTTTTAAACAATTAAGAAACATTAATATAAATAACAATATTGGTAATAATAATAATAACTATTTTTTATTTATGTTAATACGTCTTAGTATTATTATCTATATTATGTATAATAAATAATCATCTTAAATTTAATATCAAATATAAATAATATTATTATTTTTAATTCTATAAATATTGTTAATATTAATAATAAATATGGTTAATATTAATAATAAATATTATTTTATTTATTATATAAGTAATTAATTTATAATACAACATAATATATTAAGAATAATATAATTATTAACTAGTAAATATTTTTCTAAATACAAATATTTTTTTCATATTATTACATAATAAATATTAGTTATAATACTATTAATTATATTAATGACATAATAATATATTATTAATTAATAATAAATAATACAATTGATAATTAATAAATATTTTACCTATTAATAAATTATTAATAATTATATCAATAAAAAGGTAACAAAGATTTAAAATTAAAATTTTATAAATATCAGTTACTCTACTATTAATTAATTAATGACAATATAATATAATATTAAATAATAATAAATAATAAAATTTATTATTAATAAATATATTACTTTTTAATAAAATTCTAATATTTTATATCGACGAAAAATTCACAAAAACTTATAAATAAAACTTCTCTAAATATTATTATAATTAATAATAAGTATTATATTATTTATTATATAAATAACTAATTAATAATAGATCATAATATATTAAAAATATTATAATTATTAACTAGTAAATATATTTCTCAATAAAAATTATTTTATTTATATTATTAAACAATAAATAATAGTTATAGTACTATTAATTAATTATTAATAGAAAAATATATTATTATTTACTAATAAATATTGCAATTGATAATTACTGAATATATTAATTATTAATAAATTACTAACAACTATATAAAAAAGATCATAAATATTTATAAATTCTTTTTATAAATGTAACTTTTAGAGGTGTGAACGAGGTTTACTCCTCTTTAGCTAAGTCTGAGAGGCATGATCGTTGTTCTTTTCTAAATGGCCTGAAGGTCTTCTTTTTATTTCTATTTATGATAATCCCCCTTTCAAGGGATGAGGGGGAACCCATACAAGGCCTAGAAGCTTAAGTGACACATTACATGACTTGTGGGTCTTAGAGGAAATCGTCCCAAACAATACAACTTGGAACTACCCCTCCCCAACAAATATCGTGATGTCAGCTCTCCATCTTTACATGGATGGTCGGCTAGATGCCCTGTTTAGATCTGCACAGGCCTAGTACCTATGACAATTCCATACTCTCTCAATCTTCCAAGTCTGATTAACTCTACTTCGGTGAATACGCCTGCTCTGAATCCTCATTTGGAGTATTGTTCCTTCTAATCTGTCTGGTTGCATCTGCATTTTTCATGTGGTCCGAAGACCTTGAGGTGACTCTAAGGCCTTGAGGTGGATCGAAGGCCTTGAGGTGGCCTGGAAACCTTACTAGCCTGAAGGCCTTGGGTGGACCGGAGGCCTAGAAGGACTCAAGGACCCAACTGGTGGCCCGAAGGCCTAAACAGATGAATAGTTTTGGCTGCTACAATACCGAACAGTACCTTCAATAGTATCTACTACAGTCCCTGCTACAATACCAACTACAATAACCTGGAAATATGTCTCTTCTAGGATTTGATCTTGGGTCTCTTGGATGCACTTGTCGAGTCCTCACCAATCGGGTAGAGGCTCATGTGTGGCATGGCTGTTGTTCAAACCTCTTCAGACTTTTTTTTAAAATACGTCAAACCATACCCCTTTTCTTGATTTTTTTTAAATTTAAAATCCCCTTAAAAAACTACACTTTATGAAATCTATGTGTAAAGAAAATAAAGACTACATTTAATATCATTTCAAAAAATAAACATTAGCGACGACTTATTAGTGGTTTTTCTGGAAACCACCTCTAAACAAAGCGTATTAATTAATATTTAAAATAGTGTAGTTTTATTAAAATTTCCATTAAATATTTTAAAAAATCTCAATTAGACCCCCCCCCCCCTCGCTCGTTCCCATCGACGCTGACTGCAGCGACCCTTGATGACGACCCCTCTTCCCCTTTTCTCAGCAATTGTGACCCACTGATGATGTCAGCAGCCCTAACCCCCTTCTCCCCACAACCCCATCCTCCTCCTGCTCCTGGATTGACCTAATTTCCCCTACCCCTATCTATCTGCAAGTCAGACTTAGCTGGCCTCGTCTCCCTGACCTCCACGTTGTCTGTTGCCCACTCCTCACCTTAGTGGCCATCCTCCATGACATCCGACTCTATTATTGTGAGGGGTAATATTAATTCGTTTTATGTTTTTTATTTTTTTCATGTTGGACTGAATCATTTTTATGTTGAATTTGTGTTCTGTTGAATCAAGACCCTACCTTGGTCAATGATGAATTCGGGTGATGTTAAAATTTGATAGTTCTTATTTGATTAAACATTTTTGTATTTATATTTGAATGCATAGGGAGATGATTTTCATTCCAATACCTATTGATAAAAGTTGAACTAATTTACCTCGAAACACGCCTCGATATGCCAAGAGTTTGAAAGAATTTTTAGATTATGCAATTGCAACCCGATTAGTGGATGGTAGAATAAAATGTTTGTGACCTGATAGTAAATTCAAGTGGTGGTTGAATAGAAATGAAATATATGAGAATTTGACATTGAAATAGTTTCATGCTCGACATGTATGTTGGATTTGGAATGACGAATCGAATGTTATGGAAAGTCAAAATAATGATTATCTCGTCAAGGAAACATAGAGTGACCCGTTAGAGGAGAATTCAGTTTGAAACTTGATAAATGGTGCATTTGTCTTTATAGGAGACAATGTCCAGAATTTTAATAGATCCATAGAACCTTCAGTTTATCCTAATGAGGTTAATCCTGCTCAGAACTTCAGTGATAAAAAAATAGTTTTATGAATTAGTTGAAGATGAAAAACAAGAACGGTATTAAGGGTGTGTGCAAGTATTCAATGTTTTGGTTTTAATCACTATATTTTATAATATATATATATATATAAATATACATATATATCTAATAATAATTGTAAAAGAAAAAATGAAATTATAAATGATTAAATATATTTAAATATATATACTGTATTTATATGAACAAATATTTATTGTTTATTTCTATATGGTTTATATATTTAAAAAGATATTTTATATGTAAATATTTTAAATATTTATTTACACAATTAAATATTTTAAATGTTTATTTACACAATTAATTATTTTTATATAAATATATACAAATATATGTATATATATGCATTTATAAATAACAGTACAATATGAAAAAGGGGGAAATTTCAACACCATGATATCCATATGAGTGTAAGCCCAATGAATAAATTTAGTCTCCACCAAATAAGTGTTTTAGCGTTGATAAAGGACACTTTTATAATAAAAAATAAAAAAAGTGTTTATAAAGATGGTGTTTATCGTCATAAACACTAGAGTTGAATTAAGTTGATTATGCATCAGTTGGGACTCATCTCCTCTCTAAATATATATGCACACCACCGGTTGGTGGTGGTCTCACCTTCGAATATATATATATATATATATATAGATTCGGCTCTAACATATCGCTCATTATCCCACCAACACAGCACTGTGGTTGGTGAACTCTCTTCTATAAGAGGGAACAGGAAGGGTGAGGAGTACAATGTGGATGAAGGCGTTGGGGCTGGTGGGGCTGGTTCTTCTGTCATTGCTTCCGGCGAGAGGATGGGAGGCGGGTAACGGAAAGACGACGACGAGGGAGGATGACGGCGGCGACGAGGGAGGGAATGGGCTGTTCAGCCGCGAGGAGATGGCGAGGATAGCTGGGTACGGGGAGGAGAGGCTGTCCACCCTCCTCATCACCGGTATCCTTCACTGCGGCGCCGCCCCCATCTCCGGTTTCACCCACCACCTTCTCTTCAACATTTTTGTCTTCTTTATTATCAATATGGTTGAGAAGGGTCTGTCTGTCTTTGTCTTCAACCAAAACATGCATGGTATGCCCATATTTCCAAGCAACCAGCGCTCTGTTCGAAGCTTTGATGCTGCCTCGCCAACGGCAACCTTTGCTTCCTTCTCTCATCCCAAAATTTACGTTCATTCTAACATAATCGACTTCATTACCAACATTTTTTTAAAACTATAAACCAGTGATCACAAATGTATCTATTGATTGCAGGTGCGGTGGTGGGAGCCGTATGCGTCACGGCGGAGGAGGGAGGCGCCGAGAGATCCACGGCGGCGCGAGGCGTCACCGACGAGGATGGAGAATTTGCCATCGACCTCCCCTCCCAGCTACATGCCATTCCGGACCTGCCGGCCGCCTGCACCCTCGCCACACTCCATATCCCAACCAAGTCCCCCTGCAGACGGCGGCGACGGCGACCCAGCCAAGTCATTATTGCGCCGCTGACACTGTCGGAGGTGGAAGACGGCGTCCGAACTTACACGGCAGGAACAATCACCTTGTTTACCTCTCCCTGGTCGCGTGATTGGTGATCAGAGAGATTCTCGTTGGCAGCCCTGAGATGGTGTGTATCTGTACGTAATATCAGTTCTGTGAATGCAATGCGCCACACTTCTCTGTGTTATACCAAAATTCGGGAAGAACTTCATCTTCTTGTGTGTAAAAATACCCGATAAACATTACCACTGCAACCCAAATTAATTTTAAGCACATCCTTGCATGTTGTTAAAAATAATTCACAAAACACCCTAAATATTACAACTTTTCAACTGCACACATTGCGAACAGTGCATATATTCTGCTGTAAAACCCTCAGAGAAATCATATTGGATTTTTACAACAAAAGTTTTGCATTGTTAAAACATTTTTTACAACATTTTTTGTCAGTGGTAAAACTACCACAAAACAAGGCAAAAGAAGCACATTGTTTTATCACCACTAAGCAGAAAATGCCAATAAAGGAGGGGTTTTTATCGGCACATGTAACGACTCGGATCTGAACACCCATCCAAACAGTGCTAAAGAGGTCAGGAGTTACTACCTTAGGCGCACCTCCCTGAACGTCAAAGGCTGCCGACTAGCACCGAGCGTCTGATAGGTATAGTGGGGAGTCTATACCCTCCCGGATGATACTAAAGGTACTGATCCGAGCATAATATGAAATTAGAAGACTCTGCACACTCGAACCAAACCCGCATTGCGGAAGCACAATCAATAGCAATAAACAGCAGAAGCAATTAATATACACAACAACAGCGGAAATAAACACAACAGCATGTTGATCACTTGTAACTACTGCTGAACAACAAAACATGCATCCAAGGCAGGTCTAATATATCCATATGTAAAAGGGCGTCAATGGCTAACCAACTATAGTTACAAAACATGCAAGCATACTAATACAGAACAGAAAGAAAAACAAAGTAAACTCCAGCTAGACAAGACCTCAAGGTTCATACCATCTTCATGCAACAGCTAATGCAACCCAACTCCTGAAGCTAGCCTCTTTCCTGCACGTAAATTAATAAAGTCTGCACACGTCCCGAAGAACTCGTGTAGGGTGTGAGACGAATCTCATTAGGATACCACCCAATGGTGTGTACCTAATATAAGTGTTTAAGTAGGCATGCATTTATAAAGAAAACGGTAAACACTAAGATGCACAAATAAATACAAACTCCACTGGTGCTCAACCGCCACCATGGAGTGTCACCTGTTTCGGTCAACATCGGAATCTCTATCATGTAACCCAACACCATGTGCCCCCTGACACCGCATGTCTCAAGTACCAACGTCCCAAAAGCACGCCCAAGAAATAGTAACCCGAAGGAACAACAATGTCTGTTCTCAATAAGTAGCCGGAGGGACAACGATGTCTGCCCTCAAAAAAAGTAACTGGAGGGACACCGATGTCTACCCTCAAATCACGACAACCATCTCCCCCCAACCTGATAGTCTCAATACTATCCCCTGAAGGCTCCTCACCTTTCACGTGGCTTCCTACGACAAGTACCCACAAACCAATAGTACCTAAACCGCAACTAATGGGGGCATCTACCCACACGAGTAGTCAAAACCACCTCATCACAGAGTCTCTTTGTGTGCACACTAATCATAGTTTCGGGTGAGCGGTAATCACCAAAGTAGTACACAAAGCACAACATCTGTGACACCTCGTTCCCCTACGACCAAGTCGCTCAAGTCTGATGGCTCTTCCATCCAAGTAAACCGGGTCATGCCCAGCCTGACAGTCACACTGCCTCAAGACGATGTCCATGACGCCCAATCCTGTGGTTAGAACCACCCAACGTAACCCGGGCCAAGCCCAACCTGTGATCAGCATCACTTAAGAATATCTGGGTCATGCCCAACACAACCCAAGGGTTCCAGCGTATGCAATTCAGTAATTACATATATAACACATTTAAACAAAACACATAAATAGGGAAAACAATCTAAACAGTTGAATTTCACTAACCTAATGGTTATCAAACAACAGTACTGAGGTCTTGAATGCCTCTAACAATTCATATCAAGGTTTAATAAACTAAAATTAACAGTTTAATCAAACAAAAACAATTATAACCATTTTGGCATTCCCCGACCAAAATGCCCCGATGAGTAACGGTCACTCGCCCAGCCTCGCTCAAGAAAAACAGGTAACAGGGCATACCCAAAGGCATCCCATAGGTCAAATAACAGTTAAAAAGGCAATAACAGGTAAAACAGGGTCACGCTCAGAATACCCGAAAACGCACCAAAGGTTGTGCCGCCCAAAAGTCCGCGAAAACACAAAAAGAGGTATGCACCACCTACCTTGTACTAGTAAAATGATACTACTCCAATAACAGCGTCCAATTAAGTCTAAAACGCAGTAGATCTACAAAAGAATCAAAACCACTCAAACCCCTATAACTTATCTTAGAATAGAAATCAAGAACGACTCAAGATGAATCAAGGCCTTATGGAGGGGCTTCTAGCTCATCTAACGGTGATCGAAACAGAGTTCAGACGGACGATTGGGAGCAAAAATGAGCTTCGACCGGCTCTCCTCACTCAAATCCATTAGGGGTTTGGGTTTCTGCCTCAAAACGAGGCTACTGCCTGTTTTAGCGAAAAAAAGAAAATACACAGGGTGTACTTATGACTACACGTCACGTATCATTTTACTGTTCATATAACGACTAATATTTCACTGAGGACTTGTCGACTGACTACACGGCGTGTACTTCCCTACCCGACCGACATTCCCAACACGCCATGTATATCCCTATACACGCCCCCTCTACACAGCATGTACAAATGGTACACGATGTGTACTTTCTAGACATATTCTACCCAGCCCATAGGCCTACATGCCATGTATGGCCTCCACACGATCTCGGGTACAAGGGCTTGTCGAGCAACACTATATGTCATCTAGTAGAAAATTCCTACACGGTCACCACACGACATGTACTCGGTGAGCACACGGCTGGTACCCGCATAACCCATACACGACGTGTACTTTAGAGTACACAGCATGCAGTCTGGAAATTTCCAGAACTTCCCAGATTTTCCCATTTTTTCTTAGAAACATGTCAAAAATTCAAACAGGATCGGGATTTTGACCCGTTTTAAAAACCTAGGTTCTTACAATTTTCTCACCTTAACATAGCTCATCCCCGAGCTATCAAACAAAACTCGGAGATGGTACTGAACATACCACCCCGGTTTAAGTAACCCAGACTCCCTCGGTCTCAATGGTTCTGGCTAAATTCCTGAAGGGTCTCCCCACCTTAGGAATCGCCTAACTCGGTCTCAACTTGACAAAACTCAAAGAAAGCAAAGGTTCACTAACCTGTTTTCCGGACGCATGGTCCTCTTGTGACGCATCGTCACCCCTACTCCTCATTGGTGCTCCTGCGTCGTTTCTGACACCCAAACATATCCTGCACTGCATCGGTGTCCACCTCCACGAGGTCCTACATCCCATGGATGCTCAAAATAAAACCTGATGTCATGCACCTCAAGTAACCCGCATCCTCGATTCCCCGACGCCCAAGGCACCACAAGTAACCCACATCCTCGATGCCCTGATACCCACGACACCTCAACTAACTCATATACTCGATGACCCTAATACTATGCATCTCATACATATATATAAATATATCACACACCTGATATGGTGTTAATCCCACTGACCAACATCTAGTCAGTCCACATAGTTCTTGTGCATCATGTACACTCAAAATGTACAAGCCTCTACAGGTCATTCCAAATCGAAAACATGGAAATCACGACCACACCCGTGGTGTAACTCTAACCATCATTGGATCACCAGCCTGCTCAGCCTCTGGAAGCTCCACGACATGCACCTGGCCTGAACTATGGTTACCTGATGCCTGACCTCCCTGCAGTGCTGCTCTTGTCACCAGCCAATGACCCCTCACCTGGGTCCCGCTGTCTCTGTCACATCCTCTGTGTGTAGTTGAAACTCGGCTGCCCTCTCCTGGTGCCAAACCTGAACCAACTCCAATGCCACTATCTGTCCTGGTCCCTTCCTATTAGTTGTCTGAGAAGGATGCCTGCAAAACCTCTCAAGATGCTCAATCTATCCACATGTTTGACACTCCTTTGGAGGCCTATCACACTGAGTCTGAACATGTTCTGGTTGTCCACACTAAAATAAAATCACTGAAAAACTACTATGAGGTGGTCTAGCTGAGTCCTTGGCTTAACTGCCCTGCTGGAACTCATATCTTCCTCACTTTCTGCTATCTGAACCATCACCTGAAGCCATTATCTGGCCAACCTGGGGCATATCCCTCTTGTTTCCCTCTGCTATAATCACCTGATTCACTGCCTCTAAGAATGAACCTAGCCTAAAGATATTCACCTGGATCCAAATGGCGTGTCGCAAGCCATCCTCGAAGCGCCACACCCTTTTCGTGTCATCGCTTACCATACCAGGTACAAAACAAGATAGCTCGGTGAAAGTAGCTGCATAGTCCATGAAGGACATGTCTCCCTACTGAAGACTCAAGAACTCCCGATATGTCTCTACTCTCAGTGTCTCTGGGTAAAAGTGCTCAAAGAACCTGTCCTCGAAGTCCTTCCATACTAGCCCTTCGTGCTTGTGAGTCTGAACCTGCACATCTCACCAATGCTTTGCCGGTCCTCGCAACATATATGTCGCCAGCTTGACCCTCCACCCTGGAGGCGTCTCAAGCTGCTCAAAAATCATTTGCATGCTCTCTATCCAGTTCTCAACCTCCTGTGGACCACCATCACCCTAAAAAAGTGGCGGGTTCTGTGACTAGAATTCCCACGTCAGATATTCCATAAATGGATATGTACCATGTGCACCTCTATCAATCCCCTGCAAGACACGTACCAGGCTAGCTCGGAGCTGCTTGTCGAGCCATGGTCAAAACGTTGCCAAACTCTGCTATTGTCCTACCTGCACTGGATCCTAGACCTATTCATGCCCCTGATCTTGTACCTGCAGCTCATGCTATGCTTGCACCGGATCCTGAACCTGATCCTACTCCTGTGGCACAATATCATCACCCGCCAAACACTCAATTTGAGTCGGCTAAAAGAAACCTACTGAATACCATAAATGGTCAGAAAAACCATATATATATATATATAACAATATATATATTCAATGTAGATAAGGAAAGCAACAAAGAGGTAGCATAAAACAACTACTCTTACTCTCCCCTATCGCAACCCATGCCCATGGCATCCTGGCCTCATGGCCTCCTTACTCGCCCTCAACAGATACAAGTATCAAAAGTACCTCAGGCTATGCCCGTCCTGAAAACCATGTTCCCTCAAATCGATGACCGAGTCACCCAATCCTGGTGATCAAAATCACCTCAACCAAAGTACCTACTTGCTCGTACAAGATCCAGACCCAAATACCCTTCAACATGCAATTCTAAAAATATATAAAGCATGGCATAACACATTAAAATAAACAATAAATTCTATCAGGAATTTCACATATTCATATTTCAAAATAATACAAAGCATGGAAATTGATATTATTCACATGGTATTATCAAATCACAAGGCATACGTGCAGTTATGAAATTCAAATACCCTAAAATGTGCCTATCCAAATCCAAACAATCACGCCTTGCCATACCGAGCCAAGGTCAAATTTTCCCTTACCGCACTGGGTCATGAGTCACATATCACAATCAATAACATCACACACCAAGTGAGCCACCAAGGTGGAAATCATATAAACTGTAATTTGAGCAAAAATCCAACATCAATTCCCACCCATGACAACTTGGTTCAACCCTAGTACCTGGGGCTGCAGGCACCCAAGAACAATCTAGAAACCCAGTTCTAGTAACAACCTATCTCTAGTCTACCATATCCCAAATAGTAAACTAGTAGAAATAAAAAAGATAAGTCTCAATCTCATTAGTAGCCAGCAAAACACTGCTTCTAAATCCCTGTCAAGAACTCCTCTGATACCACTTTGTAATGACCCGGACTCGAACATCCACCCGAACAGTGTTAAACGGGTCAGGTGTTACTACCTTAGGCGCACCTCCCCAAGCGCCAAAGGCTGCCGACAAACAGCGAGGGTCTGATAGGTATAGTGGGGAGGCTATACCCTCTTAAAGGATACTAAAGGTACTGGTTAGAGCATAATATGAAATTAGAATACTATACAGACTCGAACCAGACCCGCATAGCAGAAGCACAATAAATAGCAACAAACAGCGGAAGCAATTAATATACACAACAGTAGTGGAAATAAACACAACAACATGTTGATCACTTGTAACTACTACGGAACAACAAAACACGCATCCAAGGAAGGTCATAAATATCTATATGTAAAAGGTCGCCAATGGATAACCAACTGTAGCTACAAAACAAGTATGCATGCTGATACAGGGCAGAAAGCGAAACAAAGTAAACTCCAGCTTGGAAAGACCTCAAGGTCCATACCATCTCCATGCAACAGCTAATGCAGCCCAACTCCTGAAGATGGCTTCTTTACTGAACGTAAATCCATAAAGTCTTCATGTGTCCTGAAGGGCCCATGCAGGGTGTGAGATGAATCTCAGTAGTATACCACCTAACGGTGCGTACCAAATATAAGTGTTTAAGAAAGCATGCATTTATAAGGAAAACAGTAAACAGTACGATGCAGAAATAAACACAAACTCCACTAGTGCTCAGCAACCACCATGGAGTGTCACCTGTTTCGGCCAATGTCAGAATCTATGTCATGTAACCCGACACCATGTGCCCCATGACATTGTGTGTCTCAAGTACCGATGTCCCGAAGGAACTCCCAAGAAATAGTAACACGTAGGAATAGTGATGCATGTTCTCAATAAGTAATCAGAGGGACAATGATGTCTGCCCTCAAAATAAAGTAACCGGAGGGACAACGATGTCTTCCCTCAAATCACAGCGAGCCTCTGCCCCCAACCCAATAGCCTCAGTGCTATCCCCTGAAGGCTCATCACCTTCCATGTGGATTCCTACGGCAAGAACCCCCAAACCAATAGTACCTAAACCACAAATAACGGGGGCCTCTACCCACACGAGTGGTCCAAATCACCTCATCACAGAGTCTCTATGTGTGCACACTACCCATAGTTCCGGGTGAGTGGTAATCGCCAAAATAGTACCAAAGCCACAACATCTCTGACACATCGTGCCTCTGCGACCAAGTCACTCAAGTCTGATGGCCATACCATCCAAGTAACTCAGGCCATGCCCAACCTGACAGTCACACTGCCTCAAGCCGATGTCCATGACACCCAATCCCGTGGTCAGAACCACCCAATGTAACCCAGGCCAAGCCCAACCTGTGCTCAGCAACACTAAAGAATATCTGGGCCATGCCCAACACCACACAAAGGTTCCATCATATACAATTCAGAAATTACATATATAACACATTTAAACAAAACACATAAATAGGAAAAACAATCTAAACAGTTGAATTGCACTAACCCAATGGTTATCAAACAACAGTACTGAGGTCTTGAATGCATCTAACAATTCATATCAAGGTTTAATAAACTAAACTCAACAGTTTAATCAAACAAAAACAATTTTAACCATTTTGGCATTCCCTGGCCAAAATGTTCTAATGAGCAATGACCACTCACCCAGCCCCGCTCAAGCAAAACAGGTAACAGGGCATACCCAAAGACATCCCACAGGTAAAATAATAGTTAAACAGGCAATAACAGGTAAAAAATGGTCACGCTCAAAATACTTGAAAATGTGCCAAAGGCCACACCACCCAAAAGTCTTAAAAAACACAAAAAGAGGTATGCACCACCTACCCCGTACTAGTACGATGATACTCCTCCGATAACAGCCTCTAATTAATTCTAAAATGTAGTAGATCTACAAAAGAATCAAAACCACTCAAACCCCTATAACTTATCTTAGAATAAAAACCAAGAAGAACGTCTCATGAAGAATCATGGCCTTATCGAGGGGGTTCTAACGAATCTGACGGCGATCGAAATGGAGTTCAGAAGGACGATTGGGAGCAAAAACAAGTTTTGGATGGTTCTCCCTACTCAAATCTGTCAAGGGTTTGGGTTTTTGCCTCAAAATGAGGCTACTGCCCATTTTAGAAAAAAGAAATACATGGTGTGTACTTATGACTACACATCGTGTATCATTTTACTGTTCATATAATGACAGATATTTCTCTGAGGACTTTCCGACTGACTACACTGCGTGTACCTTTGGTACACGGTGTGTACTTCTCTACTCGGTCGACATTCCCAACACGCCATGTATATCCCCATACACGGCCCCTCTACACAACATGTACTAATGGTGCATGGCGTGTACCTGCAAACCATATTCTACCCAGCCCACAAGCCTACATGCCATGTATGGCCTCTATACAGTCACGGGTACACGGCGTGTCGAGCAACACTACATGCCGTGTAGTAGGAAATTACTACACGGTCACCACACAACATGTACTCGGTGAGCACATGGCCAGTACCTACCTAACCCATACACGACATGTACTTTCACTACCACAAAACAGGGCAAGGGAAGCGCTGCCCTTTATCAGTGCTAAACAGAAAGCACTGATAAAGGGGTATGCCTTTATCAGCGCTATATAAAAGCGCTGATAAATGAATGTTTTATCAGTGCTTTTATTTTAGCGCTGATAAAACATACCTTTATCAGCAATTTTAACGAGTGATGATAAAGGTTCTGTCGGTTTTTATTTAATAACCCTAACAGGCCATCCTCGCTTGCAGGCGGTCAAGCTCTCGCGGAAGCTGAACCAGGCCCCTCGCCGCGTGACCTCGTCCTCCTCGTCCTCCTCATTCCTCCTCCTTCCTCCTCCTCATCCTCCTCGTCCTCATCCTTCTCCGCCGCCACTGCCGCCGCCTCCGCCCCCGCTCCCTCTACTGTGACTGCCTCTGCCTCTTCCGCCTCCACCCTCGCTGCCGTGACCACCGCCGCATCTGTCGCCGCCGTCGCCTTTGCCGCCGCCGCCGCCTCTGCCTCTACCGTCGCCGCCGCCTCTACCCTCGCTGCCACGACCACCTCCGTCTCGTCCTCCTCCTCCTCGTGCTCTAAAGGTGGGATGTGAGTTCCATGGATGGTATTCCCTTGGTATATTATTTATATATTGTGTGTGTGAGGACCAAATAGTGAATATAGATGTGAGATAGGAATGATACCATATCTTGAACCTAATTCCAGTAAGGATTTCCATAATAGATAGTGTGGTCTTAATGTGATTATGATTATGTCTAGGGATGTGATTCATAATTAGTGATGAGTGTCGAAATAAGAGATGTTATTGATATTTAGAAACACAAGTGGGTTGTTTGTGAATGATGTGGAATTGGATACCCTATAGGTTCCATAGGGATATCTTGACTCTAAGATGAAGTATATGGTAATTGGTTAGTTATGATGGTTCACATGTGTGAGAGGTCTACCAAGGTTATGTGTGATGACTTCTGTGGATAACCAACCCTTGTTTTCATTCTTTTTATTTTTAGTTACCATGGGCGGTAAGTTTTACCCCTTCGAGTTGAATATTTATGTATGAGATACAAACAAAATAGTTTTTAATCTTATGGTTATATGGATTCCCAAAGATTTTCCCAATGAAAATGATGATGGATCCATATTAATTTTCATCACATAGCATAATCTCATAGTTATATGATTAGACAAAGATGAACCCATAATAAAAAACATATCACCTAGTATGTCTGTCACATATACAAATAAATAAATTAGAAAAAAAACATGCTACAAAGCATAAAGGTACCATTAAATACTTACATTGGTCAACTTGTTTTAGAAATTGTTTATCTTCATCCTTGCCTTGTACTTTCACCCATGAATTTGAAGGTGAGTATGCATACACGATATTTGACCTTCTTAGAGAAGAGTTTCTGGAAGAGTATAAGAGACATGAAGCAGTGAAGATCATTAGATTGTTGGAGAAAATGTGGTTGCTACAAACAATGTGGAAATCGGCTTGTGCAACGCGGCCTAAGTTACAACTTGCAGGTATTGTAACTTAGGCCATGTTGCACAAGTCGATTGCCACAATGAATAGCAATGATCATTCCAAAATGCATTTACACTGAAACCACATTTGCTCCAACACTCTAATGATCTTTATTGCTTCATGTCTCTTATACTCTTCCAGAAACTCTTCTCTAAGAAGTTAAACTATCAAGTACGCATACTCACCTTCAAATTCATGGGCGCAAGTACAAGGAATGGATGAAGATAAACAATTTCTAAAACAAGTTGACCAATGTATGTATTTAATGGTACCTTTATCCTTTGTAGCATGTTTTTTTCTAATTTATTTATTTGTATATGTGACAGACATACTAGGTGATATGTTTTGTATTATGGGTTTATCAGGAGTCTGTATGATTTCATGTTTCCACATTTCTTTTTAAATAGCATGTTATAATTATATATTTACTGTACCCTAATGGCTCAAATAGTCAGGCATATTGTAGATGTTTCTAGAATGCTGTAGGATTCTTTTTCCCCAATGGTAGTACATTTTTGGGTTGTTTTCACTGATGAGGTATAAAATTTACTTCTTAATAAAGAGATAAACTTTATAATCTAGTTAGTTTTGGGAGAAAATTCAGTTTCTATCACAATTTCTAAAATAACACCAAAAGAGCATCAGTTGTTTGAATTACAATTTGATGATATAGAATATAATGGTTTCATATGACATAGTACTTTACCATTGTAACGCCCCGACCCCAGTTACCCAGAGTCGGTGCATTACTGCGTAACATTGGCATGATCACAAAAGATCAAGTCTCGAAATACTGATTAGTTTATTATCCTTGGAAACACTAGATACATTCATAAATGTTACATTACATCATAAAGTGAAAAACTACAATAACATAGTCTCCATTTTCCACACTCATATCCCCTTTTGACTATCCCTGCGGGTCATTCATAAAATACTTCTTCACATCCTGGAAAATATTAAAACATTGAAAGGGGTGAGCTCAGATGCTCAGTAAGGATAACAATATAGCAAAAGCTTTCATAAATAAACATAAACATTTAAGGCAATGTATAACTAAAAAAATCCTTTTAAACATGAACTTTAACCTAATATGGAAAAAGTAAAATGAAATAATGCCATATACTTATTCACATGGATATTGTACTTGTCGAATAATCACATACAATATCAATAACCACTTACATAATGATGGAATGTATAATTCCAGACTATCATAACCACGTAGCCAAGGCCTCGTGCCAAGACTACAAATAAGATTTTGTCAAGGCCTCGTGCCAAGACACTAGTTTGTCTCATGAGACATGCCGATGAAATTTTTTTAGAATATAATTACGTTTAAAAATGCTCAATTATACTACAGTGTTTTTCTGAAAACATTATTCAAGCTTCTGAAAACAAAATAACTAATTATGAGACGGCTCGACTAATTACAGGCCATGATGGGTCCACGCCCAATCCCTTCCTATCTACCACACTCGAGAGTCGGGTTTTCTGAAAATATTTTTAAGCTTGAGTTAAATATGTATACATTTTCACTGGATTTTAATACATTTGAGAGAAATATCTCTCTCTTTTTTTAAATAATTTAAAAATAGTTATGGCTTGTAGAGGAAGCCGAAACTCAAATAATGGTCATGGCGGTGAAGAAGTCATTGTCGCCGCATACGTACGACAAAAAAACATTCCTTTTTTCGTTTAGTAAAATGCTTCATATAAAAAGATTCCTTTTTAATAAAAGTAAAAGTCAAAGGGGTTTATACACCGTATAATGGAAAGTTATGTGTAAAACAAAATATGACTCAATGAAAGGATATTGAGAAGAAGTCCCTTACAAAGATCATTTTTTAAATAAAATAGATCTATTATGTGTACTAACTATTAGTACACATAAATAAAGTAAAAATACAAGATAGTACATCATAATATCATGACATAATTTGAAAGTAGGAGATTAACCCAAACAAAGGAAATTGGGTTAAGAAGTTCCCTTACCTCGTGTCCGACTTCACTCGATCGTTCTTTAATATCCTGAATAATAAACTAGAGTTAACCTCTACTTGCTTAAGAACATTTTTCAAGTTCATTATCCCTTTTATATCACTTATTACAATGTTACGAAAATTATGTAGTCATTTAAGTTAATAACGGTCGTTTTGTCGATCTTTGGTACTTGAGTCAACAATAAACTTCTTATAATTACAAGTTGTTTATGTGGTAGAATATCCATTATCTCCAGAATTATATTCAATATGTAGATATTATATATATCATATATATCCAATATATACATTCATTCATAATATTACGTAACATTTAGAGGTAAGAAATGAAATGCACCGTTCATGGAGATGGTAAGTCGTACGTACTCATGAACACTACTTTCATTTCTATTTCGTATTTAATGGAATGAAATCATAATGATATAAAGGTATGATATAATTACAGTATAATATCATATATAATATCATTTACTCCATCCTTTATACATCCCACATATGGCATTAACGATTCAAATCACTTTGAGGGGGCGGTAGTCCGCACTTCCTAAAATGAAATTATCGCGTTTACCCATAATGGAAATCATAAAGGTATGACATAAATGAGAAATACAGAATCATAATAAAAACATAAACATAATATATATCATATATAAATGTAGTAACATCTTAATGTCCACCATGAGAGGTGTTAAAAGAAGATTGAACAATCATCATTTCGTGAGGCATAAATTCGCCAACCACAGAAACAGTATGTTCTTTAACCATTAGAAAAAGGTGTGTGTAAGTGTAAATCAAATAATTCTCATAACAAAATCCTAGTATATTTAAGATACTGGTTTTTTTACAAAATAAAGTAATAAAAAGAGTTTAAGGGGTTGGAGAAGCAAAATAAAACAAAATAACATAAGAGAAGACATTACCTTAAAATGGGTAACTCTTTTTGATTTGAGTCAAAGGCTTCCTTGGGAAGAATTCTTCCCAAAGTGAGGATTCTATGAGTAAGATAGGGAATTTGAGAGAGTATTTGGGCAGTGGTTGGCCGATTCAAATGGCTTGGAAGGTGTGAATAAGGTGGTAGTGGTGGGGGCCTTTTATAAGAGGAGAGGAGGGGCACTCTTGGAAAGTCATGAAATGTTACTTTATTATATAATGAGTTTAGGATTTTAAAGGTACCACACTTATATATTTCAAGGATAAGGTGATAAGGGTTCTAAATATACTCATCCAATAAGTTTTTGACAAGTGTAGGTCTTATATTATACATTATCATTTCATTTTATTTAAATCGTTAATTAATGAGGTAATCATTGCATCATCATTGTGTCATAAAAAATTTAATTTATTTAATGTCTAAAAATTATAAAAAAATATCATGATGTAGGAAATATTTTTACCTTTCCAATTAATATTTATAGTCGAAAGGTTAACTTATATAACCCCATGTAATAATTTTTTTAGTAAAACAACACATGTTTGTGACAATTTTATTTTTACTTTAAATAAAAAGTTATTAATGTCATTTTCTTACCCAAGTGGCTCCATGGGGTCCCCAAGTTGACTCATGGATTGTCTTGGTCGGCCATGACTCATCCAATAGGGTTAGGACAAGGGTAAAGGTCATTTCATATTATTATAAAATTATCATTACCTTAAATTACACTAATTACCTTTAATCGCGATTAATTAAACTTAAAAGTTACTATTCACCAAAAAAATTATTTTAATCCCATTGAACCACATTTTAATTCCTAATAACAACCATGTATGTCGTATTTTTGAAAATCAAATCACAGAAGTAGTAATGTTTCATTTAAATGAAAAAACAGTTTTTTTAACTACCACTTAGTGGTTTCACTATTCATCAAAAATTGAAGTTTTTCAGAACAATGCTAAAATTTCACCCTAAGCTATAATTGATATTCCGAATTCAAAAATGATGTCTATTTTACAAAATTCCAAATATATAAGTTGCATTAATTAATTTTATAATTAATTCCCGTTGTCACAACAAATAGCGTGTTTTTAAGAAACAATATATATCAAAAGATTGACAATTGTTTATGTCCAATTTCAATGTTAAATTAATTATAATGAACACCATTGGATAAAATGGTAAAAATATATTCTAATTATAATTTAAAACCACTCAATACTATAATTTATCACTATAAATTATTTTAATTAAAAAAGGTGTTTTTAAGTATTTTTCACTATTCATAAAAAATTGGAAGTTCTCAGAAAAATACCAAAAATTCAACATAGGCTAATTTCGATATTCCGAATCCAAAAATGAAGTCCATTTTGAAATATAAATTATATATAATTTCAAAAGGTGGGTATTATTATTCATAATGGCCATTTTTATTGGTCGCGGTGTGTTAGAATCTTGAACTTGCGTACAATGCAAGCTATTGCATTATTGAAAGAGAAGCGTATCATAGAAGCTCGAGGTGTTACATTCTCCCCTCCTTCAATAAATTGCATCCTCGCAATTTGAAATTTTTCTTTGAAAATAAAAGGTTGAAGATAGGAAATACCTTTGTGGAAAACCCACATCGGAAATAAGGTTAATAAAAATATAACTTTAAAAGATAGAAAGATAAGTACAAAGGTCACCCGAGATAGCCCATACTATGATTCTATGAAAATATGGATATGGAAGAAAAGCAAACCATCAAGGTCTGATAGAGAGTTGTAGAAAACAGTATTAGGAGAAGGTTAACCATAAGAAAATCACAAACTTGTGATTAGTTAAACGGTCATTGAATCCCCAGTTGGAAAAGTTAACCGGCAACGTTTTTGTTTTAAGTTACCTTTTATAAAGTTGAGGAATTTATTTAGAAGATTTACTAAGAACGTAAGGGAATATGCATACGTGTCATGTAGACTTTCATTCTTTAATAAATTTTTACCACAAACCCATCTTTCACTCTAAAAGGTAATAGAACTCAAAAATATTATATTTATCCTAATTGTATAAGGTTCCAAATATTAACACATACCATTTAGATTAGGAAAACTATTTTTTAATAACCAGGGACTTCCTGTAGGCTAGTGGTAGGTAATAAAGGCATGTCGCACTATGGTTGTGGGTTCGATTCCTACAGCCTTGTCTGACGCGATGGGTTATCCGCCAACCTACAGGTTGTCCTTTTCCTAAAACTATAGTATTATAATATTCCAAAAATATTATTCAGAAATGTTTTAACCTTAAACAATACTATACAAGGTTCAACTTAATCCATTCCAACCTTTATAGTTATCCAAAATACTTCTGTCCAACTCACAGTCGAAATTTTATAAGGAAGGTAAACATAATGAAGATCCTTTTTTCCGCGTAACAACATGTGAACACCTTCATCATGTATTCTTTTAAAACACTGCAACATCCTGAAATACCATAAATCCTTATTGATTACATTCATGATCCCTTATTCCTTATAGAATACTAGATATACTCCTTCTATCCAAAAATGTATACAAATCATTAATCAGTTTCAAGGATGTTAAGAATATCCAATATAATTTATCCAAATCAATCATGTATTATTCCAAAATCACTATCTCGGTATCAGAACCATATTATGGTTTATCTTTCTCTCAACCATATATTTTCCAAAAATTTAACCTGTTGTGGAGTCACTTTTCTTGGTTCCACACAATCTCAAGTCCTTGATGAAATAGTACTGCAGTACAATCCTTATATACTCCATAATTATTATAACCAGTACATCATTGATACAACACTCAAATGACAAAATTCTTTAATAACAACATAAGAATTCTAATCATTCCTCCTCATATGTGGTAGTATCATAACTTGATTATTATCCAATAACATCATTTGGGGCATACTCTGATGATTTGGACATTGGTTTGCGTAGTGTCCCCACTCCTTACAGATGAAGCATTGTACATTTGAAAACTTTTTCTTACCCTTGCAGTCACACACTTGGTGTCCTTTTTCTCCACACTTATAACAAACTCTCATTCCCTTCAGGCAAGTCCCAAGGTGTTTCTTCCCACAGTTATCACATATTGGAAAAATCTTTTTTTCCCTCTTCCCTTTATCCATCATCCTTTTCTTCTCTTGCATCCCTTCAAATCCATAGGACTCAGAGAATTCTTTACTTATCTTATTAACACATGATACTATTTCTTCATATATTGAGAATACATGGGAGACTATTTCCCTTATAAATATTGGCTTAATACCGTGAAAGATATTATCCTTCTTACTATTTGGATCATACGTATTGATGGAGTTCACATTCCTTCTACTGGGCGCCATTTCTATACAATGGCATAAACTAAGTTAGTTTATGAATTGCAATGAATAATTCCAAACATGTAAAATACTAAATGTAAATTGAACGGTTTATGGATATAATCCATAATCATAGAAAATGTTTTCTTTGAGGAAGTATATACTCATAAACCCTCCATAATGGTTTGTAAAAAAATGAAAATTATCCTAAGCATATCCCCCGGGAGTGTCGTAACCAAGAGTGCAGCAAGGCCCGTTGTCATGCACCAGTTCCCGTTCGAGTCTAGCTCAAAGCGGTGTTTTCAGGTTTTACCCCTAGGTACATTTGTGCCAGAGCCGCCTCTACCTGCTCGTATCTAGACAGGGATGTATTGCTCGGAAAACTCACAAAATCTCTATAATACCAAAATTATAGGAAGTTCATCTATACTAATCCTAAAAGTCTATCTTTGGATTATGTGCTATAATCATAGTTTATCTAAATCTAGCTTCCAAGGTTAGTACTAAACTGCCTCTAATACCAACTGTAACGCCCCGACCCCAGTTACCCAGAGTCGGTGCATTACTGCGTAACATTGGCATGATCACAAAAGATCAAGTCTCGAAAGACCGATTAGTTTAGTAGACTTGGAAACACTAGATACATTTATAAATGTTACATTACATCATAAAATGAAAAACTACAATAACATAGTCTCCATTTTCCACACTCATATCCCCTTCTGACTATCCCTGCAGGTCATTCATAAAATACTTCTTCACATCCTGGAAAATATTAAAACATTGAAAGGGGTGAGCTCAGATGCTCAGTAAGGATAACAATATAGCATAAGCTTTCATAAATAAACATAAAAATTTAAGGCAATGTATAACTAAACAAAATCCTTTTAAACATGAACTTCAACATAATATGGAAAAAGTAAAATGAAATAATTCCATTTACTTATTCACATGGATATTCTACTGGTTGAATAATCACATGGAATATCAATAACCACTTTCATAATGATGGAATACATAATTGCAGACTATCATAACCACGTAGCCAAGGCCTCGTGTCAAGACTACAAATAAGATTTTTTCAAGGCCTCGTGCCAAGACACTAGTTTGTCTCATGAGACCTGCCGATAAAAATTTTTTAGAATATAATTACGTTTAAAATTTCTCAAATATACTCCAGTGTTTTTATGAAAACATTATTCAAGATTCTGAAATCAAAATAACTAATTCCGACACTACTCGACTAATTATAGTCCATGATGGGTCCACGCCCAATCCCTTCATGTCTACCACACTCGAGAGTCAGGTTTTCTGAAAATATTTTTAAGCTTGAGTTAAATACGTATACATTTTCATTGGATTTTCATACATTTGAGAGAAATATCTCTATTTTTTTTAAATCATTTAAAAAAAGTTATGGCTTGCAGAGGAAGCCGAAACTAAAATAATGGTCATGGCGGCGAAGAAGTCATTGTCGCCGCATACGTACGACAAAAAAAACATTCCTTTTTGTCATTTAGAAAACTGCTTCATATAAAAAGATTCCTTTTGAATAAAAGTAAAAGTCAAAGGGGTTTATACAACGTATAATGGAAAGTTGTGTATAAAACAAAATATGCCTCAATGAAAGGAGATTGAGAAGAAGTCCCTTACAAAGATCATTTTTTTAATAAAATAGATCTATTATGTGTACTAACTATTAGTACACATAAAGAAAGTAAAAAATACATGATATAACATAATAATATCATGACATAATTTGAAAGTAGGAGATTAACCCAAAGAATGGAAATTGGGTTAAGAAGTTCCCTTACCTCGTGTCCGAATTCACTCGACCGTTATTTAATATCATGAATAATAAAATAGAGTTAATCTCTACTTTCTTAAGAACCTTTTTCAATTTCATTATCCCTTTTATATCACTTATTACAATGTTACAAAAATTATGTAGTCATTTAAGTTAATAACGGTCGTTTTGTCGATCTTTGGTACTTGAGTCAACAATAAACTTCTTATAATTACAAGTTGTTTATGTGGTAGAATATCCATTATCTACAGAATTATATTCAAGATGTAGATATCATATATATCATATATATCCAGTATATACATTCATTCATAATATTACGTAACATTTATAGGTAAGAAATGAAATTCACCGTTCATGGAGACGGTAAGCCGTACGTACGCATGAACGCTACTTTCATTTCTATTTCATATTTAATGTAATAAAATCATAATGATATAAAGGTATGATATAATTACAGTATAATATCATATATAATATCATTTACTCCATCCTTTATACATCCCACATATGGCATTAACGATTCAAATCACTTTGAGGGGGCGGTAGTCTACACTTCCTAAAATGAAATTATCACATTTACCCATAATGGAAATCATAAAGGTATGACATAAATGAGAAATACAGAAGCATAAGAAAAACATAAACATAATATATATCATATATAAATATAGTGACATCTTAATGGCCACCATGATAGTTGTTAAAAGAAGATTGAACAATCATCGTTTCGTGAGGCAGAAATTCGCCAACCACAGAAATAGTATGTTCTTTAACCATTAGACGAAGGTGTGTGTAATTTTAAATCAAATAATTCTCATAACAACATACTATTATATTGAAGATACTGGTTTTGTTACAAAATAAAGTAATAAAAAGATTCTAAGGGGTTGGAGAAGCAAAATAAAACAAAATAACATAAGAGAAGACATTACCTTAAAATCGTGTAACTCTTTTTGATTTGAGACAAAAGCTTCCTTGGGAAGAATTCTTCCCAAAGTGAGACTTCTAGGAGTAAGAGAGGGAATTTGAGAGAGTATTTGGGCAGAGTTTGTCTGAGCCAAATGGCTTGGAAGGTGTGAATAATGTGGTAGTGGTGGGGGCCTTTTATAAAAGGAGAGAAGGGGCACTCTTGGAAAGTCATGAAATGTTACTTTATTATATAATGAGTTTCAGATTTTAAAGGTCCCACACTTATATATTTAGAGTATAAGGTGATAAAGGTTAGAAATATACTCATCTAATAATTTTTTTACAAGTGTAAGTCTTAGATTTTACATTAACTTTTCATTTTATTTAAATCGTTAATTAATGAGGTAATCGCTGCATCATCATTGTGTCATAAAAAATTTAAGTTATTTAATGTCTAAAAATTATAAAAAAATATCATGATGTATGAAATATATTTATCTTTCCAATGAATATTTATAGTTGAAAATTTAACTTATATAACCCCATGTAATAATTTTTTTAGTAAACCAACACATGTTTGTGACAATTTTATTTTTACTTTAAATAAAAAGTTATTAATGTCATTTTCTAACCCAAGTGGCTCCATGGGGTACCCAAGTTGACCCATGGATTGTATTGGTTGTCCATGACTCATCCAATTTGGGTATGACAAGTGTAAAGGTCTCTTCATATTATTATAACATTATCTTTACCTTAAATTACACTAATTACCTTTAATCGCGATTAATTAAACTTAAAAGTTACTATTCACCAAAAAATTATTTTAATCCCATTGAACCAAATTTTACTTCCTAATAACAATAATGTATGTAGGATTTTTGAAAATCAAATCACAGAAGTGGTAATGTTTCATTTAAACGAAAAAACAGTTTTTTTAACTACCACTTAGTGGTTTCACTATTCAACAAAAATTGAAGTTTTTCAGAACAATGCTAAAATTTCACCCTAAGCTATAATTGATATTCCGAATTCAAAAATGATTTCTATTTTACAAAATTCCAAACATATAAGTTGAATTAATTAATTTTATAATTATTTCCCGCTGTCACAACAAATAGCGTGTTTTTAAGAAACAATATATATCAAAAGATTGACAATTGTTTATGTCCAATTTCAAAGTGAAATTAATTCTAATGAACACCATTGGATAAAATGGTAAAAATATATTCTAATTATACTTTAAAACCACTCAATATTATAATTTATCACTATAAATTATTTTTATTAAAAAAGTTGTTTTTAAGTATTTTTCACTATTCATAAAAAATTGGAAGTTCTCATAAAAATACCAAAAATTCAACATAGGCTAATTTTGATATTCTGAATCCAAAAATGAAGTCCATTTTGAAATATAAAATATATATAATTTCAAAAGGTGGGTATTACTATTCATAATGGCCATTTTGATTGGTCGCGGTGTGTTAGAATCTCGAACTTGCGTACAATGCAAGCTATTTCATTATTGAAAGAGAAGCGTATCGTGGAAGCTTGGGGTGTTACAACCATGGGGTTTTATAGTTCTATAAAATAGATGGTTGATTGGTATTTATTCTTTTGTTGGACTATTGGAGATTGAACCTGATGAGAGTCATGAATATGTATCCTCATCCGCGCATTGATAGTCACATTGATCATCTATGAGGTTCTATGATCTTCTCCAAGATAGATTTGATATTAGGATACCATTAGATGAGTTGGACATCGATGGACCTACCATGGACTGCTTTTAGGAGTAGTTATGGCCTGTATGAATTTTTAGCGATGATTTTTGGTTTAACTAATGCATTGGTTGTATTAGAGGACTTGATGAATAGGATATTTCATCCTTTTCTGGATCAGTTTTTAGTAGTTTTTTTCAATTAAATATTAGTGTACTCCCAAACCATAGTTGATCTTGACCAACATCTTATTATCACCTTGAGTACATTGAGATAGCATCATATTTATTACTGTTTTCTCCTGTTACTCATTGGTTTCCTCTTGTTCGCATGTTATTATTGTTTGATATTTATAGTTATAATGTGAAATGTACGGGCTAAACGCCCCGCTGAAAATCGTGGCCGTTGGTGGTCCTTGTTTGCGCACTAAATGAATTGAATTTCGGTTGGTTCTTGTTGAAAATTGGAATATATAAATTGGTAATTTACGTATACTTGACTTATGAATGAACACCCCAGGATGACATGTGTTTTACTTCACTCACACCATGTATAGATACCATAGAGACTTGATGTGTATAGACTATACACCCCTAGTGGTCATGTAAGGACTACACACCGTGTATTCCACAAAAATGTGATGCATAGCTGGTGAGGTGACTCAATTTGTATCTAAAGTACACGCCTTTAGCTCAAGTTGTTCTAAATGTCATGTATTTTCTAAGGCATCATTCAGTCTTTGTAAGATTAACTTGGAATAAATTTGATATATGTCAGATTAAATCAGGTATCTTATACATACACGATGTTCACCCTACTGGACACACCATGTATATGGATTTCACATGTGTTTAAAGGAATTTGTACCATGATTTGTTTTTATAAAACCCAAACAATGCTACCTGATTAATTAAAACATAATATTAGGAAAGTTCTCGAGATCGAACCCATAAAGACGATGAATATGAATAAAGAATGGATGAATGCCAATCGGTTGACAAAAGAGTATGAAGATGGCGTGAAATATTTTATCAAGTTTGCAGAAGATCATGCATGTGAACCTTCTCAAATCCTTTGTCCGTGTTTACACTGTTGTTATTCAAGACAAATTAGTCTAGAGGAGTTGGAAGAACACCTGATCTGTCACGGAATAGATCGAATTTATAAATGTTGGAATAAACATAGGGAAAAACCAATGTAGGTAGTGAATCAGAGAACACGACATTTTATAGATCATCTGATATGATTAGAAGAGTGAACAGTGAAGACGATCATATGGAGGGTGTGATTACAGATGTGAACGATGATGAAGATCGTATTGAGGAAATGACAAGGACAGTTGAAGATGAACTTCGTGATTGCCCAAAATTGTTTGAGAAGTTAAAGAGTTGTGCAAAAATGCCATTGTATACTGTTTGCACTAAATATACAGCATTGTCAGCCATATTGAAGCTGTATAATTTGAAAGCAGGCAATGGGTGGAGTGATGCCAGTTTTATGGAACTACTTGCTCTCCTGAATGACATGCTACCAGAAGATAATGAACTTCCAAGCCGAACATATGATGCCAAACGAATGCTACGATCGATGGGTATGATCTCTAAAAGAATACATGCTTGCCCGAATGACTGTATATTGTTTCTCAAGGACCACAAATCACTTAAAGAATTCCCAAAGTGTGGTGCTTCCCGATACAAGAAAGATGATTCTAGTCCTATGAAAGTTGTATGGTACTTTCCAACCATTCCTAGGTTTAGATGCCTATATGGAAGTGAGGAGACTGCAAGACAATTGACATGGCATGCAGATACAAGAATTAAATATGGGAAACTACGTCACCCTACAGACTCTCCTCAGTGGAAGAGAATTGATCACGAGTATCCTGAATTTGGGAACAAGCCGAGAAACCTTCGCCTGGCGTTATCTACAGATGGGGTGAATCCTTTTGGTTTTCAAAGCAGCAGTCACGGTACATGGCCGTTTATGTTGGTAAATTATAATTTACCATCGTGGTTATGCATGAAATGAAAATACATCATGTTATCTATGATTATATCAGGACCAAAACAACCGGGTAATGATATTGATGTTTATTTGGCCCCATTGATCGAGGATTTGAAAATATTGTGGGATTCAGGTGTTACGATGTATGATGCTTACAAAAATGAACAGTTCACTTTGAAATCCGTGTTGTACGGGACGATAAATGACTTTCTTGCTTATGGAAATTTTTCAGGATATAGAATTAAAGGAACTCAAGGGTGTCCCATTTGCAAACAAGGTACACATTCAATTAGGTTGAAACATTCATCGAAAATTGTGTTTCTAGGACATCACAGATTTCTACCCCAACGACATAAGTACCGATCTTGGACGACATCATTCGACGACAGTTCAGAGGAATGTACAGAACCGTCTCCACTAACAGGTGATCAATTGTTTGAGAAAGTGAATGATTTGGACACTACTTTTGTTAAACCATTTTCGAAAAACCATATGAAAACTGGTTGGAAAAAGAGATCATCTTTTTTTAATTACCATACTAGAATTGTCTGTATGTCAGAAATTTTCTTGATGTTATTCATGTTGAAAAAAATGTATGTGATAGTTCATCGACACATTGCTAAATGCACCCAGAAAAACAAAGGATGGAATTAAGGCTAGATTGGACATGGTTGAGATGGGAATACGAGAAGAGTTGGCACCAGTGAAGGGTGAAAAATGAACATTTCTTCCTCCTGCTGCTTACACTCTTTCCAAGAAGGAGATATATCAGTTTTGCAACTTCTTGAATGACATAAAGGTTCTAGAGGGGCATTCATCAAATATCAAGAACATCGTTTCAATGGGAGATTTAAAATTAAAGGGTCTGAAATCACATGACTGCCATGTTTTGATGCAAGATCTAATTCCTATAGCTTTACGTTTCATTTTTCCCAAGAATGTTCGCCATACATTAACGAAGCTATGTTTCTTATTCAAAGCTATATTCCGCAAAGTTATAGACCCATCGAAATTGCCAACTATGGAAAGAGAAATTGTCGTCATATTATGTGAATTGGAAATGTTCTTCCCGCCAACATTTTTTGATATGATGGTTCATTTTATGGTTCATTTGGTGAGAGAGATTCGACTATGTGGTCATGTACATTATATATGGATATACCCCATTGAACGGTATATAAATATTTTGAAAGGGTATGTCAAAAACCGAAGTCGGCCATAGGGTTGTATTGCGGAGCAATATATTGTTGAGGAAGCTGTTGAATTTTGTACCGAATACCTGTCTGGTGTGGAAATCGTTGGCCTACCGAAATCTCGTCACACTGAGTGGCTTGAGGGTGAAGGAATTTCTGGAAGAGATGTTGTCACAATCAATATTACATATCGGGAGTAGGCCCACCTTTACGTTTTTCATAATAGTTTCAACGTTGACCCATATGTTCAAACCCACAAAGAAATTCTTAGGCGTTTGAATCCTTATAGGGATGAAAAATGGATATCAGATACACATAATCGACAGTTTATAGGATGGTTTCGAGACCATATTTTTAAGTAGTTAGATGAAAATCCAGACTCAATTTCAGAATGACTTCGATGGCTGGCTGTAGGAGAAAGTGTGTACGTATTATCTTACAATACTTATGCAGTTAATGGTTATACATTCTATACTAATGAACATGATGAAGACAGTACCATGAAAAATACTGGGGTTACACTTGTGGCTGAGGCGATTCATGTTTCCGGTGCTAAGGACAAAAATCCAATTTATGCGAATATGTCATACTTTGACATCCTCAAACGAATATGGGAGTTAGATTATACGAAATTCAAAGTGCCGATTTTTCAATGCAAGTGGGTTGATAATAGGAGTGCTGTTAAAATAGATGAATTAGGATTCGTGAAAGTTGATTTTAGTAAGGAAGGGGAGAAAGAAGAACCATTTATAATGGCATCACAGGCAGTACAAGTATTTTATGTTCCAGACCCCGCAAACCGAAATTGGTCAATTGTTCTGTTATCGACCAAAACAACTGAAGGGTCAGATAAAAGTTCAATGGAGGTTGACCCTTTTATAGGGACTTCACAATCATTTCGCAGCGGTCCAAATGTAGATGACGTTTTGTATATCATAGGAGACCACAATGAAGGAATTTACATAGTCGATAGGGGAGTCAAATCACTTCAGCCTTTAAAGATAAAAAAGAGAGTACAATAATCAGGTTATTTGTTTATTGTAACATACATTGTGTTACATTATGTTATTATCTGTTCGCTGCTATTTTTATGTAATCTAAATTAAATATTAAACCACTTCTGCAGATAATGACTTCTGCACCTGCTGATGTGCCCAATCCCGAGGCACAAAAGGTCTCTCAACTAGCAGCTGGTGGTCCCACTGCAGAGCAACAACAGGTTTCTTAACCTGTTGTTGCTGGTCCCAGTGCTGAGGTACAACAAGTTTCTCAACCTATTGTTGTTGGTCCCATTGCCGATTCTAGCGCTTCGGGGGAAGATATTTATGCTACTTCTGAGGAAATGGTAGGAAATGAAACCCTGAAAGCGCAAAAAAACAAGAGCGTCGTAGCTTGACAGTGTTGGCCAAAATCCTTAAGGCAAAAGCAAAAGGCATCAAATTTGAGGTGGGATGGAATAAGAGAGGCCAACATATTAACCCCAACAAATCCATCTTTAGTAGCTACATTAGAATCATCACTCGGCAACGCATACCGATTGATATACAGTCGTGGTACCATGTTGTCACCGGGATGAAGACACTAATGTGGGAAGAGATTATGGTAACATTATGATATCATTTTTTTAATTTATTAAAATAAAATAAAATACCAAAACATTGACTTACTCTTCATCATCCATTGCAGAGTGCATTTATAGTAGATGTCTCGCATAAGGAATATGTATTAAGAGTTTCAGGAAGGATTCATAGAGGTTTCCGCGCAATTTTAATGAAATATCATCTTAAAGATGCAGAAGGGAAAATCAAGCCGCACCCACCTCCTCTTTACGCACACTTGATATCCCAAGGAGCGTGGGATGCGTTTAGTAACCTTCGTGGGGAGCATACTTTTCAGGTACATTGTGTGGGGTAAGGGTATGTTGTTTGACATTTGCTTGTATTCATCACTCTGATTGATAGTTTTTTATTTATGAAACAGCTACTGAGTTCTGAAAATAAAAAACGCACAACAGAACCAATGTACCCTTACCGTAAAGCAAGGATGGGGTACTCTGAACTTGAGAAAAAATTGGTACATCTTTTAAATCTACCCTACTACTAGTATGTGACATAAAACAACACCATAACCATGTTTCTCTATTTATATGCAGATTGATGAATCGAAATCGAAATCCATATCCATCCCATTCCATGTGCTATGGAAGGAGGCTCGTGTAAATAAAGAGGGGACATTGATAGATGAAAACACACAAAAAGTGTGGGAAACATGTGTAAGTATGACATAATATAAATTTGAGTTACTTTAAATCACTATTACATTATAATAACTACTTATTTTTCTATATTTTCTTTCTAAAATAGTCACAAGAATCAACAACAACCGCACCAGATGCAGACATACTTTCAGCAGCCTTGAAGCAGCCAGAAAAGTATGGCCGCGTCAGAGGTGCGGGTTTTGGGGTGACACCCCGAACATATTTTCACAAGAAAAAACAAGCAGGGGATCAAAATAAAAAAATGGAAAAGTTGCAAGAACAATTATCTACTTTTCAAGAAGAATTACAATACCAGGGAGATATAATAGCAAAATTGATGGGGGATAGGAAAAGAGAAGAAACAACTCAACAACAACTCGTGCGTGACGATCTCGCCCCACCCCCCACCAGCTTTGAGGTGAGCCATTCCCCTAAAAAACCTGACTTAGATGAGGTAATCAATGTTTTAATAATTGTTTCTGTGAAATTTGATTTACATAGACACTGATACCTTTCCTATACTAATATTCCATAGGGTGAAAATGATTGTGATTTATGTTTATCAACTCCCACCTATCACCTTGTAGCGAGGGCTATGGTGTTCAATACGAAAAACGACATGATACACAACAGATAGCTTCCAAAAGATCATCTTAGAGTGTCAATTAACGTAGATAATGAGCTTAGTGCCGATCTACTTGTTCCAAATGATGATGACGATATTCATATGGTTGTACAAGCTATTGGAACATTCATCGCATGGCCGACAGTTCTTGTAAAAAAACATGTCGACAAAAAGGTATTCATTTCTTATTTATTTTTCAAGATGGACCTTTAACATTTAATGAAAAAAGGTCTGAACCAATGATTGTTATTACAGAATGACAAAAAATGTGGGGTGAAATGAAATATCAGCTCAAAACTATCTCAAGGATCAACCAACCGATTGAAACGGTCTACTGAGAGCACCTTCACCCCGCCCGTTCTATATCCATATTTAATATCATTGCAGGCTCATGTGGATACAAAGTTGAAAGATGACAGTACTCACATAGTTGCTTTCGAAAAAGATATGTATGGAGAGGAGATATCAGATTTCATTAGTGCTGAAAATGTAAATGAACTCCTCAAGTATGAATGTCTAGGCGCCTCAGTTGTAAATGTATACATGAGGTAAGTTTTCATGATTTGATTTTAAAAAAAGCTGATATACTCTGATAATTTTGACTAAATACATTTTATATTTGTCGCAGACATATATATGAAAAACAATTGAAGGGATTTACCCATGAACAAAAATTTGGACTCGTTAGTCCTCACACAACATCTTCAAAAGACGAAATAGATTCTGTTAAAGAGGCTGCAATAATGTCATCCCTACTCAAATCGTTTGAAAAAAAATTATGGATGACAGACTCTTTTTAATACCAACGATACAGGGGTAAAACTCTACAATTTAATCATATCAACTATATTTTCATTTCTTTCTTTACTTATTCCTTTTTGTATTTTTAGGGAGCATTAGATGCTGATTGCAGTCAATTTGGATACTCCAAAGATTTATTTTCTGGATTCAATGCTTGGATATCCAACAAACCGACCACGCATGATGGCGTTTGTTAAGTTGTAATACACTAGATCCAACATTTTAAAATAAAACATCTAGTTATATAATTTATTTTATATTTTAATGAGGATTCTTTTATGATAGGGTAGTGCATCAATATCGTCTAATGCATGGAATGAATCTAAGGCATAAGGATGAGCACACCTACAAGATCTACAACTGGAAAATTATCTGGGTATATATAATAACATTGCACTATCCAAACACATATCAAAACAAATTACCTATTGTTTTCGATGTTTTTGTAGTGTCCAAAACAAACAAACAGAAATGACTATGGTTATTATGTTTATAAATTTATAAAAGAGATCATATTTCATCAACAAACTAGCATCCCTGATTAGGTATTTTCGAAAATAATTATGAGTTAATTTAAAATATTTATTAATCATTTGTGTATTTATATTTTTTCAGTACTACTATGACTGTCGCAAAAACTCATATTCAGAAGATGATATACATGTTTTTAGAAACGAATGGGAAACATACCTGATGGAATATTATACACAAATAGGATGAAGGTGAATTCCTACCACTTATGTTATCTATATATGATCATTGATTATCCTCCAACCTTCTTTGGTGAATTGAGAATGCTCCGATGTATTGAAATCTTAATTTATTACTCAATGTTTTCTATCCCCGGATTCATATTATTGATCTTTGAACAAATCAATATTGAAGTAAGGCATGATGGTGTGCAGTGCGTATGGGGTGAACGAAGAAACCACCGAGGATCAACAAAATCCATTTTCTGTATCTCGTTTGTTTGAACTTGTATTTGAGCACATGTGTTGTTGTTTTACTTTCACAATTATTTCTAGGTAGATGCATGAGATAATCAGTATCGTTGAAGGATTTTTTGGAACCAAAATATGTGTCCCAGGATAATTCAAGTAAGGGAAAGGCTGGTTGAGATGAAATCCAAGCTCAAACAACCAGTACATCATCAAAAGAATCAACTATGATGCACCATCATGTAGAATCTGGTCCTCGTGATGTTTTGAGGTGTTTATGGAAGGTATGGGGAGTCTGATAAGCCCCATGGCCACCATAAATAATGTTTACAGACAGCTCCACATGTTCTTTGTGCCTCGTGCCTCTTTACAAGGATCACGCCATTCACATGGTCCATCTTAGCACATATGTCCCATTCATCCCATTGCTACTCTTGGAAGAACCTGAGAATCTAACAATGCATAAGCCCCACAAGACCCATACTCATCCAACCAAGAGTATTCCTAGTGTGAAGGGAAGCTAACCATGGGTAATACCCACAACATACCTCTTTTAAATATATGGGTTTTGATCCTTGTATTCTAAATAGGGTACGTAGGAAGCCTCCATGAGGTTAAATCCCAACCAATGGTAAACCATGGTGACCCCCTCACTGGGGAACACCTTCACTTATTTTCCCTCTTGTATTTACCTTAGTGTCATCCGAATGATTCTTCAAAATGATAAACCTTACCTTTATGGGATGCACCACACTTGGGTCAGACCTCATTGGGTGTTTTGATCCATCTATCCGGTAAACATTCCAGGTGCTCCCTCCTAGAGATGTACCTACCTGATCCACATTTATAAGTGTTTTGATCCACCCAGGTCTTACATCTCTGTATGACATTAAATCATGACCCTCTATCCTTGTGGGATGTTAAACTCATGGAATACCACAAGTTAAACATGGGTTTCCATTAATATATTCAATATTAATGTTTAATCAGTCCTTATTAAGGTATTGTGGAGGTGTGGTTTTATGTTTTCCAGCAGATTTCGGAAGATTCCACGCTTTATGTAGGTGATTCCATGTGTTTACATTATATGATGATTTTATTATGCTATATTTTCTTGCTAAGTGTACTATATGAAATGTTTGTGTGGTTAAAAATGTGTTATCAAAGGAATTTGGGGTGTGTATAGACTTGAAAGTTATTTTTAAAATGAATGCAGTTGTATTTCTTGTGGATTTTCATTCTTAAGTCCTTTAAATGTGCTCAATTTCCATACAAGGTATTTTCTTTATGATGTGCAGGGGACAGGGTGAGAGGGCAGGGGTGGTTTTCTGGGGGAGGGGGAAGGGGGCAAAGTGGTAGGGGGAAGGGGTAGGGGTGTTCCGGGTTCTTTTGAAATATGTAGGGGGTGGGCAGGGGGTGTGCAATGGGAAAGGGGGAAGTGCAGTGGGCAGGGGTGTGCTGGGGAAGGGGGCAGGGGGTGTTCAGGGGGCAGGGAGTGTGCAGGGGTAGGGGGTGTGCTCGGGGGTGGGCAGTGTGTAGGGGGTGTGCTAGGGAAGGGGGCAGTGGTGCTTCTTTTTTTTATGGAATGGGGGGACATATAGCCATGTTCTACTAAACATTGGGCCATTTGATTATTATAGATGATTAGCCCTAACCATGCACCAATTTCGTTAATTGGTTATTTTATGTTTTGTGCCTCACTAGTATAATTCCATTTAGCAACCCCATTCTTTATTTCATTATTGTATTACTAACATAATATTTGTTTTATTATGTAGGCAAAATCTTTTTCCTCAGTTTGAATGATTTGTTCGGAAACCACTGCCATGGATGAAAATTTTTTAGAGCAGATGGATGCAAAAAGGATGGAACATCATTGTTTTTTAACTGTTTGTTGGATAAATGTAATTGTAACCAAATTAAACATTGTTTGAAATATATATAGAAGTGTTTTGTTTTGTATTCATGATTTAAAGTAAATGTATGTATCATTTTTGTTCTTCTGTGCTTTGTGTGTGGGTATTGTGTGTGCTGTGTGCAGGTTTTGTTTGGACTATGTGCAGGTGTTGTAATCTGTGCAGATGCTGGGCAGGTTCTGTGCAGGTTCTGGTTTTGGATAGGATCTTTGGCCTTTATCAGCGCTAGTTAAGCGCTGATAAATGGATAATATATCAGTGCTATTTTGAGCGCTGATAAAGGTAGTTTTAATCAGCGCTCAAAATAGCGCTGATATATTATAAATTTATCAATGCTGAAAATAGCGCTGATAAATACTACCTTTATCAGCGCTTGCTTAGCGCTGATAAAGGGGACCCTCATTTATCTTCGCTGAGATTAACAGCGCTTTTTTAGCGCTGTTAAAGGCCGTTTTTAGCGCTATTATAAGCCATATTTGTAGTAGTGTTTAGAGTACACGACATGTAGTTTGGAAATTTCTAGAACTTTCCAAATTTTCCTAGTTTTTCTCAGAAACAAGTCAAAAATTCAAATAGGGTCGGGATTTTGACCCGTTCTAAAAACCCGGGTTCTTACAGAACTAGCTAAAAACGATGATAAATCTACTCTTTATCAGCGCCTAAATAAAGTGCTGATAAAGGTGTACCCTTTATGAGCTTTTTTTAGTGCTAATAAATGATTGATTTATCAACGCTAGTCGAAACGTAGATAAATTTTTTCAATAATAATTTATATACAATTAATATATTTATATTCAAAATTAATGTTTGTTTTTATATATTAAATTAAAAACGCATGTTTATAATTATTTTTTTTAATAATTCAAATATATATATATATATATAATGTTTTAAAAAAAAGTATAAGATTATAATTAAATATATATGTGATTCAAATGAATTTGGTCAATTAATATATTGATCATGTGTGCATATATGTTATGTATCATCATGAATGTTCATTTATACATTACACTCTTCTTGTTATTCATGTTGTCCATTGATGGCTTGTTTTTTATTATGTATATTTTACTTGGTGTATATGATTAATTCATGTTACCCATATATATACTATATTATGTTCTCAATACTTATAAAATTACATTAAATATATTTAAAGAATAGTTATATTTATTATATTTTTAATTATTAAATTTTACATATATATAAATACTTTTTAAATATGTTTATTGGTAATTTTAATTATAACTATATATATATATATATAATTATAAAATTACAATAAATACATATATTATAATTATATATATATAATATATTCAAAAAAATTAAATATATTTATTTATAGTTTAATTATAACTACAAATATATATATATATATATTTTAAAAATTATAAAATTATAAAAATATATTCATTATACTACTTATAAAGTTATAAATATATAATTAAATAAATATATTTATAAATATATACAAATATTTATAAATAAATACAAATATTTATAATTATAATTTTTAAATAAATATAGATATATTTAAATAAATAAAAAATTATAAAAATCATGTTAATTATATATATTTATATACAAAAATCTATAAATAAATAAAAATAGTTATAAATATAATTCTAAATAAATGTAGATATATTTAAATAATT
Organism: Viscum album; assembly: GCA_963277665.1. Classification (NCBI taxonomy): domain Eukaryota; kingdom Viridiplantae; phylum Streptophyta; class Magnoliopsida; order Santalales; family Viscaceae; genus Viscum; species Viscum album. The sequence goes on along the minus strand of OY728127.1, from coordinate 1,887,997,710 downwards.
AAAAAATTATAATAAATTTATTAATTATATATATTTATAAAATCATAAATATATTTTTTATAATTTTATAATTATATATATATATATTTATATATTTAATTATAACTATAAATAATTTATTTATTATAATTTTTAATTAAAAATAAATATATATTTATTTATTAGTTATAGAGATAAATATATATATTTATTTAAATAATTATTAATTCATAAAAAATATATTTATTATTTTCACATATAATGTTATATATAATTAAATAAATATATACAAATATTGAGAAATAAATAAAAATATTTATGATTATAGTTATAAATAAATACAGATATATTTAAATTATTATAAAATTATAATAAATATATTAAATATAAATATTAATAAAATTATAAATATTAGTAATATTAATTTGTTATAATTTTATAATTATTTAAATATATATATATATATATATTCATTTATAATTATAATTATAATTATAAATAAATATATATTCATATAAATATTTATAAAATTAGAAGAAATATAGTTATGTACATCTATAATCTTATAAATATATATAATTAATATATTTATTATATATATTTCTAATATTATAAATATAATAAGTATATTTCTTATAATTTTATAATCATTTAAATTATAATTTTATAAATATAAATATATATTTATCATGTATATAATTTTATAAGTATATATAATAATAGAAATAAATTATTAACATTGTATCTTTATCACTGTCTTTTTAGTGCTTATAAAAACGTCCTTTATCAACACATTTTTTGCGCTGATAAAGGCTTATCTTTATCGGTGCTAAAAAACACTCATAAAGGCATGTTTTATCAGCGCTTTCTATTTTAGCGCTTATAAAACATACCTTTATTAGTTCTTTTTAGCTAGTGCTGATAAAGGTTCTCTGAGTTTTAAAAAAACCATAACTTCCACCTCCTTCCTCGCACCCCTCAAGCTCTCGTAGAAGCTGATCGATGTCATTGCACCTCCTCCTCCTCTTGTCCCACCGCATCTCCTCTGTCGCAAACCACACCTCTGTTGTGCACCTCTCCTCTGTCGTGCGCCTCTCCGCTACCGTGAACCAAACCATCGTGCGCCGCTTCTCCACCGTATGCGAACTAGACCGTCGTGCACCTCTCCTATATCGCACGACGCACCTCCGCCACGTGCCACACCTCCTCCATGTACCTCACCTTCGTCGTGTGCCTCTCCTCCGCCACGCACCTCTCCTCTGTCGGGTGTCTCTCCTTCGTTGCGCGCCTCTCCTTCACCGCGAACGCACCTTCGCTACGCACTGAACAACACCCCCACGATGAGTTTTCTCCTCTTTCTCTTTTTTTGATGGTGATGTTGTGAATTATACAGGCTAAACACCCTGCTGAAAATTCTGGCCATTGGTGGTCCTTATTTGCACACTAAATGAATTGCATGTTGGTTGGTTTTTAAAAATAAACTGGTGGTCCTTGATTGTGCACTAATGAATTACATATTGGTTGGTTTTTGAAGGGGATTTGATTTTTATTGAACTTTGGTATTCTTTTGTTATCATTTTATGAATCTTATATATTAATTTGATATAGTAATATGCAATGATATCTTATATGATTTTTGGACACCCCGCTATGTATGTTTGATATATTTATCTTGGAATTTAATTCATTTATTATTGGAAGGATTTGTTTTACATGTTCAACTTGGGTGAAATATTTAAGGATCGTTTGGAAAATTCTTAAAAATAATTTCATGTTTTGGTTTTCAATGAATTCTAAAAGGTCTGGTTGGAACTTTATAAAAATCATTTTTGATTTGGGAACATTTTTTCTATATTATATTTGGATTTTTATGGTTATATAAAGTGGGTTGATTTTATTTTGGAATGTTTTATACATGGGTAAAATGAGGTTGTTTCAGTGATGGGTGTTTAGAGGTGAGATGAATAGATTTTTTATGTCATTCAGATTTTATGTGATTGTCTTCATGACTGATTTTGAAATCTTATATTTCATTTATCATGAGAACCTCAATTACTTAGATGGGACCTAGGACATATACTTTCTAGACATTGATCTTCTCTCCTTAGTATGGGATTACATCCCCACACTTACAAGGAATCAATTTGCTCTCCCTAGATATGGATCAAAACGCTTCACTTTCTAGGCATTGATGCATTCTAACTGAGAACCACTATTGCACAAAAACCTTGACCAATCATACTCCTTGATCCCCCCTCTACTACACACCAGTCTTTAATGCTCAACATCGTTGAGGCATTTCCTTCTTCCCTCTTGGATCTAGATTCTCTTGGACACACCTTTTAAAGAATCTAATGATTTCATCTCATGGTTTCCCATTCTACTGAACACCTCTCTTCTGACTAATTCAAAATCAATGTCACTTTTGAACTCTCTAAGAATAGGACGGCCATTTTCCTCCAAAGTATGAATCCTCCACCATTGAATATCAATCCAAAACTTGACCATTTCAATGGCACCACTACATTGTTACCAGTCCAATTACACTAAATCTTAGAAAACCACTTCACTAGAGGAAACCCAGTAGTCTTGAAACCAAGACTTTCTATCAAGTCTTGATAAAATAATCACCATATGTTATGTAACCAAGATTTAATACCACTTTTTAGTAACTGATAGTAGAATAAGAAAAATATTTGATACCACTGGTTGGATTTGGTACAAATCAACAATCCTAATGTTAAACCCCCAAAACATAAATTAAACCCTCAAAACTTGCAGATAGTAGAATAAATTTCAGAACATACCTTAATTGAAAAAAAAACGATTCAAGTGTTTGGAAATGTTTCTTAGAGGCATGTTGATCATTTTAAATGATTAAGATTGTTGGGTTATGAAGTTGTTTTGAATGATTTAAAAAAAGGAATTGTGGTTTTGTGAAAGACTGTTTGGAACTGATTGATTTATTTTAAAAAGTTTGTGTTATTTTAAAGAATAATTTGTGTAAATGGTTAGTTTTTAAAGGGTATTTCAAGTGTGATTTTTAAATAGTTTTCAAAGGACATTTGAACTGTATTTTTTTCATAATATTTTAAGTTTATATTTTTATAGAATTAATAAAACCATTACATTTTATCAATATTTTGTGTATTTATTATGTTAAATACTAATATCACTGAATCAAATAAGATGGATATGAATAAAGACAGGATATATGCCAATCATTTGGAAAGAGAGTATGAAGATGGAGTGAAAGTTTTCATCAAGTTTGGTAATGATCATGCATATGACCCTTCTCAAATCCCTTGTCCATGTTTACATAGTTGTTATTCAAGAGAAGTTATTCTAGAGGATTTAGAAGAACACTTGATCTGTCATGGAATAGATCAAAGTTATAAATGTTGGAATAAATAAAGTAAAAAAGTGAATGTAGATAGTGGTTGAGATAAAAATGCATTTTATGGATCATTTGATATGATTACAAGTTGAGACAATGAAGAAGACCATATTGAGGATGTGATTAAATATGTGAATGGTGATGAAGATCGTTTTGAGGAAATGACAAGTACAATGGAAGATGAACTTCATGATTGCCCAAAATTGTTTGAGCAGTTAAATAGTTATGCAAAGATGCCTTTGTATGGTTGCTTCACTAAATATACAGCATTGTCAGCCATACTAAAATTGTATAATTTGAAAGATGGAAATGGATAGAGTGATTCCAACTTTACAGAATAACTTTCTCTCTTGAATGACATGATCCCATAAGATAATGAGATCCCGATCCGAACATACGATGCCAAATGAATACTACGTTTGATGGGTATGATCTCTGAATGAATACATGTCTGCCCGAATGACTTTATACTATTTCTCAAGGACCAAAAATAACTTATAGAATTCCCAAAGTGTGGTGTTTCTCGGTACAAGAAAGATGAATCCGGTCCTATGAAAGTTTTATAGCACTTTCCAATCATTCTAATGTTTAGGCACCTATATGGAAGTGATGAGATCATAGGGAAATTGATGTGGAACAAAAACAGAAGAAATGAAGATGGGAAACTACGTCACCTGAAAAAATCTCCTTAGTGGAGGAAAATCGATCATGTGTATCCTGATTTTGGAAATGAGCCGAGAAACATTTGTCTTGCATTATCTACAGATGCAGTGAATCCTTTTTATTTTCAAAGTAACACTCACAGTACATGGCCAGTTATGTTGGTAAATTATCACTTGCCACTGTGGTTATGCATGAAATGAAAACATAGAATGCTATCTATGCTTATATTAGGACTGAAACAACCAGGTAATGATGTTGATGTTTGTTTAGATCCATTGATCAAGGATTGGAAATTATTGTGGGATTAAGGTGTTACATTGTATGGTGCTTATAGAAATGAATATTTCATGTTGAGATCCATGTTGTACAGGATGATAAATGAATTTCCTTCTTATAGAAATTTTTTGGGATATAGCATTAAAGGAAGTCATGGGTGTCTCGTCTGCGAATAAGGTACACAGTCAATTAAGTTGAAACATTCATCGAAAACCGTGTTTCTAGGAAAACGTAGATTTCTAACCCGACGACATAATTATAAATCTTGGACGACATAATTTGATGGAAGTTCAGAAGAATATACAACATTGTATCCACTAACAGGTGATCAACTATTTGAGAAAGTAAAATATGTTGAAACTGATTTTAGTAAACCATTTTCAAAAAACCTTACGAATACTAGTTGGAAAAAGAGATAAGTTTTTTTTTTGAATTACCATACTGAAATTGGCTATACATTAGAAACTTTCTTAATGCTATGCATGTTGAAAAAAATTTATGTGATAGTGTCATCATCATGTTTCTAAATATTCCCAAAAAAACAAAGGATGGAATTAAGGCTAGGTTGGACATGTTTGACATGGGAATATGAGAAGAGTTGGTGCCAGTGAAGGGTGAAAAATGAACTTTTCTTCCTCCAGCTACTTACACTCTTTCCAGGAATGAGAGATATCAGTTTTGCAACTTCTTGAATGACGTAAAGGTTCTAGAGGAGTATTCATCAAATATAAAGAACATCGTGTCAATGATCGATTTAAAGTTTAAGGGTCTAAAATCACATGACTTCCACATTTTGATGCAAGATATAGTTCCTATAGATTTATGTTTCATTTTGACCAAAAATGTACATTATACATTAATGAAGCTTTGTTTCTTCTTCAAAGTTATATGTAGAAAAGTAATAGACCTAACGAAATTGACGATTATGGAAAGATAAATTTCCGTCATATTATGTGAATTGGAAATGTTCTTCCTACCAACATGCTTTGATATGATGGTTTATTTGATGGTTCGCATGGTGAGAGAGATTTGACTATGTGGCCCTATACACTATAGATAGATGTACCCCATTGAATGGTATATAAAGATTTTGAAAGGGTATGTCAAAAATCAAATTTGGTCAGAGGGTTGTATTGAGGAGCAATATATTGTTGAGGAAGCTATTGAATTTTGTACCGAATAACTGTCTGGTGAGGAAAGAATTGGTATACTGAAATATCATCACACTGGGCGGCTTGCGAGTGAAGGAATTTCTGAAAGAGAGGTTGTCACAATCAATATTACAGATCGGGAGTAGGCCCACTTTTACGTTTTTCATAACAATTTGGAGGTTGACCAATATGTTGAAACCCACAAAGAAATTCTTAGGAATTTTAATTCATCAAGGGATGAAAAATGTATATCAAATACACATAATCAACAGTTTATAGGATGGTTTCAGGACCATATATTTAAGGAATCAGATGAAAATTTGGACTCAATTTTAGAACAACTTCGATGGCTAGTTGAAGGACCAAATGTGTATGTATTATCTTATAATTATTATGTAATTAATTATTATACATTCTATACTAATGAACATGATAAATACAGTACCAAGAAGAATAGTGGAGTTACACTTGTGGCTGGAGAGATGCATGTTTTCGGTGCTAAGGATAGAAATCCAATTTATGTGAATATGTCATACTTTGGCATCATTAAACAAATATGGGAGTTGGATTATAAAAACTTCCAAGTGCCATTTTTTCAATGCAAGTTGGTTGATAACGGGAGTGTTGTTAAAATAGATGAGTTGGGATTTGTGAAAGTTAATTTTAGTAAAGAAGGGTACAAAGACGAACTGTTTAAAATGGCATCACAGGTAGTACAAGTATTTTATGTTCCAGATCCTGCAAACTGAAACTGGTCCATTGTTCTGTTATCGAATAAAACCACTGAAAGTTCAGATGAAAATTCAATGGAGTGTAACCCTTTCATTGGGACATTGCAATCATTCCACAGTGGTACCAATGTAGATAGTGTTTTTTATTTCAGGGGAGACCATAATGAATGGATTTAGATAGTCGGTAGAGGGGTCAAATCCCATCAGCCTTAAAAAAGGATTTTCAATAATTAGGTTATATTTTTTTTGTAATATACATCAGGTTACCTTATGTTATTATTTATTCATTGCTACTTTTATATAATCTAAATTAAATGTTAAACTACTTATGTAGATAATGACTTTTGCACATGATGATGCTCCCAATCCCAAAGCACGAAAGGTCTCTCAACTTACTGTTTCTTATAGAGCAGAGGAACAACAGGTCTCTCAACCTGCTACTGCTTGCAGTGTAGAGGACCAATAGGTTTCTCAACATATTTTTTATGCTTATCCCATTGTAGAGGTATAACCACCATCTACACATGCTGATGCTATCACTCTAGGAGGAACATATTAATGATATTGAAACCAATGAAATGGTAGGCAATGAAACACTAGCGGTGAAAAAAATAGGAGTTCCATAGTTTGACGGTGTTAGAAAATAATTTTAAGGCAAAAGAAAAGGCATCAAATACGAGGTCGAATGGAATAAGATGGGAAAAAATATTAACCCCAAAAGGGCATGTTATGTAGTTATATTAGAATCATCACTCAGAAACACATGCCAATTGATGTACAGTCATGGAGCCATGTTGTCACCAGACATAAGACACTAATGTGGGGAGATATTATGGTAAAATTATGATATCATTTCTTTAATTTACTAAAAAATAAAATGATGAAACATTAACTTAATCTTCACCATCCCTTGTAGAGTGCATTTATAGTCTATGACTCACACAAGGACTATGTGTCAAGGGTTTCTGGAAGGATTCACAGATACTTTCGCACAATTTTAATGATATTTTATCTTAAAGATGCTAAAAGGAAAATAAAATTTCACCCACCTCCTATTTATGCACACTTGATAACCCAAGGAATGTAAGGTGCATTTACTAGCTGTTGTGCGGAGTAGTATTTTCAAGTACATTGTGGTTGGTAATATGTTGTTTGACGATATGTGTATTCATCACTTTAATTGACAATTTTTTATTTATGAAATAGTAACTCAGTGCTAAAAATAAGGAATGAGCAGAAAAACTAGAGTACCCCTACAGTAAATCAATAATGGGGGTAAGATTCACTTGAAAAATATTTTTACATATTTTAAATCTATTGTAATATTTTTATGTAACATAAAACAAAATCATAACTAGGTTCCCTTAATTATATGCAGATTGATGAATCCAAATCCAAAGTCATTTCCATCCCATTCCATATGCTATGGAAGGAGACACATGTAAATAATGATGGGATACTAATAGATTAAAACACACACAAAAGTGTGGTAAACATGTGTAAGTATGGCATAATAAATATTTTTTTACTTTAAATCAATATTACATAACAATGATTACTTATTTTCTTATATTTTATATCTAACATAGTCATAGGAATTAGAAACATCCAAATTGGATGTAGTCGTACTTTTAGTGGACTTGAAGCATCCAGAAAAGTATGGCCATGTTAGAGGTGTAGGTTTTGGGGTGACACCCTGAACATTTTTAAGACAAAAAAGAGGAGGATAAAAGTGAAGAAATCAAAATAACGAGACAAAGAATAACTATCCTTTAAGAACATAAGAAATTTCAAAGGGAGTTCATGGAAAATTTAATGGTGGGGGGGAAGATAAGAAACAACTCAAGAAAAACTAGTGCATGAAGATACCCCCCCCCCCCACTAGCTTTGAGGTGAGCCATTCCCCTCAAAAACCTATATTAGCTGAGGTAATCAGTGTTATTATAATTATTTCTATGAATTTTGAATCATATAGACACTGATACCTTTCCTGTACTGTTATTGTATAGGGTGAAAATTATTGTGATTTATATCTATCAACACCCACCCATTGCCTTATACCAATGGCTATAATGTTCAATATCTAGGAAACCATGCTACACAATAGACCACTTCCAACAGGTCATGTCAAAGTGTTGATTAACGTAGCCCATGATCTGAGCACTGAGATATGTATTCTAATTGATGATGAAAATATTCATAAGGTCGAACAAGCTCTTGGAACATTCATCGTATGTCCATCACAACTTGTAAAAAAACAAGTCGATAAAGAGGTATTCATTTCCAATTTATTTTTTAAGATAAACCTTTAATATTTAATGAAAAAATGTCTGAACTAATGAATGTTATTATAGAAAACATGGGAAAGGGGGTGAAAATAAAAAACAACTCAAAAACATCTCAAGTATCCACCAACCGATCAAAATGATCTACAAAAATCACCTTAAACCCACATGTTATATATCTACATTTTTTATCATTACAGGCTCATGTGGATACAAAGTTGAAAGATGGTGGTACTCACATAATTTTTTTGATGAAAATATGTACAAAGGGGAAGATCTATATTTCATTAGTGTTGAAAATGTAAGTGAAATTATAATATATGATTGGCTAGTTAGCTCAGTTGTAAATGTATACATGAGGTATGTTTTCAGGATTTGATTTTCCAAAAGCTGATATACTGTGATAATTATGAATAAATAAATTTCATATTTTTCATAGGTGTATATATGAAAAACCATTGAAGGGATTTCCCCTTGAATTTTTTTTGGACTCGTTAGTCCTCACATCACCTCTACAAAACAAAAATAAAGAATCCAAGAAAGACGGTGAAATAGTGGCAGGCCTGCTCAAATCGTTTAACAGAAAAATTACGGATGACAGACTCTTCTTAATACTAACGATGCATGGGTAAAACTCTACAATTTAATCATATAAAATATATTTTAATTTCTTTCTTTAATTATTCCTTTTTGTGTTTTTAGGTAGCATTGGATGCTCATTACAGTCAATTTGGATACTCCAAAGATTTATTTCTTGGATTTAATGCATGGATATACAACAAACCGACCACACGTGATGGAATTTTTCAATTTTTAATACACTACATCCAATATTTTATAACTAAAAATCTAGTTATATAATTTATATTATCTTTTAATGAGGATTATGTTATGATAGAGTGATGCATGAATATCATCTATATCATGGAATGAGGCCAGGGGAAAAGGACAAGGAACATCACAAGTACTGCGACTGGATAAGTATCAGGGTATATATAATAATATTTCACTATCTAAAAACATATCAAAAAAATTAATTATTTTTAACAATATTTCTACAGTTTCTGAAACAAAAAAATAGAAAATATTGTGGTTATTATGTTTGTAAATTTATGAAAGAGATCATATTCCATGAACAAACCAGCATCCCTAAAGAGGTATTTTCTAAGATAATTACTATTTAATTTAAAATATTTATTAATCCTTTCTTTATTTATATTTTTTCAATACTACCATGATTGTCAAAAAGAATCCTATTCACAAGATGATATAGATTTGTTTAGAAACAAATGGGCAACATACTTGATGGAAGAATGTGCAAAAATAGCATAAATATGTGACCGGTATGACTCGAAGTGTCTATTTTTATTTAAAATTGTCAGTATTTTTAGTAAAAAGAATAAGTGACATACTAAAAATTGAGAAAATGCATTAATATTGATTTGATACTTTAGGAAAATGATCCATAAGTCATTTTTGGCATGTAGGAATCAACCTCACCTAAATCTGATGCATTGTACGACTGTTACAACTTTAAGTGTGTATATATATATTAAATTAACAATAAATTTTTCAAAAAGAACAAGTGACATACTGAAAACTGAGAAAACACATTCATATTGTTGTGGTACTTTATGAAAATGATTCGTCAGTCATTTTTGACATATAGGAATCAAACAAACCTCAATCAGAAAGACAGAGTGACCAATATGAATAAAAGTGTCTGTTATTAGTTTAAAATTGACATTTTAGCTCAAAATATATCACTCTATAAAAACAAGAAAACTCACTCCAATTGTCTTCATAATTTAATAAAATGATTCATAAGTTCTTTGTGACATGTATGAAGCAATCTCATGTCAAACCGACGCACGATGCAACTGGTATGACTTAAAATGAATGTTTCTAGTTTAAAATGAAATTTTAGTAAAAAAACACAACTGACATATGAAATTCTGAGAAAATAAATTTATATTGTTTTGATACATTAAGAAAATAATCTACAAGTCATTTTTTACATGTAGGAATCAACCACACCTTAATCTGATGCACAGTGAAACCGGTATAAATGAAAGTGTCTCTTTTTATTTAAAATTAACATTAATTTTAGTAAAAAAAATACAACTGGAATACTAAAAACCAAGAAAAAATATTCATATTGTCTTTATAATTTAGTAAAATGACCCATGAGTCATTCGTGATATTTAGGAATCAACCCCACCTTAATAAAATGCACGATGTGACCGGTATAAATCCAAATGTGTTTTTATTTAAAATTGACATTAATTTAAGTAAAAAAGAACAACTAGCATACTAAAAACTGAGAAAACGCATTTGTATTGTTTTTACGCATTTTAAAAATCATCCATGAGTCATTTTTTATGTGTATGAATCAACATCACCTCAATCCGACACACGGTGTGACCAGTATGACTAAAAGTGTCTGTTATTAGTTTAAAATTTACATTTTAGCTCAAAATGTTTTATTCACTAAAAACCAAGAAAATGATTTCTAATTGTCTTTATAATTTAAGACATAGATTATTAATTCCTTTATAATGTGTATTAAGTAGTCTCACGTCAAATCGACACACGATGTGACCTTTATGACTCAAAAAGTGTGTTTCCTCTTTGAAATGATATTTTAGAAAAAAAACAACTAACATACTGAAAACTGAGAAAATGCATTTGGATTGTTTTGATACCTTAGAAAAATGATCCATGAGTAATTTGTGGTTTTTATGAATCAACAACACATCAATCTAATGAATGATGTGACTGGTATAAATCCAAATGTGTTTTTATTTAAATTTAACATCAATTTTGGTAAAAAGAACAAGTGACATACTGTAAACCAAGTAAACATATTCAGATTGTTTTGATACTTTAATAAAATGGTCCATGAGTCATTTTTGATGTGTAGGAATCAAACTCACCTCAATCTGATGCATGGTGTGACTAGTATAACTAAAAGTGTCCGTTATCAGTTTAAAATTGACATTTTAGCTCAAAACATTTCACTCACAGAAAACCAAGAAAATGCCCTGTGATTGTCTTTATAATTTAGGATAGATATTCTTAAGTCCTTTATGATGTGTATAAAGTAGTCTCACCTAAAATTGACACACTATGTGACTGATATGACTCAAAATGGGTGTTTTTGGTTTGAAATGATATTTTAGTCAAAAACCACAACTTTCATATTGAAAACCAAGAAAACCCACTCATATTGTTTTGATACATTAGAACAATAATCCATGAGTCATTTGTGATGTGTAGGAATCAACTACACCTAAATATGATGAACTATGTGACCTGTATAAGTCCAAATATTTCATTTAAATATGATATTAATTTTATTAAAAAAATAAGGGATATACTCAAAACCAAGCAAACCCATTCAGATTGTTTTGATATTTTAAGATGACAATCAGTAACTCATTTGTGACAGGTAGGAATTAACCCCACCACAATAAGATGCATGGTGTGACCTGTATAACTCCAAATATGTATTTTTTATTAAAAATTGCATTTTATTAATGTATTCTTTCATATTAATGTTTAATTTATTTATTTATAGTATTACTAACATAATATTTGTTTTCTTATATAGGTGGAACCTTTTTCTTGAGTTGGGATGATTTTTCGGCAACTAATACCATGGGTGGACATTTTTGAGAGGGTATCACAAATGTCAAATGATGAAATATTAATGTTTTTAACAGTTTTTTGGATAATTATAAATGCAATTATATAAAAAATTGTTTGAAATGTATATATCCTTGTTCACCAAACCCTTGTGTGTTCTGCTTTGTTCTTATGCACGCCACTTTTTTCTTGTGTGCACTGTACAAGTGGTGTGTGTGTGTTTGCTATGAAGGTGTTGGTGCATGTTTTGTTATATAAACATCACATCATAGGTATCTAGGCCTTTATCAGGGATATTTTGAGAACTGATAAAAGACCCCTTTATCAGTGCTATTTAGAGCACTAATAAAGACCCACTTTATCAGTGCTATTTAGAGTGATGATAAAGGCCCCCCTTATCAGTGATAAAAATAGAACTGATAAAATGTTTCCTTTATTCGTGCTAAAATAGCACTGATAAAGGGGGAGACTTTATCAGTGCTTTTTTTAGCATGGATAAAGGAAACCCTTTATCAGCGCCTTTTTAGCGCTATTAAAGGGGAACCCCCTTTATCTCTACTAATATTAACAGCGCTTTTTTAACACTAGTAAAATCATTTTCTAGTGATTTTAAAAGCACTATCTTAAGTAGTGTAAAAAACTCACAATAATATAGAACACCATTTTACCACCCCTAGAAATTTTTATTATTGACGTTAAAAAATTCATTGTCATTAAAAGCATCTTTAAAATTTTTGTGTTTTTATTTGTGCTAAAAAAGTGATGGAAAAACCATAATTCGTCAATGCTAAAAGAAGTGGAGAGGATGAGCCCATAAGGGGCTCTGCATACCTAGGGTTTCCCCCTATCACCACCTTCCTCTTCTCTGTCTCAGGTCGGGGGTGGACCCTCTCCTCACACTTATGCTTGGCGTGATTGTGGTGTGCAAGTCCTCATTCAGTGGCAGTGTTGCTTCGTGGGATTGTCTATTAGGTTATTATCACCGATTGATGGCTCGTCTTCTTGCCCAAGCCTCTGATCTGGCTTGGGTTTTGCACAGCGGTGTGGTGAAGGTCCAGTCAGTGACTTCCAACTACTACTGTTTGAGGGTTTCAGCCCTTTTCTATGTTGTCTTTGGTTACAGTGGGAGGTTGTGGTGGTCTTTGAGTACAGGCTTGAAGTTGGCGATGGGATGTGGGTCTGGCTTGTGACGATGCCATTTTCCTTTGGGTGGCTAACATTTTATGATGCATTTCTATTTCTTGATTTTTGATTCGGTCTGGTTTTGGATTCATTTGGTGGAGAGTGTTTTTGTTTTTGTGATGTTTTTTTTGCAGTGTCTATGTGATTTTCTGGTTTCCAAGGATCCAAGGATGATTTTGATGATGTTGTGCGACAAAGTGATGCTTCTGTTTTGTTGGTTTGTCGTCAGTGGTCGGGTGTGCTGCTCTGCAGGTCCTACTATTGAAGGTTGTTCTGGTTTTGGTTCAGTGGCATCGTTGGTATTGTGGAAGTAGAGTTTTGGCTTAATGACCTACATTTTCTGGTTGTGGATCTGCTTCTCATGATGGTTTTTGGCATGGTTAAATTGATTTTGGTATGTGGAGTGTCAAATGGCTCATTGGTTGTGTTGCAGTATCTATGGAGTAGGGTGAGGCGTTTGAACGGCCTAGTCTTCCTCACTCTGGTTTCTTCTTCGCCCTTTGTGGATGTCCTTTGGGTCATCTCACATCATTGTAGGGTTGGGTGAACTCTTACTAGAGTCCACCAGTGGGTTTGTGGATTTGGGATGGTGTCGATGGTTGCACTGGTGGTCACGCAGGGAGACCGGTTCTATGGTTTGTCTAGTTCTTCTGATGTTTGTGTTTCTTGGTTTGTGGTACAACGGACTTCTCTTGACAATGTTGGCTCCAGCTATGAAGTTTTGTTAGTTTTAATGCTTCAATATATTGTCCATCCATTGTGCTTGAATTTTGTTTGTTGTGAAGGCTTGTATTGTTTTAAGTGGGGAAGTGGTGTAGTGGTGAAGTGGTGAAATGGTGAAGTCATGTATGGTTTCTCACTTTTTCCTCAAAAGTGTTTGCATAATAATAAAAAAACAATTTTCAGTCAGTCAATGCTAAAAGAAGAACTAGCAAAGGTAAAATTTATCAACATTTTTCTAACATTAATAAAATCAAATTTTATCAGTGAGAAGAAGCATTGATAAAATTTATCAGTTGCAACAACGTGATGCTACATTTACAACATAATATAATAGAAATTTATTAAATTACAAATTAATTTAAATAAAATTAAATTACAATAAATTACAAATAAAAAATACATTACAAACATTTAAATACATTATAATTTTATTAATATGTACAGTTTATTACAAAAATTACATTTTTCATCAAATTCAAAAGTGCATTAACATGTTGTAGAATGAGTGACCTTATATTTTGTTGTCCTTGAGATCTCATTCCAATAGAGCCTAATCACACTACCAGTTTTCAAACACACTAGCCCAACTCGAACAAAAGAAAAATATAGGTCTATAATAAAAAATAATTCTTATATTAGCAATACTATAAAGAAATAAATGAAATGTAAATATGGCACATTAATGCATTAATAAAATGTGAATTTTTTTCCACTTTTATATTGTTAATTAAATGGTTTTTATTTAATATACCTCCATTGAGCACCCCTCCACTGTACGCGTGTCCACTCTAGTCTGGATTTCAGTTTTTGTTTACAAGTCTTCAATTTTAGGGATTTTAGTGTGTCACTTCACCAAAGGAGAAGCTTGTCTTGGTTGAGAGAGAGAGGTCAGCCTCACTGAAGGGGGAGTTACAACATCACCTAGTTCAGTGTTCCTTCTTCACCAATAAGGATTGTGTATAGTGGATCTATTTCCAAGCATGGGAGAGAAGGATTATGCATAACAGCTCCATTCCGAGGTGCAATGGAGAAGGCGATGGAGAGCAATGATGCCTCAAGGAAGACTTCCTTTCTAGTTTGACCGTATAAGAGAGTGCTCGAGCAGTCAAATCTTGTCTTTCTAGAGGAGAAGAAGGATGAGGGATAGTAGGCACTAGATCACAGAGCTTACTTTCAGGCCATCACTATAGAAAAATCACCGAATAGCGGCGTTTTTTTAATATAGTAGTGGTTTAAACCACTGCAATACAGTTCGGTGATGGTTTCATAAAACCTCTACTAAAACCGGTGTCATCATCCAATACATAGTGATTTCTTCTATTTATCGATGATTTTAAGTGGGAAAATATGGTAAGGATTTAGTGGTGGTTTTAACCGCTGCTAAAAAATTTCCTTTTTGTATGGAAACCGCTGTTAAAACCAATAAAACCACCGCTAAATAAACATGCATCATTTTTTAGCTTCAGTTTTAAACTCTGCCGATAAAATCTATCAATATATAGCATTAATTTAAACCACCACTAAAAAATGTACCATATTTAGTGGTAGTTTAAATTGTCTCTATATGTTGATATACAAATAAAAATCGACTTCATATTCTGCAGCCCCAGTACACTGGAAAGAAAACATATAGGGAGAACACATAACCCAATGTGTGCACACATCAAATCTAATCATAACTAAATATGACAAGGGAAACTATATTTCACTGTCATGACCCGACCTGTACCGAGGATCAAGCCACAACTACCCCAAGCCCGCCTCCATAGGCCAGGGGCTGGTGATCATTTCCAAAAGCATAAAAAACATGGGGAGACCTTTGCCTAAGTATCTGTACACACACACATCCAACTTAATGCAAAAATGCATAGGTAAAGGGAAACAAGGTACAAAAATTCTATATATATAAACCAAACATATGCATCGACCTCTAAAAAATACAAGTACATAAAAGTAAACTAAAATGGAAGGTGAAAAAATATACGCCCAACTAGAAAAGTGCCACAACCCAGCAACAGGTGGAAAAGTAAAAAAGCTGAGAGATTCCCACTCCGAGATCCCATGAAACGACCATTGCACACAGTCCAAGCACCCCATATCCCTATTTTCCTCTAAAGTCATGATCAACCTGTCCATCATCTTCAATGGAACATCGAGTGCGGCCAAAACCCAAGCAGGGGTGAGTATAAGAAAGCTCAGAAGGATGGACCAAAGGATCAATGGAGCAACAAGTGTGGTACTAAAGTGGGAATTAGTAGATAGAACAATATACAATAAAAGAGTATAGATCAACCCAAAAAAAAGTGAATTAAGCTCATCCAAACATGAGGAGATAGAAACAGTGAGAAGATGAACTTTTGGTTGAGTCTTCGCTACCTATAGTAGGAGAGTAGACTCGTCCAACCACGAGAAGCTAGACATGGAAAGTACGTGGCCTACCCTGCGCGTCTTCTTCTCTCCTGGAAAGAGTGTAACCAAAACTCAAGGAGTGGGTACAAAAAATACAATATATATATATATACTCAACCAAAGGAACACAAACTAGAGAGTAAGGGGAACTCCATATCACTAGCTCATCCTAGAAAAAGAGTCACTAACAGTTCCAAAAGTAAACACCATATATTACTATCATCCCACACGTCTGCCCTGAACTGAAAGTCAAAGGGGGTCAATCACTACACCTTGATACTATCCTCTTTGGGTGGGTCTGCCCCACCTGAATGGTTTTAGTTGCATCACAAGGACATGTCTTGGTGGGAAAAGCATCCCACTTTATTGAGAGTCCAAAGTCACATCAATCACATCTATTCACTATGTCGCATAGTCGAGAGATCATATCAAAAAGTTGTGAACCCACTTCACAACCCCATTAGAGGGTATACATGGAAGAGTCATCGAAAAACCCACTACCCATCCTAGTTGGAGGGAAATCCCAAAAGAGTAAACAACGAACCTCACTGCCCAACCCCGCTAGAGGGTAAGTCCTGAAAGAGTTACCGGTGAACCTCGCTGCCCAGACATTCTAGAGGGTAAGCCTAGAAGAGTAAACGACGAACCTCACTACCCATCCCCACTGGAGGGTAAGTCCTGAAGAGATAACAGTGAACCTCATTTCCCATCCGTGCTGGAGGGTAAGCTGATACAACTCTGGAGATTATGAAAACATCCCTGTCATCACTGTCATCAATGTCTTCATTGAGCATCACCTCATACAGGCATCATGCCTAGAACATTGATTATATCCTTGGATAGGCATCTCACTCGGAACATCTTGTATCATATATCGAAAGCCACTACTGAGGGAACCATCGCATTTTACCTAGAAAAACACTCAGGATAAGCTACTCATAGTCCAAAATCCAAGTTCATAAGAAATAGATACAAGAGTTAGAAGATTCATAAAGTGGTACGCTGAATGTTTTGGGGACACACGATGTGTGGCCCCGCCTCACCATCTGGTCGTGTACCTAGCCATACTTTTTCACTAAACTATGATTAGGTACCCACAAGGTGTTCCAGTGTACTCCCAGAGTACATGGAACCTCTGTCCCAAAGGATAATGAGTGCATAACATTCGTCGTTGATCTAGATGGCCAAAAGCCTAATTACGCTGGCACACCTCCTATAATGGATCACAAACAATTAACTTCATCTCTTCATAGATCTTCTCTACTCTCCCAAGAGTTGAGGTTGACCTTAGCCATGGGTTCTCTTCAAACAAATCAAAAGGATCTTTCACTTATATTCCTTTCATGTTTCCACATTTAATGAGATCGATAAAAAGGCTCAACACATCCAAACGGATCATTCTATTATGATCCTTGTGAAAAAATAGGAAATATTGACTATTATTTCACCCTAAATGGACTTTTGATGCATAAGTTTCATCTTCGAGCATCGTACATGAATGCTGGTTCATGGGTCTTGCACATATATCCCGAAACACATGACACAGATTACATCATTGCAATCCCCACGAAAAAAGACACAGGATCGACTGTTCATTCATCTGAAACAGACAACCGGTGAAAATGGTGATTTTTATCACAAATTCATGAATGATGCTTGATCACTATCCATCAAAAAGGCTATGAAACTCTAAATGGATCACACCATTGCAATCCTTATAGAAAAACACCCAAGGTAGGCTAATCATTTTCCCTCAACGGACATCTGATGCAATAGTTGTAAAATATTGCATTGCACCTGAAAACTGACTCTTGAGGCCCATTCCTTGGCCACGAATCTAGGCTATTGAATTGCATAATTTTAATACCCTAAAAACACCTCGAATCGAGTACTCAAACACCCCAAAAAGATTCCAGATAAAAAAGTGTAATTTTATAATAAAATGTACGAATCGGGACCTATTGGACTCGCACTTTTTCTTCACTTAAACACTCAAAAAAACATCTCAAAAAGTGTAAAAAAAGGTTAGGGTCACACTCCCACTGAAGAAGCATCAATCAAATGTCCTGTTTGAAAGATATGTCCAATACAAGATTTCTGAATAATAATAGATATTTTTTTATTATTAACTTAAGTGTTTCGGGTCACCCGTCTTTGGGCATGGAAACTAAAAATTCCCAAAACCATCTCAAAAAGTCTTTCTCGACCCAAGGATCAAGAATCCATAGACGACACATGATTTGGGGCCCTATATCAAAAGATATGGGTGTTTAAAGAATTCGGGCCCAAAATAGGGTAGCTCGACCCAAACTGGTCGGACCCCTCAGCCTGGGCTGGCCTGCTCTGGTCGGCCCTGTTCCACCTTTCTATCCCGGCCCATTTGTTTTGGCTCGGACTGCATGCCTCTAGCCTAGCTCGTATCCTGTGTTCGGCTCATGCTACACCGACCGGCCAGCCTGGTCGGTCCTCTCTCAGATGTCGCGACACGCGGAGACCCGCGTAAGGTGGGTCCTATTCCTATGGGGTCACTGCCTCAGACTCCCCGCATGATTCCCTCCATCTTCCAGCTGATCCTCAACCTTCTCCACTACCCTGAGCCTTGCGATCCTCCGGTCTCACCTTCCTCCGCGCGTCGTGCACCTCCGGTCCCCTCCACGGTTGCACCCTGGCTCACCAGCCTCCTCCACACGCTGACCTCCACCTAGACTCCAATAGTCCTCCATGACACCTTGTTGCCTCTGTATGCACATTCTATCACCTCTTCTCCTCCTCAATAGACCACCGCCCCTCTGCACTTCCTGGCTGCTTCGGCCGACCACCCGTGACACCTCCACATCGGACTCCCGTTGTCTGTCGCGCTACACTGCTGCCAGACACCGCCGGTCGGTATGCTCCAGTGGTCCATTCCACGGACCACCATGACCTCACTGGAGGTATGATTTTGAAAATGAAGGCATTTTTAGAACCCTTGAGACTAGTTCTTCACATCACTGGTCTTCACCCGTTGATTCGTCGATGATTTAGCACATCCAAAAATTAAATCAAAGAACAACGAAGAACACATCGAACATAAATTTATTTTAGGAGAGGGTTTATGGGCGTGTTCATATGGACATCAATGGTGTTAAGAAAAAATGAAAAACAAGAGAAAACAAGGTATTTTTCAAACAAAAACTTGAATTGGAGATCGAAAATGAAATAGATCCTCCCTTGAATCAGTGTTCTGTCATTCGTAGCTCATCCACGACACTCCTGATTCGATCCAATGAAGTTCTGGTGGAGATCGCTCCTCTATACAATGAACAACAGTGAATAATTCTAGATTTAGAGAGATAGGGATCTTGGTGGAGGTAGAGAGAGATGTAGAATTAGGGTTTTTCCCCTAATTCCAAACACTTGAGTGTATTTAAATAAAAACACAGAAAAACCCCCGCTGACGGTCGCAAATTCCATAACCATCGCGCCCATTTATTTTATTCCACTCCTAGGTAAAACACCCCATTTAAAACTCAATGTAAGTCTTAGATTTCTATTACGAGCCTTTGTTCAAAATTTATTTGAAAATATTCCAGTGATAAAAATCACTAAGTCATTATTCCAAAATGGTGATTTTTACCTTGGGTGAGTTTTCTCATATCGGCCCTATGCCAAAAAAAGTTATACCCATCCTATGGTAAATGGAACATTCCAAACTCAACCGTTCCTTTGGATTTATTATTCCAGCCACTGTTTAAGATATATCCCATTTCCATTGTGTGAATAGTACAAAAACACTTAATATTTTGGTATAATTTATTCTTGGAATATCGGGCCTCATAATTTCATGCCATCTCATCACCTAGTTCTGGAAATATATGTATAAATATTCCAAATTCTTATAAGAAAAAAAATTGTGTCTCTGCATAATTCCCTCCTTCAATATTTTCTTACCCTAAAAGAAAAACTAAGAAAAACAAATTGAGATACTGAGCTCACAACTGGCTCTTCCACTCCCAATAAAACATCCATGTTACCATGATGACACAACATGTGAACCAAAGGGATGGTTTTTCCTCATAAGGTATGCTCCCTTTGATAAAGTGTGTCGAAACATGCACGTATCTCATCAGTTGTGACACGTGGAAGGCGTCGTGCACCTGCTCCAGCTATTTGGGGGGGAAGTGGTATGCAACCTTGACATCTCTTGATATATTTTGAATGGCCCAAAGAAACTAGGGGGATAGTTTACTTCCCCATATGAACCTATAAATTCCACATCGTGACTAAAATCATGGTTTTCCCCTGGAATAGGGTCTCGTGATTCCCTCCTTCAGAATATCCACCTGGTGAAACACCCAAGGATATCTGGTCACGCAAGATTTCACAGTCGATGCATCACATCCGAGACTCTCTAACATGATCAAGAATTGAAGGAGTCAATATCATCAATTGAAGAAAAGTTTTACCCTCTTGCTTCACTAGGGTCAGCTGTAGGGAAGCTAACTGCTATGAAACTTCTCGCACTAGGTGAGCCTGAGACTTCCTGCTAAGGGAATTTGCTATAACATTTCCCTTTTTCCAGAGTATAGACTACCTAAAATACATAGTCTGGCCATAATTTCAACTAGTATCACCATATTAGGTTCAATTATCTCTGGGTGAAGATGCACCCGAGACACTAGTGGTCTGAGAAAACTACCAAGCGCTCTCTCGGAAAGTAGTATCTCCACATTCTTAGGGAAAATAATACCACTTCCAACACCAAATAGTAAGTCACATAGTTATATTTATGGGGCTTCCATCACCTCAACCTGTACTTGATAACAGTATCAATATTTACATTGAGCATGCAAGGTACCAATGAACCGATCAGGTGAACAAACTCATCCAACCGCAATAGACTAGACATGGAAATCATGTGGCATACCCTTCACGTCTTTTACCCTATGGGAAGGAGAGTAATACCCAAAACAAGCACTATTCCAAACTTACTAGTCGAACCTTAAGAAAAGGGAGTTCAAGTAGTAAGACTCCACTAGAAAAGCCAAGACCTGCTTCGACACTCCACTTCACAACCCCACCATGAACACAAAATTTAGAGGGATTCATCCACTACACCTCGATATTATCTACTTTGGGTAGAACTGACTCTCCCTCATTATTTTTCTTGCATCACAAAAATTTTCTCATAGAGGGAAGAACCGCTCTTTATCATGAATTCAAAGCTACATCGAATAACACTGCCACAAGGTTACACCAACACCCTGCATCACCCTTGGTTACTCCTCGAGCAAGGAGTTAGAAGAAAATATTACCTCACGTAGTGTTTAAAAAATTATAACAAATAAGGTATAAAATACACAGACTGTACCTCTTATCATCTCACATATTGTAGGATTGTAGAATTCCATAGCACGAAACTACCCACGACCCTGGAAACCTTCTCCCCGAGCCTGACATGGGCCACCTAGTGGTGGTGGAGGGACCTCGCAACGTCATCCACCAGCCACAATTATTCCTACTCTTCTACCAGCACATCCTTCATAGGGACCACCTATCCCCTCCTGGGAGATCCCTAATCACGAAACTGGATCTGCCATGGTGGTGTATCTACCAACTACCTGGGAAGCTCAGCATATCCGGTCGAGTGGTCTTGTGCCACATGACCTTGTTCGTCACAAGCATATCACTAGCCCTCCTTTGGCTATCTCGGTGCTCTACGGCATCCCCATCCATGTGCCTAAGTCTTATCAAGTGGAGGAATCCTGTGTTGATGGGCTGCCAACTCACATCTTCTAGTTGCGACAAACATCCAAACTCTATTGTTTCTACTACCAAAACTAGACAACTGGCGCCCCTCTAACAGAAAACACTCGGTCACCAATACCTGCCTTAGCACCTCAAGATAGTTTAGGATGCACAAGGGCACTATGCTGGCACAAATCTCCTCTATGGAGACCCTGCTCAAACTTCTGTGCCCGAAAGTTACCGTCATGGACCACATCCAAAGAGTACTGAGTAAGGTATTTGAACCTAGTCACATAGTCAACCATCATCATTACTCCCCATTGAAGCTCCAGTAGCTCCTAAAACTATATAGAGCATAGGAACGAGGCTTAGTACTCCTCATGAAATAGCTTCTGGAAGT
The DNA here is from genome assembly GCA_963277665.1 of Viscum album. Taxonomy (NCBI): domain Eukaryota; kingdom Viridiplantae; phylum Streptophyta; class Magnoliopsida; order Santalales; family Viscaceae; genus Viscum; species Viscum album. The sequence goes on along the minus strand of OY728127.1, from coordinate 1,887,975,139 downwards.
CATTACACAAGAGTTTAGACTCATCGTGCATCTGAGTTTCTCAGCTCTACCAATGCCAAGATGCTCCATGGAAAAATGTTGGTTGTCAAAGACACCATATGAACTGTTGATCTATGAACAAGGATGAAGAGGTGAACCACTAACTCTAGCCAACCCTTCATTGCCTGACAGGCAGGCTTACCATGGAACCTTAGTGGTATCTGATGCTGGAACTCGCAAATCATGCTCAAACTGTGCACGTCCTCAATCTGCTCTACTGGAACTAACTATTTCTCAACAAGTGGAGGTTCTACTACCTGTCCACCTGGAGGAAAGGGGAATCATATGATGGATCCTGAACTAAGGCTTCATCACTCATGTAATCTTCATCATGAACTGGAGCTAGTATCTTGGCTGGATATCATCGATAAGGCATCCTGAATCCGATCAAGGAGCACTACAGTCAAATGAGTATATATATATATTAATAAATATGGGGAGAATACTCAAGAAGGACAGTCAAATACTCAATCCTATATGATAAATATATCATTGTTCCCAAAAATAAGTGTCTAAGCATTCAGAGTCGAAAAGCAGGTAATCAGGGTCTTGGTGAATGGCTACATCAGTCGTCGCACTACCACTGGACTCCCTGACCTAAGATCCTCTCTCGAGACACATTGACATTGTTGCCCTAAAACCCAACCAATTCCTTTTTATGGATCATCCGAGCAACATCCCATGGAATGAACCACCTATGATACCATTTTGTCACGACTCGACCCATACCAGAGCTCAAGCCGCAACTACCCCAAGCCTTCCTCTATTGGCCAGGTGTTGGCAACCGGCATTGAAGGCATAACAAACTCCAAGAGGCATTTTCCTAAGTAATTGTACACACACACGCAACCAACTCAACGAAAAAGTGCATAGGGAAAGGAAAACAAGGTACAATGCTGCTGTATATATAAACCACACATATGCATCAACCTCTAAATAGTACAATTACGGAAAAGTAAACTAAAAGGGAAAGGGAAAAAATACACGCCCAAACAGAAAAGTGCCGCAACCCGGAAACAAGTGGAAAAGTAAAACTACTAAGAGATCCATTCTCTAGGATCCCAAGCAACAACCACTGCACATAGTCTAAGCACCATGTATCCCTATTCTTATCTTAATTCACGATCAACTTGTGTGTTGTCTTCAAGGGCACACCGAGTGTGGGAAAATCCCAAGTAAGGGTGAGTATAAAAATACTCATTAGGATGCCCCAAATGCTCAATGGAGCAGTAAGTGATGTAATGAAGAGGGAAAACGTAGATAGAATAATGTACAACAAAAGAGTATAGATCAAACCAACAAAGAAGTGAAGTAAGATCATCCAAACCCTAGTAGCTAGAAATGGTGAGAAGATAAACTTCTTATTGAGTCTTCGCTAAATATAGTAAGATATTATATTCATCCAGCCATGAGAATCTAGAAATATAAATCATGTGGAATACCTCACGCATCTTCGCCTCTCCTGGAAGAAGAGTAACGAAAACCCAAGGAGTGGGTACTAAAAATATGATATATATATACATACTAGAAAAAAGGATCTGAAACGAGAGAGTAAGGGGTTCTCTATATCGCTATCTCAGCCCTAGAAAAGAGTCCCCAACAGTTCTAGAAGTAAACACCATTGATGCCCAACATCCCACATGTCTTCCCTAAACTTCAAGTAAAAGGGTCCCAATCACAGTATCTTGATACTATCCGCTTTGGGTGGGTTTGTCTCGCTCGCATGGTTTTAGTCATGTCACAAAGATGCATCTTGGTGGGAAAATCTCCCCTATTTTTTTAGAGTCCAAAGTCATGTCAAGCACGTCTCATCACTATTCTGCATAGTTGAGAGATCATATCACAAATTCATGAACCCAATTCCCAGCCTCGCTAGAGGGTATACTCAGAAGAGTCGTCGGTGAACCCATTGCCTATCCCAGTTGGAGGGTAAGCCTGAAAGAGTAAACGATGAACCTCACTACCCAACCCCACTGGAGGGTAAGTCAGGAAAGAGTAACCAGTGAACCTCACTACCCAGATGTACTGGAGGGTAATCCTAGATGAGTAAACTATGAAACTCACTACCCATCCCTGCTGGAGGGTAAGTACTGAAGAGAGAACAATGATCCTCACTACCCATCTGTACTGGAGGGTAAGTCGGAACTACTCTAGTGATTACGAAAACATCACTTCCATCACTTTCATCATCAAGAAATGCATTGGATAAGCATCGTTCCCAGAACATCGATCCTCACCTCGGATAAGCATCGCACTCAGAACATCATGCATTGTACATTGAAAGTTACTATTGAGTGCACCATCACATTCTATGTAGAAAAACAATCTGGATAGGCTACTCATAGGCCAAAATCCAAGTTCATAAAAAAGAGATATGATAGGTAGATGATTCATAAAGTGGTGCACAATACATGTAGATCCCACATGACTTGTGTCTCTACCTCATCATCTGGTCTTGTACCTAGCCATACTCAGGTACTAATATGTGATCAAGTACCCACAAGGTGTTCCAGTGTACTCCCAGAGTACATGGAGGCTCTTTCCAAAAAGATGATGAGTGCACGATTCTTGCTATTGATCTGGAGATTCAAAAATGTAATTATGCTGGAACACCTCCTCAAATGGCTCAAGAACAACTGACCACACCTCTTCACACATCTTCTCCACTCTACCAAGAGTCAAGATTGACCCAATCCACGAGTTCTCTTGAAAAACATTAAAAGGATATTCCACTAATATTCCTCTCATGTTTCCACATTTAATGAGATCGAGAAAAAGGCTTCACATATCTAAATGGATCATGCCATTATGGTACTTGCAGAAAAACACGCAAGATTGACTATTTATTTGCCCCAAATGGACTTCCGATGTAGATGTTGAATCTCCCAGCATCATACACAGTTGGTGCCTCATAGGTCCCACACATCGATCCCTAAACACAAGACACAGATCGTGCCATTGCGATCCCAATAGAAAAACACATGGTATAAACTATTAATTCGTCCAAAATAGACAATATGTGAAAAATTTTCTTTTTACCGCAAATGACCAAACAACACTCGATCACTGCCGATCACAAAAAGGCTCTGCAACTCCGAACATATCACACCATTACAATCCTTACAGAAAAACACCCAAGTTAGGATAATCATTTTCCTAGAATGGACTTGTGAAGAAACAGTTGTAAAATGCTACATTGCGCCCGAAAGTCACATCATGGGGCATATGCCTTAGCCCCGAATCATGGAAAGTGAATTTCACCATTGAAATCCCCTCATAAAAACACTTGGAATCAAGTACTCAAACACCCAAAATGGATGCCAGATTAAAAAGTGATATTTCACAGTAAAACATATGAACCGGTCCCTATGGGCCCACACTTTTTCTTCACATAAACACTAAAAAAACATCTCAAAATGTCCTCACAATGTTTAGGGTCATGCTGCTGCTGACTGTACATCAATCGGATGTCCCATTTGAAAGATATGTCTGATACAAGATTTTTAAATAATAATAAATATTTTATTATTATTAACTTAAGTGTTTTGGGTCACCCACATTTGGGAATGGAAACTAAAAATTCCCAAAACCATCTCAAAAAGTCTGGCTCAACCCAAGGATTGTGCTTCCACATACAGAACATGATTTGGATCCCCGTATCAAAAGATACGGGTGTTTAAAGAACTCGAGACCAAAACAGGGCTGGTCTGGCCCAAACTGGTCGGACCCCTCCACCTGGGCCGACCCGCTCCATCCAGCCCAGTTCCACCTCACATGCCTGGCCCATTTTCAATGGCTCGTCCTATGTGCCTCTGTCTTGGGCCACATCCGGCAGTTGACCTATGCTACACCAATCAGCTAGCCTGAGTGTTCCTCCCTCACACGTCGTGACACGTAGAGACCCGCGTAAGGCAGGTCATGTTCTCCCAGGGTTTCTGCCTCAAGCTCCCCACTTAACACCCACCATCCACCACCTGATCCCTAGCCCACTCTGCCACCCTAAGCCATGTGCTCCTCCGGCCTCACCTTCCTCTGCGCGTCGCGCATCACCGGTTTCCTCTACGGTCGCACCCTAGCTCACCAGCCTCCTCCGCACGCCGACCGCCACCCAATCTCCCATCATCCTCCATGTCACCTCGACGCCACCATACACACATTCTACTACCTTTTCTCCTCCTTAGTGGACCGTCGCTCCATCGCGCTTCCTGGTCACTTTGGTCGGCCACCTGCGACACTGCCGCACTAGACTCACACTGTCTGTCAAGCTCCACTGCCACTGAATGCTGCCGATCGGCACACTCTAGTGGTCCATTCCATGGACCACCAAAACCTTCCTGGAGGTCCAATTTTTAAATTGAATGTTGTTTTGGAAACCTCGGTATCATATCTTCACAGCGTCGATCTTCACCCGTTTATTCGTTGAGGATTTGGCGCGTCCGAAAATTAAATCGAAGAACACATTGAACAGAAATTTCTTTTAGGTGAGGGTTTATGGTCGTGTTCATGAAGACATCATCGGTGTTAAGAAAAAATGAAAAACAAGAGCAAACAATGGATTTTTTATAGAAAAACTTGAATCGGAGCTTGAAAATGAAATAGATCCTACCTTGAATTGGTGTTCTGTCATTGGCGGTGTGTCCACGACACTCCTGATTCAATCCACCGATGTTCCAGTAGAGATCGCTCCTCGATATATCAAATAATGATGAATAATTCTATATAGAGAGATAGGGATCTTGGTGGGGGTAGATAGAGAGGGATAATTAGGGGTTTCCCCTAATTCCAAACACTTGATTTTATTTAAATAAAAACCCCCACCGACGGTCATGAATTCCAAAACCACTGCGCCTGCTTATTTTATGTCACACCTAGGTAAAACTCCCCATTTAGAACTCAAAAAAAGTCCTGGATTTCTATTCTATACCTTCATTTAAAATATATTTGAAAATACACTAGTGATAAAAATCACTAAGTCATTATTCCAATATGAAGATTTTTCCCCTAGGTGACTTTTCTCATAGCGGCCCTATGCCGACAAAAGTTATACATCTCCTAGGGTAAATAGAATGGTCTAGACTCAATTTTTCCCTCATATTTATGATCCAAGACACTATTTACGAGATATCCTGTTTCCATTGCATGAATAGTACAAAAACACTTAAATATTTTTGTATAATTTATTCCGGGCACACCGGTCCTTGGAATTGCATGCCATCTCAGCACCAAGTTATGGAAGTATATGTAGAAATATTCTAAACTCTTACAAGGGAAAACTGTGAATCTATTTTCACATTATAAAGACACACCACACCTCTAAAGGAAGGTAAGCATACAAAAAGGTAAACCCGGTATTAAAACCATATTTTTCTTAAAACCCAACGAATAATCATTTTTCTCAATGAAAACCACCCTGGAAATTTTATAAAATTTGTAAAATGAATAACAACCCATTAAAAAACAACCAAATTACATTTATCTATGCAATTTACCAACTTTTACAAGGAAAAGAATCCATTCATGCATGGAAAACCTTTCCCAGAGAAAACTAGCTACCATATAAATCTTTACATTAACCCAAACTCCCTATAGAAAATCTATAATTACTGAACACTTTATTTAAAAGTAAATTAATTAGAAACACCTACCTCAAATGGTGGAACCAAGTTGCGTTTGAATAAATATACTGGGAAGGAACTCATAGGAGTGTTTACAACTACTATAACTAAAAGCCCCATATCATTGTAAAAATACCAAAAAAATAATCCAAACAAGTCCACAGATTCAAAGTAACTTGTAGAGAAAGATATAAAACCAATATAAAGATAATATAAGTTCATACTTCTTGAACCTGGTGAAGAATCACTATGAAACCAACTTGAAACCACAAAAGTGGTGTATATAAGAAAGAGAGAGACCCATGTGAGGTGTTAGGGTTGATATGGATGAATGGGGAGGATCATGGTATAATCCCCCCATTAAAAAGAATAGAAAGAGAAAAATACCCCATTATGGTTTGGTCTAAACCGCATGGAAACCATGCGGATTATAGGAGGGAGACTCATAGGGAGATAGGCTAGTGAATATGTAGTAGGAGATATATGGATAGGGGAAACACAAATGCGATAATACTAGGAAGATATGATACTATTTGGGTGAGGAATAGTGATGAGGATATGCATCATGAATGATGATGTAAAGTGATTAATGTCAAACAGTGATTTGATGCAGCTTAAGGGGATGATGGAACATAAATGATGAAAGGGGTTTGGGGCATACAAACAATAAGGAACAACAATGTGAACAATAAACAAGCCCATGTATAGGCTTGAAGTAAAAAAAATCATGCATCAAAGTTTAAAAATGTGGAGAATATTTATAACCATAATGATTGAACTTTACCTTGTGTAATTCCAACAAGAAAGAAATTCCATGTAGGTATTACTATACTAGATAAGGGAATGGATGTTTTTTTATGTTAAAATAAAAGATAATATGGTTTTCACTAAATAGAATGAATAACATTGTAATATATTTATTTTAATCATAGTTAATCCAATATTTCTATGAATGGATAACTATCACTATAGCCTAGAAAGGTTTTTAGCCTCTTCAAACATGGGAAATAGTGAAAATGTTGGGTCATGAAAATGGTATGTGAATACTCTATAACAACATGATACATGAACAAACCCTTTGTTTCCATATTTTTCTAAAAAATAAAAAACACCACTAATCACTATCTGATGATTAAAACTACTCATCACCCTCTCCATATTCATCCCTACTTCTTGCTATCAGCACCATTAAGATAATTATTTGAGAATTAAATAATGTTGTATATTTATATTTAAACTTAAAACCAATAAATGTTTGAAAACTAAAATATTTTTAAATTTTGTGATTTACCTACTCACCACTAGTCATCGATGTAATACCATTGGGGATAGATCTGGTCGTCATTTGATATAAATCATTCAAGGATTTGTGCAAAACGGATATTTGAGCCCCCTATTCCTGAATTGTGTTTTTCATAGAAATAAAATCTTTCTAAGCATCTCGGGGTAAGTAGTGAATAAAAATAGGAGTAGATGTAGATATAATCCCCAGTGTCCTCCCAAAGACTTTAGATAGTAATGGTCCCAAACCCATCTCGTGCACCCGACTAGGATGCTCCTTCCGAAGGACTTTACCAACTGGGTCATCCTGGGAGACTGAGTAGGACTGCGCAGGATTGGAATCCCATAGTTATTAAATTTTTACCTATAAATCACATATAATTCATATTATAAGAAATATATATTAGCATAGTGACAACTAAAAATAAATTATTATAATGAAAATTTAATTCATACCCCAACTTCTTTGGCAGGCTCATTAACAAAACTCCCATCAGATTTTTTTTGAACATCCAACCACACTTCTGTTTGGGATGCTTGGGGCCCTAAACTCTTTGACTACATTAAACAAAGGTAAATCAAAAATTTAATATATTAAATAGATAATATTGTCTTATAAATATTTAATCTAATGAAAATATTACAAGAGTCGATCGACTTCTAGAAAAACCCTTTGACCCCACAGTGAGAGGGATGATTTTCTTAGCCCAAATCAATGCATTCTTCCTTGAAAGAACCTAAAATAAATAAAATGTAATTTAATAGTAATGTAGGCAATTCCATCTCCTTTTAATATTCAAGTATAAATATAAAATGAGATTAATATAATAATATATATTTAAATACCATGTGCTTCTCATCATGATGCTTATCAATAAAAAATTTACATTGTTCTATAGGTACCCCATTGGGTACCATATCATACATTTTTTGGGCGCTCAATGAAGTATCATTGACTTCGTTCCACAATCTCCATTTAAAATCTTTCAATTTCTTGCCCAAAATTTTCAATGTCCACTTTCGTGCTAGCATATCAGCAATGTTAAAGTGGAAAAACATTTGTACACAGATATTCATTTTGAAAATATTATCATTTAATAACATAATTAAATTCAATCACCATAATGTATTAAATTTACCTTTATTTTTAAATTAAAAACTTCATTTTTCTAAGATGAATGCATATTCCTCCAATAATTATATGTAAAGGGAAGGGTAACTGTCTCCACCTCCAGCTATCCTAGAATCTAGCCAAGTAATCTCATATCGTCATTCTTAGGGACCCCATAGGAATCAAATGGGACAATTATCTTTAGTCTGATCAGATTCCATACATATGAACTTTTCATATTTTTCTCTATAGTAGAAATATTTCCATATTTTATGAAAAAACAATTAGTGGTATAAAAAAGTACAATAAATTTATTCATATTAAAATTTGTACCTATAAAAATCACCCTCCAATATCCTCATGAAGAACTAGGAGTGGTGCTCTACTCCCTCACTACTAAGGCTGTTGAATGGGAAGGTGTTGACTGAGCTGCTGATGGGACACTAACAGAGGTTGTGAGAGATGGTGTATGGGGAAAGTAGATGATATCTCAGATGAAATAGGGAGGGAGAGAGATGGATCATCATCTGTCGGTGTGGTTAATAGAACATCTATTGAGAGTCAACTGAAATCAGTATAACACTTCCTCCTTCGAATTCCTGTCATTTAATCAAATAAAATTAAGTTCAGAACATATATTTAAAAAAATTCAAGCAGAAAAAAAATTATAAATGGTAACAAATGCACAATACTAACAAAAAAATATACATAATAATGATTGTGAATGACTACACAAATGACATAATTGGTTGATAAATGAATGGATGATTTAACATATAATCATTTCCCCCTTCAATCATGTCAATTTCCTACTCCATAATTACTTCATATACTTCATCCACCCTTGCAAGACTAATATTTTCAATATCATGATGAAAAAATAAGTTTTCTTCTTACTGTTGATGTGATTCAATGTTAGAGGTCAAATCTTCCACTTCATCACCCATATCATATAAGTCTCTTTGTTTTACGTGAGACACTACACTCCACCCTTAATCCACAACATTTTTCACATAATATACCATTTTCGCTTGCGATGATATGATATACGGATCTTGTATTTCATGGTCACCAACATCCATTAAAAAAGAGAAGTTCACAGAAGTAAATTGCAAGGAATCTCTTTTAACACCCCTGATAATATCCACCCAATTCCATTTGAATAAAACAACTAAAAAATGTCTCTGGTATTTTAATATGATAATATCAGTCAAATTTCCATAGTATCCTACTTCATAAGAAATAAATATTCCGCTATTCTGTGTTTTCAAACCCTCTTCTCGATCGACTGTACGAAATCTAAAGCCATTCAAGTTGTAAGTGTTGATCTTTCAAGATATTTTAGAGGACCTCGAGCAAGCAACTACAAATCTTCTGATATCTCTACTCAAGTATTATTATTCATGATATAAAAAATAATATACACTATTATATTTACAAAATATATATATATCAACCTAATATTTGTATTGATTTCAATATTTATGAACTTACACATAATGAAAAACCATTCTACAAGCTCTTTATTACCAAATTTTGTTATATCTTTCTCATTTCATGTTCTTCCTCTCATTTGTCTCTTTTTTTTATCAAAAACGTTTCAATAAATGGATCGAAAATTTCACTATTTAATAGAACATATCTATGTGCCTTTAATAATTCCATTTTTGTTAGTGTAACGTTTGAGCTCCTCCCAACTGATTAGCCAATAGCAAGAAAGATTTTTGATTTCCCATGTATTTGATATTGATTAGATGTGTCATCAACATGTATAAATAAATTTAATCTTGTCTCAATATCATCCAATTATCTATAACAAAAGGTAAGAAACTCTTCTTCCAAATAGCCTTCAGAAATAGAGCCTTTAGGTTGAGCTTTATTTTTCACCTATGATTTTAAATTCCCAAGATATCTCTGAAATAAAATAAAAAATATAATTATGTATTTAATGAAGTTACAAGAATTTTTTAATAAAATTAAAAACATATAAATAATGTACCTCTCGGCTGGATACATCCATTGATAATGTATGGGGCCTCCTAATTTAGATTCCTCAAACAAATTTACAGTCAAATGCATCATGAAAGTAAAAAACTACGGGAGAAAGATCATATCCATTGAAAAAAGTGTCAATAAAAATATCTCCTGAAGGTTTTCAAGCTCAAATGGATTTAGAGTTTTCTCACACTGTTGTCTTAAAAATGTGTATAATTGGAGTACAATAGTAGTAACCTTTTCAGGTAATAATGTATGAAATTCCAATGGTAGTAACTGCTATAATAAAATATGTGAATTGTGGATTTTCAATCCATGTAACCTATGATGATTTAAGTCAACATGCCTTAATATGTTACTTGAATACCCATTAGATAAATTCACATGTTTTAAAATTCAAAATAATGTATCTTTATCCCTATTTTTCATTGCAAAATTTTTTTATCATAATTTTCATTCTCATCTGGCCAGAGATCACACTTTATGTTCATTTCTAGTAAGTATTTATGAGAATTGAGACGATCCTTCTACTTTACATGCTCATTAAGCAATATAAAGATAAAATTATCACAAATATTCATCTAAATATGCTTCACATAAATATTATTCCACAACAAATTAAATTCCCAATACAGAAGTTTGAAAAATATACTTTTTTTCTTCCATTGTTGCATTCTGATTTCACTTGACGATGAACTTCAAAACCTTTTTCCACTATCATTCAAATTATTCACCTTCTCAAATTATGTTTCAACATTTACAAGTTGTGCCAATATTTCATAACCTATTAACAACTTTGGAGGTGTTTTACAATCAACTAAACCATTGAATTTTGACTTGTTCATCTGAAATCTATGAGATGCATTGTGAAATATGCAATGACACAAGAAGCACCATTTTCTACTGTGAGGTATCCATTCGGGATCAAAATTAAAGTTAAAAATAGGACAAGATAAACCCATGTAAGTGTTATAAATAGATAAATTCTCAAGTCTAGGGAAGTCACTAATCATCCACATTAGAGCAGCTTTCATTTTGAACATTTTTCTAGAAGATGCATCATATGTATCAACACCATTGCTCCATAACTCCTATAATTATTCAATTAAAGTTTTAAAGTATACATAAATATAATTTACTAGAAATTTTTTCTAGAAATAACCATTGAAATGATAAAATATGTTTGTTACATACACATCCATATAGGTATATTGTAAGGGATCAAAACAATCGGTTAAATGCTATAACTGGTACTCAAAGTACCATATGGGTTGAATCCATTGGTATCCAATCCCAATCAAACATTCCTAGGATCATATGAAAAATTTGGATGTAATGAATCAAATTTATTCCACGATTGTGAATCTCTTGGATGTCGTATTAACCCATCATTATTATTATCTACAGAATTCCACTTCATGTGTTCGGCGGTTTTTAATGACATGAATAATCTTTTTAATTGAATCTTTAAAGGAAATAACACAAAACCTTTGTAGGTGTTTTACTTTTATTCTTCTTCATGTTAGTATGTTTATTCAGACTTCCAACATCACCCATTGACTATCATTTAAAAGAAGAACATTTTTTGCAGTCATTTTTTCTTGAATCCTCTCCCTAATAAATCATACAATCATTGGGGAACACATGTATTTTTGTATAATTCAGACCAAGCATGTTAAAAAAATTATCATATCATAAAAAGACTCAGGGATATTTTCTTTATGAAATGAATCACACAAAAATTCCAATATCATGGACATTGCCTTATTTTTAATTCCACATAGGCATTTGGTACAACTTCACCATAAAATAATGTTTTGAATATTTCAAACATCCACTATAAAACACTTTATTTCCATTATCAACTAAACCATGAAACACATCTATCTTCTCATTGAAGTTTTATCTTAAATTATTCTCCACATAACCAAGAGGAGGATCCAATGATATATTACAGTATTCATCTAGTTGTCATATATTATTAAAAACATCACTTCTGAATTTTCTATTTTTAGCACCCTCAACTAGTTGTTCTGATATGTTTTCATGTATATGTTGGTGTCCTGCAATTCCAAATGAATAATTTATAAGGTTTTTCATTTCATTGACCATTTTCGATGAAGTTGGGATCTCATTATATAGATTGACATTAGTGCTCAACCTTTTTGAAACTTTCGATTCTCTGTGCCAAATCCAACACAAATATTGAGTAGGTAGTTTCTTTTATATAAATTGTTCATAAACTTCATCTCTCTTCAACCATATTCTAAGTTTACATTCAGTACATGGAAATATTATTCTCCCATCAATGGATTGATTAGAAATTGAAAAATATAAAAAATCCTCCAAACCCTTAGTATATTGAGGTGTGTTCCTTGGTAATGTGATCATTCTTTTATCCATATATACCATAATGTTTCTATACATTATTAAAAAAAATTAAGACATGTAACTATTTCTAAATAGGAAAAGAGATTCATATAAACTATTTGAAAAAAAATATGAATATGTTAAATAAGTTTTTCCTATAAAAATACATATGGTAAATAATGAATAATTTTAAAAAGGATAATTGAAATACATAAAGTCTAGTTTTGAGGAAAATGATTTGTAAAAGAGTTACATTTTTTATTTAAAGACCATTAAGAAACCCAAGAGGAAAATATATGTTGAAATCCATTTTTAATAAAAATATTCTTTTAAGAAATAATTGAAAAATTATCACAATATAATGTCAATAATTGATTAGAGGACCAGCATGATTCTCAAAATTGTTAAGCTACAATCATGATACTCTTTTTTATTTAATGGATACATTTTGTAACATTTTTTTTTTCATCGAGTGAATTAGTGTATTGATGATGATAAAGGATGTGTTATTCAAATTTTCTCTCTTTTATGTATATATATGATTTTATTTATCTTATTTCTTTTAATTTCCTGAATTCTATTTTTCATGTATGGATGAAGACACCATAAACCTTATCAGTGGCTGGTGGTAGTGAACAGAGAGATAGTGAATGGTCGGGTATTACGTGGGAAACATTACTACCCTAATGAGGATTGGGAAATGATCAATGATGTGTATTATTAATCAATTAACATCATTGATTCTAACATTTAAAATTATTTTGAGAATGATCATGACTTCATGGGACATGCTAATGGGGAGTTCAGTTGAGAAATGAACCGCTCTAAAGATGATGACATGATTTCATGAAATCAAAGTAATTATAATAATCGGGTTACTATAATGAGGTACTAGGTACCACCAACATAATGTTCCTTATACAAAGTGAAATAATTTTTTTTGACTACATCCATTGCTCACTCGCTACTTAAGGAAATTGAAACTCTTTCACATAAGATATATTCAACCAATATAAAACTGAACTAGTGTAATTAAGGAGGATCAATGTTAAATTAATAATTATATATATTCTTATTGAGTATAATTATTAGGTAAAACCAATTTATCTCCTCCAATTTACATTTAAATATACAGAACCACTTAACCCATAATATTTGAGATTACTCATCCAACCACCTCTTCTTCTTAGTTAATTATTTATGGAAACTAGATAACATAAGAATACTAATAATATATATATATGGAAAAATCATAATTTAATGAATTATACCCCATTTTATCTAAGAAAATATTTTAAAAACAATAATAAGTAGGTCGAACATATCAAGATCTACCCCAACTCCTTCAATAAAAACTTTCAATGTATAAATTAATGTATAACAAATCTAAATAGTACCTCAGCGGGATGGGGTATCGGAAGCATAGATTGGGATAGGTAGCAAGGGGCTAGGTCAAGACTAGTGGTGAGGGTAGGGGAGGTGCTAGGTCGGGACTGGCGGAGAGGGGTGGTGAGCAGCTAGGTCGGGACTGACAGCGAGGGGCGGCAAGGGTCGGGGGGGTGGGGAGCGAGGGTCAGGACCGGTGGTGAGGGGCAGTGAGGTTTGAGACTAGTAGGGATTCAGGGGTGTTAGAGGGTTGGGGTGTCAGGGTTTTAGGGTATAATTGTTGGGTGTGTGAAAAAATTAATATTTTTATCAGTGGTTTAATAAACAACACTAAAAACCCACTGCTAAATTCTAATTTTAGTGTGGTGAATGGAGTTATGGTGGCCCCATATGCTGGTTCATTGGTTCACGGTGTGGAGTCTTGGAAAAATATGGAAATTCTTGACTATGATGAACCTAAATCGTTTCAGATCTGGATAAAAATTAAGATCGTGATGGTGCACCAGTCTCGGATAGTAGCACTGATCTCAAACAGTGGCATCGATTTTGGATTGAAACATTATGTTAGGGATGCAGTGCTGAAATTGAAGTGATCACAATTTATTTGATATGATGACATCATATTTATATGATGGTGGATCTAAAAATGAGTCTGGAGGATTCATACTCGATGCCGACGACATGAAACACTTTGAGAATGGTTATTTAATGGTGAAAAAGGTTATATTGAATCCCTCGTAAGGAGGGTTTCTGTCTAGTTTCTTTTCCTTCTCCAATTTTGATTCTTTTACATGTCGTATTTATTTATTGTGTACCATCCATGTGTTGTATTCCCTAATAGATGTTCTTGCACTTTACATTTTTTTCACATAGTAAAAAACCCCTAATGATTATGCCTCATGCATCTAGGCCAAATGGAGAAATCACATAAATGTTGGTGTCCCTTTTACTAATTTTTCTATTCCGCATTTTTTTAACCTATAATCACTGATTGAATTTACTGGCTACATGAATTTAAATTCAATTATGATTTTGAATTGGTGTGTTTAATTTGAAGTGATTTATGAACTCATGTTTTGTTTGGTTTGTCATTGTATGTTGTTTCTTTGTTATTCTTGCTTACTATTTGATTCTGGAAATTTATATTTCAATATGGTATTTAATTTTCATTTTTTAATTTTATTTTAATTGAATCATCATGTACTAATCTTTTTGTTTATCAGAATACTACAAGCTTGAAATTTAATGTTATAATTGTCTCTACTATGTGAGTTATCCACTTCCATCTGTGACTCTTATTCACTATAGTTGATTCATTTGAATATATTCCTGATGTTTTCAAACTTGCAATGAAAACTTCTATTTTATGTTTTTTATTTTTTATTTAATAAACTAAAAATAAACACTATTTTCATATTTTGTATTTTAACGAACCAAGATACCCAATAGATCCTAGGATATTTCATGTGGACTTCCACTCACACAGGGGCACTCACTGCAAAAAATTGGTATCAGAGACTAATTAGTTTTGAGTTTTGATTTGTTAAAAATTTAAATTTCTTTTTCTTTTTTTTCAAATCATTTTTAATGGATTTTACCTATTGTAGCATGATTTTTTGTTTTGTTTAACTTGGTCATGTGATCTCTTGGGTTGCATTTTCAATATATTGATGATAGTTTGTTTCCTTAGCATTTCCCTATTTTTTTGCCTGTCTGAGCCTCAAAGATGCCTCTTGGTAGTTGATACCTATGTGTTCATATGGTTTCGGGGTAGGAAAGGGTTCTGTGTGAGGTTGGTCTATGTTTGAGAGCTGGTTAGCATTAAGGTTTTGGAAGGATCTTGTGTCTCTAGTGTTTGCCTTTTTCCTAGGAGATGAGCTTATATTAGCATTATTGTGTTCCTCTACATCCTTTAGGACTTTTTACTACAGGTATGGACCTGTATCGAGTTCAGTGTTTAGGCTTGGGTAGTATGTGGGTGCAGTGCTCTTGTTTCTTTCTTGTTTGGACACCAAGCTTCTTTTATTTAATTTTTGACCCTATTTAGTGGCTTTTTTTTGGTCTCTTGGTGTTAAGAAGTTTGTGTCGTTAGTAATACTAGACTATAAGGTGTGGCCCTTTAGTGGATTGTTTTCCCTTAGGTTTCTAGATGGATCTAATAAATTTTTCTCACATCTTAGATATTTCCAAAGATGTTGAGACTACTCACCTATGGCCTTGAAGTTTACCACTATGTGAGGATCTATCCTTATAGATTTTTTTAAGCGTTCATCTCCTTAGTTGAAGATTCCAAATCCATCTTTTAAAAATATTCTGGTGCCTTGTGTCGAGAGTCTTCCAATTGAGTTTTCAGGTGGTATGTCTCATCTTAAAATCAATGTTTCTTGGTGATTAGATCCTCTTATATTTTTATGGGTTTAGGTGGAGACCTCTTTCAGTTGTTTCCTTTCCTATGCATGTTTCCCCTATTTTTGTTGCTCCCTTTACTTCTTGTTTCCTCTGACCTATTTTATTTATGAGTTTCATTATTTATAAATTTATGATATTTTTTGTTTTAACCTTCTTTTTTACGAGAGGATGGCACAACTATATTTATTTGTGTTCTGCAGGCATAAATGAGATGTTTCAGGGACCGGTTGACATGTGATTTTCTAGTTCATATTTTCTCATTGACATCATCTTAGAGACCAACTTAGGTAAGTTTAGGTATGAACTTCTCATATAGTTTTCTAGAATTGTTTAATTATGAGAATGTTTATCAGTTTTATAATATCATTCAATTATGGGAAACATGTGTCACATTGATACATGAAGGGGGACTCTTTGGGTCATACCCTATAGTAATTACCTGTTTAGGTTGTGATGCCCAAATTGATGATAGTGTAGGTGGTGCAGAATCATCATGTGGTTTAATTTTTTTTTTAAATTTATAAGTTAGAGTGTGTGATGTTGTTACATATTAAAATTGTTCATTCATTTAATTCCCAAAGTGGAGAATTGTTAAATTTTTTATTCAATTTTTTATTGTCAATTAACTAATTTTTATTTAATATACCATCGTCGAGCACCCCTCCATTGCATGTCCAGTCCAAGAGAGAGCTCAACCTCACTGAGAGGGGGAGCTATGACATCACCTGGTTTGGTTTTCCTTCTTATCAGATAAAGATTGTGTGCAGTGGCTTCATTTCCATACATGAGGGAGATGAATTTGGTAGAGCATCTTCATTCCAAGGTGCAGGGGTGAATGCGATGGAGAGAAACGATTCCTACGAAATAATTTCTAGTTATACCATTTAAGAGAGTGTTCAAGTAGGCAAATATTTTCTTGATAGAGGAGAAGTGGTATGAGGGCTGGTAGGAGCAAGATTGGGGAGCTCACCATCAGGACATAGATTTATGGAGATCCCATACGCTAGTTTGATGGTTTGATGTGCAGATTCTTGGATTAATTTGATGATTCTTGAATATGATAAACCTGAATCATGGTATATCTAGATAATAGTGAAGATCTTGATGAGGAAACGTTCTCAGACAACAACATTGATCTCAAACAGTGGCGTCCGTTTTGGATAGCGACGCTGTGTTAGGGTAGCTGTGCTAGACAGGATGCGAGCACAAATCCTTTGAGATGAAGACATTAGATTCATATGATGTTAGATCTGAAAATGAGTTTGGAGGATATAGACTCAATACCAACAACGTGCAATGCTTTGAGAAAGGTGATTCAACTTTGAAAAAGGTGACACTGAACCCATGGTAAGGGGGTTTCGGTCCAGTTTTTTTCCTTTGTTGATTTTGATTCCTTTATATGTTGTCTTATTTTCTATTTTCTGTCAATGTTTTTTATATCCTAATAGTTGTTCTTATACTTTCCTTTTATTTCTTCGCATAGTAAAAACCCCTTGATGATTTTTCCCCATGCACATAAGCCTAATTGCGGAAGCCTGTAAATATTGATGTCCCTTTTATTGCCTTTTCCTTTTCACATCTATTCGACCTATAATATCTAATTGAATTCATTAGCTTATTTAATTTAAATTTGATTTTGATTTTGAATTGGTGTGTTTAATTTGAAGTGATTTATGAACAATTATTTTGGTTGGTTTTTCATTGTATGTTGTTACTTTGTTATTCTTGATTACTATTTGATTATGGAAATTTATATGTCAATCTGGAATTTAATTCTCATTTTCTGATTTTGTTTTAATTGAATCATAATTTACATATTTTTTTTCTATTTATGATAATGTTGCAAGCTTTAATATAATGTTATAATTTTCTCTTCCATGTGTGACTCTTATTCACTACAGTTGATTCATTTGAATATATTCCTGATGTTTGTAAAGTTTCAACAAAAAATTATATTTTATGGTTATTAGTTTTCATGTAATAAAATAAAAATATACTTTTTTTATATTTCAGTTTTTAATGAACCAAGATACCCAATAGATCATGGGCTATTTCATGGGGACTACCTCTCGTGAAGGGGGAACTCCCCGCAAAATAAAAAGTAAATGAATAAAGGAGAACATGAATACTAAATTATAATACATAAATAAAAGGATACCATAATACATAAATAAAAACATTTTAAAGTAATATGTGACATGTGATTTGTACTAAAATGTCACTTTTAAATGAAAACACGCACTATCGGTCATACCGGTCACACTATGTATCAGATTGACTTGAGGTTAATTACTATGCATCAAAAATGAATAAAAACCCATTGGATTAATATATTAAGATAATCTAAGTGTGTTTACACTGTTTTCAATATTGGATGCATGTTTTGAACTGAAATATCATTTTTAAATAATAACATGTACTTTTTTCATATCAGTCACACCATGTATCAGATTCAATTGAGGTTAATCCATACACATCACAAATTAATCAAGGATTGTTATCATAAAGTACCAATATAATCCAAGAGAATTTTCTATTTTTGAGTATGTGACACCCATTTTGAACTAAAATTTCAATTTTAAATTAAAATGCACATATTGATTCATATGGTTCATGTCGTGTGTTAGATTGACATAAGGTCAATTCTTAGACATCAAAAATGATTCACATATTTTTTATAACATCCCAAAAATCTAATATATTATTACCTTTAAATATGTTAATTTTTTCTATATATTTCTCTGCATGCAACACCAAACTTAAAGGAAATCGTAATATATTTAGATAAAATATAAATATTTAAGTATGACTATTAAAACATACCTATTTAATTTATAGGATTTAATAGGACCAAACACTTTATAAAATCTATGTATAAGGAAAATAAGGACTAATTTTAATATCACTACAAAAAAATAGGTCTTAGTAGTGGTTTATTAGTGATGGTTCTAGAAAGTACCACTAAACAAATCATATTAATTATTATTTAAAATATTACAGTGGTTTGTTATAACCACTGTTGTATTTTTTAAATTTTTTTATTTAGTGTATTTTTGTTAAAACTATCTTGAAATCTATTAAGAAACCCCAATCAACCCCAACCCCTGATTTCCATGGCCCCGAACCCCCTGGATAGTCCTTCTCCCCCTAAAAGAGACCACCTATGACGACCCCTCATCCCCTTTTCCAGACTACTATGACCCCCCATGGTAGCACCAGCCCTAACCCCCTTCTCCCCAAAACCCCATCCTCCTCCTCCCTCTCCCTTGACCTAATTTTTCCTACCCCTATCCATTCATGAGTGGGACTTAACCAGCCTCATCTCCCCAACCTTCACGCTATTCTTTTCCCTCTCCTCACCTTAGTGACCTTCTTCCACAACATCTGAATTTGTTATTGGGAGGGGTAATATTTATTTATTTATTTATTTGATTTTTTCATGTTGGATTATATCATTTTTATGTTAATTTTTTTTGTCGAATCAAGACCCTACCTTGATCAATGAATAAGTTGTGTGATGTTAAAAATTGATTATTCTTGTTTGATTAAACATTTATACTTTATATTTTAATTTATAGGGAGAATAGTTTCAATATAATACCTATAGATAAAATTTGGATTAATTTACCATGAAACACACCTCAGTATTCCAAGGGGTTGGAGGAATATTTAGATTATGAAATTTCAAACCAATCAGTGGATGGTAGAATAAAATGTACATGTATTGATTATAAATTCAAGAAATTGTTGAATAAAAACAATGTATATGAGTAGTTTATATTGAAATAGTATCTTACTCAATATGCATGTTGGATTTGGCATGGTGAATTGAATGATATGGAAATTCAAAATAAGGATTATCATGTCACCAAAACACAAAGTGTCCCACTAAAGGAGAATTCAGTTCAAGACTTGATAAATTATGAATTTTATTTTTAAGAGGTAATGACTAAGATTTGAATAGATCAATAGAACCTTCAATTTATCCTAATAAGGTTGAACTCACTTACCACTTCAATGAAAAAAAATGAGTTTTATGAATTAATTAAAATAATAATAACTATATGAAGGGTGTTTCAAGTATTTGAAGCTTTATTTTATACTTAAGTCGTATCATATCAAGTGTCTTTGTGGAATTAATGAAAAAGCAGTGTCCATGATTTTAGAGTTGATTCTTGATGAATTTAGTGGATCTAAGATCCATACAACATTCTATGAGATGAAAAAATCATATCAACAAACTAGGAATTGATTATACAAAGATACATGCATACCCTATAAATTTCATGTTTTATTTGGGTGATGTGACAACAACTACGAGTGTAAAGGATAGGGTTAGGAGGGTGGTCCGGCAGTGTCAAAGGATCTAGATGTAGTAGAGAACATTATGAGGGTGGATGAACAGTGGTTGTGGATCTGGTTGCAGTGAGGGTTTTGGTGCGTGAGGGGAAGGGGTGGGGAGAGGATTGGGGTGTGTGAGGGTGGGGGTGATAAATAGTTTTTTTATTTTGATCAGCGATCGTCAATAGTGATCACCCGTTTCAACAGGCGCAGAAACACCAATTTCTAGTAGTGTATGATGCACACACACAATACCGAAACTTGCATATGCACGCATACATGCACATACTTACACACACAGAGATACATGTACACATATTTATATTTTTCACACACACACACACATATTTATATTTATATTTCACACACACAAACAAAACATGTGTATGTATATATATATACCCTACACACACATATTTATATATTTATCTATATATATATATCCATACAATTCATATCACTATATTTTATAATATATATATATAATTATAATTATATAATTTTTTATATATATTTTTTAAAATAATTATAAAAGAACAAACATAATTATAAATGATTAAAAATACATATATTGTATTTATATAAACATATATTTATTGTTTATTTCCATTTATTTTATATATTTAAAAAATATATTTTATATGTAAATATTTTAAATATTTATTTACACAATTAAATATTTTTATATAAATACATACAAATATGTATATATATATATGCATATATTTAATTATAAATAACAGTGTAGTATGAAAAAGAGAAAATTTTCAACACCATAATATCTATATGATTTTAAGTCCTAGAAATTAATTCAGTCTCCACTGAAATTAGATAAGAAGACCCTCTTAAATGAAGCTTATATCTCATAAAATATTAAAAAATTAGGTTATCCTAACTAAATACTTGGTTTTGGAGTCCTACTGAGCTTTTTGGACCTTTAAAAACAATTTCTAAGGACCTTCCTAGTTAATATTGAATAGATATATTCATAGGGTTTTATTTGATATCTCTTGGATACCAAACGGATACTCTGATGAAAATTTATGGCCTTTTGAAGTTCAAGTTATGTTTTCAACTTATCTTACACTACTACAGAACAATCTTTTAACAGCACTTAAAAAACCCATCAATAGTGCTAAAAAATAATTGATAATCTAATAATCATTAATGGGGGGGGGGGGTATTCCCTTTTATCAGTTATAAAAAAAGCATTGATAAATTCCCCTTTTATCAGTGCTAAAAACATTACTCATAAAATTCAAAAAAAAAGATTTTTTTTAAAAAAAATATGCAAACTACAAATTCGAAGCTCGACCATCCCCCTTTTATCAGCACTCAAAGTACCACCCCTTAGAGACCCTATTTTTTTCTTGTAAGAATTTGAAATATATCTCGAAATATTTTCAGAGCTATGAAGTGAGATAACGCATGATTTTGAGGCCCGATGTGGCCGAAATTAAATGTATAAGAATATTAAATATATTTTATATTATTCACACATAGTTTTTAAAGAAAAAAATATATCTCTTGAATAGAGTCTCAAAATAAAAATATGATGCCACTGTTGAATCTAGAATGTTAGGTTTACCCTTGGAACAACCCAAAGTTGGTCAGTGTGGGGAGTTCAGATGAAGCGGTCATTAGGAGGTGCATTTAATCAAAATAAATTAATTACTTTATTTATTTTATTAAAATAACTAAACCTAATTACTTCTATAAAAAATCTATTATATTGAATCAATAGGGTTATCCAAATAGCCCTAAAACCATTGAGAGTAGAATTCTACATTCTTCATTAGTGGATTGGGATTGGACGATGATGAGCTTCTAGATCCAAGTGAATCGAGGTGTATCGAATACAACAGATCTTGCTTCTTCATTGGAAGCATCATTCTTCACCAACAATCAATTTGAATCAAGGTATGACTTTTCATTTTTGGATTCTTCCCCTTATGAATAAAATATTGAGCATGATCAATTCCTTCTCTTTGATTTGTGTTAAACTGAGCCTTTATGTGTGCCCACGCATCGGATTTAATTGGTTATTCAATTGTTTATCTATATTTTGGGCCATGTTTCTCACCTCAGACATCCCCAATCAAATTCATTGTCCAAGAACACTTTACCAATGATTTTTTCACCTTTTTTATTGTTCTTTTCTCCCAACCATTCTTCATGTTCTTCGTCGTTGGTCTATGGGGCCATAGTTTGACATTACTGAGCAGGTACGAGTGTGGTCAAATACCTAGACATGGGCATGGTCAGGCACATGACTAGTGTACAAAGACATATTCCATGGGACATGGTCACATCCAAACACATAACCAACGTACATAGACAAGGCCCGATGGACACAAGCACGACTATGAGAACACAAGTCGACCTCGGGTGGCTGAGATATGTCGTACAGGTCTACAAGGTCATTAAGACATGTACTGTAAAGGGAATAGATAGGTAGTAGAGTGGGACCACATTTTGTGTGGGTCCCCTTACACATTATGTACCTTTATTTTCTAGGAATCTTCTACCTCTCATATCTCCTTTGTTTGGACTCGAATTTTAACACGTGAGTAGCCTATCCTGAGTTTTTTTTCACACAGAATGTGATGGTTCACATTATGGTGGATTTTGGGATACATTATAGGTTTTAAGAGTGTGATGATTCTTTAGGCAGTTCTCAATGATGATAGTGACCAGGCATGATCATTAGAGTGGTACCCTCTATCGCACTAAAGTGTGAGTCCTCTACCTACTGAGTGGTATCCCTTATCAAATAGGATGAGGGTCCTCTATCTACTGAGTGGTACCCCCTATCATATTATAGAGAAGTTATTCTACCTACTTAGTGGTACCCCTATCAGATAGTGCATGAGTATTCTATCTATTGAGTGGTACCCCCTATTGGATAGAGCGTGAGTCCTCCTTACTCTGAGTGGTACCCCCTGATGGACTAGGGCACGAGTCCTATATCTATTGAGTGGTACCCCTATCATATTAGGGAGAAATTAATTTATCTACTGAGTGGTACCCCTTATTAGATATGGTGAAGTTCCTCCTTACATTGAGTAGTACCCACTATCGGATAGGGTACGAGACCTCCTTACACAGAGTTTCACCCCCAGACACACTGGGGTGTGGGTCCTCTACTTAGAGATTGTGACCCCTCGATTGTGTAGCATGGTGTTGAGTTGGGGGTCCTCCACATAGTTACTTTTATAGAAAGATGTGTGATATACTTGGCATCATTGATAGACCTCTTGGAACTAATGGCAGACACTTTTTCCTGGTTGGGTTGTGAGATATAGATACCCTTTCTCTCTCATTTGAGTTTATTTTATGAGAATATATCCATGTTTATTGGTTACCATTTATAACTTAATATGGGTTGATCTATTTACTACTATCATGTCTCTTACAACTCACTCTTTAGATTTGGGGCGTCCTAATGGGTATGTAAATACTCACACCCGTATGGGTTTTTCCCGCATGTGTCATGTCTTATATAGATGATGGATAGGTTGACGACAATTAAATAGGATCATAGGGATACCCTGGTGAATTTGACTATGCATAGTGGTCAGATATTGGATATCTAGAACCAGACTCTCTCAGCAATTACTTTTCAATTTGTGCCAAGTTTGGAAAACTTTCGGGTTGGGCATGCATTTTTTCCTTTTTCTTTTCAGATTTTTCTATCATACTCTTATATTACCTAGAGGTTGTTACATGCATATTTTTTTACTCTAGATGTTACTTTATTTTCATTTATTACTCTATACTTTTTCATGGATATTTTTGGGTTTGTGCGCACAGGTGCATTTGGAAAAGGCCTCCCATATTAGTTATGGATTTCAATGCATGTCACCAGCCCCTGGCCTATGGAGGCAGGAATGGGGTAGTTATGTCTCGAGCCACATTAGTGTGGGTCATGAAATATTGGAATCAGAGTAGGTTCATTCCTTTTGATGATGTTGTGAGTTGTCTACTTATGAAGATTTGGTTGGGATTTAGGGAAATAGTGTTGAAGTGTCTCGAGTGTGGATTTTAGGCTAGGGAACCTAGTATTGGTGGGGTGGCCGATGTATCCATACATCAAAAATATGGTCACCTACTTTTAAACTTGGTATTCTAAGACATTGGTTAGAGGGAACTTTGGAACATGCATCATATAGGATTGTGTCTTTTGACTATATTTCTCAAGTCTACACCCCATATATATATGATCATCTGACCATGGTATGTCTTGATTAAATTTTCAGGATTCCTCCATGAAAACATCCAACTAGGTTACCGATTCCATATCAAAGTGAAGATCCTCTGAGTGATGAGGCCTCTATTCAAGGTCCATCATATGATATCCTTCCTCCAAGCAGTCGGGTAGAAAAACTACAGCCTGTCGAGTAGTAGTTAGTACTAGTAGATAAGTTTGAGGATGTGAACAGGCTTAGAACACTCCATGAGTTCTAACTCCATAAGAAACTGAGGTTTTGTTTTGATCCATATCCCTAGGTGGAGTAGGATTGATTAGATTCAATGATTCAGGTTTTTAAGCTTATCCATACACCGAATGATCAGGTGGTTGCACCAGAATCCATCCTTTTACACAGAGCAGATGGGAACTGGTGGAGTATAGTTACAAATATGAATGAGGATTCAAAAATCTCATGGTCCAATAGTTGTTGAGTATGTAACAAGGTTCACTGACCTTACACAGTACTCCCTCGACATGATTCAAGATAGATGCTTCTGGGCATAGATGTTTGAGGAGGGTCTCCCCAAAGACATCTATTCAAGTGTGGTACCCCTATGCATTCCCACTTATGTCAGAGTGTTGGAGTCAATTCTTATGACATAGATATTCCTATAAAATATATTCCATGTAGTTTGAGCTGGCAATGGGATTCATAAGGGTGAGTCATCTGCAGTAGCTAGCAAGCACCGGTTAGTAGGGTCTCAGCATAGAATACTTCCCCATAACCAGACTCAAACACATGGTCATGCGACTTAGGGACCATGCAGAGGAAAAATAAATCATAAGGTGGGATATTAATGTTATGTGTGAAGTCACATGACATGTGATTTTCTGACCCAACATGTTGAGGAGGTAAGACAAATAGTGGATAGACAGCCACGACAGAGGCAACACCCTGATTATGGCTCTCCCGAGCGTGGGCAATGTGGCCCCCAGGTAGGTGGGGCTAGTAGAGGAGTATGAGGGGTTCCATGATAAGGATTTTTGGGTGAGTTATGATGTTATCATCTGATCACATCATCACCACCATGTTTCCCACTTTAGGCTCTAGGAGCTGGAATTTGGGATCGTGGGTAGCTGCATGCCATGGAGGTGTATGACCCAGTGGCTCCCAAGATGATTAAAGGTATGATTTTTATTTATTCTAATCTTACTTAAGTATTATTAGACATATTTTCTAGTCATTCTTTGATCAATTTACTCATAATACGATAGATGGAGCACCCAGTTGAGGTATTAACCTGATATCTTTGACTTGAGGTTCCTATGGGGAACACTTCTTCAATATATTTTACCTGCCAACAGTGTGAGTTATCGATTGGTAGAGAGAGGTTATTGTGGGACCATTTTGTTGTCACGATGAGTCCTTATGACATCATCTTGGGTATGGAATGGTTTTTCATGGTCTGAGCCCATATTGACTGTCACTGTATATGAGTCAGATGCTTCCACACTGATGGGATGAGATTATACTTTGTGAAAAAGAGAGATCTCATTGAAATATGAGTTTGTTTCACAAGTAGGATGCCACAACCCATAATCCATTAGTTAGAGAGTGTGTCTCTTGGTGAATTTGGCTCTTCAGATATTTGGATTCCTTCAATCGTTGAGGATTTTATATAAATATTTCCTGAGGACATTCCAAGACAACTTCCCAGGAGAGAGATGAAGTTTTCCACTGACTTGCAACTCAGGAATACTCTGATACATTATTCAATATATCAGATGGCCCCTACCAAGATCTAGGATCTATGGTTATAGTTTCAATACCTTCAAGAAAAGGGTTTTATCAAGATCAGTGTGTCCCCCTTGGAAGCTTCAGTGTTTTTCATGAAAAATGCAGACAAGAGATTATGGATTTATATAGATTATCATCACCTAAACCAGACTATGATAAAGAAAAATTACCCCTTTCTAAGTATTGAATACCTATTTGATCAGTTGTGAGGTGTGATATGGTTCTCAAAGATCGATCTCAGTTCTGGATACCACCATTTGAGAGTTTATGTGGCTAATATTCCAAAGTTGTAATTCCTATGTCTCTACAGACACTATGAGTTCCTAGTGAAGCATTTCAGTGTGATGAATTCCCCCACCATGTTTATGGATTTGATGAACTGAATTTTCGAACCTTACATGGAATTATTTTTTTCTTTATTAAATAAATACTCATATGCTCAACATCAATGGAGGAGTATGAAAATCACTTGAGGATGGTCTTAGACTTTCTTCAGGAGCACTCGCTTTATGGTAAGCTCTTGAAGTTCTAGTTATGGATCCACAAGGTTCACTTCTTCAGGAATTTCATTTATGAGCATGTATTAGCAGTGGACCTAGTAAAGATCAATGTAGTGATTTCTTGGGAGCCACCGAAGAACTTGTCAGAGGTGTGGATTTTTTTTTTGGCTTGGTGGGGTACTATAGGAGGTTTGTGACAAACTTTTCCTAGATTTCAGCCCCTTTGACTTACCTAACATGGATAGGGAATATATTTACCTAGATTGATTAGTGTCATAGATCCTTCAAGGAGTTGAGGATGAGGCTAATGAG
The DNA here is from genome assembly GCA_963277665.1 of Viscum album. Taxonomy (NCBI): domain Eukaryota; kingdom Viridiplantae; phylum Streptophyta; class Magnoliopsida; order Santalales; family Viscaceae; genus Viscum; species Viscum album. The sequence goes on along the minus strand of OY728127.1, from coordinate 1,887,947,790 downwards.
TGGCCCTTTTTTGAGACTGCTTAAGGAGTGTGTGGAGTACGTAGTATATTGCAATGCCTCTAGAGTTGAGATTGATTGTGTGTTGATGTAGAGGCAAGTAGTTATCACATATGGTTTGAGGTAGTTGAGGCCCCATGAGAAGAATTATGTGAATAATGAACTAGAGTAAGTAGCAGTAGTCTTTGATCTGAGGATGTGAAGATACTGTATTCTAGGAGAGTTCTTTGTTGTTTACTCATACCATCAGATTCAAAGGTATGTCTTCACATAGAGAGACATGAACCTGAGGAAGAGGCACTAGTTGGATTTACTATAGGACTATGACTTCAGATATTCTATACTCTTGTAAAGGGAAACATGGTGGAAGATTCTCTCAGTAGGAAGTCCTGGACTCGATTGGTAGATGAGGGATCCGACCAGTTGGCTTCCTTACAGTTAACCTAGGTTGAGGAGGAGGGTGCAGTTTTTCTTCATTTGAGGTGTTAACTCCTCTACTCCCCCAATGCATGAGAGAGTACTGGTTAGGATATATCTACTATGAGGTATTTTATGACCAAATATTCTCAAAATATTCACCATATATATTTTATTAAGGATGGAATCATGTTATCATTTTTTAGGGACGGACAGTGGTCCTAGTCACGATACGAGAGGAGGTAATGAGAGAGTTTTACACATCTATTTTAGTTGTGAATTCTGGTGTAGATAAGATTTGAAAATACATTTAGTGGAAATTTTGGTGGTATTAAATGAGGCATATCATGTCCGAGTTCATCTCTCGGTGCCTCACATGTCTGCAAGTAAAGTCCAAGCACTAGGTTTTGGAATGTTTTTTATATCTTATTGAGATACTAGAGTGGAAATAGGTGGTATATCCATGGAATTTATAATAGGGATTTTCCAGATAGAGAGAGTCCATGATGCCATCTGGGCGATAGTTGACTGACATATAAAGTCGATTCACTTCTTTTCTATCAATGATTAGAGTTTGGTGGAGAGTTTGGGGAAGCTGTATGTTTGAGAGATCATCTTCTTTCATGGGGTTCCCTCAATGATTATCACTGACCAAGATGCATGGTTCATGACATGGTTTTGGAGATGGCTATAGGAGGCATTTGGGACCCAGATGTGAATGAGTACATACTTTCACCCACAAATATATGGGTAAACCAAGTGAAATATCCAAATGTTAGGGGATATGTTGAGGGATTGCATGTTAGACTTAGGCTGGAGCTAATAGGATCACTTTTCATTGGTAGAGTTTTCATATAATAATAGCTACCACTCTACTATCACCATGGAACTATTTGAGGCCCTATATGGGATACCCTATAGGTCACCCTTATGATGTACTAAGATTAGTGAGGCATCTTTTTTGGGCCAATGATGGTGTAGGTGATGATGGAGAAGTTATAGTTCATTCGTAAGCACATGAGGACAACTTAGAGTAGGTAAAAATATTTTGTAGATTAATGTCGTAGGCCCTTGGAGTTTGATTAGGGAGACCACATTTTCTTAAGAGTATCCCAATGATGAGGATTGCAGAGTTTTTCCTAGGGAGGCAAGTTATCCATGAGGTTTATCGGTAAATTTGAGATATTTCATAGTATTGAAGAGGTTTCCTACTTCCTTGCCTTACCCTCACAGTTGGACCGAGTACAAGATGTCTTCCATGTGTCTTAGATGGGGAGTTACATGCATGATCCAATGCATGTTATTGATTGGGGAGAGATGAACATAGAGGATGAATACACTATTACAAAGCACCCAGTGGTGATCAAGGATTGGCATGAGATGATCCTACATGGATGGACTATTCCCTTGGTTCATGTGTTGTGTTTGTATGAGAGTATATAGGGGAGATCCTTGGAGTGGGAGATCCAAATATGGGCTCATTATCCTGACCTTTTTGTTTAGTTATTACTTTTAAAGGTTGAAAATATTGATGGAGGGAATAATACTGAGATCTTGTTTTTACCTTATAAGAATTTGAAATATATCTATAAATGTTTTCAGAGTTATCCACTGAGATGGAATGCGATTCTGAGGACCAATGTGGTTGGAATTAATTTTATAAAAATATTAAATATATTTTGTATTACATGCACACTGTTTTTCAAGAAAAATGTTATATCTCTTGAATAGAGTCTCATATCATAAATCTAAGTCCACAGTTGAATCTAGAATGCAAGGTTTACCCTAGGTATGACCTAAAGTTAGTTGTCTCAAGGAATTTAGATGAATCGGTCATTAGTAGGTGCATTTTATTAAAATAAATAAATAATTTTATTTATTTTATTAAATGATCAAAACATAATTATTTATATAAATAAGGTATTATAGAAAATCTCTAGGGTTATCCACATAACCTTGAGACTGTTCAGAAAAAAATTCACATTCTTCATTAGAAAATTGAGATTAGGCAATGATGAGATTATGGATCCAAGAAAATCAAGGCAAAAACAAATGCAATGAATCTTCATCCTTCATTCGCAGTGGTGTTCATCACTAATGATTGACCCAAATTGAGGTAGGACTCTTCATTTTTGGATTCCACCCCTTATGATTAAAATATTTAGTAGGATCAATTCCTTCTCTTTAATCCGCATTAATCTGATTTGCATGCGCCCACACATCAGATTTAATTGGTTATTTAATTGTGTATCTCCCTATAAAGCCATGTTTCTCACCTTGGACATCCACAATCTAATTATTTGGAGAATGATGCTTGGATAATGATTTTTTCACCATTTTTCTTATTTTTTTCTCCCAATCATTCTTCACATTCTTCATTGTTGGACTACGAGGCCAGAATTGGATATTGTCGGGAAGGTACGAGCACGATTGAACCATCAGATTCATGATGGATTCACATGAAATGAATGGATTGATGAATCAGAGATGGATTTGGAAATATTGAAGGATTCATGTGATTCTATTATGGATCAAGAAACCTATGAGGTGATGGGTAATGACCATATATGTGATGGTGAACGGTGGGTTCATATTGGCGATCTAGAATCCATTTTTCATCTAATGGTCGAACAAAAATGATGGTTGGAGGTGATTAACACTGATTTTGGGTGGTCAAGCAGTGGTATTCATGGTACTAGCATGGATTTGGATCAAAAAAGCATATCTGAAATTCTGGAAAAAACCTAACTACACTCCATGTATTCTGAAGAGCACATGGCTTGTAGGACCCTAGCTGTGGTGGTTAGTTTTTCTAGGTGTGTTAAATATCACACACTATGTGGGACCCCAACACGTTGTGAGACCCGGTGCTAGTGACTCAATATATTCCCTAGGAATACATAAACACATGAATGATCAGGAACATAGAAAATGTATACAAACATGGCCCAAGGGATACAGGCATGACCCGACACATGACTAGTGTATACAGACACGGGCATGACTAGGAGAACGTGACTCAACCTCGGGTGGCTAATACACACCGTGTATTCCCCTTACACACCATGTAGTGATATATGGATAGTGAGATGTGTAATGGAGAGGGCATGTCCAGGTAGTAGGGTGGGACCACACACTGTGTGGTCCCCCTTACACATAGTGTGCCTTCATTTTTTAAGAATCTTCTACCTCTAGTATCTCCTTCATTTGGAATTGGATTTTGATATGTGAGTAGTCTATCATGAATGTTTTTTCACATAGAACATGATGAAGACATTTTTGGTGGATTTTGGGATGCGATGTGAGGTTTTATGAGTGTGATACTTCTTTATATGGTACTTGATGATGATAGTGATTTGGCAGGGTCATTATCATGGTACCCTTATCACACTAGGGCATGAGTCCTCTACTTAATGAGTGGTATCCCCTATCAGATAAGGAACATGTCCTATATCTACTAAGTGGTACATCTCTATCAAATTAGGGATGGGTTCATCTACCTACAGAGTGGAACCCTCTATCAGATAGGGTGTGAGTCCTCTATCTACTGAGTGGTACCCCTATCAGATAGGGTGTGAATCCTCCTTACACTAAGTGGTATCCCCATGGAGGACCAGGGTGTGATTCCTCTATCTACTAAGTGTTATACCCTATCTGATTAGGGAACATGTCATCTATCAACTAAGTGGTATCCCCTATCTGATTAGGGAACACGTCCTTCGATGGGAATTTATCCTTGGGCATCTTTCTTCGATCCGTAGTGATCCAAGGTAATTTTTACCTCTGTTCTTGCGGTTTCTCCATCGTTCGGTCTCATTTACTCATGTAACTTCTCAACACACTATAGTGTTTTATATTCATTGTTTCTAATGGGGGTTCTCTTTTTTTTGTTGGTTTTGTTGTGATTCAGTGTCCTCTGATGGATATAGTTCTTACTGAAGAGGTGATCAGAGATCTGTGACGTGCTCCATACACATGTGAAGAACACTGAAGGCTTTTGAGGTAGGGGGTTTGTTGCTTATCTTTTATTTACATGAAATTACAAATTGATAATGGTTTATCCCTTTGTATGGTAATGAAATTAAACTATTATTATTTTAACTAGATTAAAAAATTGGTTGGGATCATATGTTGACAATTTTATTTCTTTTTATCACGATAGTGGTTTGCCTCATGATTTTATAGATAGTGTCATATCTATGTTTTATGATTTATTATCATACTATTATAATTGGAGTAGCATGTTTAAATTTATCAACAATGTAAATATTAAATTAATTTATAATTAATTGTCTTAAGGATAAGTAAAGAAGAGGCTTGTTTATAATTTGGTGGTTAATGTAATTTTATGATAATCAAATTGATGCAATGCAAATGTTTAATTAGAATTGATCTTCCACGTGATTAATGGAATTGATAAAATTGGTTGTTGGACTATAAGCATGATAATTACTTATGATAATAATGATAAAAGACTTGTTAATTGAGAATGGAACTTATCTAGGTTTTTTGAAACCGGAATAAATGATAAGACCGTGTTTTGGAATTGATAGCTTGTTATGGATTGATGTAATAAGTTCACCATAGTTGGAACCTATAAATAATGAATAAATGGAGGGTACTGTACGGTATTGTATCAGGAAGGTACTGTAGTAGTACTATTCACAGAATGGGCCTTGGGCCAAAAAATTGGGCCTATGAGCCATGTAATGGGCTACATGGCCACTGGGCCTTCGATCTATTTAATGGGTCTCCCTCTACCTAGTAAAAATAGGCATTTTCTTTTCTTTAATAATAAAATGAGGATTTGGCCCCAAAATTCTAAAAAAAATAATGATATTTTTCTTGGGCCTGAGTTTCCTATTTTCTAAAGAAGATCAAGTTCCTAGTTTTGGAGCCATGAGAGATTGTTTGTATGAGAAGTTTTAATACCTTGTTTTAAGGGATCAGTTTCCCTATTGATTGATTGTTGTTCCTGTTGATTTTTTAATGGGATCTAGATACGAGCCTTGTGATATGATCCTAATACGGCTGAGTCTTAGATGGAAATTATGGGAAGGAGAGTCCTAGATGTGATGTGAGCCTAGTATGGTTGATCCTGGGATGGCTGACGTGATGTGTGGTTAGGGAGGCCCAGATGATGTGGCAGCAGATGATGCCAATGATGGAGAGATGCATCAATATATGAATGTGGGTGTCGGGGATGGTACCATAGGTGATGGAATGGTTTAATGCTGGGCTTACCCATTATTAAGATGCTGATAGCTAGAATTCTCACTTGTGAATCTGTTTAATGGTCAATGGCCAAGTTTCTTATTTATCTGTATTTCATTCCCCACTACTTGAGGCATCTGAATATTCTCAGTTGCATGTATCTTCTTGGTTATATCTTATCACGGATTTTCTAGAGTACTTGGATAAGGAAAAATTATAATAATGGGTAAATAATTCTTAACCCATGGGGTTTATTAGTAATGGAATTAAAATTCATAAAAGATGTTAATGTTGAAAAACCATGGACTTGATTTGGATTATTCTTGGAGGGCATGAACATTACTCTGATGATTAATGTAATGTAATGTTTTGTAATGTGGAATAATGTTAATAGTTAATTAATGGATAATTAATTAATTAACTCATGAAAATGATAAAAGAAAAGGAAATAAGTAATTAATGTATCTCTTTAAATTGTCATGTGCTTATAGGATATCTGGTATTAGTAGTGGCAGTTGGGATTCCGATTGATTTTAGATGCATTTGAGTCTAATAATAGGTTATTCCCTTAGTGTGATTTTGAGATATATTATATAATTTATATTATATTATTTCATATGCTACCCCACCCATGTCTATTTGGGAAACTGACACCCAGTGGACTCTAAGATGATGTTTTTCCTAACATCCCGATGGGAGGATGGATGGATGACTACCCCCTCTGGCCCCGCTCTCTTCTCTTGGTCGTAACTTATGCTGGTATGCACAGAGGTTAGTTTTACCATATATTTATGTATAGGTTTGTGCTGGATTTTTTTTATTTCACACATATGTATTACCAGATATAGAATACAAAGGATTATTATAGGTATGATGTGTATAGGCTATGGTGGATTGAGCTACTTGCTCGGTGTATGAGCAGTAATGGCTTGATGTATAATACCTAATGTTTGATATGCGTCATATGGGATATGTTGTCTCCTGAAAATTACTTGATTAATATATTTGGATACATGATATGGGATGATGTGGTTATTTGATGCACAAGGTGCATGTTGTGATGCCTTGCCCATGTGTCTTTGAGTTGTCTTACTTTTGGAGAGAGATGACTCAGGGCGTACGATGTTGGGGCAAAGCGGTAATCCATTGTAGAAGTGGGAGAAAGGTACCCTTGATGTTTTATTACTATATTATATTCTCTCTTGTATGTGATACTTGGTTAGTGATATCCATAGTGAGGATAGGAATTTAGTATACTTGTTTAGGTAGTGAGTTAGTTTCACTATTGTTCATTGTGCTTTATCATTATTTCTTTATATTTTTCACAAGAGGATCAATAGAGGATCCTACTTAGTATACTATTATGCTAAATCTCTATATATATAAACTATTATTTAGTTCATATAGAGTAGGTTGGAGATCAGGCTGGATATAACTAGCTTAGGGTTTAGTATATGCTATTTGGGATTCGGGGTCACTATAGTCTTTACTGATTTTGGGTACTTTTAGTTTTCCTTTAAATTGTTTAGTACTATAAGAAATTTTTTGTTTTCACTTGGATTTTATTATATGTGTGCTTGTGTTCATGTTTGAGCATGTGTTGGTTTTTTTATCCTTTATATATCTCTCTTATACATGTTTCTCTTAGAGGGCAATGCCTCCCATATGCATGTTTATTATACCATCGATGCTAGTCGTCGACCCGAGGCCTGATTGAGGTGGGACTTGGGAAGTCACCCTCACTCTCCCCTCATTGAGGTATAATTCTAGGGAGGGGGTGGGGTGGGTCATGATAGAGTGGAATCAAAGGTTCATCTTGAGGGGTGGGATGGAGTTTAGAGTTAGGCACATGTGATATTGTATGAGTTAGTAGGGAAACTGTGTCAGCTAAGTTTAGTAAGTGATGTAAACATGAAAGACCAGATGAGACGCATGTATTTAGGGACACCTATGATCCTATTCTTGAAACTTTATGTTTAACAATACTACTAAATGAAGTGATATTAGTTGCTGGGTAGAGACCAAGGAAAGGATCATACATCATTCTTCTTTGCACCTGGGTTTGAAATGGTTAGACCTTGGGATAGGTTAAAACCTTAAATAAGATAATTAATAAATTAATTAATGTTAAATAATTCATATTCAAGGTTGAGGATATCTAATGGTTTTTTCTTCTTAAAATTATGGCTCTAGGTCAACATCCTTTTCAGGTTCATGTCGAAGATGTTCAACAGGTTGTGCCAGTAGATCACCACAGAGTAGAGGTTGAAGATGAAAAAAATTGGAGGAGGAAACTCTTAGAGTTTCAAAACCAGAGTCTAAAGAAGTATGAGGGATCCATTTTATATGTATTTATAGAATAATGGTTGGGGATATTAAGATAAATTTTAGTTTGATCTATTCTCGGAAGGATCATTTAGTTTTGTTGGCTATGATGATGCTGCATAGAGTAGTGAGGTAGTGGTGGTAATTATTCCTTAAGGATCATTAGGAGTTGTTAGTCTCATGGGAGATGTTATGAGACCAGTTCAGATCATAGTTTCTTTATTTGTCCTTGATGTTGTAGAGTCACTGGGAGCTTCTTACCCTTCGGTAGAGGAGCTCCAATGTGTGAGAGTTTGAGATCCATTTTAGGACCCTTCTGTGATATGCTTCCAACCTATTTCCATAAGATAAGGTCTGGGTGAGGAATTTTGAGGAGGATTTACATCCATAGATCTAGAACTCGGCCACCCCATTTATATTGAAGATGTATCTTGAGATGTTTTCCAAATAAAATGTTATTGAAAGGATTCTGGCCAAAACTGGGTCGTCATGAGAGGAGATTTGTCAGGATTCCTCCCAAAAAAGAGTTGTAATATGGGGTTCCCAATTTCCCAAAAAGAAGATATTTCATCCAGTTGGGGGAAGGTACCAACCCTCATCATCTCATTTATCTAGGGGTGGAAGCTCTCAAACCTATTCCAAGGGATCAAACACATGTTTTTCTTATAGATAATGAGGTCATCAGTTGTGAGAGTGCCCAACCCTTATGAGTAGTCAATGTGCTCCATGTGTTATATTTTAGGTTACTCTATTGTAGTAGTTTTAGTCGAGGTAATAGTCGCAGGGTGGTCTATTTTGGGATCAAAATAGAAGATATAGAGTAGGAATAGGATGGTCCTGAGACACTCATTGTCCTCATATAGAATAGCATGGCCATGGAGTTGGTCATCATTATGGTCAAAGGGGATGTGAATTAGGTCTTGGTCAACTTCACGATTTTGCATTATCAGCACCAGGTGATCTAGAAATCATTTGAGATATCCTTTTCTTACTTTCTAGTTGGGTGCATTCTTTTTTTATTTAGAAATTACACAATTCTTTATATCACCTAGCATTGTCCATGCTTTGATAATTGAGGTAGAGAGGTTTCGAGTGACCTTGGAATTGACTACACTAGTCATAGGTCGAGCTGACTTGCATGAAGTGTGTAGAGACTATCATCTAGTGTTGGGGAAGCATTTCTCTTGGGGATATTTCTTATGTTTATGGATACAACAATATGACGTCATCCTTAATATGGATCGGTTTTATTCAATACAGTCTATTATGGATTTATTTAGGAGGAAGTTTGTGTTCTATGATGTTGATGGAGATTCAATGGTGTTTATTGGTGAGAAAGACCCTCATATAGGTCAGATACATGTTACTTATTTGTCTTATTTGATGGTCAAGTTGATGCTGATCTCATCGAAGGTTTAGTAGTTGGTGTTTCCAAGGGTTGTGGAAGAGTATATTGATGTATTTACAGAGGAGGTTATAGTGTTACCCCCTCAATAGGAGATCGATTTTGGGATTGAGATACATCTAATAATGTATACTATCTCATTGTCTCTATATATGATGGATCTTTTTGAGTTTCGAGAGCTACGAGTAAAGCTCGATGATCTATTGTGGTGAGTTTTTTTTCATCTGAGTGTGTCACCTTGGGGTGAACCAATTTTTTTTGAATATGTTTGATGGAATTTTGAGGATTTGTATAAATTATAATCACTTAAACCAAGTGATATTGAAGAATATCTATCCACTTCCATGGATTGATGATTTATTTGATCAGCTGAAGGGAGAAATTTGGTTCTCGAAGATCAATTTTCAGTCTGGATATCATCAGATGTTGGTGAAGGATGAGGATATTCAGAAGACAACTTTCTTTTCTAATCATGGGAATTAGGAGTTTTCTGTGATTTGGTGTGATGAATCCTCCAGATGTGTTCATAGGGTTGATGAACACAGTGTTCAGAGAGTTCTTGGATAAGTTTGTGGTGGTTTTCATCGATGACATCCTTGTGTACTCCAGGTCTAAGGAGGAGCATGCAGAGCATCTGATTTCCATTTTTGGAGTTATTTTCCATGAGAAACTATTCAGGATGTTTTCAAAGTGTGAGTTTTGAGCTCGTGAAGTCTGTTTCTTGGGGAATGGGGTATCTTAATAGGGAGTACTAGGGGATCCTTCTAAGATAGAGGTGGTTGTGTCTTGGGAATATCCCAAGATAGTGGAAGTGGATAAGAGTTTTCTTGGTATTTAAGGATATTATAGGAGGTTCATATCCAATTTCTATTATTTTTCAACTCCCCTAACATCTTTGACTAGGAAAGATAAGGTGTTTCTATGGACTGACTAGTGTAAAATATCTTTTGAGTACCTAAAGAATAATTTGGTTAGCACTCTAGTTCTTTTTTCCTACTAAGGGAGTTCATTTTGAGGTTTTCTTTGATGCTTCCCATCTTGGCTTGGGATGCATTCTAATATAGCATATATCAGTTGTTTCTTATGGGTCTTGGCAGCTGCTTCCACAACTATGCCACCCATTACTTGAGTTGGACACAATGGTGTTTTCTTTAAATTTGTGGATACATTACCTCATCGATGAGAATTTTTTGGTTTTTACTGAATATAATATCCCGAGTTATGTCTTCTCCTAGTGTGACCTAAACTTGAACTAGCATCGGTGTATGGAGTTATTGTAGGATTGATACTTTGAGAGTCTGTATACGCCAAGAAAGGGAAATGTTATAGCTGATGTGCTGAGTGAGAAGTCGCATAATGATGTCATGCGTGAATCTGGAGATTCTTGGAGAGTGATCACTACTACAAAATAGTCCTTTAATATTGCTAAAAATGGCCTTTATCAGTGCTAGAGAAGCACTAACAATCTAAGTGATATTAAAATCCCTTTTCTTTTTTCATTTATATTATTTGGAATTGATAAAAGGTACCTTTATCAGTGGTTTTAAAAGCACTGATAAAGAAAAAATTATCAGCACTTTCAAAAGCGCTGATAAAGGACCCATTTATCATCACTTTCAAAAGAACTAATAAACGGGCATGATGTAGTGTGTTGTAACAATACACTACAACATTAGTGCAATGTGTTGTAAGAGCACACCATAGCACCATAAAAACCACCATATATCAAAAAAATCATGTAACAAAATAGAATTTAAATGAAATGAAATTTAAAACACAAACACAAGAAAAAACACTATATTATAGACATTTCAAACATTGGTTTATAAATTACATAAGTAAAAATTATTATATACATTCAAAAACATCAACATTCCTTTGTCTTTTGATCATGACCCTAACTCATGCTATTATCAAAAAAACCACCTCTACTCGAGAAAAATAACACACTTGTATAAGAAAAAAATATTATGTTAGTAATAATATAATGAAATAAATTAACATAAAGTGTTATTTTAAACTAAAATTTGAGTCATACCAGGAACACTATGTATCAGATTGATTTTTGGTTGATTCTTCTATGTCACACCACTTATTGTTTGTATTAAATCATTATATCTATGAATATTAATTAAATAAGTATAATATAAATCCTGAGTGTGTTTGATCAATTTTCAATGAGTGACACTTTTTGAACTAAAATGTCAGTTTTAAATTGATAATGGAGATATTGAGTCATATTGGGAACTTATTATATTGGATTGAGGTATGGATGTTTCCTACACATTTAAAATTACATATAGTTCATTTTATGAAAGTATCAAAACAATATGAATGCATTTTCTCGATTTTGAGTACATCATCTATTCATTTTACTAAAATTGATGTCAGTTTTAAATAAAAATATGCACTTGGAGTCATACCAATCACACCGTGCATCTTATTGAGGTGCATCTGATTACTAAATTTCTCAAATGACTTTTGTATCATTTTATTAAAGTATAAAAACAATATGAATGTGTTTTATCAGTTTTGAGTACATCACTTTTCTTTTTTACTAAAATTTCATTTTAAACTGGAAACACACACTTTGACTCATTTTGATCAGATCGTGTATCATTTTGACATGAACCTAATTCCTACACATGAAAAGTGACTTATGAATCATTTTCCTAAATTATCAATAAAATATGAGTGTGTTTTATTGGTTTTCAATGAGTAACACTTTTTGAACTAAAATATCGATATTAAACTAATAAAAAAACTTTGAGTCATATCGGGCACAACATGTATTAGATTGAGGTTTATCTGATTTATAAACATAAAAATGACTTATTGATTGTTTTCATTAAGTATCAAAACAATATTAATTCCTTTTCTCAGTATTGAGTAGGTTATTGTTCCATTTTACTAAAATTGATGCCAATTTTAAATAAAAAGGCGCACTTGGAATCATACAGTTTCACACTGTGCATTTTATTTAAGTGGGGATGATTTCTACATGTCTTAAATGACTTATAGATCATTTTCCTAAAGTATAAAAACAATCCTAATGCATTTTCTCAATTTTGAGTATGTCACTTTTATTTTTACTAAAATGTCATTCTAAAATGGAAACACATACTTTGACTCATTTCGATCACATCGTGTATCAGTTTGATGTGAAACCAATTCATACACATCAAAAATGACTTATGAATATTTTTCAAAAATTATCAAGAAAATCCAAGTGTCTTTGATTGGTTTTTAGTTAGTGAAAATATTTGAACTAAAATATCAATTTTAAACTGATAAGAGACACATAAAGTCATATATCAGAAACATCATGTATCATATTGAGGTGAGTTTGATTCATACACATAATAAATGACTTATATATCATTTTCATATAGTATAAAAATAATACAAATTCATTTTCTCAGTTTTGAGTAGGTTGGTTGTCAATTTTACTAAAATTGATGTCAATTTTAAATAAAAAAGACACGCTTTGAGTCATACCGGTCACACTATGAATCATATTTAGGTATGAATGATTCATACATGTCTCAAATGACTTATGGATAATTTTACTAAAGTATAAAAATAATAAAAATGTGTTTTCTTATTTTTGATTACATAACTTGTCTTTTTTACTAAAATTTCATTTTAAACTAGAAACACACACTTTGACTCATTTTGATCACATTGTGTATCGGTTTGATGTGAAACTGATTCATACATATCAAAAATTACATATAAATCATTATCCTAAATTATAAAGAAAGTATGAGTGCATTTTATTGGTTTTTAGGGAGTGACACTTTTTGAAATAAAATGTCGAGTTTAAACTTATAACGGACACTTTGAGTCATACCAGGAACATCATGCATCAGATTGAGGTGTGGTTGATTCCTACACATAAAAATGACTTATATATAATTTTTTCAAATTATAAAAATAATAAAATTCATTTTTTTTTGGTTTTGAGTTGTTCAGTTTTCCATTTTACTAAAATTGATGTCAATTTTAAATAAAAAGACGCACTTGGAGTCATACCAGTCACACCGTGTATCAGATTGAGATTCAGATAATTCCTACATGTATTAAATGAATTTTTTTAATAAAGTATAAAAAATATGAATGCGTTTTCTTATTTTTGATATTTTCACTTGTATTTTTTTACCAAAATATCATTTTAAATTCGAAACACACACTTTGACTCATTTGGATTACATCGTGTATCGGTTTGATGTGAAACTGATTCTTAAACATAAAAAATAACTTATGAATCATGTTCATAAATTATAAATAAAATAAAATCCCATTTGATTATTTTTTAGTGAGTGACACTTTTTCAACTAAAATGTCGATTTTAAACTAATAACAGACACTTTGAGTCATATCAGGCACATCATGTATCAAATTAAGGTGCAGCTAATTCCTACATATTAAAAATGAATTATGCATCATGTTCCTAATGTATCTAAAAAATATGAATATTTTTTATTAGTTTTGAGTATTTTAGTTGTCTTTTTACTAAAATTAATGTCAATTTTAAATAAAAATAATCACTTTGAGTCATACCGGCCACATTGTGTGTCAGAATGATGTGTAGATGATTCTTAAACATCCCAAAGTCTAAAAAAATCATAAATTACAATGTTTTGATGATTTACATTTCATTTATTTATCAAACTACCAACACTATATATTTACTTGATGTTCTTAACTGAAAACCATTTCTTGTTGTTGAAATATAGAAGCATAAAGGAAGCTCATGTTCCCATTATATCATGAGAAGTCACCACATTGACCACATGAGCTTCCTATACTCTTTTGGATTTCAATGAGAAAGGTTTTTCTGCTAAGAAAATCCAATAAATATTACTTCCCAAAAGATATGTGAAAAAAACTAAATAAGTATTAGATAAAAATGATAAAGAAATTAACTTACAAATAATAAATAAAATGATGAAAAATTAATTAAATAAGTAGTATGGATTCACCTTTTCAGTATGGTTGTATTAATTCTTGATGAATTTCCTTATTTTCATTATCTTAGTTGCAGGCTCAAAGGCTAATCTCTAATGAGCATGAGTAGTTTTGAAAAAAACACCCCAACTCGAATAAAAGAATTCATCTGTATAAGAAATAAATTATTATATGAGGAATAATAAAAAAACATAAATATTAAATAACACATTAATTATATGGATAATGATTTTACTATCCAAACATAAATATTACCTTTCTGATTGAGTGTTGGATGTAACTTGAAGGAAAGTGATAAATTTAAACATTGTTGGGGTGAAAAGGTTTAAAGGGAGAAGAAGTATGAGGAATTTTTAGTGCAGAAAGGCACGGAAGATGGACAGACCACCCCAACTCTAATAAAATAATCCACCTATATAATAAAATAATTATTATGTGAGTAATACTAATAGGAAATAAATAAAACATAAATATGAAACAATACATTAATTCTATGGAAATTGATTTTTCTATGAATACATCAATATTACCTCTTTGATTGAGAAGTGGAGGGAACTTGAAGGAAATTGATAAATGTCAACACTATAGAGGTGAAAAGGTTTAGAGGGAGAAGAATTCTATGAAAATTCTGGTGTAGAAAGGTGTGAAAGATTGACAGACCACCCCAACTCGAATAAGAAAATTCACCTATATAAGAAAATAATTATTATGTGAGTAATAATAAAAATAAATTAATTAAATAAAAATGTGAAACAATACATTAATTCTATGGAAAATTATTTTATGGTGAAAACATAAAGATTACCTCTGTGATTGAGTAGAGACAGTATCATTTCTCTTCCTACAAAGTAATGAAAGTTATAAAAAAACTTCTAAAATAAACAAACTATATAAGGAATAATGAAAATTAAATCAACATTCCATTGTATAATTTTTTAGTAAAATAGAGAAAGTATGTTGTAACATTACCTTTACATATTCCCAAAGGGTTTCCTTAATTATAGTTTGTTCTTCTGAGGGATTGTTAACATCATCATGTGAAAAATACATTATCTACATAGTAGTCAAATATTTAATTTAGATTATGTTAATTTAGTAGAGAAAATATAATCTTATGAGGAAAAACATAGTATATTAAAAACACTTTTACCTTCTAATTGAAATCTCTTTATTTTTTTAAAGGTTCTAGGGATTTGGTTCCTCTATCGAGAATCCAAATCCCCTCTTTGTGGTCTCCTCAAACATACAAGACATTGTCTACTTTGGGATTGATATGAAATGATTGTGATTTCCCAATGAAAGGGTCATCTTTGATTGAATTTTCATCTGACCCGAAATTTTTTTTAGTCGTCGGTAGGACAATCAACCAATTATTATTTTCTAGATCTGTGACATAAAATACTTACACTGTTTGTGATTCCATTATGAACAACTCATATTTTTTCCCTTCCACACTAAAATTCACCTTCATGAAGCTCATTTCATCATCTTTAACCGCACTCATATCATCAACCCATTTGCAATGAAAATTCAACACTTGAAATGTTATATAATCCAACTTGTATATCTATTTGATAATGCCAAAATATGACATATTTTCATAAATTTGATTTATATCCTTAGAACCAGATATATGTATTGCTTTAACCACAAGCATAACACCACTATTTTGCATCGTACAGTAGACATCATGTTCTTTTATATAGAACATATAACCATTGATTACAAAACTAGTGTAAGATATAACCTTTTCATTTGGTCCCTTAAATAGCCATTGAATCATTCAGTAATTAAATTAATATTTTCATATAACTCTTTATAAATTTTTTCTCATAACCATCCTATAAAAAATTGATTATGTGTATTTGATATCCATACTTTATCCCTTGATGGATTCAAATATCTAAGGATTTATTTGTGGGATTCAATATATGGATCAACATCTTCACTATTATATAAAACATAAAGATGTGCTTGCTCCCTCTCTATCAAGTTAATTGTAACAACATCTCTTCTGAAAATCCATTCACCCATAAGGCATTCTCTATTATGAGACTTTTGGAGAAATATGTTGTCAACATCTGATAGGTAATCGGTATATAATTAAATAGTATCTTCAACAATATATTGTTCTACAATACAACCTTATGGATGACTTTAATTCTTTACATACCCTTTCAAAATCGTCATATATCGTTCAATGGGTTATACCCATTTGTAATGGACATGACCTTATATTTGAACATCTTTAACCAAGTAAATCATTAGGTGAACCATTATATCAAAGAATGATGGTGGGAAGAACGTATCTAATTCCTATAATATGACCACAACCTCCTTATTCCTGATTGGAAACTTTTTTGGGTCTATAAATTTATTGTATATGGATTTGAAAAAGAAGCATAGTCAGGTTAATGTATGCCATACATTTTGAGTCAGAATGGAATAGAAATTAATAAACATCAAAACGTGACAGTCATGTGATTTTAGTCATTGTAACTTCAAATTAGTCATTGAAACAACATTCTTGATATGTGATGAATACCACTATAGAACATTCACACTATTAAGGAAAAGAAAAAATTGAAATTTTTTCTATCTAGATAGAGTGTAAGCTACTAGAGGAAGAAAAGTTCACCCTTTAGCCTTCACTGATGCAAAATATTCCCTTATCCCCATTTAAATCAAGTCCAAAATAGCCTTGATTCCATATTTTGTTTTATAGGAACATTTAGTAGTGTTACAAAAACACCATCAAATACATTTTTTCTACACGAATTACATCAATAAAATGTTTTAAATACAAACAATTCCAATATGGTAATTCAAAGAAAATTGTTCTCTTCTTCCAACCAGATTTTGTAAGTTTTTTTTAAAATGGATTACCAAAAAAATGTCGATATTGTTAACTTTATCGAATAGTTGATCACCCATTATTGGATATGGTGTTGTACATTGTTTTATATTACCATCAAATGTTGTCATCTTGGATCAGGATTTATTTCATTGGGGTAAAAATTTATGATTTTCTAAAAACACAGCCTTTAAGGAATGTTTTAACCAAACTGAGTGTGTGCATTTTTCACAAATGGGACACCCCAAAATTCATTTAATCCTATATCTTGATAAACTTCCATAAGTGGGGAAGTCATTTATCATCTCATACAACATGGACCTCAATGTAAATTATTCTCTTATATGACCATAATACATTGTAACACATGTATCCCACATCAATTTCAGATCTTCGATCAATGGATCCAAATAGACATCAATATCATTACTGAGTTTATTTGGTCTAGATATATGAAGAGACAACATAATATGTTTGTGCTTCATGCATAACCATGGTGAAAAGTTATAATTTACCTACATGATGGTCCATGTACTATGAGTACTACTCTATTCACCAAAAGGATTTATTCCATTTTTAGATAATACAAGATGAAAGTTTTTTTGTCTCATTTCCAAATCTAAGATACTCATAATCAATTTTCTTCTACTGAGGAGAATTAGCTGGATAACATAGGTTCCCATCTTTAATTATTATATATGCATTCCATTTCAATTGTCTCATGGTTTTCTGATGTCCATATAGTCTTTTAAACCATGGAATTATAGGAAAGTACCATACATATTTTAAAGGACTTGATTAATTTTTCTTGTATTGATCTACACCACACTTAGGGAATTTTATGAGTAATTCATGGTCCTTAGGAAAAAATATGCAATCATTTGGATAAGAATGTATTTTTTTATATATCATTATCATTGAATGTATCATTCATTTAACATCATATGTTCGACATGGTATTTCATTTTCTTCTATTAGCATATCATTTAGGTGACCAAGTAGTTCTGTAAAGCTTGTGTCACTCCATCTGCAGCTAGATTTCAAATTATATAACTTTAATATAGCTAAAAATGTTGTGTATTTTGTACAACCAGTATAAAATGGTCTCTTAGAACATATATTTCAATTCTCAAACAAATTTTTACAATCATGAAGGTTATCTTCAATTTCCATTTTCATTTATTCCATGCGATCTCTATCATTATTTACACTGGTATTCATATTAAATGATTCATAAACTATAGTATCATCCCAATCGGTGTGCACGTTCAGCATTTACCCCTGTTTAGTCCAACATTTATTGCTCTGATATATTCCATGAGAAATCAAATGTTCTTCCAAATCTTATAGACTAATTTTTCTTGAATAACAACAATGTTAACATGGAAAAAGGATTTGAAAAGTTTTGTATTCATGATCTCTTGCAAACTTGATGAACTCTTTAACTCAATATTCATACTATTTTGTCAAATGATTAGTGTTCATCCATTTTCCATTCATATACATCGTATTATATTCATAAAATATTAATTTTGTTTAATAAATAAATAAATACACATAAGATATTCATTATCAAAGGTGAAAGTTGTATCCAATTCTAATAAGGGAAACCCAAAATTTGATTGTTTCAAAGAATTTCAGTATGCTTTGAATAAAATAAGTAATTGAATTTAAGAAAATAATTAATTAACTATGGTAGGTGTTATCCTATTAATTCATTCAAAGCTGAAAGTTATAGATAACTATCATGCTCATCAGCTCATCTCTTGAACATTTATCATTTCATTTTGTTGTTTGACACACATCCTCCATCTCTTGCGGACATGCACCTATGTTTCTTAAAATAATATATGTGGTAGTTTCCATGTGATGAATAATACTTAGAGTATTAAAAGTGACATAAAATAGATGGGGGATGAATATCAAGCAACAAAATACAATAACTATTCAGGAGATGAAACTGATGAGAATGAAAGTTGTCTATAAAAGAGATGGGGGATGAGTCTCAAGAAAACAAATTGCAATAATAACTATTGTTTGAAACACATCAAGTTTTTATTAAATACCCTAAACAAATGAAAATATAATATAGTAAATTAAGTAATAATAATAAACCCAAATATGATAAATAAGAATAATAAATTCTCATTAAATCAACTAGATGATATAAAAATGTATTGATAAAACATTTTAATAAATAAATAGTTATTTCATATACTCTGAATAGACCGAAGGCCTTATTTTTATTTTATTATAGATAATCCCCATTTTAAGGGTTGAAGGGGAACCCGTACATGACCCGTAGGCCCAAGGCACAAGGCCCGACATGGCCTGTAATACATGACCTGAAGGCCCAGAGGCATACCATTCCCATAACATGACTCGTAGGCCCATCCCACTAGAACTACCCCTCCCCAACTTATGAATCATTGATCGCCTTTAGCTCCCCGCCTGCATTTTTGATCAGCTAGCCTTACCCTGTACAAATCTGCACGATGCCTGGTCCCGATGACGGTTGTTATACCCTCTCATTCTTCCAATCCAGTTAGCTCTGCTTCTGGCAACTGCTACTGGTGCTTTGATCCTCTTCTGGGGCCTGCTCTGTGTGAATTGGGCTACTTCATGGTCTTCAATGGCCCGAAGGCCCTGTGGCCTGAAGGCCTTTGATGGCCCAAAGGCCCTTGAGACCCGTAGGCCCAAATCGGTGGCCCGAAACCCCAAATCGGGTGAATAGTTCTAGGTGCTACAGTACCGAACAGTACCTGATATAGTGCAACTACAGTGCCTGCTACAGTTCCTCTACAGTTCCTACTATAGTACTGCTACATTACTTCTATAGTAACCCAGAAATTTTCCTCCACCCGGTTTTGAACCTGGGTCTCTTGGATGAAAAGCAGGATCCCTTACCACTCGGGTATGAGCTCATTGGCGTTATTTCATATACATGGATGGTAATAATAGACTCCTAGTGGTGGAACAAATATGTGTAGAACTAAAATGATTAAAACCTAAAAATAATTTCTAATATATAGAATTTGATAACCTCCATTCTATTTTTTGGAACAAGTGGTGCAATAACCTAATGAATTATTACATTTAATATTAAAGGTATATCAAATATTTGAAAATATCTAAAGACTCTTGGGATTTTATGTTGCCACACCGACCCATCCCAAGGATTATAGGAAGGTCATAACATCATATCTACCTATCTGAGGGATTCTAGAGAGGCTATCTAATACACATTGACCCATCCTTGAGATTCTAAGGAGGTCTGAGAATAAGTTTTCATAAATCAATAATACACATCAACAAGATATATCACAAACAAGGGACAAAAAACACACCAACCCTTGAAACATCTATCTGATACACACTAGCCTTTACTAAGATGGAATGACTCTTGTGAGGTCACATTTTCTAAGTAGACTACACTTACTTCACTCATAAATCTAAGTGGAATCAAAAAATTAATAGATCTATAAAACACCACTCCCCATCTAAAGTCTCTACTATACAAATACGAAAATAACTATTCAGTTTAATATGTCAAGAAGCAATCTCATAGGCTACCCAACAACCATCATGGAAATTGATATATTCAAAATTATATAGACGGTGTAAAATGGGATGGAACTTCTACCATGTGGCTAATTCCACTATTTATCCAACAAAAATAAAGCACGATTCATCCAAAATTCCACATAAATAAAATAGTAGCTCCCAAATCCCCTAAATTAATTCATAGCTATAATTGATAAGGAAGTAGATGCTCATATGTCCTGAGAGAGAAGCTGGGAAGGATCACAGTATAGGTGTTTCACACTCTAAAAATTTAAAACATCAAAATGGATGATCTCCATGGCCAAATCTCCAAAATGGCTAACTCACAACACGGAAAGTTGCAAAATAGCCTCCACCATGACCAAAACCATTGATGTTTTACACCACAAGTTCCCAAAGAGAAAGTATAGAAAGGCTTACATTTGAGAGAAAGTAGAGAAAGACTTACATTTGATCCTTGTATTCATTTGACCCTTGCATAGTTTGAGCCTTGGATTTGACCCTTAGATTTTTTCGAGGCTTGATTTGAGTTTTTATTCACCAAGGAGGAGCACTCACAGAGGGTGGATACCATAGAAAGATTCGAATATCACGATGGGTTCGTGACATGTTAGGTTTTTTTAATATCAAGACACTTTTATCAGCACTTCCAAAAAAGTGATGATAAAGAAAACTTTTATTAGTTCTTAAGTAATGAGCACTGATAAAAGGTATCTTTATCAGCCCTAAAAAATCCCTGATAAAATCCATCTTTATCAGCGCTAAAATTTTAGCTCTGAAAATCTCTATCTTTATCAGCACTAAAAAAACATTGATAAATATTCATTTTCTCAGTTTTTATTACTTAAGCACTAATAAAGGATTTATGATTATAATTATAAATAAAAATTTTTGTGTATATATATATAATTATATATATAATAAATATATATAAATATAAATATAGTAAATGTGTTCTTTATTTAAATATATTTATTACAATGTTTTAATTATTTAAATATATAATTATTTATTTATAAGTATATAAATATTTTTAAAAAATAATATTTATATCATTATATATATTTATATAATTATATATATATATATAATTATAAATAAATATAAATATAAATATAGTAAATATATTCATTATTTAAATAAATTTAATGTAAATTTAATAATTATTTAAATACATATAACTATTTATTTATAATTATATAAATAATTTTTAAAAAAAATATTTATTTATTTATAATTAGAAATATATATATGTATAAATATAGTAAATGTACATTTATTAATATATTTTTTTATAAATATTTTTTTTACAAATATTTTTTTAACATTATTAATGAATATTTAATCTTAAGTGCATGCATGTTAAAAATGAGTGAAATTGAATAAATTAAAAATAAGTACACTTTGAAAAAATGGATTAGTTTTGTGTGTGTGCGTTGTATAGAAAAATTCATTAATTACGTATATGTGAAATCAATATAACACATGTTTGATCTATGTTAAATTGATAAATCAAATGACATTTAATTATGTCCATTACTCTATGAAATTAATCAGTATTTTTATTTCATATTAATTTTTAATTAAAAACAATTATTCTCTAAATATATGAATATTTAATGCAAATAAATATTTTTTATTATATAAATCATATTTATATACATTTATATATATCTATATATTTAATATATACTATTTATTAACATTATCAAAAATTGTCTAATTAATAAAATGTTAAATATTATTCTCAATTTAAATATTTTTAATTTTTATTTATTTAATTTTCATTCTTCATATATCTATATATTTAATATATACTATTTATAAGTGTTTATAATTAATATATAATATAATCAATTCATTCATCTTTATCGATAATTATTTAATTAATAATTTTTTTAAAAAAAAATTATAAACTCGTTTTTTATTTTTTATTTTTTATTTTTTTTAATTACTTTATTTTATTCAAACCTTTATGAGTGCTAATAAAGCATGATAATGGATCTATTTATGAGTGTTAAAAATAAAGTGTTGATAAAGGGTACCCTTTATAAATGCTAATAATAAGGTGCTAATAAAGGTTACCCTTTATCAATGCTAAAAAACACTGATAAATGGAACCCTTTATCAATTCTTATTTTATCACTAATAAAGGTTTCATTTTTTAGTGCTTTTATATAGCAATGATAAAGGCCAATGTTGTTAAATGCCAATTTTGTAGTAGTGGATGGAATAAAAATTAGTGATTCATCTTGATATAAGAGAGGTTAGGGGAAGAGGTTTCTTTTTCAAAATTATAGTTCATTCATCTTTGGTGTAGAATGTGGAGGATTACTAGATGGGGGATTCTAGAATGGAGTTCTGGAGAGACCGAGTTGTTTTTGGTGATTTTCGAGATGGTTAGTCTGAGGATGTACAATACTGGGTATTGTTTTAGGAAAGGATTTTTGTTCCTTAATTGATGTGTGAGATGGTTCTTTAGTAGTTCTATAGTTCTCCTTTGATGGTACATCCCAGTGTGACCAAGATGTACCAAGATTTGAGAGGTAATTTTTGGTGGCCTGGGTTGAAGCATGCAGTTTTAGATTTTGTTTTTCCATGTTTAGTCTACTAGAAGGTGAAGGCCAAATACCGTGTTCCTAGTGAGTTTCTCTAGCCGTTAGATGTTTCCTAGTGGAAGTGGGAGGATATATCGATGGGATTTAATACTCGTTTACCTCAAGATCAGGGAGGCTATAATGCTAAATGGGTGATAGTGGATCATTTGATGAAATAAAAAAACTTTATAGTGATTAGGGAGCCGAGCTCAGTGGAGATTTTTTTGAGGCAGTATTTAGAGGAGGTGGTGAGACTCCATAGAGTCCTGATGATGATCATTTCTGATCGAGATCCTTTTTTTACCTATAGAGTATGGAGAGGTCTCCATCATGCTTCTGGTTCTTATTTATTCCTTAGTAATTATTTTCATCCACAGACGGATGGTCAGATATAAAAAATCATCCGAACTCTTGAAGACATGTTGTACTCTTGTGTCTTGGATTTTTTAGGTTCATGGATGAGGCACCTTCCCTTGGTCTAGTTTTCCTACAATAATAGTTTCCACTCCATCATTGGTATGGCTTCATTTGAAGCTTTGTACAGAAGACCTTTCTATTATCCTTTGTGTTGGACTAGGGTTATAGAGGAAACAATTCTCAAGCTGAAACTAGTATAGAATATGACAGAGATAATTTAGGTAATTCATGAGAGGATGAAGGTAGCTCTAAATCATCATAAATCCTATGTTGATCATAAGAGGATACCTATGGAGTTATATGTTAGAGATCACTTGTTCTTGAAGGTAACCCCTCTTCATGGTAAGTGAATGTTTGGTCATGAGAGTAAGATTTATCCCTATTTGTTTGGGCCTTTTGAGGTGTTGGCTCATGTTGGAGATCTGGTGTATCATATAGAACCCCCTACCCCACATATGAGTTGGATAGACGATTTTTTTTCACTTATTATATTTTCATCGTTATCTTCATGATGAATCTCATGTCATTGATTAGGGAGAGATCGATGTTGATGATTATGTGACCTTTGAGGAGAGGAATTTGGAGATCCAAGATTAATAAGATAAGGAGTTGTGTCTAATGACCCAAGCTTGACAGACATGAATATTACATTACTTGTGGAATAATTAATACATTACACAAACAGACGCCCAAAGACCGTATTAGTTTAGTGCCTTTGGAAATTGGAAACACATTCTTCTAATTTGGTGAAAGGTTTTCAACATCTCCCATAAATATCTTCCAATTTAGTTTTACTACCTAAAACCTTTCTTTATATATTGGGGAAAATAAATCATATTAAAAGGGTGATCTCAGATGCTTATTAAGGGTAAACAAAGAAAATATCAAACAAAACATGAACATAATAATTTAAAAACCCGAAAATAAGTTTTGAAAATCATACCATGCATAACTTATATCAAAATATTGAGTTATGAAATAAATCTTGGTAGTTCATAAGGAATAAATCATAAAGAAACATGAGACAAGAAAAAATAGCATTTGCATAAAACCTGGAATTGTGGAAAACACATAAGAATAGAAAATCATTTCCATATTATACAAGGAACATTTAAAAGACCATATTTGTGATAAAAAGTCCTTAATAAACTGAGTCCACTCCTATTTCCACCCATGTATTACTAAACTAGCTTTATTTTCTATTCCATCCCTATATTACTGAACCGGGTTTACTTACCATTCCAGCCTTATATTACTAAACTGATATCATTTCTTATTCTAGTCTTGTCTATCTCATGAGATATAAATCTTTACCAAATCCATTAGAGTGAGATATAAGTCCCACATTTCACATAATGAAAAAAACATATGTGTACCATAAGAACATAAATCATATCATAATGCATAGAATGAAATGGGTTTCATAAACATCATTCATTCATAACATAACCCATGGAAAAGAAATGGGTCTCTTATATATCATTCCATTATAACATAATCCATGAAAAATATGTGGATGTTGTATATATAATTTCATCATAAAATTAATCAAACCATAAGAAAAATTTTAATACTATACATGAAACAAGTCCTTATTAAATAATTCCATCTTATATAGAAAATAATTTTGATAGAATCCTTGAAATTAATTCTTGAGGAAAATATACTTTCTTCTTCAAAAACGTTTTATTTTCTTTAAATACCATGAAATTTTAAAAGAAAAAGATTTCTTGGTAAATAACCATGAATTATTTTAAGGGAATATTTGTGTAAATAATTCATTATGAAAGCATAAAAATCCCTTCATGTTATATAAGTAAAAAAACATTCTTCTCATACTTTTGCCAGAAAAGTCAAAAAAGTACCTCGTTTTGAAAATAGAAGAAATATTCCTTTCAAACCATGTAGTAAAAAGTAAAAAATGCATAAAAATGACTTTAAAATCCATAGGATAATATTAAAACATTTTATTAAATCATTTTTAGAATACATGGAAATGGAATATAAATAAACCCCAATAAATACTTACGTATAAATAATCTCAGATAATAATGAGATTGCAAAATTATCTCTTAACTTAGGTATGGGTTTCATTGTATGTATCAAAAACTCATGTATAATGGATTAAAGTGTCTTATAAAATTTATCCTTAACCATATTTATATTTATGACATCATATATGATCATATTATCACCTGTTTAATAATATTTCATTATTACTCTTCTTTTGGGTGTTATTTACTGCATGTTTTGTTGTATAAATCCCATTTATTCTTCATGGGTTTCTTTTATATAATTTAAATAATGATAATAATGTAATATATATCATATTTAATCATTATATGCATTTATATAATCATTCTTTAAATGAGATCATGGAGAATGGATCGCACCGTGTCGTGGAGACGGTGGGTCGTACGTACACACAAACAATGATATCATTCATTTAATTATGAAATGGTATGGAAGTAGATGATATATATATATATTTCAAAAATAAATATATTGTTATAATAATAATATATAGTTATCATTTCCATCATCAAACCCATCCAAGTAAATTGGTGATGAAAAACAGATTACACCACGACGTAGAGACGGTAAGCCATACATACGCACATGTGGTGATTTTTTTTTAGGATGAATAGAAGGTGGAATATGGTGGTTAAATAATCATAATAAAGTATAATAATATAATTGATACTGTATTTATTAATTTATAACATAAACAACTCATGAAGATGAAGTATAAGAAGAAATAAGTTTGAAAAAACCGGTAGAAAAGATTACCTTTTCATCGACAAGCTCCCTCTAGATCTCCTCTTAAAGAAACTATAGTTGGTCTTTTGAGAAGACCAACAACTCTAAAATGGGAATAGGTAAGTTTATAAGGCAAATTTTCAGGGTAATTTTGAGCTTAAATTCTCAAGGTGAAGTGAATAAGTGAGGGAGGATGTTCACTTTTATAATTGAGGTGAGGGTCACTTTTGGAATCTCCAAAAATATTATTTTATAATAAAATAAAAACTCATCCAAAATCCTCCAAAATTTCATATTTTAGAATATTATATTATATAAGGTTGTAATATAATCAACCAATAAAATTTAGACAAGTTTTACTATCAATTAAAACCTTATCATTTCAATTAATCCTCAATTATTCTATTTTAATTTTAACTAAGGTAACAAATTATTTAATATTAAAATAGGGGAATGTTTATTTATTTGATGTAAATTATACCATAAATGAAAAATTTAGAACATTTTAGACAATATAATAATTATTTTATATTTTAAAAAATGTATTATGATTTTTAAATAATTTAATAAAACATTATTTTGACAAAATGTCAATAGTGTCATTTTTGACACTATTCATTTCTTGGATTTTTAAAAATATAAAGATAATGTTTTATCCTAGAAAAAAATCTTGTATTATATCCTTAAGGTTTCAAGTTAATCTAGATAATTCGTTGATATATTATTTATCCCAAATTATATTTATTTTAATATTCTTAATAACATTAATATGATATTTCCATTAATAAAATAATTACTACATTAGTTTTGTGTAATTATTTAATATAATTATTTGTTGGGTAAAAAATTAAAAATAAAATACCTTTAAAAATATAATTCTTCTATATTTTATAGGAATATTTATAGTTGAATATATCTTCTAGAAAATCCTATATTAAAAATGTTATATTTATTAAAACATGAATGTGGCAACTTTGACATCACTTTAAATAAAATATTATAAGTGTTATAATATTTTCCATGTGGCTCCAAATGGTCAAAAATTAGACCCTTGGATTATTATGGTAAATATATATTTTACCAATAATATTTTTTCAAGTTTTTTTGTCTTTTAATGGTTATTATCATTTTAATTAAAATTATTTTATTGATTTTTCATCAATTAAATAATTTCTCCATCATCATGGTATAAGACTTTAAGGTAATTATTTATATCCTAAAAAATAAAAATAAATTACCATGAAAAAGAAAAAAAATTGTCCTTAAAATGAGAATTTATAGTCGAATTTATATTCTATATAACCTTATATGAAAAATAATATATTTATTAAAATTTGAGTGAGTCATCTTTAATTTTTATTTAAATAAAATATATTTAATGTCCTAATCTCATCCAAATGGCTTATAAAGAATATAATTTTGACCCAAGGATGATTTAGATCAAAACACACTCATAAAATGATATTAGGACAATTTTTAGGCTTATTTTATGATAATATTTTCACCTTTAATTACTCAATTTACCTTTTTACCATTTTGATAAAAAAAACTACTGAAGTTACTATTAATAATGCCCAAAAATAAAAGAAAGGTATTTACATAATTTGGACCAACTAATTAAAAATATGGAACCCATTTTTTTAAAAATTAAAACACAGAATTTGTAGTAATTAATTTAAAATTAATCTCATTGTTTGAATGAGAAAACAAGTTTTAAAAGTTAAAACAGTGTAAAAGATTGAAATGTTTTCCATAAAAATTCATTGTAAAATTAATGCCAATAACCTAAATTATATTAAATGATAAAAATATAAACTATTTATATTTTAAAACCATTAAATAATATAAATTAACCATATAAATTATTTTGATGAAAAATGTTGTTTTCAAGTAAAATTTAGTATACTTTTACTATTCATTAAAACTTGAAACTTATTAAAAAATATCAAAAATTAATTCAAAGTAAATTTTTATATCCCAATTTCAAATAAGAAGTTTATTTTTAAAAAATATTAAAAATGGGTGCTCTATCAAAAGGTGGGAAATCTGCATTTTTTTAAAAATACTTATTTTATACGAAAAAATGGATTTTTTCTTATATAATATTTAAAAAAACATATAAGATTAATTTTAAACATTATATTGAATATATTACCTAAATATTTCCTTAATAAAATCCACTAAGAGTGATTTTATTATTTTATAAACACACTTATTTACATTTATATAATTTTTCAGAAAAAAAAATTTCCTTCTATTTAGAAAGGGTTTTATTTTAATTTATAATTAATTTCTCACCAAATAATTAATTATATATACACATGTAAAGAATATTTTTATAATTCAGTTAATATCATTCATACCCACCATTATAATGGATAGGTTATAAGGTATCATAATAATATTTAGTTGTTCACTTAAACTCAGTATTTCTTGAAATGAAATCTATGAAAAGAAGTAAAACTTGTGTGTAACACAATCCAAGCATAGTGTTTCATATACCTCAATATAATTTGGTATTGTGTGTAGCACAATATTATCTTGTTTGGGCATATAACATGAGACATCAAAGAAATAAAAAAATATCACATAAAAATATCAGGTTGTTACATTGCACAAGCATGTTATTCCCTTGGTTTGTGTCTTATGGTGACATTATAGCATAGAGGAGAGTACCTAGGAACATGAGTCATAGATTCTAACTTAGTACTCTAAGTTTTTTAATGTTTATCTCTTCTCTTGTAACACTATTATTTTATGGATTTGGCCCATTATAGTTTATGATATGGATTTGACTTATTGATTGTTGTGGATTTACTCTTGTTTGAGAGGTATCTCCCCCAGGAGAGTGGTTATGATATGGTTTTTGTTGTTGTGTGGTTTTTCACTTATTCTCTATGAGTGAGGTGGTTGAACTCCTGATATGGAGAGACTTTTGAAAGGCATCTCATGGGGTGCCTGTTCGGATAACCCCTTTTCATTTTCTATCTGGTTTGGTTTTGGATTATCGG
The DNA here is from genome assembly GCA_963277665.1 of Viscum album. NCBI lineage: Eukaryota > Viridiplantae > Streptophyta > Magnoliopsida > Santalales > Viscaceae > Viscum > Viscum album. The sequence goes on along the minus strand of OY728127.1, from coordinate 1,887,918,258 downwards.
GGAAGAAATTTGTTTTATAGGTATATAATATGTGGTCTAGATTTATGTGGACCGAAACTTTGCGTGTTTCGGAGGATTTGGGTGATCAGAAGAGGCTTGGAAGTAGCCTTGAGGTATTGGATGCTAAAAATACTAGAATAGGGATATTACAAGCCATGTAATAATTACATGTCGTTTAGATGAGGTTCACGGCTTGGAAAGGCTGGTTCATAGGATGTTTCATGACATATTAATAATTAGGTTTAAATAATAAAAGGAAAATTGTTTTTTTGGAAAAAACCAATGCCTGAAATTTATATGATGTGTAAATGGTTTACACGTCGTGTAAATATCCTTTGTAGTGTGTTAATAAAAAGTGAAACAGCTCAGAGGGTTTCTCAAACCCTATGATCCATCTCATTTTCCAATGGCTAGTGACTCCTCCATTCAATGTTTTGAGATCCATTTGATAGGAATATATCCTTGGGAATCTGTCTTTGATCTGTGGTGATCCAAGGTGAGTTCTACCTCCCTTATTTCAATTTATCCTTTGTTTGATCTTTTTACCTCCCATATAATTTCTACATGATATTTCGTTTGATCAATTTTATTTCTAATGGGGTTTCTCTTTGTTTTAGTTAGTATGGTTTTGTCACGGAATCCTTAGATGGATGCAGTTCTTTCAGGGGGAGTTATTGGAGATCCAGGACATAGTCTATTCTCGTGCGAAGACTGTTGATGGCTTTTGAGATAGGGGATTCATTCCTTCCATTTTATTTACATGTAATAATAAATTGATAACGGGTTATCCCTTTGGATAGGAATAAAATTAACCTAATAATTATTTGATCTAGATTAAGAAATTGGTTATGATCGCATGTTAACAATGTTTTTGGTTTATACCACAATAGCGGTTTGACTCATGATTTGTTGGATAGTGTGATATCTATGTTGTATGATTTATTAGACTATACTTATTCTTGGGGTATAATATTGAAATTGTTAAAGAACATAAATCTTGGATTAATTTATTATTAATTAGATTAAGGATAATTAAAGAATAGGAATGTTTGTAATTTGATAGTTAATGCAATTTGATGATAATAAAATTGATAAAATGTTCATGTTTAATTTGAATTGATCTTCCATGTGATTAATGGAATTGATAAAATTGGTTGTTAAAATGGAAGCATGATGATAATAATGATAAAAGGCTTGTTAATTAAAAATTCTATGTCTCTAGTTTTTTTGAAATTGGAATAAATTCTAAGAGCATGTTTTGCCTTTTATAGCTTATTATGGATTGATGTCTTTGGTTGTCCATAGTTGGAACCTATAGATAATGAATCGGATAACTCAAGATGTAATAATAACCAGTTGTGTGATAAAGATAATTCTCTAGGTCCTGAGTTTTTAGTTTTCTAGAGAATGTTGAGTGCCTTGTTTTCGAGTCTTGAGAGCTCATTTATATGAGAAGGTTAGATGCCTTATTTGGGGCCCAATTTCCCTGTTGATTTCTTTCTTTATTTTTTTGATTTTGTGATGTGCTCCAGATACAAGACTTGTGATATGAGCCTGATACAACTGATCCTGGGATGGATGTTATGGGGTAGGGAGGCTCGGATGTGATGTGAGCCTAGTATGGATGAGCCTGGAATGGATGATGTGATGTGTGGGTAGGGAGGCCTAGATGATGTGGTTGTAGATGATGCCTGTGATGGAGAGAAGCATCGGTATATTAATGTGGGTGTAGTGGATAGAACCAGTGGTGATGGAATGGGTTAAAGATGGGCTTACCCATTGATGAGATTCTGAGATCTGGTATGCTTGCTTTTGAATCTTTATATTGGTTGATGGCTGAGATTCTTGTTTATTTACATTCCTTTCCCCACTACATGAGGTAGATGGATGTGCTTGGTTTCATGTTTACTCTTGGTGGAAGATTGGGATGGTTTTCCTATAGTACCTAGATATAGAATAATGATAATAATGGGTAAATAATTCTTAACCCATGGGGTTGGTTGGTGTTAGAATGAAAATGATTAAAAGAGGCTAATCTTGATAAACCGTGGACTTGGTTTGGATTATGCTTGGAGGTCATGGAATTTACTCTGATAATTAATGTAATACAATGTTATGTAATGTGGGATAATTTTAATGGTTTATTAATGTCTAATTAATTAATTAACACTTGAAAATGATAAAATAAAAGGAAAGATGTAATTAATGTAGCTCTTTAAATGCTCATGTTCTTATAGGATATCTAGTCTTAGTAGTGGAGTCTGGGAGTCTGAGAAATTCTAGCTACAGTTGAGTCTAAGACTAGGTTATCCCCTTAGTTTTGAGATATATTATATCATGAATATTATATAATTTCATATGCTACTCCACCGATGTGTGTTAGGGAAACTGACACCTAGTGGACTTTGGGAGGGTGTTTTCCCCTCTATTGTCACAACCCATCCTCAGGGCCCGTTTCGTGACTACCCCAACCTCACCTTCCATAAGCCAGAGGATGGTGACTAGCATCAAAGGTGAATCCCCGATAAAAAGGGAAGGAATTGCTTTTAATCTTGTAACACACACAGTCTGAACACAAGCAGTAGAAGCAACAAGTACTAAAATAGAAAAGAGAAGTGTGCTAAAAGTAGGTGGGACAATATACAAACCCAACTGAACAATAAGTACAAGTACAAGTAAAAAGGAAAATAGCTCCTCAATCATACACTGGGGAATCCTACCTGAAGGGTAGGTACAAATCTCGAACAACTCATCCCTGAGGTATGTCCCGTCGAGTCCAGCTCTGAGAAGCCTCCTGTCCGTCACTCTTAGCCTCAATCACTGCTGACCATCGTCTGTACATAACACAACAAGGTGCGGGCGAAGCCCGTGTAGGGGTGAGTATAACAATACTCAGTAGGGAATCCCAAGACCCCCGAAGGTCTCCCAGAATCCACTAAGGATAAACCAAAGAAGAAAGATACAATCACGAAGTATCAACCAACCCTACTTAGGTATATTCCCATACATATACCTAAGATACCAGTCACAGACCGACTCCAACTCTCGAGCCCAAGCACAAAGTAGTCCACAAAGGAAGTAAAGTCAATCGCCTCGATGATAATGATTGAAAGACAAGACTCAGCTCACACAGGTATAAAACTCATGAAGAGAGGTGGAGATGATTAGTTGTAGACACTAAATCATATCCTCTATCGAACCCACATAAGATCCTAGAACAATATCAACACTGTCAAACCCACATAGGATCCTAGTATAGAATTCATCACTGTTGAACCCACAGAGGATCCCGATACAGAAATCGTCACTGTCGAACCCACAGAGGATCCCGGTACAGAATTTACCGCTGTCGAACCCATGGAGGATCCCAGTACAGAAGTCATCACTATCGAACCCACATAGGATCCTGGTACAGTTTCATCGCTGCCGAACCCATGGAGGATCCTGGTACAGTATCATAGCTACCGAACCCACGGAGGATCCTATCATCTCAGTCGCAGCCGAACCCACGGAGGATCCTATCATCTCAGTAGCAGCCAACCCTAGGGTTCCTAGGGTTCCCGCACACAGCATGCTCGATTCCGGGAGGTTCTGCTCCCCGAGCCAAGTGTTGATACATCATCTATCATGATTTCCTGATTTGATGTATCCTGTAGTTCTGTCTCATCATAAGGAACCCAACGCGATAGACGGTGCGTCAATCGGACGCCCGGTCTGGGAGTTATTGGTATTTCCGTTCCAGGGGCCCGGTTGGTTTTTAGGTTCAAACCAACCCAACCATATCCCAACTATGTCCAAACCTCAAGTAGGATATGCCAAAAGAATCGCCTCACTCCAAGAATTCCATTTCCACAGGCGGTTCATCAATCGGACAGCCGAAGCCCAAAATAGGGGCGAAAAGGTGATAACTGGCTATAGCGAGTCCGGGTCTGGTCCGACCCAGTCTGAGCAACCCGGCCCGACCTGGTCCGAACCAGGGTCCGACTATAGTATCCCTCCATTTTGTCACATAAAATTTCATTGCATTATACAAGATTGAGGATCTTTAAGGTTTAGTGTCTTGGAAACCAGGAACTTAATACATGAAACAAAAAAACATTCTTCTTAAACACTTGAAAGGCTTCTCCTTATGTTCATCCTAGGTTCATTACTGCATATCATAACCTGGGGACACACATCAAACGAAAGGGTGAGCATAAGGCCCAGTAATGGAAACAAGGCGAAACATTTAACATGTGAACTTGATATACATCAACACATCATGAAAAAGAACTTTAAGGCATGAGAAAGAAATCATGAGGCATATCATAATAAAAATAACTTTTTTCATAACTTGAAGATGTGGCTACAAAATTTAATATTTACAATCATTTAGTTTCACCAAGGTCCATCCCCAAGGTGTCATTAAAAATTACAAAGGTTATTCACCAAGGTATCAGTCTAAAAGGCCATCTCTAGAGATTAAGTCTTTACCCAATGCATTGGAGCACTATCTGGGTGCACCCTTGACATGTATTTATTATCATGAGAGCCACATATATGATCATAAATCATTTCATAAACAACCCATATAGCATAAAATAAATGGGTTTCATTTCATAATCATAAATTTTTAAAAAATGCTTTAAAGACATGATCTTTATGTCACTTTAAACCCACGGAAAGGGAAAGCGGGTTTCATGTAAGTAAATCCCAGAATTTAAAATAGAAAATTTTGATATATATGTGAATACCACATGTAGAAATAAGAGCTTTGAGTATTCACTTAATAACATAAAATAATTTTGAGAAAATATGGTCATTTTGAGACGAAAATTCTGTATCATAACGGCTACGTTTCGGGGTTTTAGAAAACATTGAAAAGAGAGGGGACATGGGTAAAACATTCATAAATGACCCATAAAATAGTATAGGGACAGAATATTAAGGATATATGAACATGGTAATGAAATTTTAAAGATGTACCATATGAAATTAAGAACATGAAAGGAAGACAAAAATAAGATTTCTCTTATGAAAATTCGGCAGCCTAACGGCGTCACATAAACTTCAACCAAAAATGAATTGATGAGATCAAATAGGGTCTCTCATCATATGAACATAAAATATCAGTATGATAGATATATATATCATACCCCAACATAATAAAAAGGAACTTGCAAGACTTGACATGGAATTTGAACTTTGAAAAAGGAGAAAGGTGAAAGAACCACTTAAAAATTTGGCAGCCTAACGGCACCACTTAAAACTTCAAAATACTGAATTGAAGAGATCAAATGGGGTCTCTCATCATATGATAATAAAATATCAGTATGATAGATATAGAGATCATACCCAAACATAATAAAAAGGAACTTGAAAGACTTGACATGAAAGTAGAACTTGAAAATGAGAAGGGTGAAAGAACCACTTAAAAATTCGGCAGCCTAACGGCGCCACTTAAAACTTCAACAAAAATGAATTGACGAGATCAAATAGGGTCTCTAATCATATGAAGGTAAAATATCATTATGATAGATTTAGATATCATACCCCAACATAATAAAAAGGAACTTGCAAGACTTGACATGGAATTAGAACTTTGAAAAAGGAGAAAGGTGAAAGAACCACTTAAAAATTCGGCAGCCTAATGGCGCCACTTAAAACTTCAAAATACTAAATTGAAGAGATCAAATGGGGTCTCTCATCATATGATCATAAAAGATCAGTATGATAGATATAGAGATCATACCCCAACATAATAAAAAGTAACTTTAAATACTTTAAATGAAAGTAGAACTTGAAAACGAGAAGGGTGAAAGAACCACTTAAAAATTCGGCAGCCTAACGGCGCCACTTAAAACTTCAACAAAAATGAATTGAAGAGATAAAATAGGGTCTCTAATCATATGAATGTAAAAGATAAGTATGATAGATTTAGATATCATACCCCAACATAATAAAAAGGAACATGAAATACTTGACATGAAAATAGATCTTGAAAATGAGAAGGGTGAAAGAATCCCTTAAAAATTTGGCAGCCTAACGACGCCACTTAAAACTTGAAAATACTGAATTGAAGAGATCAAATGGGGTCTCTCATCATATGAACATAAAATATCAGTATTATATATATAGATATCATACCCCAAAATAATAAAAGGAACTTGAAATAATTGACATGAAAATAGAACATAAAAAAACGAGAAGGGTGAAAGAATCCCTCAAAGATTCGGCAGCCTAACGGCGTCACATTAATATTCTTAAAACGAATTGATGAGAGGAAGAGGGGGTATCTCATAATATGAACATAAAAAGTACATTAGGATGAATATAAAATAACATCCTATAACATAAGAACATGGAGCATAAAATATATGACATAAAAGAGAGTACTTGAAAAGAAAGAGAGAGGTCAGATCCCTTACCTTAAAACGTAACTCTTAAAACTCAAAGGTTGGGACCTTGAGGGCTTGGGGGCACCTTGGGAGGACTCTTTAGGATTTAATGAGACCAGAGTTTCATTGGGGGAGAGTTGGGAGTCTAATGGATGAGAGGATGGCTTTGTATTTATAGGGAAAGTGAGGGGACAAGGCATTAATGGCCAAGGGACACCTCATTAGTGGTTTTGGCAAAACCATGGGCTTACCCATGGTATTTTCCCATGGTATTGGCCACTTGGGACACCTCATGACTTATATTACTATTCATAAGTCGACCATATTGATTAAATACTTAATACATCATTTAATGATGTCATTAAACACCTGTAACTTAAAAACTGTATTTTCACTATTCATCGAAAATTCAACTTTCTCAGAAAAATCCCAAAATTTCACCTTAACCAAATATCGATGCTCTGATTTCAAAAATGAACCCCATTTTATAAAAATAATTTTCTAAATATTTTTAATTTAATTTTTAAATAAATACACTATTCACCGAAAATTCATTTTTTTCAGAAAAATCCCCAAAAATTACCTTAACATAATATCGATGCTCTGAGTTCAAAAATGAAATCCATTTTATAAAAATAATTTTCTAAATATTTTTAATTAAATTTTTAATTAAAAAACACTATTCACCTGAAAAAACTAATACTTGACTAATAATTTATGAAACCGTTATTTAACCATTTTATTGAATCACATTACTTAATCAAGGTGCCTAGATTATATTAATGCTTTATTTAAGTGAGATTACTAATCCATTTGGTCACATTACTAATCCTAAGCATAAAATCACTATTCATAATTTACTATTCATCAAAAATTAAGTTGATCTTATTAGACTATAAATTTCATACTGAACATAATTTTAGAAGACCATTTTTTGAAAATCATTACACATTTTTAATTATTTAAGGTTTACATAAACATTTTTTAAAATATCCTTTCTCTAAAATTCACCAAAAATATGCATACTATATTTATCCGGACATTTGAAAATTCATAAACTTAATCATAAGAAGAAATCAAAATTTTTATTTAAGACAAAGGATTACACAAGGTAGTTACGGTCTCCTTACATAGCCCCTTATCACAGTAGCATAGGACCTAAGTGTAAGGTGTGCTAAGGTGAGAGAATCTGAGAGAGGCTCAGATAACATTGCACGAGTAGTAATTTCTATCAGTTTGAACTTCTCGCTAAGGCGATTCCATTCTAGCATCACATGATGAAGTTCGGCTTGGGATTGGTCCAGAGCAAAGCCCAGTGGTACTACCTTCTTCCTAAGTTCCGTTATATGGGCTTCGATTGGCCCGAGACTACTGGATGAGGCCATCGAATCTCCTTTCTATATTAATTAACCAAGGTCACTTGTATTTAGAGACAAAAGTCGCAACATTCAGTTTTAAACGGTCATACTGAATAACGGTCATATAATAGTCAAAACCCAACCGTCTCATTTTTATTATACTCATGTTATCAAATGAAATAGTTTTGTTGAGTATGAAAAATAAAATAACACAAAAAATTAGGAAATAAGATTTATTCAAAATTTCGGGTCGTTACAATCTTCCCCCCTTAAGAAATTGCATCCTCGCAATTTTTAAAATTGGGTTTTGAAATTTCATTGAAATTACCACATCAGAAAAAGAGTCAGTAACACTATTACTTTAAAAGAAAGAAAAGGAAGTACAAATTCCACCTGAGTTAACCCATACTAGGATTCCATGTAAGAAAACATGGATATGGAAGAAAAAAACAAAGGGTCAAGTTCTGTGGGAGAGTGATAGAAAACATGATTAGGAGAAAGTTAACAATAAGAAAATCACAAACTTATGATGTGTATAAACGGTCTTTGATTACCCAGTAGGAAACGTTAACAGACAACGTTTTTGTTTTACGTTCCTTTTCATAGTTTTGAGGAATTAATTTACTACATAGAAAAAAACATAAGGAAATATACCTACCTTCAAGTAGAGTTTCATCCTTTAATAAGTTTCTACCAAAACTAATATTTTCTCCAAACGATGAGCATTCAAAACTACTTTGTCTCATCAAAGCACAAGAATCATCTTATAGAGAATCACATAATCCACCAGAGATTAACTATCTATTTCTTCTATCTTTAAACATTATCCCAAAAACAGAAAGGGTAAGATAAAACAACTCTTCCAAAATAAAGAACCCCAGGGGAAGGGAAACTACTTTAAATATTCAAAGCTCCATGGTACTACCCAAAGTTCATCATAGACCATTCCGTAAATAAATATCCTTAAAAATCCTCAAAATAAACCAAACTAAGATTGAAATCCAAATACAAGAAGGATTTGATAACATAGTCTTCCAAGGTAAACTTTATCATTCATCTCCAAACAACATCAACCACTCCTAACATCTTATAACAAAAGTAACTAAACTAAACATATTTACCCCAATATAGGTTAATCATTGATAGAGAACTGTCGTGGGTGCCCTCAAATGATTAGTGTGATTTTGGGGTACTTAGGTGCAGCAGAGTGGCTGACCAAGGTCGTCTCTCAAAGGAGGAAGTGAATTAAAAAAACTTCTTAGAGGTATTCTAAAAATAAAATAAAAGAGAATAAAAACACTAATTGAATGGATGAGGTTTTTTTTATAGTTTATAGATATAGAAGAAGTTTTCTGGAAGAAGATTGCATTTTTTTTGTTTTTAATTTTGAAATGATGTTTGATTAAAAAGACACAACAAGAAGATGTTTTTTTAGAAATCTATTTTAAAAGGCGTAATCGATCTAACTCTACATATTAATTCACTTATTAATCATTATCATTTAAATCAATATCCACTCAATTATGATCCCCTAATTTGTTATCCCTCGAACCCTACGAGAGTTAACTTAACCACAAAGATGAAATTATTTAAACCCTAGGCTAGCTTCGGAACACGCAATCACAACACCCTGCTTTGATTGTTGTTCTAAAGATAGATTATGGTCAGTGGTTAATTAGAGAACATATCCATTCTGTAAATGAGTATGAATTGTGTTTAGGGATTATATTTGAACTCTACAAATTTATCCCGTGTGGTCTTGTATTACAGATTAAGATTACGCTCTCACAATTTACACAAAATCCTGACTTCGCGTGTTTTTATGTTAATTGTTCAATTGCTTTCTTAGTTTCTTGTAATTTTAAAACAGAATTCATGGATCATATAAAATTAATTACATTATCTCAATGATTCAAAATAATTAAATGAAGAGGGTAGAAGATAGATCGATTACTAAAAGACTACTCTTTCATGGGCGGCGTAATCATCGTAGAAGCGTTTTGCATGTGCAATGGTTTGTAATGGGTATAACCCAATAACGCTTCTACTCAAGAATTCCAGCCCAAAGATGAAGATTAAGAGAAGAAGAAATTTAAACAAAACAGAAGAAAAGATAATAAATAAAAGAAGAACAAAGAAGTTTATTACACAAATGAAAACATTACAAAATGAAGAAGAGAAGGAGGCTTCGATGAGGGGATCCTTGCTTCAAGAGATACCCCTCTTACAATGGTTGGAGAATTTGGGTGAAACAAATTCTCTTCTGCCTCAAATCTCCTAATTCACGTCCCAACCCCTCCAAATGAGAAAAACTCCAATTTATAGAGGGGAGGGGAGGATAGGTTACAAGTGGTTTCAAGTGTGAATGTGGAAATTCGGCCAAATATTTTATTCCAACTTTCACCGCCCATTTGACCACCAAAACGCGTGAATTGGCCGGCCTTCCAGAAGGATAAAATGTGATGATATGGGTCTCCTATCTCCTCTCAAAATTTGGGCTCAATAAAGGCCCATGTGAAGGAGTTATGGCCGAAATACAGAAGCTTCTCCATTCTGGCGAGCCCATCCCAACTTTGACGTCATGGCCCATTTTCAACAACCCAATGAACTATTTAGCTCTAGTTTCCTGAATAAAATTTGTAGATAATTATGTTAGGAACACGGTTACAAATTTTAAAATTCAAATAATAAATATAAAAATATTTAGCTTCGAAATACTACAGTGAACTATAAAGGGTAAAACTATAATTTTCATCAAATATTCAAATGAATGATCTAATTCCAAATACTTTCTAATTAAACATATTTAACACAATGTGAGGAAATTATATCATTTATTATCAATAAAATATTCAATAAAATAGTTTTTTATCAACTCCCCCACACTTACCCTTTTTCACTCTTAGGAAAAACCTCATGTCAAGTAGACATCAATATCAAATCAAACCCAATTTTAAAACACATATCCTTGAGATCAATAAATTTCCCACCAAGAATCAAAAGATATCATGCCTCATAAAAAACGTTATTTCAAGTTCTCCATTTATATCATTCAATATATTTCCACTTCATTTATCCTCCCATGCACAAAACACTTACCTCGCTTGAATTTTCTCTCATCACTCAAATATCAATTTTTTTGCAATGTCTTTCTCATCCAAACTCATACAAGGGTCACCATAGGCTTGATAGATTCCTACATCGCTACCCGATGTGAGTCAAGGACATATGTTTATCATGATAACTTTTCAGGGTTGTTCTGTGGCTTTCGGTTGTTAGGATTAAGATGTGAAAAACTCTGAGGTTGAATGAGGAGGGCTTGACTCTTTTGAAGAAAAATTGCATTAATCTAATTTTCACTTAAATATGGTCTTCTCCTCAATCCCCATAGTATCAATTTAGCTCCATAATCATGAAAAGTCATGAATGGTTTACACCATTCATCATTTCAGCATAAAAATTTTCAATCTTCTCAAACATGATTTTCTTGAAAGCTCCAGATGGGCACATCTTTCCACCTCAATTAGAAGCTCCAGAAAAGGAACAGCTTCACTTGTCATGAAAGCTACAGAAGAGGCACAGCTTTCAATATAATGAATTTCTTCAGCAGCAAAAACATCTATTCAGAATTTAATTTTCCACCCAAAGTATCACAGAATGTGGTGGCAAAACACAAGACAACTTCCCCCACACTTAATCTCAACTATATTATGCAATTTTACTTCAAGAGTTTGTTGGATAGGGGAAATTGGCTTGTAATGTGGCTAACCTAATAGGATGTGCATGGATTATAAGGGATAAAAGGATTAAATATTCAAGGTAGGCCATTATAAAAAATGATTCTTTGAAATAGGGGCTTTAATACGAAACAAATGCCTCAATCATTTAAACATATGTACCTCAAACCCTCAAGTTTTGACAGGAATAGATCAAATTCTGGTTAAATCAAGCATGGTTTGGTTCTCTCAAGAAGTGAGGTGAATGTAAAGAATGTGAAAATAATGGTTCAAAAGCCTCATAGGAAAGTGATTTCAAATATAAAGACAGCGAGATGTGGCATGAGATTCAAAATTTGGTGTACTTTCCATGAAATTACTAAATATTTGAACTTGAAAGAAGGTCATTTCAGCATTCATTTAAGCTTAGTTTCAAGGGTTAAATTGTTTCACTTATTTATATGGATTTAAAAATGGTGATGAGAATCATTTCAGCTCAAAATGTTTCAAAAAACAAAGAAAATTGTAAAATAAACACACAAAATTTGAAAAACACACAATTTTTTTTTTGAAAAACACGCAATTGTTTTTTTGCTTTTTTTTTAAACAGGAAAAAAATTGAAATTAATAAACTAAAAGGTTCCCTCCCCCACACTTAAAATATTGCATTGTCCTCAATGTGAACCCATGAGATGATATATGCACATGAAATGCAGAATTTTTAAATAGGACAAATAATATTAAAGTGAAAGGGTTAGGAATAGCCTGATGTGATCAAGTGATGATGGGGTCATGCAGTGTGATAAAATCCACTGCATCAGTATGATGTACCTCAATGTATCTCTTCAAACGTTGCCCATTGACTGTAAAGCTCCTTCCAGTGTCCTCTTGTGTGATCTCCACTGCACCATAAGGAAAAACATTAGACACAATATAAGGACCTAACCATCTGGAACGCAACTTACCAGGCATCAACTTCAGTCATGAACTATAGAGAAGGACTTTTTCTCCAACATGAAACTCCCTTTGTTGGATCATTTTGTCATGAGATTATTTTGGTCTTTCCTTGTAGAGCCTTGATTTCTCATATGATGACAGTCGAATCTCCTCAAGCTCTTGAATTTGCAACTTCCTTTGAATTCCAGCTTGGGCCAAATCCATGTTGCATTTCTTTATAGCGCAATATGCCTGATGCTCGACTTCCACTGGGAGATGACATGTTTTCCCAAAAACAATCCTAAATGGGGACATAGCAATGGGTGTCTTGTATGCTGTCCTATAAGCCCACAATGCATCATCCAAGCGCTTTCTCCAATCCTTCCTATTTGGCTGCACAGTTTTCTCCAAGATTTGTTTCAACTAACGATTTGAAACCTCAGCCTGGACATTTGTTTGGGGGTGGTATGGTGTTGATGTTTTGTGTGTCATCCCATACTTTCGAAGGAGGGAAGCAAAATTCCTATTGCAAAAGTGTGTCCCTTGGTCACTGATGATGGCCTTTGGTACTCCAAACCTGCAGAAAATTTGAGCCTTGACAAAATCCACTACAACATGAGAATCGTCAGTCCTGGTGGCCTTGGCCTCCACCCATTTACTCACATAATCAACATAAACCAAAATATACAAAAATTTAAATGAACTAGGAAAAGGACCCATAAAATCAATGCCCCATACATCAAAAATCTCACAGAATAGTATGGGTTGTTGGGGCATCTCATGTATCCTAAAAATATTCCCAATGTGTTGGAAACGAGAGCTTGACTTACAAAACACATGGGCATCATGGAACAAGCTAGGCCAATATAATCCATAGTCCAAAACCTTCCTAGTTGTCCTTTGGGGTCCAAAGTGTCCACCACAAGCAAGTGTATGACAGAAATGCAAAACGGACTCAAACTCATGATCGGGAACACACCTCCTAATGACTTGGTCACTACACATGTGCCAGAGGTAAGGATAATCCCACACATAATTTTAATTTTTGGACTTGATATTTCTTTAAATTTGCAGGGATTTCAGAGGCAACAATGTAGTTCACTAAATCAGCATACTAAGGATGCGTACTTGAGATGGAATAAAGATGCTCATCGGGAAAAGTGTCCCGAAGTGGTACCTAGTCCAAGGTGTCATCCTCTAGTGTGTGAGTAATCCTACTCATGTGGTCCGCCACCAAATTCTCTGACCCCTTCTTTTCCTTTATATCAAGGTCAAACTCTTGAAGAAGGAGCATCCAATGGATAAGTCATGGCTTTGCATCTGGCTTCTTCAGGAGGTACCTCAAAGCTGCATGGTCAGAAAAATCAACTACTTTAGAGCCCAATAAATATGAACGGAATTTATCTAAAGCAAATATGATAGAACGAAACTCCTTTTCCGTGGTTGTGTAGTTTGATTGGGCTTAATCCAATGTCCTTGATGCATAGGCAATCACATGTGAACGTCCTTCCACCCTCTGAGATAAGACAGCTCCAACCGCGAAGTTGGAGGCGTCACACATAAGCTCAAATGGAAGGTCCCACCGTGGGGGCTGTATGATAGGTGGAGTGGTTAGACACTTCTTTAGCTCATCAAAGGAAGTCCTACAAGAATCATCAAACACAAAATCAGAATCTTTTTGAAGTAATCGTGACATAGGAAGAGAGATCTTACTAAAATCTTTGATGAAGCACCGATAAAATCCTGCATTCCCTAGGAAAGATCTAACATCACGCACACATAAAGGATAGGGTAAGGATGAAATAATGTCTACCTTAGATCTATCAACCTCTATCCCATGTTTTGACACTACATTCCCTAAGACAATGCCATGCTCTACCATAAAATGACACTTTTCAAAGTTCAGGACCAGATTCTTCTCAATACAACGATTCAACACCTTTCCCAAAATACTTAGACATTAATCAAATGAAGACCCATACACTGTAAAATCATCCATAAATACCTCCATGCAGGTCTCAATAAAATCAGAAAAAATACTCACCATACATCTCTGGAAGGTACCTGGGGCGTTGCAAAGTCCAAATGGCATCCTCTGGTAGGCAAATGTGCCAAAGGGACAGGTGAATGTAGTCTTCTCTTGATCCTCTGGAGCTATAGGAACCTGAAAATATCCAGAAAATCCATCCAAGAAACAATAGTGTGTTTTCCCAGCTAGTCTCTCGAGCATTTGATCAATAAATGGGAGGGGTAAATGGTCCTTGCGAGTGGTCTGATTTAGTTTCCTATAATCAATACACACACGCCAACTGTTTTGCACCCTCATTGGAACTAAATCATCTTTCTCATTTTTAACAACAGTAAAACCAGTTTTCTTAGGCACAACCTGAATTGGACTTACCCAATGAGAATCTGAAATGGGAAAGATTATACCTACCTCGAGCAATTTCTCAACTTCTTTTTTAACAACTTCCAGGAGGGTGGGATTGAGTCTCCTTTGTGGCTGTCTCACCGGTATAGCACCATCCTCTAAGAGTATCCTATGCATGCAAATGGAGGGGTTAATACCTGATATGTCAGCCAAGGTCCACCCAATCGCCCTGATGTTCTCCCTCAAAATATTCAAAAGCTTTTCTTCATGTTCAAAAGGGAGATTGTTAGCAATGATAACAGGTAATCTCTCACCACTCAACAAGTATGAGTATTTCAGATTTGGTGGAAATGGCTTGAGTTCTAATGAAGGAGGGTGTAGTATGTATGGAGACATTGAAGGAACCGAAATATGTGCCCAAAGAGCATCGGTATCAGAATATACATCATCAAAATCAGAGAATAAAGCATCAAATCCATCGGCATACTCTATAGCCATGTCATAATCAGAGTTCACATGAACAAGATCAGAATATGAATCCATTTCAAAATCAAATCTTAGAGAGTCTTGTTCATTAGAAACAGATGTGGAAGTTCTCTTAGACATTAAACCAGAACCAATACTCATAATCTCCCTAAGCATAGGATAATCAAAATCCATGGAGTTTTTACTTGGTGGTTCAAAATGGGAGATAACAAAATCAGAATGGTCCTCAGAGGGGTACTTCATGGAATACATAACATTAAATATCACAAATTCATCCCCAAATTCCATGGAAAGTGTACCCTCATTGACATTTATGATAGTTTTTGCAGTTTTGAGGAAGGGCCTACCTAAGATAATGGGGGCATGATAACTTACCTGATCATCCTCCATGTTAAGAACATAGAAATCCGCTGGAAAGATCATGTCTCTTACCTGGACAAGTACATCCTCAAGGACTCCCACTGGATATGCCGTAGCTCTATTCGCCAATTGCACCACTACTCTTGTTGGCTTCAACTCACCAACCTGCAAGGAAGAGAATATAGAGTGAGGCATCACATTTATTGAAGCTCCTAAATCAAAAAGAGCATCAGAGAAGTGCAACTCCCCTATGGTACATGGGATGGTGAATGTCCCGGGATCCTTGCACTTTGTTGGAATTGCTAGAGTTGGTGTAATGAGTGCCGATACATTCCTTCCAAGGTTGATCCTCTCATTCCCCTTGAGCCCTCTTCGATTGGTGCAGAGTTCTTTTAAAAATTTGCCATACCTTGGGATTTTCTTAATGGCTTCAAGTAGAGGAATGTTGATCTCCACACGCTTGAATGTGTCCAAAACCTCCTTTTGCATTGTTTCTTCAGCCATCTTCTTGGTTTGAAAAACCCTGTTTGGAAAAGGAAGGGGTTTAGGAGGAACATCATCAATATTTTTCTTACCTTTATCTTTCTCCTTGGATTGCTCATCAGTTGGTATGGAATGCGGCTTCTCTAGAGTAGAGGTGAATCCCGGTGGAATGGTAGGTCCAGATGTATCATTCATTTGCTTCCCACTTCTCAATGTGATGGCACTAACATTCCCCTTTGGATTTGGAGTGGGTTGGGAAGGTAGATTTCCAGAATTCTTACTCACAAGTTCATGGAGGGCGGTGGCAATCTGACTCATTTGAGTCTTCAACTCTCTCATCTCCGAACCTTGACTCTTCATCTCATTCTGTTGATTAAGAACAATTTGTTTCAAAAGATCATCAGTGTTAGAGTATACCTTGTTTTGGATATTCCCTTGTTGCTGACTCGTTGATGTTTGAGCTTCAAATCTCCTTTGGGGTTGTTGGAAACCCTGTTGGAAAGGTGGAGGCTGCTGGAAGTTTGGTTGAAAAGGGGGCCTTTGTTGTTGTCTAGATCCATACCTCATGTCTGAATGATCTTTCTACCCTTGGTTGTATACTATATCAAACTTCTTTTGGGGATATGGTTGTTGTTGTTGCTGCTGAAATGGTCTCCCAGGGAACACTACTGCACAATCTTCCGTCTCTTGTAGTTGTGGGCAACAGTCAGTTGGGTGGCTTGTCTCAGTGCAAATGCCACATGGCCTTGAAGGAGGGGGTTGGGATGTCTTTTGAGCCAATGCAATCTGCCTCACCATAGTTGTCAATTATTCTAACTTAGTATCAATCAAATGACTTTCAAGAGAATAAGTACTTACTTGATGTACTCCTCGAACATGTGGTGTACCTCTATCACCAAATTGTTGAGAGTTTTGGTCCATTTTGTCGATCAATGCTCGTGCAGCTACTGGTGTCTTGTCCACCAATGCTCCTCCAGCTGCAGCATCCACCATGCTCCTCTCCATGGGTGTGAGTCCTTCATAGAAGTACTGTATGAGTAGTTTCTCACTGATTTGGTGATGTGGGCAGCTTGCACACAACTTCTTGAATCGCTCCCAGAACTCATACATTGACTCCCCTTGTGCTTGCTTGATCCCCGATATCTCCTTTCGAATGGATGTGGTCCTTGATGCTGGAAAAAATCTTTTCAAGAAAAGATGTTTCAAATCATTCCAACATGTTACATCTTCAGGTTGCAAATAATACATCCAATCTTTTGCAGCTCCATCAAGTGAGAATGGGAATGATCTTAATTTGATTTGATCTTCAGAAACATTTCTTGGTTTTAATGTTGAGAAAACCACATTAAATTCTTTAAGGTGTTTGTTGGGATCCTCACTAGAGAGGCCATGAAACTTTGGAAGTAAGTGAATTAACCCAGATTTCAGTTCAAAGTCCGATTCGAGATTTGGGTATGCAATACAATTTGGTTGATAGTTAACATCAGGTGCAACCATTTCTCGAATGGTTCTATTAAGTTCATTTCCATTGTTTCCAGCCATTGGTTCCTCTTTTATGTTTGAATTTGAATTGCTTCCAATTTCAATGTTTCCAAAAGAGAGGAATTCACCAACTGGTTGAATATTGAAACTTCCCGTAGACTGAGAATTTCTGATTCGAGCCCTAAGGCTACATTCAATCTCAGGGTCAAGATCTAAGAGATCTTTGGGATTACTTCGTGTCATCAATCAATGAAAGATGAAAAGAAGGAAATTGGACCATAGTAAAATAAAAATTAGAAGTTTTAGTTGATGGTCCAAAAAGAAGTAGAAGGAAATAAAAGAAGGAAAAAAACCAGATTGGGTAAAGACGGAAGAAAGAAGAGAGGAAGAGAATAAAATGTAAAACAAAATAAATACCTCTAATTAGTTGAAATAATTAATTACCTCCCCGGCAGTGGCGCCAATTTGATAGGGCACTATCGTGGGTTCCCTCAAATGATTAGTGTGATTTTGGGGTAATTAGGTGCAGTAGAGTGGCTGACCAAGGTCGTCTCTCAAAGGAGGAAGTGAATTAAAACAACTTCTTAGAGGTATTCTAAAAATAAAATAAAAGAGAATAAAAACACTAATTGAATGGATGGGGTTTTTTTTATAGTTTATAGATCTAGAAGAAGTTTTCTGGAAGAAGATTGCATTTTTTTTGTTTTAATTTTGAAATGATGTTTGATTAAAAAGACACAACAAGAAGATGTTTTTTTAGAAATCTATTTTAAAAGGCGTAATTGATATAACTCTACCTCTTCATTCACTTATTAATCATTATCATTTAAATAAATATCCACTCAATTATGATCCCCTAATTTTTTATCCCTTGAACCCTACGAGAGTTAACTTAACCACAAAGATGAAATTATTTAAACCCTAGGCTAGCTTCGGAACACGCAATCGCAGCACCCTGCTTTGATTGTTGTTCTAAAGATAGCTTATGGTCAGTGATTAATTAGAGCACATATCCATTCTGGAAATGATTATTAATTGTCTTTAGGTATTATATTTTAACTCTACAAATTTATCCCGTGTGGTCTTGTATTACCGATTAAGATTACGTTCTCACAATTTACACAAAATCCTGACTTTGCGTGTTTTTGTGTTAATTGTTCAATTGCTTGCTTAGTTTCTTTTAATTTAAAAACAGAATTAATGGATCATATTAAATGAATTACAGTAGCTCAATGATTCAAAATAATTAAATGAAGAGGGTAGAAGATAGATTGATTACTAAAAGACTACTCTTCCATGGGTGGCGTAATCATCGTAGAAGCGTTTTGCATGTGCAAAGGTTTATAATGGGTATAACCCAATAATGCTTCTACTCAAGAATTCTAGCCCAAAGAGGAAGATTAATAGAAGAATAAATTTAAACAAAACAGAATAAAAGAGAAGAAATAAATGAAGAACAAAGAAGTTTATTACACAAATGAAAACATTACAAAATGAAGAAGAGAAGGAGGCTTCGATGAGGGGATCTTTGCTTCAAGAGCTACCCCTCTTACAATGGTTGGAGAATTTGGGTGAAACAAATTCTCCTCTACCTCCAATCTCCTAATTCACGTCCCAACCCCTCCAAATGATAAAAACTTCAATTTATAGAGGGGAGGGGAGGAGAGGTTACAAGTGGTTTCAAGTGTGAATGTGGAAATTCGGCCAAATATTTTATTCCAACTTGCACCGCCCATTTGACCACCAAAACGCGTTAATTGGTCGGCCTTGCTGAAGGATAAAATGTGAGGATATGGGTCCTATATCTCCTCTCAAAATTTGGGCTCAATAAAGTCCCATATGAAGGAGTTATGTCCGAAATACAGAAGCTTCTCCATTCTGGAGAGCACATCCCAACTTTGACTTCATGGCACATTTTCAACAACCCAATGAACTCTTTATCTATAGTGTCCTGAATAAAAGTTGTATATAATTATGTTATAAACACTATTACAAATTTTCAAATTCAAATAATAAATATAAAAATATTTAGCTTCGAAATACTACAGTGAACTATGAAGGGTAAAACTGGAATTTTCATCAAATATTCAAATGAATGATCTAATTCCAAATACATTCTAATTAAACATATTTAACACAATGTGAGGAAATTATATCATTTATTATCAATAAAATATTAAATAAAATAGTGTTTTATCAATCATTTCCATAAGTAACCTAAATTACTATAAGTATGCCTTAAATTCATCGATTCTTCAAAATATAAGTCAACCTTTACTCCTCAAAGAAAATACCGTAGTAATATATTTAACTCGATCAAATAGGGTTCCAAAAATAGTGAACGTCTTCCAAAATAATAATCATCTTTTAATCCCCTAATAATCTCTATCATATTAATACGGAAATCGTCACATTTCAAATCACATTGGTTGTTGGGACATGTTCTTCCATTTCCTGCCATTAACTAAGAAAAGAAAGTACAATTAGGGGCTTAAATACTTATCCAATAATCATTAAAAGGAAACTTAAAGCATAGAAGGATAAACTTGTAGAACAAAAGTATACCCAAACTTGTGATCCCCTAGGTCCCAATCTAGGTTATCCAAGATAATATATTCTTATGTGAATCTTTATTTTATATTATCTTTGTTCCTTTAATAATGGTTCATACTAATCTTATGAATTTACCAAAGAATATCCCTTGGGAGTGTCGTAACCAAGAGTGCAGTAAGGCCCCTTGTCGTGTACCAGTTCCCGTTTGAGTTGTGCTCAAAGCAGTGTTTTCTGGTTTTACCCCTATGTACATCTGTGCCAGAGCCACCTCTACCTGCTCGTATCCAGACAAGGATGTATTTTCTTGGCAACCCCTTACTCAATACTCACCAAAATACCAGGAAGATTTCCTATATTTAAACTTTTCTATAGGGTTATTCCTAAAGTTTTCATATCCTAATTTTCACAAATAACTAAACCATCCTTTCATACCAACTATAGCATCCCGCCTTTTTGTCACATAAAATTTCATTACATTATACAAGACTGAGGATCTTTAATGTTTAGTGTCTTGGAAACCAGGAACTTAATACATGAAACAAGAAAACATTCTTCTTAAACACTTGAAAGGCTTCTCCTTATGTTCATCCTAGGTTCATTACTGCATCTCATAACCTGGGGACATACATCAAAAGAAAGGGTGAGCAAAAGGCCCAGTAAAGGAAATAAGGGGAAACATTTAACATGTGAACTTGAGATACATCAACAATGTCTTGAAAAAGAAATTTAAGGCATGAGAAAGAAATCATGAGGAATATCATAATAAAAATAACTTTTTTCATAACTTTAAGATGTGGATACAACATTTAATATTGAAAATCATTTCGTTTCACCAACGTCCATCCCCAAGGTGTCATTAAAAAATTACCAAGGTTATTCACCAAGGTATCTGTCTAAAAGGTCATCTCTAGAGATTAAGTCTTTACCCAATACATTGGAGCGCTATCTGGGCGCACCCTTGACATGTATTTATTATCATGTGAGCCACATATATCATCATAAATCATTTCATAAACAATCCATATAGGATAAAATAAATGAGTTTCATTTCATAATCATAATGTTTTAAAAACTGTTTTAATTACATGATCTTTATGTCACTTTAAACCCACGGAAAGGGAAAGTGGGTTTCATGTAAGTAAATACTATAATTTAAAATAGAAAATTTTGATATATATCTGAATACCCCCTGTATAAATAAGATCTTTGATTATTCAATTAATAACATAAAATAATTTTGAGAAAATAGAGGGGCATTTTGAGATGAAAATTCTACAGCATAATGGCTACATTTCGGGGTTTTAGAAAACATTGAAAAGAGAGGGGACATGGGTAAAATATTCATAAATGACCCATAAAACAGTAGAGGGATAGAATATGAAGGATATATGGACATGGTAATGAAATTTGAAAGATTTACCATATGAAATGAATAACATGAAAGGAAGACAAAAATAAGATTTCTCTTATGAAAATTCGGCAGCCTAACGGTGTCACATAAACTTCAACCAAAAATGAATTGATGAGATCAAATAGGGTCTCTCATAATATGAACATAAAATATCAGTATGATATATATAGATATAATACCCCAACATAATAAAAAGGAACTTTCAATACTTGACATGGAATTAGAACTTTCGAAAAGAAGAAAGGTGAAAGAACCGCTTAAAAATTCGGCAGCCTAACGACGCCACTTAAAACTTCAAAATACTGAATTGAAGAGATCAAATGGGTTCTCTCATCATATGATCATAAAATATCAGTATGATAGATATATATATCATACCCCAACATAATAAAAAGGAACTTGAAAGACTTGACATGAAAGTAGAACTTGAAAATGAGAAGGGTGAAAGAACTACTTAAAAATTCGGCAGCCTAATGGCGCCACTTAAAACTTCAACAAAAATGAATTGATGAGATCAAATAGGGTATCTCATCATATGAATGTAAAATATCAGTATGATATATTTAGAGATCATACCCCAACATAATAAAAAGGAACTTGAAACACTTGACATGGAATTAAAACTTTGAAAAAGGCGAAAGGTGAAAGAACCACTTAAAAATTCGGCAGCCTAACGACGCCACTTAAAACTTCAAAATACTGAATTGAAGAGATCAAATGGGGTATCTCATCATATGATAATAAAAGATCAGTATCATAGATATATAGATCATACCCCAACATAATAAAAAGGAACTTGGAAGACTTGACATGAAAGTAGAACTTGAAAATGATAAGGGTGAAAGAACCACTTAAAAATTCGGCAGCCTAACGGCGCCACTTAAAACTTCAACAAAAATGAATTGACAAGATCAAATAGGGTCTCTCATCATATGAACATAAAATATAAGTATGATAGATTTAGAGATACTACCCCAACATAAAAAAAGGAACATGAAAGACTTGACATGAAAATAGATCTTGAAAATGAGAAGGGTGAAAAAATCCCTTAAAAATTTGGCAGCCTAACGACGCCACTTAAAACTTCAAAATACTGAATTGAAGAGATAAAATGGGGTCTCTAATCATATTAACATAAAATATAAGTATGATAGATATATAGATCATACCCAAACATAATAAAAGGAACTTGAAATACTTGACATGAAATTAGAACTTAAAAAAACGAGAAGGGTGAAAGAATCCCTTAAAAATTCAGCAGCCTAACGGCGCCACATAAACATTCTTAAAACGAATTGATGAGAGTAATAGGGGTTATCTCATCATAAGAAAATAAAAAGGACAGTAGTATTAATATAAAATAACATCCTCCAACATAAGAACATGGAGCATTAAAGATATGACATAAAAGAGAGTACTTGAAAAGAAACAGAGAGGTTGGGTCCCTTACCTTAAAACGCAACTCTTAAAACTCAAAGGTTGGGACCTTGAGGGCTTGGGGGCACCTTGGGGGGACTCCTTGGGAGGTAATGAGACCAGATATTCGTTGGGGGAGAGTTGGAAGTCGAATGGATGAGAGTATGGCTTGGTATGTATAGGGAAAGTGAGGGGACAAGGCATTAATGGCCAAGGGACACCTCATTAGTGGTTTTGGCAAAACCATGGGCTTTCCCATGGTATTTTCCCATGGTATTGTCCACTTGAGACGCCTCATATCTTATCTTACTATTCATAATTCGACCATATTGATTACATACTTAATACATCATTTAATGATGTCATTAAACACCCGTAACTTAAAAACTGTATTTTCACTATTCATCGAAAATTCAACTTTCTCAGAAAAATCCCAAAATTTCACCTTAACCAAATATTGATGCTATGATTTCAAAAATGAACTCCATTTTATAAAAATATTTTTCTAAATATTTTTAATTTAATTTTTAAATAAATACACTATTCAAAGAAAATTCATTTTTTTCAGAAAAATCCCCAAAAATTACCTTAACATAATATCGATGCTCTAAGTTTAAAAATGAAATCCATTTTATAAAAATAATTTTCTAAATATTTTTAATTAAATTTTTATTTAAAAAACACTATTCACCTGAAAAAACTAATACTTGACTAATAATTTATGAAACCGTTATTTAACCATTTTATTGAATCACATTACTTAATCAAGGTGCCTGGATTATATTAATGATTTATTTAAGTGAGATCACTAATACATTTGGTCACATTACTAATCCTAAGCATAAAATCACTATTCATAATTTACTATTCATCAAAAATTAAGTTGATCTTATTAGACTCAAAATTTTATACTGAACATAATTGTAGAAGACCATTTTTTGAAAATAATTACACATTTTTAATTATTTAAGGTTTACATAAACATTTTTTAAAATATCCTTTCTCTAAAATTCACCAAAAATATGCATACTATATTTATCCGGACATTTAAAAATACATAAACTTAATTATAAGAAGAAATCAAAATTTTTATTTAAGATAAAGGATTACACAAGGTAGTTATAGTCTCCTTACATAGCCCCTTATCACACCAGCATAGGACCTAAGTGTAAGGTGTGCTAAGGTGAGAGAATATGAGGGAGGCTCAGATAACATTACACGAGTAGTAATTTCTATCAGTTTGAACTTCTCGCGAAGGCGATTCTGTTCTAGCTTCACATGATGAAGTTCGGCTTGGGATTAGTCCAGAGCAAAGCCCAGTGGTGCTACCTCCTTCCCAAGTTCCGTTAGATGGGATTCGATTGGCCTGAGACTACTGGATGAGGCCATCGAATCTCCTTTCTATATTAATTAACCAAGGTCACTTGTATTTAGAGGAAAAAGTCACAATATTCAGTTTTCAACGGTCATACTGACTAACGGTCATATAACAGTCAAAACCCAACAGTCTCATTTTTATTATACTCATGTTATCAAACGAAAAAGTTTTGTTGAGTATGAAAAATAAAATAACACAAAAAATTAGGAAACAAGATTTATTCAAAATTTTGGGTCGTTACAATCTTACCCCCTTAAGAAATTGCATCCTCGCAATTTTTAAAATTGGGTTTTGAAATTTCATTGAAACTCCCACATTGGAAAAAAAGTCAGTAACACTATTACTTTAAAAGAAAGAAAAGGAAGTACAAAGGCCACCCGAGTTAACCCATACTAGGATTCCATGTAGAAAAACATGGATATGGATGAAAAAAACAAAGGGTCAAGTTCTGTGGGAGAGTGATAGAAAACATGATTAGGAGAAAGTTAACAATAAGAAAATCAAAAACTTATGATGTGTATAAACGGTCTTTAATTACCCAGTAGGAAACGTTAACAGACAACGTTTTTGTTTTATGTTCCTTTTCATAGTTTTGAGGAATTAATTTACTACATTGAATAAAAACATAAGGAAATATACCTACCCTCAAGTAGAGTTTCATCCTTTAATAAGTTTCTACCAAAAATAATATTTTCTCCAAACGATGAGCATTCAAAACTACTTGGTATCATCAAAGCACAAGAATCATCTTATAGAGAATCACATAATCCACCAAAGATTAACTATCTATTTCTTCTATCTTTAAACATTATCCCAAAAACAGAAAGGGTAAGATAAAACAACTCTTCCAAAATAAAGAACCCCAGAGGAAGGGAAACTACTTTAAATATTAAAATCTCCACGGTACTACCCAAAGTTCATCATATACCATTCTGTAAATAACTGTCCTTAAAAATCCTCCAAATAAACCAAACTAAGATTGAAACCCAAATACAAGAAGGATTTGATAACATTGTCTTCCAAGGTAAACTTTATCATTCATCTCCAAACAACATCAACCACTCCTAACATCTTATAAAAAAAGTAACAAAGCTAAACATATTTACCCCAAGATAGGTTAATCATTTCCATAAGTAACCTAAATTACTATAAGTCCGCCTTAAATTCATCGATTCTTCATAATATAAGTCAACCTTTACTCCTCAAAGAAAATACCGTAGTAATCTATTTACCTCGATGAAATAGGGTTCCCAAAATAGTGAACGTCTTCCAAAATAATAATCATCTTTTAATCCCCTAATCATCTCTATCATATTAATACAGCAATCGTCACATTTCCTACCACATTGGTTGTTGGGACATGTTCTTCCATTTCCTGCCATTAACTAAGAAAAGAAAGTACAATTAGGGGCTTAAATACTTAGCCAATAATCATTAAAAGGAAACTTAAACCATAGAAGGAAAAACTTGTAGAAGAAAAGTATACCCTAACTTGTGATCCCCTAGGTCCCAATCTAGGTTATCCATGATAATATATTCTTATGTGAATCTTTATTTTATTTTATCTTTGTTCCTTTAATAATGGTTCATACTAAGCTTATGAATTTACCAAAGAATATCCCCCGGGAGTGTCGTAACCAAGAGTGCAGCAAGGCCCATTGTCGTGTACCATTTCCCGTTTGAGTCATGCTCAAAGCGGTGTTTTCGGATTTTACCCCTATATACATCTATGCTAGAGCCACCTCTACCTACTCGTATCTAGACAAGGATGTATTTTCTTGGAAACCCCTTACTCAGTACTCACCAAAATACCAGGAAGATTTCCTATATTTAAACTTTTCTATAGGGTTATTCCTAAAGTTTTCATATCCTAATTTCCACAAATAACTAAACCATCCTTTGATACCAACTATAGCATCCCTCCTTTTTGTCACATAAAATTTCATTACATTATACAAGACTGAGGATCTTTAAGGTTTAGTGTCTTGGAAACCAGGAACTTAATACATGAAACAAAAAAACATTCTTATTAAAAACTTGAAAGTCTTATCCTTATGTTCATCCTAGGTTCATTACTGCATCTCATAACCTGGGGACATACATCAAAAGAAAGGGTGAGCAGAAGGCCCAGTAAGGGAAACAAGGGGAAACATTTAACATGTGAACTTGAGATACATCAACAATGTCATGAAAAAGAACTTTAAGGCATGAGAAAGAAATCATGAGGCATATCATAATAAAAATAAATTTTTTCATAACATGAAGATGTGGCTACAACATTTAATATTGACAATCATTTAGTTTCACCAAGGTCCATCCCCAAGGTGTCATTAAAAAATTACCAAGGTTATTCACCAAGGTATCAGTCTAAAAGGTCATCTCTAGAGATTAAGTCTTTACCCAATGCAATGGAGCGCTATTTGGGCGCACCCTTGACATGTCTTTATTATCATTTGAGCCACATATATCATCATAAATCATTTCATAAACAACCAATATATCATAAAAGAAATGGGTTTCATTTCATAATCATAACGTTTTAAAAACTGCTTTAAAGACATGATCTTTATGTCACTTTAAACCCACAGAAAGGGAAAGAGGGTTTCATGTAAGTAAATCCCAGAATTTAAAATAGAATATTTTGATATATATATGAATACCCCCTATATAAATAAGAGCTTTGAGTATTCACTTTATAACATAAAATAATTTTGAGAAAATATAGGGGCATTCTGAGACGAAAATTCTGCAGCATAACGGCTACGTTTCGGGGTTTTAGAAAACATTGAAAAGAGAGGGGACATGGGTCAAACATTCATAAATGACCCATAAAACAGTATAGGGACATAATACGAGGGATATATGAACATGGAAATGAAATTTGAAAGATGTACCATATGAAATGAAGAACATAAAAGTAATACAAAAATAAGATTTCTCTTATTAAAATTCGGCAGCCTAACGGCATCACATAAACTTCAACAAAAAATGAATTGATGAGATCAAATAGGGTCTATAATCATATGAACATAAAATATCAGTATGATAGATATAGAGATCATACCCCATCATAATAAAAAGTAACTTTCAAGACTTGACATAGAATTATAACTTTGAAAAAGGAGAAAGGTGAAAGAACCACTTAAAAATTCGACAGCCTAACGGTGCCACTTAAAACTTCAAAATACTGAATTGAAGAGATCAAATGGGGTCTCTCATCATATGATCATAAAAAATCAGTATTATAGATATATAGATCATACCCCAACATAATAAAAATGAACTTGAAAGACTTGACATGAAAGTAGAACTTGAAAATGAGAAGGGTGAAAGAACCACTTAAAAATTCGGCAGCTTAACGGTGCCACTTAAAACTTCAAAAAAAATGAATTGATGAGATCAAATAGGTTCTCCCATCATATGAACATAAAATAATAGTATGATAGATTTATATATCATACCCCAACATAATAAAAAGGAACATTCAAGACTTGACATGGAATTAGAACTTTGAAAACAGAGAAAGGTGAAAGAACCACTTAAAAATTCGGCAGCCTAACGGCGCCACTTAAAACTTCAAAATACTGAATTGAAGAGATAAAATGGGGTATCTCATCATATGATAATAAAAGATACGTATTATAGATATAGAGATCATACCACAACATAATAAAGAGGAACTTGAAAGACTTGAAATGAAAGTAGAACTTGAAAACGAGAAGGGTGAAAGAACCACTTAAAAATTCGGCAGCCTAACGACGCCACTTAAAACTTCAAAAAAATGAATTGACGAGATCAAATAGGGTCTCTCATCATATGAAAATAAAATATCAGTATGATAGATTTATATATCATACCCCAACATAATAAAAAGGAACATGAAAGACTTTACATGAAAATAGATCTTGAAAATGAGAAGGGTGAAAGAATCCCTTAAAAATTCGGCAGCCTAACGACGCCACTTAAAACTTCAAAATACTGAATTGAAGAGATAAAATGGGGTCTATCATCATATTAACATAAAAGATCAGTATTATAGATATAGATATCATACCCCAACATAATAAAAGGAACTTTAAATACTTGACATGAAAATAGAACTTAATAAAAACGAGAAGGGTGAAAGAATCCCTTAAAAATTCGGCAGCCTAACGGCACCACATAAACATTCTTAAAACGAATTGATGAGAGGAATAGGGGGTATATCATCATATGAACATAAAAAGTATAGTAGGATGAATATAAAATAACATCCTCCAACATAAGAACATGGAGCATAAAAGATATGACATAAAAGAGAGTACTTGAAAAGAAAGAGAGAGGTCGGATCCCTTACCTTAAAACGTAACTCTTAAAACTCAAAGGTTGGGACCTTGAGGGATTGGGGGAACCTTGGGAGGACTCCTTGGGAGGTAATGATACTAGAGCTTTGTTGGGGGAGAGTTGGTAGTCGAATGGATGAGAGGATGGCTTGGTATTTATATGGAAAGTGAGGGGACAACGCATTAATGGCCAAGGGACACCTCATTAGTGGTTTTGGAAAAACCATGGGCTTGCCCATGGTATTAGCTCATGGTATTGGCCACTTGGGACACCTCATACCTTATATTACTATTCATAAGTCGACCATATTGATTACATACTTAATACATCATTTAATGATGTCATTAAACACCCGTAACTTAAAAACTGTATTTTCACTATTCATCGAAAATCCAACTTTCTCAGAAAAATCCCAAAATTTCACCTTAACCAAATATTGATGCTCTGATTTAAAAAAAGAACTTCATTTTATAAAAATAATTTTCTAAATATTTTTAATTTAATTTTTAAATAAATACACTATTCACTGAAAATTCATTTTTTTCAGAAAAATCCCCAAAAATTACCTTAACATAATATCAATACTCTGAGTTCAAAAATGAAATCCATTTTATAAAAATAATTTTCTAAATATTTTTAATTAAATTTTTAATTAAAAAACACTATTCACCTAAAAAAACTAATACTTGACTAATAATTTATGAAACCGTTATTTAACCATTTTATTGAATCACATTACTTAATCAAGGTGCCTAGATTATATTAATGCTTTATTTAAGTGAGATCACTAATCCATTTGGTCACATTACTAATCCTAAGCATTAAATCACTATTCATAATTTATTATTCATCAAAAATTAAGTTGATCTTATTAGACTCTAAATTTCGTACTGAACATAATTGTAGAAGACCATTTTTTGAAAATCATTACACATTTTTAATTATTTAAGGTTTACATAAACATTTTTTAAAATATCCTTTCTCTAAAATTCACCAAAAATATGCATACTATATTTATCCGGACATTTCAAAATTCATAAACATAATCATAAGAAGAAATCAAAATTTTTATTTAAGATAAAGGATTACACAAGGTAGTTACGGTCTCCTTACATAGCCCCTTATCACACCAGCATAGGACCTAAGTTTAAGGTGTGCTAAGGTGAGAGAATATGAGGGAGGCTCAGATAACATTGCACGAGTAGTAATTTCTATCAGTTTGAACTTCTCGCGAAGGAGATTCCGTTCTAGCTTCACATGATGAAGTTCGTCTTGGGATTGGTCTAGAGCAGAGCCCAGTGGTGCTACATCTTTCCCAAGTTCCGTTAGATGGGCTTCGATTGGCCCGATACTACTGGATGAGGCCATCGAATCTCCTTTCTATATTAATTAACCAAGGTCACTTGTATTTAGAGACAAAAGTCGCAACATTCTGTTTTCAATGGTCATACTGACTAACGGTCATATAATAGTCAAAACCCAAAAGTCTCATTTTTATTATACTCATGTTATCAAACGAAACAGTTTTATTGAGTATGAAAAATAAAATAACACAAAAAATTAAGAAACAAGATTTATTCAAAATTTCGGGTCGTTACACCGACCCAGTCCGTGGGTGCGGCCCGACCCGAGCGGTCGGCCCAGCCTAAAGGTGTGGCCCGGCCCGAAGGTGTGGCCCAGCCCGAAGGTGCAGCCCGACCTGAGGGGCGGCCCGGCCGAGGGGCGGCCCGGCCGGCAGGCCGTGTGGCCTAGTTGGCTGGCCGCGTGGCCCAAATGGCCATGCCGCGGGGCCTGTCTAGACACGCCGCAGGGGGGGTGTCACGCCCCCCAGTTTCTGAAGAAACCGCGGGACCCGAAGGGTCCCACCTTGTTGGAGCGCCGCTGGCGGTCAGCTCAGTCGGCCGCCCTCCATCCGCTGCGGCCTTTGGCCGTGGGTCTTCTTTGGCATGGTGCGATGGTGGCGCGCCCTCTTCATCCACCATGGCCCGCATGGCCTCGGCCCCTTTCTTCCAGCACGATGCGACGGCGTCGTGCCTCTTCCATCTATTGCGGCCCTCCTGTCCACAGTTCTCCTCCGGCGCGGTGCGTCGGCACCATGCCCTTCCGGCTCTGCCTCCGTCATCAACCAATCAAGAACCAATCGGAGGGATGTTGGGCCGTGTTTTTTTGGCATGCGCCCTCCGCATTAGGTGATAACAAGTGGAAAACATCGAACCAAAATAAACGACAAGGAACGAGGATATAATTCATACTTTAATATAATCAAATCCCCCTACCCCGATTTCATTGAACGTTGTCGAAGGCGCTGGAAAAGAATTCGAAGACTTCGTCGTATGTTGCGCCCGTCACATGCCACCGATCTCGGGCTCGAGCATCGTCCTCATTCTTCATCGGTGACGGTGCGTTCTTCGTTGGAGAGGATGTTGTTCTTCATTGAAGAGGATGGCTCCACCAAATCGCCAACCAAAAATAATAAAGGAGGAGTCTAATATTTTTTGGCACAACAACACACAAGATTTGTGTTTAATTAAATGAGACAACTCATTAAATTAAATGGGGTGGAAAGGATTCAAAATTCAAATAAGGCAAGTGGGAGAGTTAGAAATTAATGAAGTGAGGGTTGGCACAACTATGGGGGAAGTTCAAGAGTTTCTCCCATTAATGGGGAACCCAAGGGGTTAAAGGGGGGTTAAGGGGGTTTGAGATCATGTGGGCCCCACCACATAATATTTTACCAAGGGAGGTTATGCGTGGGTGGTCCCCACCCCCAACCTCCCCTTGGAGGATTAAACTGCCACAAAATAAAAATTTGTTGTACATATTTTTATTTAATTTATTTAGAAAACCCTCGAAATTAACTTCCGCTCTTGCTAGAACGCAAATGCGGTGAAGGTCTACTTAACTGAAAACCGGCGTTGCGAGTTCAATGGTGACCACAGATTTCAATTCCAAGAAATGGTTCAAAATATATAAAATACCACACATATGTTTACTAAACGTACCCAAACAAAACTTCAAAAATTGATTCCAGGCACACCGGGTCTCGGAATCATGCACCGTCATAAACTGCGAACTTGTAAAATTCCCATGTATTTATGAAAAAAAAATCCACGGAATTTATGGGTCTTTACATTCTCCCTGACTTAGGGATTTACGTCCCCATAAGCTACAACACACACTAAGGGAACAAATGTGGGTACTGAGCACGCATCTGAGCCTCCAACTCCCATGTGCTCTCCTGAAGGTTCTCGTGCTGCCAGCGAATGCACACCAGAGGTATCAACCGTCCACGCAGGAACTGCTCCTGTAAATCCTCAATCTCCACTGGAACCTCCATGAAAGTCTCCCCATCATCAATATCCATCTCCCTGTGGTCGATGATGTGGGACAGGTCATGCATGTATCTCCTCAGCTGAGATACGTGGAAGAATTCATGCACCCGGTGCAACTGAGGTGGAAGAGACAGGCGGTAAGCCACCTCGCATACTCTGTTGAGGACCTGGAACGGTCCGATGAATCACGAAGATAACTTTCTGCCTCGGCCAAATATCCGTAGACCTCGTCGAGGTGAGACCCGTAGAAAGACGTGGTCTCCATCCTCGAACTCTAGTGGTCTCCATCTCCTATCAGCATAGGACTTCTGCCTACTCTGTGCAATCTTCATCTGCTCCTGGATGATCTGAACCTTCTCCATCGTAGCATGCACCATCTCTAGTCCTACAAGTGCTAACTCCCCTAGGTCAGTCCAGCACAGAGGTGATCTGCAAGGTTGGATGTACAGTGCCTCGTAAGGTGTCATCCCGATGGTGGAGTGGTAGCTGTTGTTATACACAAACTATACCAAGGGTAAGTGATCCTCCCAGTTGTGACCAAAGTCTAGGACGCATTCACAGAGCATGTCCTTGAGTGTCTAAATGGTCCTCTTAGTCTGACCATCCGTCTGAGGATGGAAGGCGGTGCTCAAGAGAAGCTGCGTCCCGAAAGCCTCTTACAACCCCTTCCATAGCCAGGAAGTGAAATGAGCATGTCGATCAGATACGATCATCGATGGCACACCATGAAGCTATACGATCTCTTGTATGTAGAGGCGTCTCAAGCTCTCTATTGAGCCCTGATCTCTAATCGGTAGGAAGTGGGCCGACTTGGTGAGTCGGTCTACAATCACCTAGATAGAGTCGTGTCCACTGGATGTACGTGGAAGTCCCATCAGAAAATCCATGGATAACCCATCCCACTTCCACTTTGGGACCTCTAAGGACTGAACCAAGCCTGCTAGAACCTGGTGCTCCACCTTCACTTGTTGACAAGTGAGGCATTGTGAGACAAACTCTACTACTGACTTCTTCATATCTAGCCACCAGTGCTGTCGTCGGAGGTCCTGATACATCTTCGCCACTCTTGGATGTTCTGCTAAAGGAGATGTGTGGAACTCCCTCAAAACTTCCTCCTGAAGTGAAACTGGTACCATGGTACGTACTCTGAAGAGAATGACATGCTCCCCACCTTCAAAAAATCGATCAGGTGCCTTCCATGTGGATATCTGAGCACGTCGAGCCTCGCAGTAAATATCACCATGTTGCGCCTCCCTGACTCTCTGAAGAAGTGTAGGAGTGACTGTGAGAGACTATAGAAAGGCTTCTCAAACTATATCCACAAAGGATATCTACAACGCGGCCAACTGCTCTGTCACCTCTCCTAGCAGCTAAATGCCTGATCTTCTGCTGAGAGCATCTGCTACAACGTTCCCCTTCCCAGGAGTATAGACTATCATGAAGTCATAGTACTGGAGGAACTCAAGCCATCGCCGTTGTCTTAGGTTCAGGTCCTTCTGTGAGAAGATATACCTGAGACTCTGGTGGTCAGAGTAGACTGTAAAACTCTCGCCCATCAGATAGTGCTGCCACATCTTCAAGGCGAAGACCACTGCTACAAACTCTAGGTCATGGGTAGCGTAGTTCTGCTCGTGTTGTCTCAACTTCCGAGATCCATACGTGATAACTACTCGATCCTACATCAGGACACACCCAAGTCGGGTCCCTGATGCATCACAGTATACTACGTACCCTATGCCCTCCTCTGGAAGCCTCAAGATGGGCGCACTAGTCAACCTCTGCCTCATCTCCTGAAAGCTCTGTTGGCATCTCTCTGACCACACAAAGGGTTGCCCCTTCTTCATCAATGTTGAAAGTGGTGTTGCAACTCTGGAAAAATCTAGCACAAATCTCTGATAGTACCCATCCAGTCCTAGAAAACTCAAAACCTCTGTCACACTCCTGGGTGGCTCCCAACAAAGTACTTCCTCGATCTTTGCTGGATCCACTGCAACTCCAGCCTCCGAGATAACGTTTCCCAAGAAGTGAACCTCTCGAATACAAAACTGGCACTTAGAGATCTTACCATGAAGTTGGTGCTCTCAGAGTGTGTCCAGTACTACCTGAAAATGGTAGGCATGCTCCTCCTCATTAGTCGAGTATATTAGTATGTCGTTGATGAATACTATGACAAAGTGATCGAGGTAAGGTTGAAAGATCATTTTCATGAAACTCATGAATACTACTACAGCATTGGTTATGCCAAAGGGAATAACCAAGAACTCATAGTGGCCATACCGACACCTGAAGGTTATCTTCTGCACATCCTCATCTCGAACTCTGAGCTGGTGATAGCCTGACCTAAGGTCTATCTTCGAAAACCATCGTGCTCCCTTGAGCTGATCAAAGAGGTCATCAATCCTTGGTAGTGGGTAATTGCTCTTCACGGTCACCTGGTTCAGGAGCTGATAATCAACACATAGTCGCAAGCTCCCATTCGCCTTCTTGACGAACAGAATTAGGGATGCCCAGGGTGAAACACTGGGTTGGATAAATCCCTTCCCCTGTAATTCCTCCAACTGTACTCACAGCTCACGAAGCTCAGCAGGAGCTATCCGATATGTTGGAGTAGATATCGGTGTCATCCCAGGGTATAGGTCAATGTAGAAGTATACCTCTCTACTAGGAGGTAGTCTTGGTACATCGTTAGGGAAAACATTCGTGTACTGATCCACCACAACAAGAAAACTAAGACTCTGCACATCAACAGTTCCGAGAATGAGGCTAGCCAACTGATGTGTGATTGGTTTCCCCCTCCTCTGGGTAAGTCCATCCTATGCTGCAAAGGATCCCTTCTCGCTGGTGAAGGTAAACCTCATCCCATCCTCACGGATACACCGCACTTTCCGCCTAGTACAGTCCATTTGTGCATGAACTGTGGATAACCAGTCCATACCCAAGATGACGTCGTAAGTCCTTGACGCCGCTAAGAGGAGATCCCAGCCGAATCTCTCACCTCCTAGAGTAATCTCACACTGTCGGCACCAGTGCGTAATCATCAATTCTTCTCTCGTAGGAGTCTCTAGTCATAAGGATAGAGCCAACGACTCCATCGGAATCTCCAAGCTCCAAACAAGGGCAGCGGCAATAAAAGAATGACTCGCACCTGTGTCTATAAGTACTGCAATAAGGGTGGAGTAGACACATATAGTACCTCAAATCATCTCAGGTGCACCATGGTCATAGGCCTCGACTGCCTAGAGCTGAGCATGCCTCTGTCTTCCACCTCCATATGGTCGGGGTGGACCTCCTGGTGGTGGTGGTGGTAGGGCCTCGAAACGTCATCCACCACCTGCTGCTCAGCCAGCTCCTCTACCATGTCTTCTTTCTCCCGGCGGACCACCACAGTCGAAGCTCTGCCTCTGTCTGGGAGGTCCCTCTACTATCTGATGCTCATATGCATGGCGGGTCGGGTAGTCTCAAGCCATGTGACCCTACCCGCCACATGCATAGCACTGCCTGCCCCTCATATGGTTGGCCTTGTCTCATGTGTCCCGCACAACCGACCATGTATCCTGAGGTCTCCCACCAGACGGCCTGGTCCTCTTAGACCTCGGCGAAATCTGTTTACTAACGGTTGTAGAAGACTCCTCTACGTGTCGCCCTGTGGTGGGTCTCATCACTGGTGTCTGCTCAGCAAGAAAACTCTCCACAATAAGGGCTCTCTCCAGCACCCTGCCTGCGTTGAGATGTTGAGGGAGATCATCGAATCCATGATCTCATTCCTGGGCCCCTGCTTGAAGGTCCGGGCCCTGAGGAATGGGTCCCATACCATATCCTTGGAGTAGCGCGAGAGGTCGATGAACCTCGCTGAGTACTAAGCTACTGTCATGTTGCCTTACTGCAAAGGAAGTAACTCCTGAATCCGCACCGCATGTAGGGTGGCTGGAACAAACTCTAACCGGAAGAGACTCAAAGTCTGCCCAGAGTAATGATGTCTTGTCATGCACCTGGAGTATCAGGCTCCACCATCTATAGGTTTCTACATGTAGGAGACTCGCGGCAAGGATCACCATGAGGTTAGCTGGTGTCCCTACCAATCTGAAAACTCTCACGATAGCCTCTAGCCAATCCTCAGATGTATGTGGGTCCGTCTCTCCCCAGAACCTGGGCAGCCTCTGGCGCTGGAACTCATGCAACGCACTCAGACGACGTTCACTCTCTACTACTAGAGTTGGTGGTATCGGTGGCCCAGCAGGTATTGGTACCGCTGGTACCTCCACTATGATGGGGCCCTGCATCGAGGCCTCATCGCTCGGTGGGCTACCATCTTGTATGAAACTTGAAACCCTAACTGGCTGCCTTCGTGGGGCCATCCTGAAAAGAAATGGTTTCTCCACTGTTAAAACAGTATACCTAGTGAGCTGACAAAAAGTATTCATGAAGAAAACTTTTCAAAGGAAACACACACGCAATCAGTGTTTTCGTGCACTGAGTCGGAAATTAGAAGTCAGAGTCCTAGTGTATGGATACGTCGGCCGCCGCACCAACACCGGTTTCCCTAAACTGAAAACCAAACCCAAAACACTTAACATTATTATTGTTAACAGAAATATCAAAGTACAAGTTATGTGGTAGAACTGACTGCTCTGATACCAATTTGTCAAGACCCGTCCTCAGGGCCTGTGTTGTGACTACCCCAAGCTCGCCTTCCATAGGCCAGGGGCTGGTGACTAGCACCAAAGGTGAATCCCTGATAAAAAAAGGAAGGAATTTCCTTTAATAATGTAATACACACAGTCTAAACACAAGCAGTAGAAGCAAAAAGTACTAAAATAGAAAAGAGAAGTGTGCTGAAAGTAAGTGGGCCAGTATACAAACCCAACTAAACAAAAAGTACAAGTACAAGTAAAAAGGAAAACAACTCCTGGATCGTCCACTGGGGAATCCTACTTGAAGGTTAGGTACATATCTCGAACAACTCGTCCCTAAGGTACATCCTGTCTATTCCAGCTCCGAGTAGCCTCCTATCTGTCACTCTCAGCCTCGATCACTGCTGACCATCGTCTTCACATAACACAATAAGGTGCGGGCGAAGCCCGTGCAAGGGTGAGTATAACAATACTCAGTAGGGGACCCCAAGACCCCCAAAGGTCTCCCAGAATCCACTAATGATAAACCAAAGAATAAAGATACAATCACGAAGTATCAACCAACCCTACTTAGGTATATGCCCATACATATACCTAAGTTACCAGTCACAGTCCAGCTCTAACTCTCAAGCCCAAGCACAACACAGTCCACAAAGGAAGTAAAGTCAATTACCTCAATGATAACGATTGAAAGACAAGACTCAGCACACATAGGTATAAAACTCATGAAGAGAGGTGGAGATGATTATTTTTAGCCACTGAATCATCTCCTCTATCGAACCCACATAGGATCCTAGAACAATATTAGCGTTGTCGAACCCACGTAGGATCCTGGTACAGAAGTCGTCACTGTCGAACCCATGGAGGATCCCGGTACAGAAGTCGTCTCTGTCAAACCCACGGAGGATCCCGCTACAGAATTTATCGTTGTCGAACCCACAGATGATCCCGGTATAGAAGTCATAACTGTCGAACACATGGAGGATCCCGGTACAGTATTTTTGCTGCTGAACCCACGGAGGATCCTGTCATCTCAGTCGCAGTCATCCCTAGGGTTCCCGCACACAGCACGCTCGATTCTGGGAGAGTCCTCTCCTCGAGCCAAGTTTGGATACATCATCTATCCCAAAGTCCTGAGATTATGTATACCATAGTTTAGTCTCATCATAAGGAACCCAACGCGACAGACGGTGCATCAATCGGACGCTCGGTCTTTGAGTTATTGGCATTTCTGTTCCAGGGGCCCGATTGGTTTTTAGGTTCAAACCAACCTGACCATATCCCAACTGTGTCCAAAACTCAAGTAGGATATGCCAAAATAATCTCCTCGCTCCAATAATTCCATCACCGCAGGCGGTTCATCAATCGGACACCCAAAACCCAGAATAGGGGCGAAAAGGTGATAATTGGCTATAGCGGGTCTGGGTCCGGTCTGACCCAGTCGAAGCGACCCGGCCCGACCCCAGTCCGAACCGGGGTTCGACCCGGTCTGCGGGTGCGGCCTGACCTGATTGGTCAGCCCGACCCGAAGGTGCGGCCCGACCCGAAGGCGCGGCCAAGCCCGAAGGCGCGGCCCGGCCTTAGGGGCGGCCCTGCCGAGGGGCGGCCCGACCGTAGTGGCCCGGCCGAGGGGTGGCCCGGCCAGCTGGTCGTGCGGCCTGGCCGCGGGGCCTGGCCAGAGGGCCATGGCGGGCTGGCCGCGCGGGCCAGCCGGTCGCGGCCGGCGGGCCACGCCGTGGGGCCCGTCTAGCCACACCGCGAGGGGGTACCATGCCCCCTCGGCTTCCAAAGAAACTGTGGCACCCTAAGGGTCCCACCTTGTTGGAGCACCACCGGCGGCCGACTCAGCTGGCCACCCTCCATCCGTCGCGGCCTTTGGCCGCGAGTCTTCTTTGGCGCGGTGCGACGGTGTCGCGTCGTCTTCGTCTGTCATGGCCCCCTTCTTCCGGCACGGTGCGACGGCGCCACGCCTCTTTCGTCCACCGCGATCCTCCTAGCCACGGTTCTCCTCTGGCACGATGCATCGGCACTACGCCCTCCCGGCTCCGCCTCCGTCGTCAACCAATCAAGAACCAATTGGAGGGATGTCGGGCCGTGTTTGTTCAGCTCGCGCCCTCCACATTAGGTGATAACAAGTGGCCATAATCGAACCAAAATAAATGACGAGGAACGGGGATATAATTAATACTTTAAAATAATCAAATCCCCCTACCTCGATTTTGGTTAACATTTTCAAAGGCGCGAGAAAATAATTCGAAGACGCCATCATATGTTGTGCCTATCACATGTCGTCGATCTCGAGCTCGAGTGTCGTCCTCATTCTTCGTTGGAGATGGTGTGTTTTTCGTTGGAGAGGATGTCATTATTCATTGAAGAGGATGGATCCACCAAAACGCCAACCAAAAATAATAGAGGAGGAGTCTAATATTTGTTTGCATAACAACACACAAGAGTTGTGTTTAATTAAATAAGACAACTCATTAAATTAAATGCGGTGGAAAGGATTCAAAATTCGAATAAGGGAAGTGGGAGAGTTAGAAATTAATGAAGTGAGGGTTGGCACAATTATGGGGGAAGTTCAATAGTTTTCCCCATTAATGGGGAACTCAAGGGGTAAAAGGGGTGTTAAGGGGGTTTGAGCTCATGTGGTCCCCACCACATAATATCCTCCCAAGGGAGGTTATGCGCGGGTGGGCCCCACCTCCAACCCCCACTTAGAGGATTAAACCACCACAAAATAAAAATATGTTGTACATATTTTTATTTAATTTATTTAGAAAACCCCCGAAATTAACTTTCGCTCTTACTAGAACGCAACTGCGGTGAAGGTCTCCTTAAGAAAAAATCGGCGCTGCGAGTTCAACGGTGCCCTCAGATTTCAATTCTGAGCATCAGTTCAAAATATATAAAATCCTGCACGTATGTTTACTAAACGTACCCGAACAAAACTTCAGAAATTGATTTCGGGCACACCGGGCCTCAGAATCAGGCGTAGTTAGAAACTACGAACTCATAAAATTCTCATGTATTTAAGAAAAAAAATCCACAGAATTTATGGGTCTTTACATTTTTCCGAGTCTTTACAAACATCATGGAGGGTGGATGGATGGCCGACTAACCCATCTAGCCTCACTCTCTTCTCTTGGTAGTTACTTATGCTGGTATGCACGATGATTAGTTTTCCCATATATGTGTGTATAGGGTTGTGATGTCTTGTGGTTATTTCACACACATGTATTAAGGGATATAGTATTCAAAGGGTTATTATAGGTATGATGTGTAAAGGCTGTGATGGATTAAGGTACTTACTCAGTGTATGGGTTGTAATGCCTTGAGGTATAATACTTAATGTTTGATATATGTCATACAGGCTATGGTGGCCCCTAGAAACTATTTGGTTAATATATATGGATATGTGATATGGGATAATGTGGTTATGTACTGCACGAGATGCATGTTGTGATGTCTTTCCCAGGTGTCTTCGAGATGACTTACTTTTGGAAAGAGATGGATCAGGACGTGAAACATTAGGGTAGAGTGAAAAAATAGTGGGTAAGAGGGAGAGGGGTACCCTTGATGTTTTATTAC
The DNA here is from genome assembly GCA_963277665.1 of Viscum album. Lineage (NCBI taxonomy): Eukaryota > Viridiplantae > Streptophyta > Magnoliopsida > Santalales > Viscaceae > Viscum > Viscum album. The sequence continues at coordinate 1,887,878,057 of OY728127.1, read as the reverse complement.
TATATTATATGCTCTTTTGTTTTTAATAATTGGTGAGAGATATCAATGGTGCGACTGGGAATTTAGTATACCTATTTAGGTGATGAGTTAGTTTTTCTGTTGTTCATTGTACCTTAGAATTCTTTCTTTATATTTTGCATGAGAGGCTCTGGGGAGAATCCTATTGAGTATACTATTATAATCACCCTATGTATATATAAACTATTTTCAGGTCAGCCAAAGAAGGTTGGAGATCGGGCTGGATATTACTAGATTAGGGTTTAGCGGAAGCTGTTTGGGATTCGTGGTTGCGGTCGTCATTATCATTTTTTTGTACTTTTAGTTTTTCTTTCAGTTGTATATTATTGTATGAAATTTCATGTTTTCACTTGGGTTTTATTTTATATTTATATATTTCTAAGAAGGTGTTAGTTGTTGTATCATTCTTATCTCTCTCTTCTGCATGTTTCTCTTAGAGGGAAATGCCTCCCATATGCACGTTTACTATACCCTCGGTGCTAGTCACCAACTCAGGGCCTACTGGAGGTAAGACTCAGACAGTCACCATCTCTCTCCCCTCATTGTGGTATTTTTATGGTGATGGTGTGGGGGGGGGGTCCTGAAACTCTCCCTCACGGATCTGTACCTTTACCACTCCTCTATATTATTTTGTTTTGTATTTTATGATATATCTATTTATTTATATATATTTAGTTATATTTTTTATCTACATATTTATATATATATATATATTTATATATATATATATAATATGTTTTTTGTGTGTCTCTTTGTTTATAAATACATACATACATACATATATATATGTGTGTGTGTGTCTATAAATATAATTATACATATTTATATTTATTTACATATATTATATATTAATATTTATATACATATATTATAATATATTGATAAATATATATCTTTTTGTCAATACACGCACACAAATATATTTATATATATAAATATTATATATACATTAATTGTATAGGTATATAAATCTTCATACATTTTTATTTTAAATAAAATGGATATTATTTTTATTTAGATATGGTTTATATATATATAAAGATATTTCATATGAAAATATGTTTAAATATTAATTTATAAAATTAAATTTTTATCTCTGAATATATACAAATACGTATATATATTTATATATTTAATTATAAATAACAGTAAAATATGAAAAATGATAAAATTTGAATGTTATAATATCTATATGAGGGTAATCCCAGAGAATAAATTGAGTTTCCACAAAAACAATATAAGAAGATTCCCTTACATAAGGATGAAATTCCATCAAATGTTAAAAAATATGGGTATCATGACAAAAAACTCAGTTTTGGAGGCCTTTTGAACTTTTTTTACCACAAAAAAACAATGACGAGTGTCCACCTTGGTCCACATAGCGTAGATATTTTTGTAAGATTCAAGTTGATATGTGGTAGAGCTCAAATAAACACCTAGATCAAAAGTTATGGTTGTTTGAAGTTCGAGTCATGTTTTCAACTTATTTTAGATTGTTTATTAATTTAGTGAATTTATCTTTAAATTGTTATTAAATGGGAATTAATCAATAATAATTAGAAAATTTTTAATTAATATTATTTTTTAATTATTTTATAAATCATTTTCCACTAAATATCTTATATATTAAGTTTGATTACATATTTTATATTATATAAAGATTATTTTATAAAATATATTATATTTATATAAATATAAATATGTTTATATATTAATATATGATTTTTAATGATATTTTTTTTATGAAATATATTGTCTATCAGTGCTAAGAAAAAGTGTTGATAAAAGTAACACTTTTATCAGTCCTTTTGTTAGCGCTTATAAAGGGTAGCTCTGGATAAATCCAATTATGTAGTAGTGTTAAAATATTAATTAATATTTAACTTTTTATTATCACCAAATAATTATTAAATATCTATTACTCGATACTAATTGTCAAATTATTAATTAATCTTAATTTTTAATTATTTTTAAAAACGTTTTTCACTAAATATATTATATATTAATTGTAAATACACATTTGGTGAACTCTCTTCTCCTTTAAGAGGGAACATGCAGGGTGAGGAGTACAATATGAATGAAGGCGTTGGGGCTGGTGGGGTTGGTTCCTCCGTTATTGCTTCTGATGAGAGGATAAAGGTGGCTGAAGGAAAGATGATGATGATGTCGACAGGGGATTGTTATAGGAAGGGGATGGGGGATGGGCTATTTAGCAGCAAGGAGATTGTGAGGATAGGTTTTCCACTCTCATCTTCTATAATTTTATTCATAAAATAATAATAAATGAACAAAGTTTGATTGGACAACACTTTTTTATTGGATTGATGAGGTGGACAAATGTGGGTAGAATTCCCAAAGCTCCTCCCATTATAAAAGTGGCTTTATGAATTGTGTTTTTCATTAAAAAAAATATATATGCCAAAATGATTTTAAAAGTGTTTTAAAAATATATATTTTTAGTTAAATGTTTTGTATTATATATATATATATATATAACAAAACAAAATATTTTATAAAAACGACTAATAATGTGATTAGTTATAAAGGATGGATTTTGAATTTTTGAAATCTTAACCGGTTCCTCCATCAAGAGTTGTCTGGTTTCGGTACTAAGGTGTTATTTAACTAAAACAGTAGATTGAATTGGTGTGAATCATACCTATTTTGATCTATAAATAAAGAGATGATGAGTTCGAAAATCCCCTTCTCTTCAACATTTTTTTCTTCTTTATCAATATAGTTGAGAAGGGTCTTTTTGTCTGTGTCTTCAACCAAAACATGCATAGTATGCCCATATTTCCAAGCAACTAGCACTCTGTTCAAAGCTGTGATGTTGCCTCGCCAACAGCAACCTTTGCTTCCTTCTCTCATCCCAAAATTTACCTTCATTCTAACATAATCTACTTCATTACCATAATTTTTTTAATACTATAAAACAGCGATCACAAATGTATCTATTGATTGCAGGTGCGGTGGTGGGATCCATATGCGTCACGACAGAGAAGGGAGGTGTCGAGAGATCCACGGCGGCGCGAGGCGTCACCGATGAGGATGGAGAATTTTCCATCGACCTCCCCTCCGAGCTACAAGCCATTCCAGACCTGCCGGCCGCCTGCACCCTCGCCACACTCCATATCCCAACCAAGTCCCCCTGCAGACGGTGGCGATGGCGACCCATCCAAGTCATTATTGCGCCGCTGACACTGTCGGAGGTGGAAGACGACGTCTGAACTTACACGGCAGGAACCATCACCTTGTTTTAGAGATTCTCGTTGGCAGCCCTCAGATGCTACATTTACATCAAGCTACATTAACCATTCATAAATTACAACTAAATTTAAAATAAAATTACATTAAAATATATTAAAAAAATCTACATTACACACATTTCATGTATAATTTATTACAAACATTATATTTTCCATCAAATACAAAAGTGATTTAACATGTTGTGAGCTTGAATTCTCATGTCCTTGATATCTCCTTCCAATAGAGTCTGATCATGCTAATGGTTGTCGAATACACCACCCCAACTCGAAAGAAAGAACAACATACGCTTGTAAAAAAATGATTATATTATAGTATACCCTAAAAAAATAAATACAATGTAAATATGACACAATATAATGCATTAATAAAAACAAATAAAAAAAGGAGGACGTGAATGTTAAATTATAGTACATAAATCAAAAGGATAGCATAATACATAAGTAAACCATATTGCAAAGTAATATGCAACACACTTTGTGAAATAAAATGTCATTTTTAAATAAAAACACACACAATCAGTCATACCAGTAACACAATGTATCAGATTGACCTGAGTTTAATTACTACAGATCACAACTGAATCGCAAATAATTGTCCTAAATTATCAAGACAATCTGAGTGAATTTGATCAGTTTTGAGTATAAGACACGCATTTTAAACTAAAATGTCACTTTTAAACTGAAAACATTAACTTTAAGTCAATTCGGTCACACTGTGTCTCAAGTTGATGTGTGGTTAATACCTACATGTCATAAATAAATCACATATCATTTTAATAAAGTATCAAGCCAATTCGAGTGTGTTTTCTCAGTTTTGAGTATGTGATGTGTATTTTGAACTAAAATGTCACTTTTAAATGAAAACACACATTATCAGTCATACGCCACACTAAGTGCTAGATTGGTATGTGCTTAATTTCTATGTCACAAATAAATTATCGATATTTTTTCTAAAATATCAGGACAATTTGATTGCATTTTTTCATTTTTGTGTATGTAATGAACATTTTGAACTAAAATTTCATTTTTAAATGAAAACACGCATTATCGGTCACACCAGTTGTTGGGTAAAAATCCCTCAAGGTAACATTGCAGTATTTTTGGGTTGTTTGTGTTTGTTGACAAAGTAGGTTTCCATGACCATTTGGAGAGTTCAAAAGAGATTATTGACATGGTATGTTGACAAAGATCCAAGACGAAGTAATGGATTCCTTGGAAGTGGTATAGAAAATTGAGTACACAAGGTGATGTCATTTCCAAGTGTTTGCTAAATTTTTGGGGTCTAAAATTTGGAGTTTGGCTTGCATCGCGAAAAGTGGATTTATTTGAATGTTTTATGAAAATATAGTAAATGCATGAGTTTTATGAAGATTGGGCTTCACAAAGGGTGGTTCACGAAGGTGTGAAAATTTTGACGGCAGGCTCCATGATTATGACGAGCATCACGAACAACAAATTTTCCTAGAGCATCGCGAGACAGGGAGCATCATGAAGGAAATTGGAGAGCTCTGCGAAATGGTGTTGACATGGATGAAAGCTTCTAGAATGGTGGAAACACCTATAAATAGGCTTCTAGATGCATTAGAAAAGCAGCGAGACTTAACGAAGATCTTAAGGCTCTGGATTCACAAAGGTGGTTCACGAAGGTGGTTGTTGCGAAAAAGTTCATAAAGGATGGATATTCACAAAGGCTATAAAAATCCAACTGAAATAGATGAGGTTCATGAAGGCTAAGTAGGTTTCATGAAAGTTGTGTGCTTCACAAAGGTAGCGAGCATCACAAAAATAAGGTGCTTCACGAAGGCTAAGTGAGCTTCACGAAATAGGTGAGATCAATGAAGGCAATGAGCTTCGCAGAAGTATTAAAAATAGATTGTCTAGTAAATCTATGGTAAAGTGGTTTTCATCCATTGAATGAAAGTGAGACTTCAACATAGAATTAATCTACAACTGAGGATGTATTCATTAAAGATAATAAAGGGACCTATAGGTACATAAACTCTGTTTGAATCCTATCCAAGAGAAGTGAGAAAAGGAAGAGGAAGAAGGGGGTCATTTCCACCGACATTGAGCCAGAGAAAGAGACATAGGGAGTAATCCTTGAGAAAACAATGAGCTGACCCTAAAACATGTAAAGGTAGTGAGCCTGGGCATAAATGAGATCTAGCTCGAACCAATATTTTTTTGCAGTGATCCTTAGTGGATTTGGTACAATCAGCACATTACCATTATATGCTCATTGGATGTAGCCTAGTGAGGGTGAACCAAATAAAAATCAGTGTGTCCATCTACTTGCTTTCATAAATTACATTCAAAGCGTCATCATTAGATAAAGAAGAAAATAATAATATCAACATTAACACTTAAGTGCAAACAAAGTGACCGTTATAATATAGAGGCCAAGATCCACTGGGGCATGAATAATTTTGAAAAGAATATCCATACCCTGATTCACCCCCTCAAGTTATCTAGGCCCCTTTTGGACTTAACACTGACCATGTCGCGTATCAAATCGATTGGAGGTTAATTCCAAAATGTCACAAATGAATCGCATATCATTTTCCTAAAGTATCCAAACAATCCAAGTGTATTTTCTCATTTTTGAGTATGTGATGTATGTTGTAGACTAAAATATCACTTTTAAACTAAAAACATGCACTTTCAGTCAATCTGGACACATCGTGTGTCAGGTTGATGTGCGATTAATTCATATGTCAAAAATGAATCACATATCATGTTTTCGAACTATCAAGACAATATGAGTATTTTTCTTTATTTTTAATATGTGATGTGCATTTTGAACTAAAATATCACTTTTAAATGAAAAAACGCACTTTCAGTCATTCCGACTACACCTAGTGTTGGATTAACATACAGATAATTCCTACACATCACAAAAAAATATAGAACTTTTCTCTAAAATATTCATAAAATTCAAGAGTGTTTTCTCTATTTTGAGTATGTGACACATGTTTTAAACTAAAATGCTATTTTTAAATGAAAACACACATTATCGATCGTACTGGTCACTCTGTGTATTAGATTGACTTGAGGTTAATTCCAACACATCAAAAAATAATTCAATGATCATTTTCCTAAATTAGTAAGACAATTCAAGAACATTTGTGGGGTTTTGAGTATGTGATGTACGTTTTAGACTAAAATGTCACTTTTGAACTGAAATCATGCACTTTCATTCAATCCAGACACATCATGTCTCAGATTGATGCGTGGTTAATTTCAACACATCAAAAATGAATCATGTATTATTTTCCTAAAGTATCAAGATGAACTAAGCATATTTTCTTGGTTTTGAGTGCATGATGTGAATTTTGAACTTAAATGTCGATTTTAATTAAAAACCCACACTTTTTGTCATACTAGTGATTCCCTATGTTGTATTTTCATATGGTTAATTACTACACATCACAAATGAATTAACAATATTTTTTCTAAAATATTTGGATAATTTGAGAGAATTTTCTCTATTTTGATAATATAACATATGTTTTGAACTAAAATGTGATTTTTAAATGAAAACACACACTATTAGTCATATCGGTCACACTGTGTATAATATTTAATTGAGGTTAATTCTTATATGTCACAAATTAATTATATATCAGTTTCCTAAAGTATCAAGACAATCGAAGTGAATTTTCTCAATTTTTAGTATGGACATGCTTTTTAGTCTAAAATGTCACTTTTAAACCTAAAAAATGCAATTTTAGTCAATCCAGCCATATTATTTATTAGATTGATCACAATTGGATTTTTACACTTTTGTGAAGGGTTTTTTTGGGGTGGATTCCCATCACTAAAAGTCATTAGAAATGGGAATCTTCCGCAAAAAGTCCATTGTAGAAAATGCAGTTCAACTATGCTTATTTGCAACAAACCTTCACAAACAATAATGATTTGTGAAAAACTATGATTCCCATCACAAATAAGGTCTCATTTAAAAAAAACTAATTGCGATGGATTAAAAAATCCATCTCAATTACTTATATATTTAAAAAATTAAAAAGCTAAAAATTAAAAAATTAAAAAAACAAAATTAGAAAAAATATAAAAAAAAATAACAAAAACATGCATACCATTATTACACCATTTCACACATAATATGTTTTTAAAATTAAAATACATAATTTTCATAAAAATTTGAGGAACAACTGGTATCAGGGGGAGAAAACTCTATACCAATGTCACGTGAAATCCATTGCATATACCCTAACATATACTTACCTCTCTCACACTACTACTCACACTCCTTCCACCCTCTCTGTATTTGTTGTATCATCTCATCCTGAGCTTGCATCCTCTCTTAATACTATGTAGCGAATGATGAAGACAACTATGGATGAATTCCCGTTGATCTGACCGATGAAATCATAGAATTTCCATAATAACTATTATGTTTCAATCATGAAACAATTCAAATCACCCGACCTTTCTCGACACCATGCATAGTTGCATGTTTCTAAGACCGTCATCAAAACCTGACATGGAAGTGGCATCTACTTCAGTTTTTTAATGAATCTCTTATGAATGAGAAGTAACATATTCAAACATTTCCTTTAAATATAATTATAAATTAAAATATCAATAAAATTAATTTTAGTAAAATTCAAGAAAAATACTAACCAAAATCTAGCGTTGTCTATCATCGACAAGCTATCCTGTACGGGGATCGATGTACATATTATAGTAAACATCGAACTCTATAATATAGGGTTCAGTAGTTTCTAGTATAATATAACAAAAAATTTACATTTAAAGTATATATACATTAATAAATAATATTGCTTTCCATATTTCATCGATATGTACCAAATGTATGACTCTTAGTCCTATGTGTGACCTCCTGCCTCCCCAGGTTCTAATTCACAGATGATAACATCATATTAAAAGTATCTACTATCCATTAGGATCATAATTTATCCCATACCAAAGCTGAGATATAGTTATCTTGATGAGAGTAGTAAGAATTTTCAAAAACATCAATAGAATATCTATCCATGACTCTTCTTCTTAGGTTGCGTAAAAACTGGAAAAAAAACATTCACATATATATATCTCTTATGCCTCTCGAATAGAAGAACTCATTATATCTTCATAAAGTGACCATAAATTTTGCAAGAAAATTAAAAACAACATGTTACCAATTAATGAAATTTTAAAAAATATGTTATCTATAATCATACAATTCAATGGATGAACATCTGATGTCAAATAGAAATAGGAACCTGATACCATGATACCCATGGCATAGAATAACAATTTGATAAAATCACACCATCTTACCCAATAGATAAATGAAAAAATGTACAAATAAAAATAAATAATCAGAATATTATTAGAAGAATTAATAAAAAAACTTAATAGAAAATAAATATCTTAAACAATTGATCATACCTTTGTAAGTGATGATCAAAATCAAGAGATGTGAATCTTTCTAGAATAGGGTCCAGAATCATTAATCTATAAAGGATTCACCCCTCCTAATAGACAATGTTGTATCATCATTTTAAGGGTCAGATGAATCGGGCTCCTCATCGAGATGTCTAACATCAGTGAGAGAACGAAATAGATCATCAGGACCATCTTCAGCTATCTAAAACAAATAATCTTACATATAAAAATTGTTAATACATATATCAAATATAAAAACTAATAAATACAAAAATATAATAATTATCTTACCTATAAATAATTATTAATAAAGATATCAAATATAAAAAACTAATAAATACCAAAATATAATAATTACCTGTAAATAAATACCCAAATATAGTACTGTTACCTATAAATAATTGTTAGTAACAATATCAAATATAAAAAACAAATAACTACCATGAAAAATATAATAATATTACATGTAATAATTGTTAATACTGATATTAAATTTAAAAAACTAAAAAAAATTAACATCAGTGAGGGAATTAAATAGACCATCGGGACTATCTTCATTCATCTGAAACAAAAAATATTACCTGTAAATAATAATAATTATCGATATCAAATATAAAAAACTAATAAATAATTTAATATAATACATCATTTTCTATCTTCATCCACATCTTCATCAATGAAAATGTCTTCATCTTCCTCTTCATTATCATCAACTTCCATACGTATTTCAGTTTCATTTTCCCTTATTACTTCATCGACATTATCAATATCACCTTCCATTAACTAGGGTAATTCATCATCAATATTTATATCTTATCAAGTAAGAGATGTATTTGGGGATTTTTCTTTAAAAAATTAGTATGTTACATTTCTATTGAAACATTTTCATTTTAAAGAAACCAATTTCCATGAGATTTTATTTTTATTACACTCCAGTTATCATTTAAATCACTCAAAACAACATAATAATTTTCATAATAAACATGATGTGCTTGAGGTTCCAACATAAAGGGATCATTTTGGGAAAAAAGAATTTTATATTTAATGTAAATGAATCCATGTTGTGGATAAAATCGCAACCCTCAATCAAAATCAAACCAATGAAATTTAAACATAAAACATATTTTGGTCCAATATTATATTTCTCAATTATTTCATCTAGCATTCCATAAAAGTCAACATCACTTTCGTTATGATGTGGTCCTTTCAAAAAGAACCATTATTCATTGATTTCTTTGATTAACCATATATGCATGTATGAAATCGAAATCCATTAACAACAAACCCATTATAATATTTTTCCAATTTTTATAGATGGTTTTTTAGCACACATAATAGACTATCAATTTTACTTTCATGTTGTGTTGCCTAAAACAATAAAAAAAATTAATAATAGATATCATTTCAAAATTGGTTTAATTTTCCATCATAAAAAAATTAACTTACCAGTCATTAAAACCGATATGAAAAATTCTGTTGTTGATGTTCTTCAAGAGAAACAAGGGTAATTTATATTATTTTTTATTTGATATAGTTATCATATAGTCTCAAAAATAAATAATGTAAATAATTTTATCTCTTAAAAAAATTAAAAAAATAATAAATGGTAGTATTTATTGTATAAATCGTCTCATTTATTCACAATTGAGTAGAACATATGTATGATCTTTGTGCAGTTCTTCATCTGAAATCCATCATTCACGATAACCACCAAAACCAAGCTTGGGTTGATTAAAAACTAAAAACTGATGGTCCTTAACATCATTAAAATTTACCTTAGTATGAACCATGTGATTATGTTTTTAAGGATATTCATATTGAAAATAATAAGAGAATAAATTTGAAATTTCTCCATACATGCATGCTTCCATAGTTGACCCTTCAACCGATTATTTTTTATGTACTTTATTATTTAATTTTTTCATACATCTCTCAAACAGGTATATCCATCAGAATTGTACTGACCCTCCACATTTTTCATCATAAAAAAAATGAAATATTAAATATTTCACTAAGTCAAAGAAGACTGATAGAAATATTTTCTCCAATTTACCTAAAATTAAAACAATATCTTTTTACAGCATACTCAATGCATTATAATCTTATGTTTTCACAAAAATATATTAGAATAAATATGAAATTTCGATCAACATATCTCATATTGAATAATTTAACGGTCCTCTAAGACCAAAAAACAATAGTCTTTCAATTATGACATGATATTCATGTTTTTTTAACTCGGTAATATGTCCATTTCTAACATAATGACAAAAATTAGATGCATAACCATCTGGTAACATCCAATATTTAATCCATTGATAGATTAATAAATTAATTTCTTTATAAAGTTTGTAATCTGCTTTTGGCTTCAATAAATTATGTTCTCTTTTATATTTAAATAATTCCTGTTCAAGACCCCTACAAATTTGGGCAAGATCTAACCATGCCTTCACATTATATTTGGTCTTACTAGGTGTGTCCAACATGGTATAAAATATATTATCAAAAAAAATCTCAATATTCATTTAATCTAATATTTGAAAATCCAAAAAATTAGACCAATATGGAAAGTCTCAAAAAATGCTCCATTTTATATAATTATGATCTCTCCCAAAACCATATATGTTTTTTATAGTTGGTCGAAAAGTAATAGGAGGTAATGAAGAGACTATAGATTTTACCTAAATAACTGTGGGCACTTCCAGAGGTTTATCTCTTTTAATTCTACCTTTTGTGAAATTATTTCTATTCCCTTGAAAATGGTGATCCGTAGGAAGAAATCTCTGATGATATTCAAAATAACTATTCTTTCTTCTATTTATAAGAATAAACATTTTTTTCTCATACATACAGTATAGGCATGATTTTATACCATTTTTACTCCATCCATATAACATTCCATATACCGAAAAGTCACTGATTTTCCACATTAATGTAACCTTCCACAAGTATAAAATTAGGCTACTGACACATACCTATAGCCACGGTTTTAAAATCGTGGATATAGGTAGTCTATATCCATGGTTATATGGCTTATAGCCACAGTTATGGGGCCTATAGCCATGGTTTTCAAAACTGTGGCTATATGACATTTTTTTCAAAGGGCTATAGCCATGGTTTTCAAAACTGCATCTGTAGGTCTCCCACCCTTGCACAGGAGAAAAATTTTTCTCCAAAAAAATGGTGGGAAGAATTATTTCCACAGTTTTCAGGATATTGACACGGTTTTTATTAATATATATAACATAATATATATATATATATACACAAAATCCTTGGTGGTGTAGTAGTTTGGGTGTTGAAACATGAAGTAAAGGTGTGGGGATCGAATCTGGCTAGGCACACATTATTTTTAGGCTATTACCACAGTTTTATAGGGCTATTTCCATGATTAAAATTATGGCCATAGGTCAACTTCCAAAGTTGAAAACGGAGACACCTATTGCCATAGTTTTGAAAATCGTGGAAATAGTCCACCTATAGCCATAGTTTAAACTGTGGCAATAGGTCAGACCCTACTGCCATGGTGATAGTGCCCACGGTTGGGAAAACCATGGTTGTAGGCTACGACCATGGTTTTGGGCCCTATTGCCACAGTTTTGAACCATGGCAATATCACATTTTTCTAGTTGTGTTCAATGTAAAATTTTGATCTACCACTATATAATATATAGTTACACCATCGTTCCATAATGAAATTAACCCATCAATTAGTAGCTTCAAATAAACATTGATATTCTTCTTCATATGTCTTGGAATTAACAGCACCAAATATATATGGTTCCTTATTCAGCACCCAAGGAGATAACTTGTACATAGTTATGAAAATAAACCAATAAGAAAATTGATTGATGTAATCACAAAATGGAATAAACACCAGTAGAAAGACTCAACTATATGTTATGAGGTTCTGAAGAAAAATAAGGATATATATGATCAAAGTGTTTCCATAAATCACCATCACATGGATGCTTTAAGCTTTTACTAATGAAAATATTTGATTTATATCATGTTATCAATGCAATTATGTTGCAAGGAATAAATAGAAACTATAAATAGGGTTTAATTGGAAAATACATCAACTATTTAACCAAAAATATAAAATTTCCTTGTTGTGACTCTTTATACCTTGATTCTCCACATATTGGACAATTAACTAACCATTCATAATCATTAAAATATAAGATGCAGTCATTTAAACTTGTATGGATCTTCTGATAACTAAGACCTAAATTATAGACCAATTTCTTAATTTCATAGAAACTTATAGGTAATGTATTTTTGTTAGGAAGCAATAATTTTACCAAAGAAAATATTAGGTCAAAACAACTATTTGACATTCAAAATTATGCTTTAATATCCATAAACAACTTGAATTTTTCTTATCTCACATCCTGGTTATAAGGCATCCTCATCATATTTCAAAAAAATGTAAAATTGAGATGGTACTGATTCAAGATTTGGATTATCTTTTTGAATTTTTATTTATTTAGTAGATGAGCCAACAAACTCATGTAATAAATTTTGAAATGATGGATCCAGAAACAATTTTTTTTATTTTCTACTAAATTTAATTCACCATGTTGATACCAAAAAATATAATCTTTCTAAAAACCAAAATATAGTATATGAAGTCAAACATTTTCAAACATTTCAAATCTCTTAAGATCACATTTCTTACATTGACATTTAAGTATTCCATCTTAAACAAATTATGAATTTTATGATGAAAATGATATAAATGTTTCAACACCATCAATGTAGACAATATTTATACTAGATATGTTAGGATTTTTGCGATGATTTATCTAATCACAATCATGTAATAGAAACTAGTACTGCTTCTTGAGTCCATAATTATCTAAAAAACAACATAAATATGAATAATTATTACTCATTTTGAATATGTACATATTATTTTTAAATTTTAATTATAGCTAATTATGACTACTTATCATGAATTATTACTAATTATTACTAATTATAACTAATAATAATTAATTATTACTGATTATAACAAATATTTATTAATTAATAGCAAATATTTATTAATTATAAATAAAGTTTTAATAAATATTCCCAATTTTTAATAATTTTTTGTATATTTTTTATTTTTTACATGTTACTACAAAACATTGTAATTTTCACTAATATTTACAAATAATTAATAATATTTACTAATTATTATTAATATTTACTAATTATTATTAATATTTACTAATTATTATTAATATTTACTAATTATTACTAAAATTGACCAATTATTTCTTAATTATTATAATTTATTTAATAATTACAAATAAATAAAATAAATATTACAAAATTTTCACTAATTATTACGAATTTTAAATAATTATTGGCATTTTATAAATTTTATTACAATTTATTAAAAAATTATCAAAATTTACTCATATTAACAAATAATTAATAGTATTTACTAATTAATACTAATATTTACTAATTATTACTAATACTGACTAATTAATTATTCATCATTACAAACTTTTTAATAATCATTACGATTTATTTTAATCATTACTAAATTTTTACTAATTATTGTGAATTTTTAATAATTGTTGGTACTTTTTATATTTTTTTTCAAGGTATTACAAAATTATTACTAGTATTTATTAATTTTTTCTTATTTATACAATTATTTATTAAGTAATACTAATTATTTATTAATTATAGCTAATTTTTAATAAATATTTCTAATTTTTAATGATTATTAGTATTTCATATATTTTTTACAATTTATTGCAAATTATTTTAATTTACTAATATTTACAAATTATTAATAACATTTAGTAATTAATATTAAAATTTAATAATTATTAAAGTTATTAAGTAATTATTTATCAATTATTAAAAATTATTTAATGAGTATTGATAATTATTTTATTTATTACTATATTTTTACTGATTACTGTGAATTTTTAATAATTATTAGTATTTTTTATATATTTTTTTTCAAGGAATTACAATTTTTTACTAATTATTAATAACAAAGTTTTTAATAAATGTTACTTATTTTTAATAGTTATTAGTATTATATATATATATATATTTAAAAATTATTACAAATTATCATAATTTACTAATTTTTACTAATTTTTATCAATCTTGCCTAATTATTTATTAATTATTAAAAATAATTTAATAATTAATACTATTTTTTAATTATTTATACGGTTTTACTAATTATTGTGAATTTCTAATAATTTTTAGTATTTTTTATATTTTTTTACAAATAATTGCAAATTTTTTGCTAATTATTAACTATATTTATTATCTAAGGATAATTATTTATTAATTATTAATAAAAGTTGAATAAATATTACTAATATGTTATAACTAATCTCAAACATGAGAAAATATGAAATACCATAAGATTATTAATCTAATATCATTGAAAAATGATATGTAACATTAAAATAATTAATACAATCAATAAGCATAAACACGTAGTTCAAATATTACATATATATCATGATTTGTAATAATTCAAACATAAAAAATCATATAAATATATCAAAAAATCATATGTTGTCACTACTTTCGAATGATATAATCATAAATCTATAATGATTCAAAACTCAAAATATATCCATGATTAAATATGAAATAATAATATAAAACTTAAACAAACATGTACCTTATGCTAAAAATCATATATAAAAATTCAAAATAAGCGATTAATCTTGAAAACATGGAAACTACTCTTCAAAACATTTTCAAACCATATTTTGATTCAAAATCTCTATTAAACTCAAAATAAAAAAACATGAACACCTGAATTGGAAAATATCTTAAATCTAAAGGTTAAAAATTAGGAAAACAACCTCAAATCAAGTGTAATCAACTTATATGAATCCAAAATGCATTGTCTTCGATGGTGTACACTCAAATATGGAAGAATAAACCAATATTAACCCTAAATACCAAATAAACCAAAAATATATGGTGAACTGTTTGACCTAGGACAATTCAAGTGAGTTTTCTCAGTTTTGATTATGTAACACACATTTTGAACTAAAATGTCATTTTTAAATAAAAACATGCACTATCAGTCATATTGGCCACACCATGTATTATATTAACTTGAGGTTAATTCATATACATAAAAAATAAATCATATACTAGTTTCATAATGTATCATGATAATCCAAGTTCATTTTATTATTTTTGAGTATGCGACACATGTTTTAGACTAAAATGTAACTTTTAAACTGAAAATGTTCTTTTTAATTAATATGGTCACATCATGCATCAGATTAATGTGTAGTTAATTCTTATATATCATAAATGAATCACATATACTTATAATAAATTATCAAGACAATCCAAACATGTTTTCTTGGTTTTGAGTATGTGGTGTGTGTTTTGAACTAAATTGTTACTTTTAAATGAAAACATGCACTTTTAGTCAGATTATCCACACTATAAGTAAGATTGATATGATGTAAATTACTACACATCAAAAATGAATTATCAATCCTTTTCCTAAAATATCACGATATTCTATGTGTATTTTCTTGGTTTTGAGTATATAACACATGTTTTGGGATAAAATATCTTTTTTTAAATGAAAAACACGTTATTGGCCATACCATCTACACCGTGTTTCAGATTGACCCGAGGTTAGTTCTTACACATTACAAATGAATCACAATCATTTTCTAAAATTATCAAGTCAATTTGAGTTCATTTTCTTGTTTTTGAGTATGTGGTGTGCATTTTAGACTAAAAATCCACTTTTGAACTAAAACACAAGTTGAAAATTGGGATATAACTAGGACCTTGTATGTGTCTATATCCCAAATGCTCATGGCTATAGCCTATAGTCATGAGTGTGGAATCTGTAGCTACAATTTTTTGTTATATCCATGAGCTATGGCCTTTCTGATATAGAAAAAGGTCCATGAAAGGCCTATATCCATAGGAAGGTGGCCCATGGCTATAGCCTAGTCCATGAGGGATACATATATCCATGGTCTAATGACCATGTAATTAGAGAAAATTTGGACAAAATTACTACCACGTTCAACTTGATCATGACTATTGTGCATTCAAACCCACCCCTCAATACAATGGATATGGATTTCCTCCACTCTTCTATAAGGAATTCTATTAATATATATCTACAAAGTTATATGTGTGTGGGGGGGGGGGGGGGTTGGGGTATACAAAATGAAAATTTGTCAAGATTCGAACCTAGCTTGTGATATAACTAATAGACACCAATTTCACTATGTTGAGACCAATTTTTGATATTTAAATGCATAATTAATTATATATATATACACATACTGGGGTCTGAAAAATGAAAAGTTTTCGAGATTCAAATCCATCACGTGATGTATTTAACATGCGCCTCTTCCTCTATACTACGACCAATTTTTAGTATTTAAATATAAAGTTGCTTATATATATATATATATGAAACGGTATGCAGGGAGATTGTGATTCAAACCCGGGACTATAAATATCATCTTGAATGTGAATTCCATGATACAATGATATGAAATTGGTTTATTAATGAACAAATATACTTACATGTACTAATATAAATAATTTTAATTATAAAACTATATTCCCAAGAACTAAATACCATGGCTGTAGTAAATGTTTTCAAAGGCTATATCCATGAACATTTCTTCTCATGGATATAAGATATTTTTTAAAGGTTATAGCCATGGAAATTAAATACCATGGCTATAAGTAATTTTTTCAAAGTTTATAGACACAAATATTTATGTCAGTGGATATAGGTTATTTTTTCTAAGGCTATAGAAATAGATATTTGAAAACCATATTTATAAGATATTTTTTAAGTCTATAGCCACAAATAATAAAGTTCGTGTCTAGAGTTAAATTATTCAAATTCTATAGCCATAAACATTTATGCTTATGGATATAAGTTATTTTTTAAGTCTATAACCATAAAAATTTAAGGATCATAGATATGGGTTTTTTAAGGATATATCCATAAACATAAATACTATGTTTATAGGTAATTTTTTGAAGGCTATAGCCACAAACATTTCTACTAGTGGCTATAGGCTCATTCCTATACACTTCCCATGGGAAAAAAATTTGTATCGGATTGGAACCAAAAAAATACCTATAGCCACAGGCATAAACACCCATGGTGATAAGATACCCTATATCCATGGTAATTTTCTACTGATGGTCGTAACCATGTTTTCTAGTAATGAAAACATGCACTTTTAGTCAATTAATCCATAATGTGTATCAGATTTCAATTAATTTCTACACATCACAAAAGAATTATAGATTATTTTTATAAAGTATTAAGACTATTAGAGAACATTTTCTCAATTTTGAGTATTTGGTACACATTGTGAACTAAAAAGGAACTTTTAATTGAAAACATGCACTTTTAACCATACTAGACACACCTTATGTTACATTGAAGTTTAGTTAATTCCTACACATCAAAAATGAATTATTGTTCTTTGTCCTAAAATATCAAGATAATCTGTGTGTGTTTACTTGATTTTGATTATTTGATGAAAATTTTGAACTAAAATATAATTTTTAAATGAAAACACACACTTTCATTCATACTGGTCACACGATGTGTTAGATTGACTTGAAGTTAATTCCTAAACATCACAAATGAATCAAGGATTTTTATCATAAAGTATCAAGATAATTTGAGATCATTTTCTTGATTTTGATTATGTAACACCCATTTTGAATTAAAATATCAATTTTAAATGAAAACATTCAAATTGAGTAATATTTTATATGTTATGCGTCAAATTAATAAGAGTTAGATTCTCAAAAATTACAAATGATATGTTTATCTTTTTCCTAAAGTATCAAGTTAATCCAAGCGAATTTGATCAGTTTTGACTATATGATGTGTGGTGTGAGCTAAAATTTTAGTTGATTAGAATTAATACCCTCAAATAGTTTTGTAAAATCACAAAGTGAGTAGGAAAAAAATGTATAAAATTACTCCAGATGAAGTATACATAAATGTATACAAGTGATAGTTGTATTCCCAAATCACCTACTATAGTAAATTTAATAATTTACTTTTATTTACTTAAAATAAATAAAATTCTCATCTGTATGTTATTAAAAGGGATTGGAAACAAAATTGAATTCATTACATCACCACTAAACATACAAAAATCAAATAAAGAATAAATATCTCTTTGGAGAGAACATTAAACTGTACCTCAATGCATCATCTTTATCGAAGCCTTAATTGAGAATTTTTTTTATCTAATCATTTTTTCCTATTAAGTGTATAAAATGCCTTTATATATATTCTAAGGTCTATATTGAAGGATAATATCATTCCCCATTCAAGAACCCAATTCATGTTAACTAATTATTTCCCCTTCATAATTCAAGTTCCCTCTCCATGGATATGATTTTAACCTCCAAGGAGGACCATAGACTCTGTATGTGGGCCTTTTATGCTCTTTATAGGAATAAAATACTTGGAGAAAAATCAATAGGAAATCAACTCTTCATTATCTCCATGAAAAATAACAAAATAATTAGTGGATAAAATGATATGAAAATTAAGTAAATATGTAGTGGATAAAATGATAATAAAATTAACTAAATATGTAGTAGACAAACCAAATATTCATGATATCTACGAGGTAAAATAAATTAAAAAAATGATAAGAAATATTATATTTATGATGTCTGCAAAAATTCTTATACTATGTAATTTTCTCACTCATTTTTAAACAAATATACTACCTATTTTGAATACATGGGCTTCTAATGGTCTTGGTAGTACTGAAAAAATATAAATAAAAAAATGATTAATAAATATTTTACATGAAATTTTAATTACCTTAAAAAATACTTATAAATTGAAAATATTTTTTTAAATGAACATATTCTTCAAGGATAAGGGGATTTTCTTTATAAAAATATTTCTTCCAAATAAATGGGTAGCCCTCAGGATAGGGTGACAACTTGTCACACCTAATAAGGCCATGTGGCTCGAACCCAAGACCAAAGGGCACAAAGAGAAAAATGCCTAACACTAACCTGTGTGTTGTCCAATTTTCATTATTTTTTCATCTATTACATAAACTATATCATGAAATATATTCTTTATATAGCTAAAATTATCATGCTTACTTTATTACTTGAAATATGTTTTATTTTGAGTTTATACATTTTCAATTCAAATGATTTATAGTTTCATCTATGTAAATAATTATTTAATTATTGGATTATTTTATATAAATGAAAATTTATGTTAAATTTATGGATTTATATTTCATAAATAATTTTATCAATGAAAATAAAAAAAACATTGTTTTAATTTAAAAAATGAAATAATTGTTATTTGGACTAAATCATTTTTCCATGAATTACATGGTTTAATTTAAAAGTTAAATTTATAAATTTTATAATTTTAATTTGATAAAAATGGATTCATTTTTTATCATATTTAATTTATCTTAGGGTGATTTTTTGATATTTTTCTAAAACAGTTTCTTTTTGTGTGAATAGTGAAAATACTGATTTTTCAAAATACTATCACTTTTATGAAATTATTATGATGTAACCATGATTTAATAAAATTTAACAGCTTCTTCTCAACCAAATATATGTTTAAGTATTTAATTAATTCATATTAAAACATTATTTTGAATTTTTGAACCCAAGCTTGTCTTTTGTGAACATAATTATATCTTATTAAAATTAAAAACTATTTTTGGTCTTACATTTAATGGTATGTTTGGAAGGTGAAATTCAGTTTTGAATTGATAAAAAATTCTAAAAAATATTTTTTATTAAATAACTAAAAAAATCATCTAAATTGAATTTTTTTAATCTATTTTAATGTAAAGCTATTTTTATGCTTAAATCTGGTATTTTCCAAACAACTGTTTTTAGTGTGTTTTATGTTCTTATATTAAAAGTAATTTCTACCACCTATAGAATCATAATATAATAAAATGGATTGCATTTTTGGAATCATATTGTACATATTTTCTTAAAATTACCCTTTTATTTTGGGTTATATAAATATGTTATCATGATAAAAAAAATTAATTTATTGCGATTAAGTTTAAATTGGGTTTATAAGGGTTTAACTAGGAGATAAGGCTTTAATTGTCTCTAAAAATTGTATTAATGTTATTGGTTTAGTTTTTTTATCTATAAAATATTATATATGATTTTTTTTTCCTTAGTTTCACTTGAACATGAATAATACCATTTAATATTTTAAAACTTCAAATAATTACAAGAGTGTCATCCCCTCACTTATAAAAGGGTACCAATTATCCTCCCTTATTCACACCTCCTAAGCCAATTATATCAACTAATACCTGAACAAATCTATTACCTACCTTCCTAATAATGGATTAGAGGCACTTTTCTCAGAAAAACAAACCTATAAGACTTAAGGTGTAATCCAAATTTGGTATCTTAAAGAAGATGTATTGCTCTTAATAAGTGTTTTCATTTTGATTCCTTCATCAAAAATCCTTAAATTATTCTATAATCATGATCATATAATAAAATTAATGTATTCCACATACATAAATGTTATTATTCAAGATTCACAACCCATATTAATCTCTTTTTCAATCCTATGGTCAATGAAAATATTGTTCGCGCGTATGTGTGGAATATCACCACCATGAAGTGATGTGTTTGTTTTTTCCATCACCACCTTTCACATATTTTCATAAATACAGATTTAATGTATATATATGATATTCATGAAATAATTATAATTTTATACAGATAATATTTTATATTGTTTCTTACCTTTTCATCTATTGAAATATGATAATGTTGTTCGTGTGTACGTGTGGACTACCACCTCCACGAAGCAATGTGATTCATTTTTATCATCGCCTCTCATGTATGGTCTTAAGGATGGAATGAATGAATTAACATGATACATAAAACATATATATGATTCTTTACTAATATAATATTATTTACCTTTCTTTTATTTTCACTTTGAGTAAATGAAAGCAACGTTCATGTGTACGTAATGACTACCATATTCATAAACATTGTATTTAATTTTTCTGTTACCCCTTTCATGTATTTTCATAAAAATGTATATAATTAATAAATATGATATTTATTTCATGATTAATATTCTATATATGACATAACCTTGGCCTCTATGACTACATTCAACCTGCTGAAATCATTTTGAGATTGTAAACTGAACATCATCAAAATGTCCAACATGAATTTAATCATTATAGAAAATAAATAAAACATGATAATAAATAAAATAAAAGGAATAATAATAATGAAATTAATATGAATAATGTTATTAATAAAGTATAAAACTAATATAATTTCATTATTCATGTGTTAGATAACATAAAAATCCATACCATGCTTAAGGTAAGATATTTTTCATCTCAATTTCCTTTCATTGAGACTTATACCATTTTCACCCCATGTTTTCTTTTGTGTGGTGTGAAAACTACCTTATGAATGTATTTTATCATTAATTTAATAAAAAAAGTGTTATATTTTTTATAATATAACTCAAATAAAGAAAAGTGATTTCCCCGGATTTTCTAAAATATTGGATGCACGTTCACAACATATCGTCCAACGTTTGGATGGTTTGCTCTGTCTGTCTATCTATTTGAGGGTGGAAAGAATAAATGAGGCATAGTTGAGTTCTCAAAGATTACTGAAATACTCTCAAGACTCGTAAGGTAAAATGAGAATCATTATCTAAGAAAATTTACCTTATAACTACATATAGTTGCATAACCTCATCTAAATATATCCTTGTCAAGACATCCATGATGTTCAACTCCTTGATTGGTAGGAATTGAGATAACTTCATCATATGATTTATTATTAACTGGATAAAATCAAATAATACTTGATCTTGGAGTAATAAGATAATGAAATCCATCTATATTTCATCCCACTTCCACTCAGTAATATTCAAGGGATGCAATAAACTTATAAGAACATGATGTTATACCTTTACCTATTAGAAAACCAGACATTGAGCCACAAACTCTACCACTACCCATTTCATACTAGGGAACAAAAAAATCATCCTCAAACCATGGTAAATATTAGATACTCTTGGGTTCACTACTAAGGGTGAGATGTGAAACTCATAAAGGAATCCCTCATGCATCTCCACTAGGACTGACAACCTCCCATGAAATAACATTTGGTTCTAACCATCCTCTGACCATCCCTCTAGAGAATCACCATGGAAAAAAGGTTCACGCATAACCTATGCCTCTCAGTCTCCCCACTAAGACTCCTATACCTACTATATTAGATAAGGCTATATTTTCATTTGAAATAAGAAACATCTACCATCAATCACCCCAACATCTAGTTTCATGGATACCAACTCCTCCATCACCCTCCAAGAACCCCCAAAATTTTGAACAACACCCCTTCACAACTTCGAACTCAGTGTAGCAGCCATGAAATTTACCTTCCCCAAGGTATAAAAAATCTCAAATTCATAGTCCTAGAGAATCCCCATCCACCTCCACTGTTTCAGATTCAAGTCATGTTAAGAGAAAATATACCTCAAACTCCTGTGATCGGTGAAGTTGATGAGGCATTATCCTTTGAGGCAATGTCTCCATAACTTTAGTATAAACACAACCACTACTATATCCAGATCTTGGGTGGAATAGCTATGATAATAGGGATATATATTACTAGAATCATAATTTACCAATAAGTTTTGATGAATCAAGATGAATCCCAAGACTATATAGGAAGCATCATAGAAAACATCAAACATCACCCCTTCTTATAGAAATAGAAGCATCAGAGCATTGATCGATATTACCTTTAGGTAGTCAAATTCCACCTAACACTAAGAAGTCAAGATGAAATAATATTCCTTCATAGTCTGAAATATCAACAGGGTCACAATATTTAATAAATTGTATATGAACCTTAATTAATATCCTATGATACTAAGGAAATTGTAAACCTCTATATCATTGTTTGGTTCTTACCAAGAAACAAATGGCTTGACCTTTGAAAATTATATGGAGACACCTTGTTATTACAACACATTCCCAAGGAAATGAACCTCCCGAATCTAAAAAATTCACTTGGAAAACTTTCTATATTGATTTTGTTTTTGAAGGACCTATAAGATATCTCTAAGATTATTAGTATGCTCCTCCTCAGACTTCAAGTAGACCAATATTTCATAAATGAACAAGAATACAAACTGGTCTAGGAACTCAAGGAACATGGATTTCATGAGCTCCATGAACACAATTAGTGTGTTTGTAAAACCAAATAGAATAACCATGAACTATAAGTACCCATACCCACATTGGGAAGTAGTCTTAGGGATTTCCTCCTCCTTAACCATCAACTAGTGACATCCATACCAAATATTGATCTTAAAAACACAAATGAATCTTATCAACTGATCAAAAAGATCATAAATCCTTGGTAGGGGGTAAAAATTCTTGATTGTAACTTGATTCAACCTTTTTTAGTATACAGACAACATCATATTACCATATACCTTCTTGGAGAATAATAATGGATCACCCCATGATGATACACAAGGTCATATAAAACCCTTATGCACTAGGTCATCTATCTGAATCCTTAACTCTTTCAACTCATATGGTTACATTTGATAACGATCCATTGAAATTAGTGAAGAAAGTAGTTGTAAGTATATCCCAAACCCAACATTACATCAAGGGGCTAGTGTCACAACCTTCTCAAAAAATATATCCAAAAATTACTCAACAAATCTAGGAGTATCCACCATTCCATAACCCACTAAATTTACCAAAAAATCCTTCATTAGGGAAAAAAAGGTCTCCACACACCTATAACCCATCCAAAAACCTCTTTCACTGAAAAAAAAAATTACACACTAACCATCCACATCTAATAAAATGACCTTCCTATAAGATAAATCGATAATCAAATATCTATAATATAACCAATAAATGTTAAGGATGGCATTGTATGATTTTATCTATAGTAAAAAGAGATCCCCACATGACTGATGTTCCCCCACTATTATCCCACACCTTCAACACAAATCAAACAAGAAGGTATATCATATGACTTTCATAGTCAATACTATAGTCACATGAAGACTCTCCATATCAAATACCAAAGGATAGAAAAATAGGATAAACAATGGATTTTGAGTCTCTAGAATCAAACAAATAAGAAATAAGGGAAGATGATAAACTATTTGTACCTATGATGACATCTATCCCCACTTGGACTAACACCTATAGCATGCCATTATCCACACCCAAATACTTTTCCTCACTTCTAAATACCACCTCCACGACCATTCTCTAACTAAATTCCCTGAGGGAGAGGGTCATCACAGTTCTAACCTTTACCATCTCCATCTCCCTGTGGGTTCTAAATAAGTGGTAGTGGCCTTTTGTGGCTAATCCTAACAACCCAAACCAAACCACCCCCTAAACATTCAATCTCCATGTTTTATGGTGACCATAACTATTAAAAGTATAACACATGAATAAAAAACACCAAGATAATTCTATGGAACCACTGGATCTAGAAAACATCAAGAAAATAGTTACAACTGACTAACCACTGATTGAAACTTTGAAGGTCCTTGAATCTGAGACCTACTACTTTCAACTCTTCTCCTAGAGGAACCCTATTTAATCCCCTCTTGTGATATCCCTCCTCATGAGAGCATGTTCTTGATTACCTTTAACTTCTTCAACAACTAAAAATATATATCCAACATAAAAGGAGTGACTTCATACAAGATAGATGGGTGGAGTAACTCCTCAATAAATTTCACATGGGATTCCTCATTAGGAAAAAAGTCATGGGTGAAACACAAAAGATCCTTGAACTTGATCCCAATATATCACAAAAACATAACCCCCTGCTAAATAGAAAAAATATCCTACCTATTTACAAACTTCAAGGTTGATGATATAGGTACTCCACTTAGAAAAACTTCTAGAAATATTCTAGGATAAATATTCCTCCTTATGATCACCAAGGTAAAACATCCACCACTGACATGTATCAACACTCATCTAACTAACTACCAATAGAACCCGAAAATCATCTTGAACATATATCATACCAAAATTGATATTGATCTCCTCTAAACAGCACTCTATATAAAAATCAGAGACAATAATATCATTCTTTTCCAATCCTTGACATTAAAAGGAATGAAACACTCACTTCTATGCCCCATCATCCTTCATCAGGCAGATTCTTTGATGACCGAATAAATGATCCTGTTGAACCTCTACTACCTGAGCTACGTGCAGACGATGACCAAGATCCATCCCTAAAAAACAAGGAGAAACCCTAATATTGATATCATGGAATTTTATTAAGGTTTATTTAATTATTCCATTTTAATCTCTCAAATATCACATAATTCAAATATGAACATAATCAATCATGATGCATGTACCTATCTTAGGCCTCTAAAATGAAAAAAAACAACTCACTTGGTCATTTGGGAATATCAGGGTCCTTACATTGAATCATGGGGAGAGAGGGTTATAAAATCCCAAGTCCTAGCTGGTATCCCTGACCCATGTAACATAATAAGATAGACTAGAACTGTTTCTCTTCCAACCCATGTAATTCTCACATTTCCTAACACTAATCTCCATCATATACCTCAACTAAAACCATTGATACCACTTAGTCACCCCCCCCAAGGTAACCCTCCCAGGGTAGAAATGAAGTAAGGGAGATAATGACCCTTGATTCCCACATTTATTAGTCCCTGGGTTGGTGACCAGCATTGACGGTATAAAAATCTCACATATGGAAGGCATTACCATCATTTTTAAAGGTAGGATAAAGAGATAAATTGAAAACACTAAGAAACTTCAACTCATAAAATAATAATTAAAACTAAAAAATCATCCCATTATGTATTTTTAAAGTAAATAGATACAAAAAAAGTCTCTAAATAAATACCCAGAATATAATCATAAGGGAGAAACTCAGTAACAACTCCAATGTCCATGATGGTAATGTCTAGATCGGTCTCTAAAGTCCTCCTGGAAACCTAAAAAACAATTTATATATATGTAGGGTGATAATAACATGTATACTTATTAGGATAATACCCATGGTCTCTTGTGAACTTGTGAAAATACCATAAAAATGTACAGGTGGACAAACATAAGAACCAATATGCACCTAAATAGTTCAACTGACTAATAACATCTTCACTATGTCACACTTTCCAAATAACACATTTAAAATAGTAACATAATAATAAGTTTATCAAAATAGGGTACCACACACCACATTCCCATTGATTTTACTCTCTCACACCCCAACATAAAAAATCCTAGAGCTCTCATCCCTTTCATAATAACCATGCCCAAAGACACCTAGGAAACTACATTACATCCAACCTGAAGACACCTGGGCAACCACATCGTACCAAGAACCCTATGAAACAATTCATCACATCCACATCCTCCCATAACCACTTCCATATAACCAAGATAGTATGGTATTATGAACATGAAGGACATAAACCCCATGCCATCATCCTACCATGCATGACCCTCACTATGAACTACATCATCTTCCTCTCATCAATCACCTTATATAGTGAACTTATGAATTCTAGTCATCGCAGCCTATGTGTATAAATCTCTCTTGGAATAGAGAGAAGGGAAGATGGGTTTTCCAACCATTGATCCTCCCCAAAATAGATGTTTGGGGAAAACTCATAGAACCCAAAACCTCTAGGTTTCAATGTAAACATGTGACTCGAGTGGGGTGCATATAGAAATCACATAAAAATATATGATAGATAAGTAACATACAATCCCAACTTAGGGTTCTATTAATAGATCACCAACATATCTCACCACATCACCACAAGGTCTTATAAGACCAAATACTATTTTTTCCACCTCTAAATGCATCACACCACACAAAAAAGACACACACACAACCCACAATCCATAATTCATTTAAAAAAACCCATTTCTATATTTTCCAATTACTAACCATTTCCATTTATCATTCCAATTCATTTCATATTTTAAACCCATGCCATTCATTACCCATTCCATACATTACTTCATCTACCACATATTAATTCACACTCATTTTCATTACTATGTCAAAATTTCATGTTCTTTTCATAGATACTAATAAACTAGACAACACAACACAAAACAACCCATGCATATCATGATAACAAGCCTTGCTTCATAACCACATCACATCACAACCACCACACATCTCAACCACCGTACACAATAACCACCATAAGCCACAACCACCTCACATCACCACTTTATTTTTAATAAAATTAATTCATCAAAATTAATTATTTCAAGGGTATCAAGAAAAACAGAGCATATTTTCTTGGATTTGAGTGTATGACGTGTGTTTTTAACTTAACTGTCACTTTTAAATAAAAATACTCACTTTCAGTCATATCAGTCACAATATGTGTTGGATTGGAATACAATTAATTCTTATATACCACAAATGAATTATATATATATTTGCTAAAATATTAGGACAATATGAGGGTGTTTTTTTTTGTTTTGATTATGTAACACATGTTTTGAACTAAAATGTCATTTTTAAATGAAAACAAACACTATCAGTCATACAGGTCATACCATGTATTATATTGACTTGAGTTTAATTATTACACATAATAAATGAATTACAAATAATTTTACTAAATTATAAATACAATATAAGTTCATTTACTCAATTTTGAGTGTGGTACATGAGTTTTAGACTAAAATGTCACTTTTAAACTGAAAACATGCACTTTTAATCAATACAAATGTACCCTTTATCAGATTTATGTGAAGTTAATTCTTACACATCACAAATGAATCAAGAATAATTTTACTAAACTATAAAGAAAATTCAAGTGTGTTTTCTTGGTTTTGATTATGTGATGTGGGTTTTTAACTAAAATGACACTTTTAAATGAAAACACACACTTTCAATCATATCTTCCACACCATGTATTTGATCAACATGAAATTAATTCCTACATGTCATAGATAAATTATCAATATTTTTTCTAAAATATCAAGACAATTTGAATGTTCCATCTTGGTTTTTATTATGTAACACATATTTTAAACTAAAATTTCATTTTAAATGAAAACATGAATTATCAATCATATCGACCACACCGTCTATCAAATTGACTTGAGGTTAATTCTTAAACATCAAAAACGAAACATAGATCATTTTATTAAATTTTTATGATAATATAAGGTAATTTTCTCAGTTTTTAGTATGTGGTGCATATTTTAGACTATGATGTCACTTTTAAACTGAAAACATTCTCTTTTAGTTAATTTGGGCACACTATCTATCGAATTGATGTGAAGTTAATTTCTATATTGAAAAAATGAATCATAGATAATTGTACTAACGTATCAAAACAATCCAAACATATTTTTTGGGTTTTGAGTATGTGATGTGTGTTTTGAACTAAAATGTTTCTTCTAAATTAAAACACACACTTTCAGTCATACATTACACACCGTTTGTCGAATTGATGTGAAGTTAATTCCTACACATTAAAAATGAATTATCAATATTTTTCCTAAAATATTAGGACTTTCCAAGTGTGTTTTCTCGGTTTTGAGAATATAACGAATGTTTTGGGCTAAAATATTATTTTTAAATGGAAAAACTTTTATTGTTCATACCGAACACACCATGTATCAGATTGAATTAAGGTTAATTCTTAAATATTACAAATTTATCATAGATAATTTTCTAAATTTCTCAATACAACTTGCACATATTTTCTTGGTTTTGAGTATATGACCCACATTTTAGACTAAAATGCCACTTTTAAACTGAAACACAAATAGAAAATGGGCTATAACTAGGGCCATGTCCATAGTTATAACCCAAATTCTCATGTTTATAGCCTATAGTCACAAGCATGGCATATGTGGCTATAACCTTTTTGTTATATCCATGGGCTATATCCAATCCGACATGGAACAAAGTCCAAGAAAGACCTATATCCACAAAAAGGTAGGTCACGAATATAGCCTAGTCCATGAGGGATACATATATCTAGGGTTTAATGACCATGGAAATAGGGGTAATATAGACTGAAGTACTATCATGATCAACTTGATCATGGCTATTGGGAATTCAAACCTTCCCCTACATACAGTAGACATGGATTTCTTCCACTCTACTATAAGGACTTCGATTAATATATATCTACAAAGTTATATATATATCTCTCTCTATCTATATATATATATATATTAGGGTCTACAAAATGAAATTTTTCCAAGAATCAAACCCAACACATGATATAATTAACAGGAAGCTCTCCCACGATGTTGTGACTGATTTTTGGTATTTAAATGTATAATTTATATATATATGGTTCTTTAAAATGAAATTTTTTTAAGATTGGAACCTAGTACATGATATAATTAACAGGATCCTATTCCACTATGTTGTGACCATTTTTCAATATTTAAATGTATAATTGATTATATATATATGTATATATGAAATGGTGTTCAAGGAGATCATAATTCAATCCTGAGACTAGAAATGTCAGCCTGAAGGTGAATTCCAAGATTCCATAATAGAAAATTGGTTTATTAATGAATAAATATACTTATATATACAAATATAAATAATTTTAATTATATAAATATAACCACGAGCACTAAAGACCAGGGTTATATGTGATTTTTTCGAAGTTTATAGCCATAAACATTTCTTCATGTGGCTAAAGGTTAGTTTTTAATGGCTACAGCCACAAATATTAAAGATCATGGCTATAAGTAATTTTTTCAAAGGATATATCCACACAAAAAATCTATCAGTGACTATGTTATTTTTTTGAAGGATATAACCACATACATTTGAAAACTGCGGTTATAGTTTATTTTTTAAAGGTTATAGCCACAGATAATAAAGTCTGTAGATATATGTAATTTTTTGAAAATCTATATCCATAGGAATTTTTTCTCATGGATATAGTTTATTTTTCGAAGGATATAACCATGAACATTTTAGGATCATCTCTATATGTTTTTTAATGATAAACATTAAATACTCTAACTATAGGCAATTTTTTCGAAGGTTATAGATACAAAAATTTCTGCCTATGCTTATAGGAATGTTCCAATACACTTTCCAAAGGAAAAATATCTAATGGGTTATGCCAAAAAAATTACCTATGGCCATATGAATAGGAATCAATGGCTATAGTCTACCCTGTAGCCATGAAATTTTTTTAACTGTGGTTATAACCATTTTTTCTAGTGGTGAAAGCATCTACTTTTAGTTAATTTGGTCACATTGTGTATCAAATTTTGGTTAATTCATACACATAAAAAAAATTATGGATCGTTTTTATAAATTATCAAGAAAATTTGAGTGTGTTTTCTCTATTTTGAGTATACAACACATGTTTTTCACTGCAACGTCACTTTTAAATGAAAAAATGAACTTTGAACCATATCAACCACACCTTATGTTAGATTGAAGTTCATTTAATTCCTACACAGAAAAAATGGATTATCAATATTTTTCCTAAAATATCAAGATAATTCGAGTGTGTTTACTCAATTTTGAGTATGTGATTAACGTTTTGATCTAAAATTTCATTTTTAAATGAAAATACACGCTTTCATTCATACCAAAAACACTATATATCAGATTAAATTTAAGTAAATTAATACACATCACAAATGAATCATGGATTTTTCTCATAAATTAACAAGATAATTCAGGAGCTTTTTCAAAAATTTGAGTATGTGATGCCTATTTTGAACTAAAATGTAAATTTAAAATGAAAACATGGTATATTTAAAAAAAATATAAATATTTAAGTACGATAATTAAAACCAAGTCATTGAATTAGTGAGAATGAATAGGAGTAAATAATTTATGAAATATATGTATAAATAAAATAAATACTACTTTTAATATAAATGAAAATCAATTAGTTTACCAAAAATGACTAATATAATCATTTATTGTTTAGAAAATTATTTTTCTAAAAAATGTATTTTATGAGATACAAATTTCTATTTCAAGAAACATAAGATTGATGATAATTTATGTTTGTTATTAATAATTGGTTTTCACCATTTTAGTTGTTAAATTATTTGAAATAGGAATAATATCAACTAATATTTTAAAATGTCATTTTTCAATACAAATGACTTTTTATTATATTTTAGGATTGTAATAAAAAACTAAATTTATTATTTTTTTCATTTTAAATAAATAAAAATGAACATAATTTTTTAATTCCTCATATCAAAATTAACTTATTATGAATTTTTAAGAATTTTCAAAAAAGGTATATTTTTACCCAAAAAATGCGGGATCTACGAAAATTATAATTTCCATGATTTCATGACTATATAAGCATAAATTAAAATATTTTAAAACCAATAAAGTAAAAATATATTAATTTTATGAATAAAATTATTCATTTTAAAATATTTTTTTAATTGATAAAACCTATGGTAAACATTTTTATAACTAATTAAAATGTTACTTTAATATAAAAATAGTTTGCGTTCTTTTCTTTAAATCAAGTATTTTCAAAGTGAGGTTCGGTTTTAGATTTCCTTAGAAATTTCATAAATTTTATTCATTTAATTATAAATAAATTCATCTCATTAAAATCAGTAACTATGATACTTTTATCTTATATATAAATTTAAATCTTAAAAATGTTATTTTTCTGAAAACTATTTTTACGTGATCAAGTGTGTTTATTTTAAAATTAATTTTTCGCACATTTAAAAAAATATTTTATAAAATGATTTCTAAACTTGAAATCATATGTATAAATTATGTAAAAGTTTAAATCATAATCCTTTTCATCAAAATTAATTACTAAGGTTATAAATTAATTACCAAGGTGAAAGTAAAAGGTGTAAATTGAGTTTAACCTAGTGTAAAATACCTGAAAATTTAGAAAACGTACCAAGAATTTAATTTTTGATTTTTTTTGAAAAATACATGTTTCCTATACAAGTTTTACTACGTTTTAGCCAATTTCTTTGAATAGTGTTGTGAAATTATTGGAAAATGTAAAGGTATTCCCAAAAATACCCTTTCCATCACTTATAGAAGGGTAACATCTTCACCACTTAAAGATGCATATTAAATTTTAATTACTCATTAAAAAACTAAAATTTTACTCTCCCTATAACTATATCCCAATAACATAAGTCCTAATTCACTCATATTTATCCAACGCCCTTCAAATCCAAGGATACTTCTAAGGAAAATCCAAATCCCAAACATGAGTATAATCAACTACTTAGTTTTTCTTCCTAATTTTCATATTTAAAATTTATTATAACCAAAAAAATATAATTATATGAGTATAATTTATGTAATTTAATTTTAGTATATTAATTTTATTATCATTGTTTATTCTTATACCCAATTCATTAAGATAAAAAAAACAATTGTTTGTGCGTTGTGAGGACTAGCGCCTCCACGACGTAACATGTTTTGTTTTCCTTTAACACCTAAAAAGGTTGGATAAAAGGATAATTTTAATGGATAAATATTATTTTTATGATATCATTAAGGTTATATTATGATAAATTAGATAAACTATTAATGACATTGTAAGAACACAGATCTTCATTTCAGGTATGGATCTTGTTTTAGGGTTGTTTTGAGGAAAATGAAGAAAAGGGGTTTTTTCTAAGTACACATCATGTACTTATAAGTACACTATATGTACCTAGTTGCCACATAAATCTTTGTACTAGTCGTGTAACAGTTGAGTACATGTACGTGTGGTGACTTGGAAGACCGCTTAAGATGGGGGTGGTTAAGGCTACTACACAACATGCACATTTAATGAACATGTCGTGTAGTTTTCTTTTTAATTGATATATCAGTGAAGGGTCACGTCTCATGTTTGGAACTGTCTTCTTCTCCCCGTGGTTCATACAAGAGAGTGATGGAATGAACGAAAAACTTCTAAACCCCCCTAATTCTCCATCTAAGCTCTGATCGAGACACTGTTGAGTGCGTTGGAATCCCACCAGTGAGTTATTAAAACCCATAGAGTCTTTCTTCCTAATTCTTCCTATATTGTGAGTTATTTAAGGTTCGTTGTTCTTCACCTTTTTTTAGATCTATGCCGATCTAGTCTAATTCAAGGGCCAACTTTCAAGGATATCGATCGTACAACATTGAGGTAGGTGTTTTGTACCTTTCGTTGTTTGTCTTTGGATTATATATGCTTGAAATGTTGTATACCCACATTTGGGGTATTGCATGATTTGAAATTAAACCATGTTTATTACCATTATGGTTTTATTGATTGATAAAGGGTAGTTTCATATGCGTAAGGTTAAATACCTTGGTTATGGGACACCCCGTGGGTGCGTTTCTGTTGATTGACTGTTTATGGTCATTTGGTCTAGATTTCCTGTTAGGATTGACTTTATTTACATGAATTTTTTTATTAGGATGGAGTTAATAATTATGTTAGATGCATGTGATATGCATTGTGAAAGTTTGACCAAGGGTAATTTGACTGTGAGAGATTCCCGAGGGAGGGTCATTTATGTATGTTTTATTGTTATGTAACCCAGGGGTATTGACTGTGAGAACTGCTAGGTGGTCACCAACCCAGGGGTTTAGACCATGAGAGCTACCCAGGTGGTCATTTATAAATTATTGATGCTATGTTGACCAAGGTTTATTAACTATGAGAGCTTCCTATGTGGTCATTTGTAAATGAGTAGTGTTAAGTAAGACCAAAGGGGTTAGATTGTGAGAGCTTCATAGAGGGTTGTTATTAAAAGAATTGTTGTTATGTTAGAACATGGGGATTAGACTATGATAACTTTACCAAAGGGTCATTATTGAATAATTTAATGATTGTGATGATTCTTTCAAGCCAAAGCACAAGCTTGGACTCGATCTTACTTCTTTTGTTTAGATGGTCTTCTAAGACATCTTTTTTGTTACTTTCACATGGGATATAGATCTTAGTCTAGATCCCAAGGTTTACATGTTTCAATGGGTTGAATAATAAATGTAAATTAATGTAATTGAAAATGTTAGGATTGTTTTCTTTGAGTACTTCCTTGTTTATTGCTTCATTTCTGCGTATTTCCTGTTATATATATTCACTAATAGTTAGGCACGGATCTTTTGGTGGTTGCCTACTAGGATTCATGTCACACCATATTTGGGTCATGTTTTGGACCCAAACTGATTATATGGTTGTAGGTATAGATAAGGGAAAGCATCATTCTTCATCAGGTACTTGATTTCTGTTGGAGCTAAAGAGCATGCGACCAAGATGAGGCTTGCGATGCTGTTGGAGTTTACTTGTTTATTTTGTACTTCGGTTTCTGTATTTCTTTCCAGCATTGTGACTTATTTAGATGTTTTCTTATATACATATTCCATGAATCATATATATATATATATATTGTGGCTTCTATTGGATTTAATTCATTCTTCCGCTATTTATTTCTGTTTGGTATTACTGCTTCCGTTACTATTTACTATTTTTTCTGTTGTGTATACTCTGCCAATGAGGGCATAGTTTCCCCATTATCATACCTTATCCCTCACTGCTAGTTGGTAACCTATGGAATTTTTGGAAATACACATGATTTCATGTGACCAACCGGGTTCGGACACCTTGGGGAAGTACCCGAATCCAGGACTTTATAGATATGTTCAAAAAATATCATCTTTAATTTAATATTTTAAAATGAGTGTTCTAAGAGGATAATATTTTATTCAAATTGTGTAATATTTTCATAGCCATTAATTATTCTTATACTTCCTTATAATTAAGATATATAACACTAAAAACACCAAATAATATCAGTATTCTTCTTTTATAATTATATTATAACTAAAACAGCTCATAATCATTCATTAAATCAGGGTATATTCATGTTTGGGTCGGTTTAACCATATAATCAAACAATACTACGAATTTATGTCATGGATGACTACAAGAAATTATTTAATGGTGTAATATTATATTAATATGTAAATAATGTTATTTTTTTGTTATATTAAGTTTGTATCAACATTTAACTCATTAATTAATAAATCACCTTTTATTTATTAAGAATCATCAAAACATGATCATCCTCGATTTCATCATCACGATTTGTAACCAAAACTGACATGAAATGAAATTATAATTTTATAAAATATATTGTAACATATATTACGTTATATTTTATTATCTATAAATTATGGAATTTTAAATAAAAATAAACACAAAAACTGCTATTATGAAGCTAGAAAAAATAACCACACTCCAACGTTAATTTTTTTATTAAAGAAATCACTTTTAAGGGGAAAGTGGGAAACCTCAGAACTAAATAGTTTTTGTACCAAAGGATATAATAGATCTGTTAAAGAAAAGAGTGTGTTGTTTAGAATCATTTTCCCTAAACAAAACCAAGGGAATAGCATTTACCTGAGTTCTGGGGAAATCCTTCAAGGTGCCCTCATATAGAAGTTCCCAATTGTCCCAAGATTTCTTATATTCCTCCATGATAATATTCCACATGTTGAAGACTCTAAGAAGAATACAATCCTACTTAATTAAGTTATTAAGATATCTATGTTTTTTATATAAGATTTTAAAGTACATTTAATGAAGTTAGGACAAGTGGCAATGGTTTCAGTTTCAATTTCCTTTTATTGGGGCATGCTTATGTTATACACCATGTTCTCTTTTGTACGGTGTAATTACCACCCCATTATAATATTTATTTCATGATTATATTATATTTAATGATTATATTATATTTAATTATACACCATGTACTTACCACCATGTTCCAAAGGTTGTGAGGGTTTTCATCTCAATTTCCCTTCATTAAGACAAGTATTATATTTATGCACCTATTTTTATTTTTAAGGTGTGTATACTAGAAATTTGAGATATCATATAATGAATTATATTTTAATAGTGGTATTTAAGTTTAATTAAAATACCTTTTTATGGATTTCATTGAGTTGCAATTCCTTTTTATGGTGTTAATTTAATTATAATACCTCTCTTTCAATGGGTTTTTATTCACCATGTTCCATTTATATTTTATTATATTGATTTACTATCACATGGATGTTATTTTAATTATATTTAATGAGATTTAATATCCAAATCATATCCCCTTATTCAAGTGTATTTTCATTCAGTTTTTCCCCAGTATTGAGGATTTTTGGTAACTTAATTTTTGTTCATTGAGTTATGATTATTCTATGAACTTATTTCATATAAGTTGGTTATAGTATACCCTTAGATTTTATTATATGGTATTATTTAAATTTTTTGGGGGGATATAAATTACTTTCACATAAAATTTTTGACAAATATTTTTCACTTCTTGGGATATATCTTTTAAAATCAACCACTTTCTTTCTCTAGATTTCTTATGTTAATGTTATTCCAGTATTATCTTAGCCATATACTCATTGCACTATATCGTGTGAACATCACATTTTAAATAACTTGGATTGGATGATGTTCACCTAGAATGTATGATATTCTATTATCATGGGTAAAAGTATTGGCATTATAATACAGATTATTATTGGCATGTTGACCGTGTATTGTTTATCCATCCACCTTCTTCCTTCGGATGGGTTGAGATCAGGTTTTCCATTTTATCAACTGGGGAAAATCATTGGAATTATATATTTTTTTATTTTAATATGGATGATTAATTTAAAGGTTTATTATGTATTTTTCATTAATTTTCTATTATGGTGAACACATTAGACGTAAACATGTGATGGGTGGGCCAAATATTATATATCCCCCCGATTCATTAGAAGGTATCATGAGAAAAAATAGATTGATTTTTAGTGTATAAATCTTCCAAAAATATAATTTTTTCTTGGCACAAAGGATTGACTATAATATTTCTTGACTATGGTCTTGATGATAAGTAAAAGTGTATTGTCACAAGGCATTGATAGTAGGTTTTTGATGTCTGGAATTATGAATTTCATCACTATGATATAGTTATTATTGATATCCATGATTTCATTTATTTTCATGGATTAAAAAAATCTACCAATTTAAAATTAATTATATCTTCATGATTTTTACATTTTCCTACCATAATATCCATGCCATGTCTATGCCAAGATTGTTTCAGTTATATGTTTCCCTTACTGAACGTTTAATCTTACCCATTCTTATGTTTCTATTTCCCTAGGTTATGGATAAAAGTAATACATATGACATGTTTATAATTATAAAATATTTGTAAGAATTTATAGGACATGTTGAAGGATTTTCATGTATTGAGTAGTTTTTTATATAATGGGAAATTTTTCATTTATATAAGGAATATGGGATTTATCAATTTATGTTGTTTCTTAATCCTATAATGATATAAACAAGAAAATATCATTAATATGTAAGATATTAAATAATAATTGATATTTTTTTAATTATAGATGGTTATATCCAGGCTTTTACAACTGGAACCAAAGAAAGAATGTGTATATGGCACCAAATTCGAGAGTATGGGTATGGGGAATCACATTGATTTCCTAAGGTATCAAGAAAATTTGAGTGAATTTTCATAGTTTTGACTATGTGATGTGAATTTTAGTATAAAATGTTACTTTTAGTGGAATGGATAGCCTCAAACATTTTTGTAAAATCACAATGGGAGTGGGAAAAATGTATAAAATTACCCCAAGGGTAGTATGAATAAATGTATACAAGTGATAGTTGCAATCCCAAATCACCTATTGTAGTAAATTTAATAGATTTATTTTATATAATTAAAAAAATGTATTATAATCATGTTATTAAAATTTATTATAACAAAAAATTAATGCATTGAATCACCACTTAACATAAACAGATCAAATAAAGAATAAACAAATCCATAGAGATAATATTAAACAGTACCTCAATCCATCATCTTTGTTGAAGAATTCATAGAGAATTTATTTTTCTCTATTCATTTTGTGCCTATGAAGTGTATAGAATGACTCTATATAGATTTCAATGTCATTATTAGAGGATAATATCATTTCCCCATCAAAATCCCACTTTATGGCAACTAATCATTTCCCCTAAAGCGTTCAAGTTCCTTTTCCATGGACATTATTTTATCCTTAAAGGTGGACCGTGGACTCTATATGGAGGCCTTTTTTGATATTTATATGGATAAAATACTTAGAGAAAAATTAGTATAAAATTAAATATTAAATATATCTATGAAAATTAATTAAATAAGTATTAGATAAAATGATATGAAAATTAACTAAATAATTAGTAGATAAAATGATAAGAAAATTAACTAAATAAATAGTAGATAAACCAAATATTCATGATATCTATGAGATAAAATAAATTATAAACATAATAAGAAATAACATATTCATTATGTTCTCAAAAAAATTTACACCATGTATGTTTCTCACTCATTTCTAAAAAAATTTACTACCACTTTTGAATACATGGACTTTTGACAATCTTTGTAGTACTAGAAAATAAAAATAAATAATCAATTAATAAATATTTTATATTAAATTTTAATTAAATTCAGAAATACCTATAACATACCAATATTTTTTTAAATGAATTTATTTTTCAATCATAATGTAATTTTATTTATAAAAATATTTCTCCCAAATAAGGGGACAGCCTGCAGAATAGGGTAACCACCCATCACATCTGGTAAGGCCACCGGGCTTGAACCTAAGACTGAAGGGGGAGAAGGGTACAATTTATAACATTAGACTATGCGTTTTCCAATTTTAATCCTTTTTACATGTATTAAATAAATTATATAATGAAATATACTCATTATAAAGTTAACATCATCATGCTTACTTCATGATAAAAAATATGTTTTATTTAATGGTTATACATTTTATCTTCTAATGGTTAATATTTTGATCTATGTAAATAATTATGAAATTATTTTATATTTTATATAAATGAAAATTTATGTTACATTTATGGATTTATGTTTCACAAATAATTTTATCAAGATAAAGAACAAAATCATAGTTTTAATTTGAAAAACAAAATAGTTATTATTTTAACTAAATTGTTTTCCATGAATTACATAGATTTATTTAAAAGTTAAATTTATAAATTTTAGAATTTTAATTTTATAAAAAGTAATTTATTTCTATATTGAATTTATCTTAGGGTAAATTTTTGAGATTTTTCTAAAACATTTGTTTTTTGGGTGAATAGTGAAAATACCGATTTTTCAAAATACTATCACTTTTATGAAATTATTATAATTCAAGCATGAATTAATAAATTTTAAAACCTTTTCATCAAATAAATATTTGTTTAAAGATTTAAATAATTTATTTTAAAACATTATTTTGAATTTTGGAACCCAAGATTGACTATTGTGAATATAAGTTATATTTAATTAAAATTAAAAACTATTTTTGGGTCTTTATATTTAATGGTGTTGTTGAAAGGTTAAATTCCAATTTGAATTGATAAAAAAGTATAAAAAGATTATTTTTTATTAAATAAATAATAAAACATGTAAATCAATTCTCTAACTTTATTTCAATGTAAAATGATTTGTATGCTTAAATCTGGTATTTTCTTTAAAACTGTTTTTCATGTATTTTATGTTCTTATATTAAATATAGAACATATAATAAAATGTATTCAATTTTTGGAATAATAATTTATATATTTTATTATGATTTACCTTTTATTTTCAGTTTCATAAATAATGTTTCATGGTAAAAAATTAAGATGTCACTGTTAAGGTTAAATTGGGTTTAAAGGGGTTTAACTAGAAAATAAGGCTTAAAATGTCTCTAAAACTTGTATAAATGTGATTGGTTGAGTGTTTTTGGATATATAAAGTATTATATATAAATATTTGGTTCCTTGGTTTCACTTAAACATGAATAAGACCTTTTAATTTTTTTAAACTTTTAATAATTATAAGAGTGTCACTCCCCTCACTTATAAAAGAGACCACTTATCCTCTATTATTCAGAACTATTAATCCAATTATCTTAAAAACTAATTAACCAAATACCATACCAACATTCCTAAACATGACCTAGATGCCTCTTTATCATAAAAATACCAACATGGAATGCTTAAGGTGTAACCCAAATGTGATTTTTTTGAAGAATAGGTATAACCCTTAACCGAGTGTTTTAATTTTATTTATTCTTATAACTCATTAAAATATTATATAACCATGATAATATAATAAAATAATTATATTAAATATAATTAAATTTTGTTATTCTATATTCACAAACATTATTCATCTCATTTTCTATCCTATGATCAATGAAAACATCATTTGTGCACGCGTGTTGAATACCACCTTCATAAAGCGATGTGTTTTGATGTCCATCACCGCCTTTCACGAATGGTTATAATGATAGATTTAATATATATATATATATGATATTAATGAAATAAATATCATTCTATAAATATAATATACCATATTTTTTCTTACATTTTCATCTGTTGAATAATGATAATGTCGTTTGTGTGTACGTGTAGACTACCACCTCTACGAAGTGATGTGATTTTTTTCTTCACCACCTCTAATGGATGTTAATAAGGATGAAGTTAATGAATTAATATGATAAATATAAAATATATATTATTCTTTAATTATAAAATATTATTTAAATTTCTTTTATTTTCACCATGAGTAAATGAAAGGAGTGTTCATGTGTACGTACTAACTACCATCTCCATGAATGTCGTATTTCATTTTTCTATCATTGCCTTTCATGGATGGTTATAAAAATATATCTAATGAATAAATATGATAATTATTTCATTATTATTATTATAAATATTATGTAACCATAGATTCTATAACTGCATTTAACCTACCAAAGTCATTTTGAGATTGTAAATTGAACATCCTCAAAACGTTTGACATGAAATTAATCATTTTAGTAACTAAATAAAACTTGTTAATAAATAAAATAAAAGTAATAATAATAATGAATTAAAAAATAAAAATGTTATTAATAATGCATAAATATAATATAATTTAATTTTTTAGGATTTAGATAACGTATGAGGCTAGATGAGACTTAAGCTATGGGATTTCTCATCTCAATTTCCTTTTGTTGAGACTTATTCTATTTTCACCACATGTTTTATTTTGAGTGGTGTATCAAATACCTTATGGATTTATTTTATCATTAATTTAATAAAAATTTGGTTTAAAAATAATTTCAAGTTTTATTCTTCAGTATCCTTTTGTTTCAGATGTTACGAAA
This sequence comes from Viscum album, assembly GCA_963277665.1. Taxonomy (NCBI): domain Eukaryota; kingdom Viridiplantae; phylum Streptophyta; class Magnoliopsida; order Santalales; family Viscaceae; genus Viscum; species Viscum album. The sequence goes on along the minus strand of OY728127.1, from coordinate 1,887,836,073 downwards.
TCTGTAATAGATTTTTCTTAAAAACATTGTTTTAAAGTATTCATTTCAAATATTTTTTCCTCCATGACCATGTTCTTTAAAATGTTTCAAGAATTTTCTTATTTATTATTGAAATATTTCTAAAGTTAATTTTATACTATTATTTAAATTATTTATAAATTCTTAAAAATTAATCTTTTAAACATTTTCTGTATGGGTTATTTTTTATATTTTACAAAATATTAAAAAGAATGTTTTTTTCAATGTATACAGCTTGATGGTTTATTACCACCATCATAGTTTTTATTTATTATAAATATTCCTCTATAAATTAGCATTTTTTTCAAAGAATAATTTATTCCCAATAACCTAGGAATTTTTTATTTTCAAGATTTTTCAATGAAAAAGGATATTTATAATTATAATTAAAGGAAAATGGAAAGTGTTTTGGTTATGGGTTCAACTGATTTTTTAAAGGGATTTCTGATGAAAATGTGAAATATTAGAATTTTTTCATGATATGGTACTTGAGGATTATATATGATAGAGTTTGATCCAATATATCTTATGATAATGGGTGATCTTGATATAGCTCTCCAATGCTTTGGGCAATGAATAGTCTATAAAGGCAAAAAATGAGGGTGAAAACCGGGTTGGTTACTTTTATGTAATAAACTAGGATCTAATAAGTCTGACATAGGTTAAATAAGAGTAAACACAAGTTTTGAATAAAATGCTCTAAAATACCTATATTATACTTTCAAGAAGGTTTTTTTATGTAAACATTTTAATTTCATAAGGTAATGAAATTTTAAAGGTGAAAGGATTGTTTTCAAAGGAATTTTTTCATTTGTTCTCACGTATCTTATGATTCCTTCATGGTTTATTATATGATTTGTAACGGGTCTCAATAGTTTTATTTTATTAAATATTTATTTTCCCTTTTGTAAATGTTTTATTTATGTGCTCAATGTTTTATTATGAAAAATGAAAATGCCCTCATGGGTTTTCATACTTTTCACTAGACTAATGGGATTACATTATTTTTATATCCCTTACTGAGATTTTTTTTCCCATCTCAAGTTTTCAAATGTTTTTTTCATAGTATCTAAGGGTGATTATAAATTATATCAAGGTTAATATTTTCGTTATTCCCTAATGGACCGAAGGCCTTCATTTTTATTGATTTTTGATAACCCCGCTTTCAAGGGATGAGGGGGAACCTGTACAAGGCTCGTAGGCTCAGAGATTACATGGCCCGTAGGATTAGGAGATCACATGACCCGAAGGTCTTAGGGAATTCAACCAAACTATCTACAAGGAACTGCCCCTCCCCAGCATCTGTATCATGATAGTAGATCTCCACCTTCACATGGTCATCTGGCTAAGCTTCTCGTGCAAGCACAGGCTGGTCCCGATGGCATAGTCATACCCTCTCATTCTGAAAAATCTATTTGGCTCTGCTCTGGTGAGCTCACCTGCTCTGAATCCTCTTTTGGGGCTACTCCTTTTTTGTAGTGTGTCTGGGGAAATTGCATGTGGCCTGAAGGCCTTGAGGTGGCCTGAAGGCATTAAAGGTAGCCCGAAATCCCTACTGACCTGAAGGCCTGGATAACCCAAAATCCTTAAGGATTCCAAGCCCAAACTGGTGGCCCAAGGTTAATAGTTCCAGCTCCTACAGTACCGAACAACACCTGCTACAGTAACTGATACAGTACCTTCCCAGTGTACAGTTCTTCTACAGTACCTGTGCAGTGTACAGTTCTGCTATAGTACCCACACAGTGTACAGTACTGCTACATTACCTGCTACAATGACCCAGAAATATGTCTCTACCTGGTTTTGAACCTGGGTCTTGTGGATGCACTTAAGGACAACACACCAACTGGGCTGAGGCTCATGTGCAATATTTCCGTTATAGTTACTCATCTTAAATGAAGAAAAAGTGTCTTGAATAAAATAGGGGTGTAAAATTAAAGATATTTTTTGTGGAAAAAATATATTTTTTATTAAATTTTACACATTCTTATGTAATGTTTTCATATAATTCTATAAATCTATAGTCCAAAAATATCCTTTAAATTTAATAAATTATAACCCTTGTTTTAAATAATATAATTATGGGTTTTTTATGGTATGGAGTACTATAGTTAGTATCAAAGGAAAGGTTTAGATAAATATAGAGGTTAGGATGATTAATATGAAGATATTTTAAGAGTTATAGATACCATCTTAGGTTAATAAGCCTATGGTTTATCCTATTATTAAAGGTAGAGATACCCATTTGAGGTTTTAAGTGATGGAATTTTAAGATGATTAATGATATTTTGGGAGATAGATGATTTAGGTAAATGTCACCCTTAGGTTTAAACATGTTTTCTAGAATGAAGATTATTTGGTAATAATGTTATTATATTGGGGATAAAATATATAAGGTAAAGATAACCTTTAGGGTTGAAATGATATTTGATGTTGAGGTATTATGGTTAATTAGGATAAATATTTTGTTAAATTTTGAGAAAATGTAGGATTTTATTGTGGATTTATGGTTATTCAGGTTATTTATGGAAAATAATAACATATTTTAGAGAATATATGATTAGTTCATATACATTTTTAGTATATGAATTTATGATGGATTAATTTTTGAAGATAAATGTTAAATTTATTTTGGAATAATATGTGGTAAAATAATTCTAATATTTGGGTTTTAATATAGTTAGGAATATTTTTGATTACTTTTATAGTTAATTAATTTTTGAATAATTTAAGTTTATATTTAGGTATTACAATTGAAATTTTAGTGATTTATGAAGGTTTATTCATTTTGGGTATTGTATTATCTTATGCTAATCATTTTGTTATAAGTAAAGATAAAAAGAATATCTTATCATAATTTCATGGATCTCAAGATTTATTATAAGTTAGAGTTCATGAGAATGAATCATCTTGGATATTCATCATATGATATATGGGATATAATAGAGGTGGAAACTGGTTGAATCACACAACTAAAAATTGAGATTGCATTTATGAATTTAAAGAAATCAAGTAAGTATATTTTATTATATTCCCAGTTTTTTTGATAAAGAAATCCATCAAATAACTAAAAAGTATCTTGAAAATGAATATTTTAACCTTGTAAAAATAATTCATGATGAATTTATAGTCTCTTATCTCTTTGGAGAAAATATAATTTTAAATTTAAAGCTGCTTCCTTCATGAATATTTTTCTCTTAAAACTATAACCTAATTGAGAATAATTCCCATCATTTTTATTATAGATTTTTATTCTATATCCATATTTACATTTCTCACTAATGTTAACTTTATTATTTAGGAATTTAATTATGTTTTATTCTAGGTGGTCTTCATATTTCCCATTTTCCTCTTTTTAAAGGGAATTTTTATTATACCTTTTAATGATATTAGTTTTGAACAAAAGTATTTATTTTTATTTCATTATCATATGTTTTATATTTCACTCCCAATTTCATTTTCATAACTTTTAATACTTTTTTAAGGTTATACTATTGAGTTTTATTTTAAAAATTATTAATTTCAGTTCCTCTTTCTCCTATTAAAATTTATTTTGAAAATGTTTTAAATCATCATTTACAAAGGTCAAGATAAAATTGCGAGGATGAAATTTATTTAAATGGGGGAGAATATAACTTCCAAATATTTTTTTAAAATGAATTAATTTATCAATAATAATTATATTCTATTTATAAATATGTTTCTTCTAAATAAAAGGGTAGCTCGTGGGGTAGGGTGACAACATGTCACATCTGGAAAGGCTACGAGGCTTGAACACACGACCTAAGGTTGGAAAGGAATCGATTCCTACCACTATCCTTTATTATATAATATTTTAATCCTTTTTACATGTATTAAATAAATTATTTCATGAAATATACTAATTATATAATAAAAATTATCATGGTTACTTCATGACTGAAAATGTGTTTTATTTAAAGGTTATACATTTTCTCTTATCATGGCTTATATTTTTATCTATATGAAGAATTATTTAATTATTTTATATTTTATATAAATTAAAATTTATGTTACATTTATTTATTTATGTTTCATAAATAATGTTATCAAGGTAAAGAACAAAATATTATTTTAATTTAAAAAATGAAATAATTGTTATTTTAACTAAATTATTCTTCCATGAATTACATGGTTTTATTTAAAAGTTAAATATATAAATTTTAGAATTTTATTTTGATAAATAAGAATTAATTTTTTTGTTTCATAATATCTAATTTATATTAGGGTGGAATTTTTATGATTCTCTAAAATAATTGATTTCTGGGTGAATAATAGAAATACAGATATTTCAAAATACTGTCACTTTTATTACGTTATTATGATGTAAACATGACTTAATAAATTTTAAAAACCTTTTTCTTGACAAAATATGTGTTTAATGAGTTGATTAATTCATTTTAAAACATTATTTTTAATCTTGGGTCACAATATTGACTTTTTGAACATAAGTATATTTTATTCAAATTATAAATGATTTTTGGGTCTTTGAATTTAATGGAATGGTTGGAAGGTTACATTTGGTTTTGGATTGATTAAAAATTAAAAAAACCTTCCTTTATTTATTAAATAACCCAAAAAAATCTTTTAATTAAACTTTTTTACTTGATTTTAATCTAAAATTATTTTTACGATTAAATTGAGTATTTTCCTTAGAATTGTTTTTCATGTGTTTTATGTTCTTATATTAAAAATAATTTCAACCGCCTATAAAATATTAATTTAATAAAATTTATTTTATTTTTTGAATTATATTTTAAATTTTTTTATAATACCTATTTTATTTTTGGATACATAAATAAGTTATCATGGTAAAAAGTTAAGTTACCGCGATTATGGAAAAATTGGGTTTAAAGGGGTCTAACTAGAAGATAAGGCCTAAAATATGTAAAAAAATTGTCTAAATGTGATTATTTGAGTGTTTTTAGACCCTATCAGATCTTATGTATAAATTTTTTGTGCATTTTTTCTACTTTAACATGAATAATACCTTTTAATATTCTAAAATTTTGAATAATTACAAGAGTACCACTCCCCTAACTTATAAAAGGGAACCACTTCCTTTCTCTTCTCCACACCTATTAAAACACTTATATCAATAAATAAATACATTAATATCTTCCAAAAATTCCTTCCCATGACCTATAGGTAATTTTTTCATCAAAATACCAACCTATGAGTCTTAAGGTGTAATACAAAGGTATTTTTCTGAAGAATAGGTATAACACTTAATCGAGTATTTTCATTTTATTTATTATTACAACTCCTTAAAATATTATATAAAAATACTCATATAATAAAATAAGTATATTAAATAAAATAATATTTTATTATTATGTACTCACAACCCTTATTCTATCCTTTTCCATCCTATGGTCAATGAAAACATCGTTAATGTGTACATGTAAAATACCACCTCCATAAAGCAATGTGTTTAATTTTCTATCACCGCCTTTAAAGGATGGTAATAATGATGGGTTTAATTTATATATATGATATTAATTATATAATTATAATTTTATAAATATCATATATCATATTTTTTCTTAACTTTTCATCCATTAAAAAATGATAACTTTATTTGTGTGTACGTGTGGACTGCCACATCTATGAAGTGATGTGATTATTTTTTCATCAAAGAATCACATAGATTGTATTAATGATGGAATTAATGAATAAATATGATAAATATAACATATATATTATTCTTTAATGATAAAATATTATTTATATTTCTTTTATTTTTACCATGAGAAAATTAAAATAGTGTTTATGTATTCATACTAACTACCATATCTTTGAACAGTGTATTTCATTTTTCTATTACCAACTTTCATGGATAGTTATAAAACTATATATAATGAGTAAATATAATATTTTTTTGTACATACCAATCTTTTATGTAGTTTTTATTTATCAAAAACTCACATTTTTTTGTTTAAGAGTTTCTGTTGATGGATTTCGATGTTTACATTTTTGACATTATTCATGGTGGTACCTAACCAATCAGAGGGATAAAAAGGAGAAAGGAGTATTTTTTTAGAGCCTTATACTAGAATGTTATCATGGATACCTAGTTTTATACCACTTTATAGCCATTTAAACCCATATACTATCTGGTTTCAACCAAACAAACACAAAAGCTAGTCATTGGAGGAGGGGACGCATGCTTTAATTCGGCCCCTAACAGCTTTATTCGACCCTCAACACCTAAAGAACATTTCTAAATCCATCAGAGGCTATAATACACCCCCAAGGTTCATTTTAAGGATCCAATTACCTTGAATATTCCTTATAGATTAAAATTATGTGACTTTTATCCCATCCTTTTTCTCCCTCAAATATTTCTCTCTTTCTCCCGCTATTGTCTTATTGTAATATATTTATGGGGAAGTGATAATTATTAAATGGGATTGTTATAAGAAATTATTTTATTTTTTTCTTTTATCAAGTGATAAATAACATTAATTTAGAGGTTTATATGTGATTACTAACTTTAAAGTGAGCAGATTAGGGTTTCTATACACAACCACTAAAAGGAATGTCATGTTTTGGGTTTCTTGGTACCAACCACTAAAAACCAAGGGTATTAATTCTTATAATAGGATTACTTGATACAAACAATAAAAATAAATGGTTTTAGTTTCATTCTAAAACCATTAAAATTTAAGTTTTAAACCAAAACCTCTCAAGGATACTTGAGGATAGGAGAAATATGGATCCCTTGTGGATCATTTTCGAACACCTTTATCAATTACTTGTACTTTACATTTTAAATTTATATTTATTATATGATTATATCTTATATTTTTTTATCACTTTAATTGTTTTAATCTCATATATTTTTGTTTTAAATTTCTAAAAAGTTTTAAAAATAATTTCACCCCCCCCCCTCTTTCTATCTTTACTCAAATAAACAATCAGTATTAGAGCCAACCTTGATTTCAAAAACTTAACTAGTTATAAGGAACATTCAATTAAGGATGGACTCAACCTCTAATACCTAAGGTGATATAGAAGGAAAATATATGGGAATAACCCCTTATTTTTATAGAAACACCTATGGTTATTGTAAAAAAAGGAAAGTTTACTTTGCTTAGAATCATAGGATATCTAGTTTGGAAAATTGTAGTTCATGGATATACCCCCACTAAATAAATAGAAGAAAAATTAATCCCCCCAATGATATATTTACTTTTGATATTGATAGAAAATTCATGAATTCTCTATATTACAGGATAGATAAAAATGAATTTAATAAGGTATCAATGCGTAAAACTACTGATTAAAATTTTAAATTATTGGAAGTTACATATGATGTCACCAATAAATTAAAGGATATTATACTTTATATATATCATCAAGATTTTTAAAGCTTTAGTATTATCCTAATGAGTCTATAACGAAAATGTTTACCTATATCACTGATATTTGTAATAAAATTAAGTCTTTGGGTGATGATATTTCAATAGATATTCTTCTAAAGAATATTCTTTGGCTCTTTAATAACTCTTAGTCAAAGTGATGGATATAAAATAAGTGGACATAAAAAACATTATTTTTGAAGAAATAATCAAGTCACCCATGACCTATGAGATTACATTGAAAATTCAAGATGTGAAGGAATTTATATAGGTCAAGGAGAAGAAAACCATTGCCTTAAAAGAAAAAAATGATTACTTTTATAGAAGTAAAGAGGAGATTTATAATCTTTACAATAAGATGAACAATATATTCAAGAATAATAAGTCTTAACACCATGAAAATAAGGAGAAAAAAATTAAACTGGTGGTAAGATGTTATGAGTGAAATAAAAAGGGTCCCATAAAACTATAGTGTCCCAATATTAAAAAGATGACAATTTAGAAGAAATAGAAAATAAGGATTGTAAGTTATCAATAAGGAGTGAATTTGAAAACTCCCTCTCCTCATAAAACTCAAGTGATAGAATCCCCAAGTGTCTCATAGATTACATTGAGGTAAGTCAAGAGGTATATTCTTCCACCTTTTCTTACTCTTATAATATTCTAAATTATAATGATATAAGATAAGTAAGAGATCAATTACTAGATGTATTTTGTGATCTTACCACCAGGTTAAAAGATATTAAAAATAAATACAATCTTATTTTTAATGATAAGGATCGTCTTTTTGTAGAAAATTAGAAAATAAAAGAATAAATTGAGAAATACAAAGATTCTGTTTCAAAAAATAATGAAGATAAATAAAGAATATTTAATTTATTATTGAAATAAAATGAAGGTTTGAAAAAATTATTTAGATATAATTAAATGTAAAATGGTTTTACTAAATTATTAACACAACATTTAAATTGTACCACCCCAAAATTCCACGATACGCTTCTCTTTTAATAATGCAATAGCTTGCATTGTATGCTAATTTGAGATACTAACACACCGCGACCAATCAAAGTAGCCATTATGAATAGTAATACCCACTTTTTGAATTATATAAATTTTATATTTTAAAATGGACTTCATTTTTGGATTCATAATATCAAAATGTGCCTATGTTAAATTTTTTTGTAATTTTCTGAGAACTTCCAATTTTCTATGAATAGAAAAATACTTAAAAAAACTTTTTAAATAAAAATAATTTATAGTGATAAATTATAATATTTAGTGGTTTTAAAGTATAATTAGAATATATTTTTACCATTTTATCCAATGCTGGTCATTAGAATTAATTTCACTTTGAAATTGGATATAAATAATTGTCAGTCTTTTGATTGATATTCTTTCTTAAAAACACGCTATTTGTTTTGACAACGGGAATTAATTATAAAATTAATTAATGAAACTTAAATGTTTTTAATTTTGTAAAATAGACATAATTTTTGAATTTTGAATATCAAATATAGCGTAGAGTGAATTTTTTGTATTTTTCTGAAAAACATCGATTTTTGATGAATAGTGAAACCACTAAGTGGTAGTTAAAAAAAACTGATTTTTCTTTTAAATGAAATTTTACCACCGTTGTGATTTGAATTTAAAAAATCCAACAAACATGGTTGTAATTAGGAATTAAAATTTGGTTCAATGGTATTAAAATAATTTTTTGGTGAATAGTAACTTTTAAGTTTTACTAATCGCGATTAAAGGTAATTAGAGTAATTTAAGGTAAAAATAATGTTATAATAATATAAAATTACCTTGACACATGTCCTTCTCGTATTGGATGAGTAATGGACGACCAAGAAAATCCATGGGTCAACTTGGGGACCCCATGGGGCCACTTGGGTAATAAAATGACATTAATAACTTTTTATTTAAAGTAAAAATAAAATTGTCACAAACATGTGTTGTTTTACTAAAACAATTATTACATGGGGTTATATAAGTTAAATTTTCAACTATAAATATTAATTGGAAAGATAAAAATATTTCCTACATCATGGTAATTTTTTTATAATTTTTAGGTATTGAATAAATAAATTTATTTATGACACCATGATGATGCAGCGATTACCTCATTAATGAACGATTTAAATTAAATGAAAAGTTAAGGTAAAATATAAGACTTACACTTTCCAAAAACCTATTATATGGGTGGATTTAGAACCCTTATCACCTTATCCTAGAAATATATAATATTGGGACCTTTAAAATCCGAAACTCATTATATAATAATGTAACATTTCATGACTTTCCAAGAGTGCCTCTCCTATCCTCTTATAAAAGGCCCCCACCACTACCACCTTATTCACACCTTAAAAGCCATTTGGATCTGAAAAACTCTACCAAAATACTCTCTCAACTTCCCTCTCTTACTCCTAGAAGCCTTACTTTGGGTAGAAGTCTTCCCAAGGAATCCTTTGGCTCAAATCAAAAAGAGTTACCCAATTTTAAGGTAATGTCTTCTCTTATGTTCTTTTGTTTTATTTTGCTTCTCCAACCCCTTAAACTCTTTTTATTCCTTTATTTTGTAACAAAACCATTATCTTAAATATAATAGTATTTTTTTATGAGAAGGATTTGATTTACACATACACACACCTTCATCTAATGGTTAAAGAACATATTGTTTCTATGGGTGGCGAATTACTGCCTCACGAAACGATGATTGTTCAATATTCTTTTAACACCTTTCATGGTGGCCATTAAGATGTCAATATATTTATATATTATATATATTGTGTTTATTATTTCCTTATGCTTCTGTATTTTTTATTTATGGCATACCTTTATGATTCCCATTATGGGTAAACGCGATAATTTCATTTTAGGAAGTGCGGACTACCGCCCCCTCAAAGTGATTTGAATCGTTAATGCCATATGTGGGGAATGTAAAGGATGGAGTAAATGATATTATATATTATATTATACTGGAATTATAATACACCTTTATATCATTATTATTTCATTCCATTAAATAAAAAATAGAAATGAAAGTAGCATTCATGTGTACGTACGGCTTACCGTCTCCATGAACGGTGCATTTCATTTCTTACCTCTAAATGTTATGTAATATTATGAATGAATGTATATAATGTATATATATGATATATATGATATATAAATCCTGAATATAATTCTGGGTATAATGTATATTTTACCACATTAATGAATTGTAATTATAAGAAGTTTATTTTTAACTCAAGTACCAAAGATCGACAAAACGACCGTTATTAACTCAAATAATTACATAATGTTCATAACATGGTAATAAGTGATATAAAAGGAATAATAAACTTGAAAAAGGTTCTTAATAAAGTATAAATTAACTCTAGTTTATTATTCAGTAGGTTAAATAACGATCGAGTCAAGTCGGACACGAGGTAAGGGAACTTCTTAACCCAATTTCCATTCTTTGGGTTAATAACCTACTTTCAAATTATGTCATGATATTATTATGTCCTATCTTTTATTTTTACTTTATTTATATGTACTTATAGTGAGTACACATAATAGATATATTTTATTTAAAAAATGATCTTTGTAAGGGACTTCATCTCAATCTCCTTTCATTAAGGCATGTTTTGTTTTATACACAACTTTCTTTTATACAGTGTATAAACTCCTTTAACTTTTACTTTTATTCAAAAGGAATATTTTTATATGAATATTTTTTACCAAATGACAAAAGAAATTTTTTGTCTTATTTATGCGGTGACAATTACTTTTCCGCCGTCATGATCATTATTTGAGTTTCGGCTTCCTCTACAAGCCATAACTTTTTTTAAATGAAAAATAAATACAAATTTGTAATATTCTTTTATTTTGGTATTGAAAATGGTTTTGATAATGTTTTATTATATCAATGTGTTGTATTTATATCTTGTGATTGAAATGTGGAAATGTTATGTTTCCTTTATGCATGTTTTATGTGATACGATTATGTTAGGGTTTATGATATGTTTAAACCTATTCATATGAGAAATGCATTGGACTTAATAAGTGACGGGTGGAGCCTGCTATAGCTCCTCGATGCATTGGCAGGTCTCATGAGACAAACTAGTGTCTTGGCATGAGGCCTTAACAAAATCTTATTTTTATTATTGGCACGAGGCCTTGGATACGTGGTTATGATAGTCTGGCATTATGCATTCCATAATTATGAAAGTGGTTATTGATATTACATGTGATTATTCGACCAGTAGAATATCCATGTGAATAAGTAAACGGCATTATTTCATTTTACTTTTTCCATATTATTCTGAAGTTCAAGTTTAAAAGGATTTTGTTTTAGTTATACATTGCCTTAAATGTTTATGTTTATTTATGAAAGCTTCTGCTATATTGTTATCCTTACTGAGCATCTGAGCTCACCCCTTTCTATGTTTTATTTTTCCCAGGATGTGAAGAAATAATTTATGACTGACCTGCAGGGATAGTCTGAAGGGGATATGGGTGTGGACTATGGAGACTATGTTATTGTAGTTTTTCACTTTATGATGTAATTTAACATTTATGAATTTATCTAGTGTTTCCAAGGCTACTAAACTAATCATTCTTTCGAGACTTGAACTTTTGTGATCATGCCAATGTTACGTAATAATGCACCGACTTTGGGTAAATCAGGTCGGGGCGTTACATAAATATTATAAAATACCATCAAAGAGCTAAAAAATTATATTGAAAATATCACCTAAGGTGAGAAAAAAATTGAATTTGATTTTGGGTTCCCAATGTCATGGGAAAGGTACATTCAGGCTTGGTTATACTAATCAATCTAGAACCTCTAAGAATTCAGAAAATACCAAATTTTTTAATGTTATCTCTCTATATAAGTCTTTAAATTATTATATAAAAACTAGGAATTATATTTATTAATGAAATTTTAAGAATGCTCATTATGGAAGGCCCAAATCCATTCATATTTATTTAACTATTTATTCTATAAAAAAAATCAAATCAATTATGGGTTCAAAAATATCTTTTGGATAGCATTTTTGGACCCAAATTTTGATTACCAAAATCATTAGCCTCTTAAATTGTTTTTTAAGTAAATTTTTCAAGATAAATTCATGATTATATATGTGGTATATGGATAGTGTGTGATTGATAAATATGTGTGGTGAATACCCTGAGTTTATCCACCTTAAAGTTCTTGATGGTGGGCATGTCACCTTTAGTGAAAACTCAAGAAGATAATCTATATAGGAATAATTGGATTGTAAAACTACTATTTTATTAAATATTTTTTATATGTTAAAGGTTTATAGAATATTTTTATTATCATTAGTCAATTATTTGATAATGGTTTTAAAGTTTCATTTGAAAAAAAATCCAATTTTTTTGATTCCCATGGAAATATTTTATTTTCTACTTCTTAATTTCAAAATGTTTATGTTATTGATTTGAAATCCCTTTTAATCCAAAATGATAAATTTTTTATAGTGATTCATGGATATGGCATATACACCTTGGTCATTGTAGCACACAATCAATAAAACTTAACTAGAAACATCCAATGTGAGATTTACTAAAATTTCATTTCAAAAATGAAATTTTGTGTAAACCATGAGAACATGGTAAACATCACAATACATAATTTAAATATAAATAGGAATCTTAAACCTATAAATCCCTTGAACTTATACAACTGGACCTTTTTGGACCAACCCAAGTCAATAGTATGGGAGGTAAATCTTACCCATTTGTAATTATCAATGATTATATAAGATTTACTTGGGATTATTTCTTGGAAAATAAAATTGAGGCAGGTAAATTCTTCATTAAATATACAAATAAGGTGGAAAATTAATAAGTTTATAATATCATTTCCATTTAAATTGATCATAGGGGGAGTTTTTTTAATAATTTTTTTATGATTTTTGTGTTTCAAAATGTTATCACCATTATTTTTATTCTCCTAGAACTGCCCAAAAAATGGGGTTTCTAAAATAAGGAATCAAAATTTTCAATAAATCTATGAAACTCTCCTTAATAAATTCAAGATCCCTCAATATTTTTGATCTAAGGTGGTCAACACCGTGTGATATACCATTAACTATGTACTTGAATAGCCTATTCTTAAAAAGACTCCTTATGAGATTTAGAAAGGTAACTTACCTAAATTACATTATGTTAAGGTGTTTGGTTATAAATGATTTATTCTTAACACCAAAGATAATATAGGTAAATTTGATTCCAATTCAGATGAAGGTATCTTGTCTGGGTATTCCAAATTAAGTAAGGCTTATAGAGATATCAATAAAAGAACCAAGACCATTAAAGAGTCAATTGATATAAAATTTTATGATAATTTTCCCAAACATAATCCATAAATTGATGAAGTTGAGGTATACCTTGATAATTTAACCTTAAATGAAACTCAACCTCCTATGGTAATTGAATTTAACAAAAACCTATCCCTTTACCTAGAGCATGGGTTAAAGATAAAAACCATCCTCTTAAAAATGTTATCAGGGATTTATAAGATGGTAATTATACCAAGATTCCCATTTTAAATGAATTAGAACATCAAGATTTTGTGTCACACCAAGAGCCTCAAAACCTTGATGTTTCCATTAATGATAAAAATTTGGTTCTTTCTATGAAAGATGAATTATATAAATTTTATAATAACAATGTTTAAACTATTAGGACCAATTTTTATCCTATTATTGGCAAAAAATGGGTCTTTAGAAATAAATTGGATGAGTAATAAAATATCACCCATAACAAATCCTGACTTTTAACTAAATACTATATTAAAGAGGAATTCATTTATTATAGTGATACGTTTTTTCTGATCATTAGGCTAGAATCCATAAATATATTAATGTAATTTTCATCTCATTTAAACTTAATATTTTTTCAAGTGTATATTAAAAGTTATTTTTTAAATGTATTTATTTCCTAAAAAGTTTTTTGTGGAGAAACCACTCATTTTTTTAGGATTTTAAATTTCTAGATCATATTTTCAAGTTAACTAAAGTTCTTTTGGGATTGAAACATCCCCTCCCTAGACTTGGTATGATAGGTTTACAAAATTTATTTTTGAAAATTTTTTTGACATGGTAATGGACAAATCAACTTTATTTTTAAAACATTTTTCAAAAGATATTTTGATTGTTCAAATTTATATTGATGATGTCATTATTGGTTCAACCAAAAAATCTATTTACAATGAATTTTTAAATTTAATGAGTAAAGAATTTGAACTAAATTTTATGGTAGAACACAAGTATTTTCTTGGTTTCCAAATGTATCAAAATTTGTATGGAAACTTTCTTATAAAAATAAAATACACTAATGATATTTTTAAGTGCTTTTGTGTGGATCAAGTTAAGGATATTGGAACTCTAATGAGTAGTTATTATAAGATTACTTTGTATTAATCTAGTAAATTGGTGGACACTAAGCTTTATCAAGGTGTGATTAAGAGTCTTCTCTATCTTATTGTAACCTAGAAAAACATCATGTTTTGTGTATTACTTTGTGATAGTTTCCAATGAAATCAAAATGAATCTCATTTAATATCTCATAGAATAATTTTAAAGTATTTAAAATGTAATAAAAATCATGGTTTATTTTATCAAAAATAAACCTCCTTTAAACTTATAATTTTTTTCAATGTGGATTTTGAAGGGTCCAAATTGGATAAGAAGAGTATAAGTGATACATTCCACCTACTTTGAAAATACCTTATCTCATGGAGTAGTAAGAAGAAAAATTTGGTTTCTCTTTTTATAGCTGAAATAGAATATATTTCCATAGGAAGTTGTCTCTCTTAAATCATTTGGATGAAACACGCTCTTCTAGATTATGGCCTAAATTATTATTGTGTTCTAATTTATTGTGACAACACAAGTGTGATTTATATTTTTAAAAATAAAATTCAATACTCTCACATTAATAAAATTAACCTTAGGCACCATTTTCTTAGAGACCATTTCCAAAAAAGGTGATATAATTCTATATTTTTTTCACTAATCATTAATTTGATGATATCTTCACTAAACCCCTTCCTATTGATTGATTTTATTTTATTAAGTGGGGTTAGTAATGATACACTTTTGATTCATTAATTTGAATTTGTCATGAATAAGGATTTTCATTTATTTTTCACCTTGACCTTTATTGAATTATGTCATTTATTTAAGTTAT
Organism: Viscum album; assembly: GCA_963277665.1. Lineage (NCBI taxonomy): Eukaryota > Viridiplantae > Streptophyta > Magnoliopsida > Santalales > Viscaceae > Viscum > Viscum album. Next base: position 1,887,820,462 of record OY728127.1, on the reverse strand, counting down.
ATTGATATATTCACTTTTATTTAAATCTTGAATTTATTTATTGATATCTTTCACTCTATTGGGTGTATTTTTGTACTTTTTTTATTTAAATCTTAATTTACAAGATTTAAGTGGGCCCCTAATACTTTTAATAATATTAATTGTTTGAGGGGGTGGAAACCCTTTTAAAACTAGATTAAAGACTTTTGAAATTCAAAGATTCATTTTTAAGAAAAGCCAAATGTGGTGTATAGTTTTTTGGTTTTTAAAAGTACATTTTGAAATAATTAAAATCCTTTATCTTTAGATTTTTTTTTCAAAATCTAATTTTATGGAAATATCAGTTTTATATTTCCAAATAAATGATTATTTTGACACTCTCTGAAGAACATTAATGATGGTCTTAATAAAAATAAAAAATAATTTTGTATTATTATAATTGGACCTAATCTTATCATGAATGTGTTATCCTTATTTCTATAAATATTATTTTATAACTTTATGAAAATTAAAATGGTAGAAAGGCGATGAAATAAAAGCTATGATTTCTCTCAAGCATTTTCATAGTTACTTTTTTCATAAGTGTAGATAGTTTTGAAAATAAAATGAACTTCTTTATATTATGAGGATAAAAGGTCATGATTTTTGAAATTAAATTATTCTTTAATTTTGAAACCTTTGTGATTTTAACTTTCTGATAATCACAAAGTGGTAGAAATTTTTAAATTAAAATATTGATGAAATCATTTTTGAAATATTTCTTGAAAGTCATTGATGAAATAATTTTTGATTTATTGAAAATAATTTGTTGAATTTCACTATAAAATATTGAAATTATTTTTAGTGAAAACTATGATAATTTTATCATATCATTCTTTATTTTTTAATTTCCTAATTTTTTATGATCATGAAAATGGGGATAATGTTGTAAATATAACTCTCTTAGGTAGTTTTGACTGATCACAAACACAAATTTGTGTTTCTAATGGTTTATTTTGATGGATTCCATTTTATAAATTTTTTCACGGTGGTACTAGAACAATTGAAGGACTCAAAAGGAGTGAGGAGGAATTTTTTGGATCCTTCTACTAGAAAGTTCTAGTAGTTACCTAGTAGGATATCACTGGATGGCTGGTGGACTGCATCAAGGAGATGTTGGGGTCAAGATATAACCATCGTTCTATCCAACTACCATCGATTGGTCAGTGAAACCCATCAATTATCCAATGGTACCTAGACATACATAAAAAATATCCATTGGAGTAGGGGGCCACATGCTTTAACTCAACCCCTAACAGCTCTATTTGACCCGCAGTACCACCAAAACATTCATAAATCCTATGGAGGAAATATATAATCCCTCAAGGTTCCTTGGAAGGAACTAGTTAACTTAAATATTAATTCTAGATTCAAATTGTGTCACTTTTCTCCCATTATTGTTCTATCTTACATTTATATCTATTTCTCCCACTCTTCTCTTGATGTAATATTTTTATGTGTTAGAGAGTGTTCTTAAAACGTATTATGCTAAGAAACTCTCTTACTCTTTATTTTCTTAAGTTCTCATTACCATTGAGTGTGAGGGGGATAGGTGATCACTGCCTTTAAAGTGAGGGTATTTGTATTTCTAGATATAACCACTAAAAGTCTGTCCATGTTTGGGTTTCTAGATACCAACCAATAAAAACTAAGGGTATTGCTTCTTATAATGGGTTTCCATACTACAACTACTAAAAATAAAGGGTTTTAGTTTCTTTCTACAACCATTAAAAATACATGTTTAAACTAAAAACCCTTAAGTATACTTGAGGGGAGGAGATATAGGGATCCCTAGTTGATTATCTCCAAACTCCTTTATCAATTACCTTTTCATTTTATTTAATATTTATATTTAAACTATGATTAAATATAATCTTTGTTTATCACATTAATTATTTTAATCTCATATATTTTAGTTTCTAATTTCTAAAAAGTTTTAAAAGAAAAATCACTCACCATATTTCCATATTTAATCATACCAACAATTATGTCATGATTATTATTCTATAGATGATGAAACCATGGCCTCTTTGACCAAAGTTAACCAACCAAAGTTGTTTTGATATTGTAAGCCAAATGTCCTCAAAATGTACAATATAAACTTAATCATTTTAGTAACTAAATAAAACAAGGTAATTGATGAAATAAAATTAATAATTATAATTAAATTAACATGAAAAAGTTTATTAAACAAGTATAAAACTAATGAAATTTCATTATTCTGTATTTTTAGAACATATGAATCTAAAAGAGACATAAAGTGAAAATTTTATCTTCTCAATTTCCTTTAATTTAGACTTATATCATTTTTACCTCTTGTTTTATTTTTTGTTGTGTATGAACTACCTTATGTATGTATTTTATCATTAATTTATTGAAATAAATGTGGTTTATAAATCCACTTAAAGTTATATTTTCAATATCAATTGGTTTCAAATGTGATGAAAGTTGTAATGAATTTTTCATTAAAATATTATTTTAATGTTTTACTTTTAAATATTCTTTCCTCCATGTACATGTTCTTTAAAATTATTCAATAATGTTATTATTTATGATTAAAATATTGATAAAGTTAATTTTTTACTTTTTTTAATTTTCTTTACAAATTATTAAAAAATAATTTTTTAAACATTTTACATATGGGTTATTATCGATATTTTACAAAAGTATAAAAATAATATTTTTCAATGTATAAAACATGATTTTTTATTCTCACCATCACAAAAAATTATGAATTATAAATATTCCTATACAATTTAACATTTTTTTTCAAATAATATCATATTCCTAATCTTCTTGTAATTTTTAAATTTCATGAGTAAAAATGATATTTTTCATTAGGGTTATATAAAAATGGAAAGTGTTTTTCTTATGGGTTCAGATGAGTTTTTCAAAGGTTTTATGATGAAAATTTGTAATCTTATAAATATTTTTTCATGATATAGTACATGATAATTATATATTATTATGGGTGAGCGCTATATATCTATCCAATCAATTGGGTAATGAATAGACTTTAGGGGGGAAATAAGGGTGATAACCCGGTTGGTTACTCATATAGAATAAAATGGAATTCATTTATTCTAACACGGGGTACACATGATGGAACAAATGTTAGGAATATGATGCTCCAAGATACCTATATTATGATTTCAAAAGGGTTTTTTATGGAAATATTTTTATTTTAAAAGCTAAGGATTGTTTAAGGGTGAAAGTTTTGTTTTTCAAAGGAATGTTTTCATGTGTTCCCACATACCTCATGATGCCTTTATGGTTTCTACTATTCTTGATAATGGGTTTCAAAGGTTTTATTTTATAAAATATTTATGTTCACTTTTAGAAATTTTTTATTTATGATCTCAAAGTTTTTTTGTGAAAAAAGTAAATCTCTTCATGGGTTTTCATATATTTTATTAGAATAATGATATTAATTTATTTTATATCTCTTATGAAGATTCGTTTTTCCTATTCCATTTTCTAAATTTTTTCATAGGATCAAAGGATAAGTATAAATTTTATCAAGGTCATGATTTATACTATAGTGACTTGTCTTAAAAAAATAAAAGGTGACTTAAATGAAATAGGGTTGTAAACTTAAATATCTATTTTTGTAAAAAAAATGTATACTCTGTGAAAGTGTCCACTTTATTATGTAATTTTATTTATTAAATTATCTAAAACTCTAAATCAAAAATATACTTGAAATGTAAGAAAGTTAAACCCTTTTTATAATTCATGTAATTATGGGTTTTTTTAAATTAAGATGTGTTATAATACCTCTTAGATGATACTAGTTTGTTTATGGAATAAAATATGTTTAAAAAATTTACAAATATAATAACCATAATCATTGTCATTACTTTATTTCAGACATAATAAAAACATTGATAAAAATAATAAATCTATTTGAATATGTGTTTTAATGGTGAAATATTATTGTATACCCTAATAATTATCTAGTTTAAGTAATTTATAAGCTCTATATGTGCATCAGTCATCCTCATACCCATGATTTTTATGATAATTAGACACCTCCATATCATAAAAAAATTCCCATTAAAACATAATATAAAACATATTTTTTATTTTTATTTGTAAAATATAGAATTTAGTGTATTAAAAGTTGATAAAGGATATCATTTATGGTCTATTGTTGGAAATACATGATTTAAAATGAAAAAATAAAACTTTAGAGTATCCAAATTGACTGTAATAAGCATCTAGTGTTTCCTAAAAAAATGAACAAGTAATGAAAAAAATGAAAATATTTTTCATATGATTAGATTTTATAGTTTTACCCATGGACTGTTGGTATTAAGAATATCATATACTCATTTATTTTCTATTCAAATATTATAACTACTTTCTTTTATTTTTCTAAAATTTCAACTTATCCCATTCTAAATTGTTGTGTATAAGTGATTTAGGACTAATGAGTCCAAAATTTTATTTGAAATGTTTTCCCTTAAAATGGTAGTGATATATAGGCTGGTAAAAAATGTGAATAATATTTAACAATAATTAATATAGTTAATCAATTATTGGAAAAATATATTATGAAAATGTACCTCATGTATACATTCACAACTGATGCCCCCAGCCATTAATGATGGATAATTTCATTTACACTCTCAATACCAATCACATATGCAATGTACTCTCCATATATTTTTTATTTGAATTGAATATAGGCTATATTTTGATCTTTGAATTTCATATTCTCATGAACATGTAATGTTAATAAATATGGGAATGGAATTGGTGGGGAAAAGGTACTCTCAAAAGGTGTTTTTGATCTATTGTTTGATTCTCTAAAACATTTTGACTTCAACCTTTTGTTTCCCCTTTTATTTATCTATTTATAATAGCATACCTCAATTCATACCTTTTTTAATTATTTGTTTAGGGTTTTAATATAAAATATATTTTAAATGAGATGCATCATTATCTCCATGTATCTTTATAAGATTATACAATCATGCTATGAAAGTTACGATAGAATGTTTGAGTGTGTGAAAATATAGATCATAAAGGGGGGTAGTTATATAGGCACTTGAACCATTAGATACATGAATCCATACTCTCACATGGTGTTTTAGAGGTTTTTGTGTAGAATATGTCCTTGGATATTATACATTGTATCTGTCACAATAAGGAAATGAGTGGGTGTTGAAAGAAATAAATCACAATAAATTTAACCCTGTAAAATTTTAGTATAGGAAAGGTATCAGTATTTTTCTAATTCACATTTAGTAAAAATAGTTTTGACTAAATATATTAACTATGGTAATTAATACCTTTAAGGGTAATGGATAACCTCAAATATGGGGGTGTGGATCTTCATATAGTGGTTGATGTTGTGTTGGTTCTTTTCCTTGATCCCTTTCCAAAATTGATTACCTCCATTAATTAACTTTTTATTTTATAGCATCTATTTGTGCTTTCATGTCATCTATTTTATTATCTCTATACTACCTTTTCATTTTATTTCTAAAAATATATTTTAGGTGACACTCCAATAACCTCACCTATAAAGCACCCAAATTGTTTTTTCTACTTCATGGCCATTGAAAAGAGTTGTTAATTAGGTATAACTGATAATAATTCTTGTGTTTAAACTGGAAAAAAAATATACGAAAATAAGTATTCATTATTATGTAATACAACTTTAAAGAATAATAATATTATATTATGTCATACTTACAAATGATTCTCATACTTTGTTTGTTTCATCTGTTGTTTTTCCTTTTTTATTTACACAATCTTATTTCCACAAAACATGATGAGGGATGGAATTGGCCTTAGATTTTGATTTATCAATGTGTATATAAGAAAAGTATTATAATTATATTTTTGTCTCATATCACATAAAATTATTACCATATAATTAAAATACATGCTATTTTTTTAACTGAAGCATGCTCCATCATTACTTTATGGTAGGGGTATGTTGGTTTTGATGCACACTTCTTATTTTCATCAATCCTTTATTATTTCATAAATTAATAATTATGAATCAAAGTGATTAATAGAAGTAATTTCAAATAAAATACTATAAATTACAATTTCATTTAAATGATTCATTCTTGCAATGGCCAATAAAGGCACTCCATATTCTTTGGTTTATCATGTGTGCATATATAGCTGGTGGGTGGGGTTTTACCTTCCCCTCAGTATCCTTGAGATGTTTCTTCATAATAAGTGTCTAAAAGGTTCCATGATACTTTCCAGTGACCATTAATATGGATTTCATTCATCAATAATCTAATATACATGTACTCTAATAGGTATAATAAATATTAAATCAATAATTCATTATTTTATTTTTTAGTAAAAAATAGAAAGTATATTATATTTTTTTCTCAATGTCTTCCCAAATTATTATCTTTAATATAGACACAACATTTCACCACATATATACATCAATTATAAAATTCATTCAAGTAGTTACACCAATGTAAATAATGAAAAAGGACTTTTGGGGTTAATGGGTTGGTTATGTGCATTCTATCCAACCTCAAATTTCAGGCCATTTATTTTTGCCTTAATAAATTTTGTTAAGGTTGTTTCACTATAACACTATTGTCTTTTCTCAACCATATGTTTTTATCCTTCTACCATTTCCATGGTTTCAACATTTCCAATATGTTATTCCTTAGGATTGGTTGCATCATCATGTGGAGAAACCTATTATTCTGTAGGATTGGGAGCATCATCATGTAGAGAATTCATTATCTAGAAAAGTTGTTAAAATTTTAATCTAGATTATTTAAATACAGTAGTGAACACATAATATTATGAGGTAATTAATTGTATAGTTAATAATATATAACATAATCATTGAACTCACTTTTATTCCTTTAAAAATTAAAGATAATTTTCCCCTCTATCGAGTATCCAAATCCCCTTATTTTTCCCCCTCTAACATACATGAAACTGTTTATATTTAGGCTACCGTGAAATGATTGCAACATCCCAAAAAAGGGTCATCCTCAATGGATTTTTCATTTGACCCTACTGTGGTTTTAGTCGACAATAAAACAATTGACAATTTTTTTGTAGGATCTGAAACCTAAAATACTTATACTACCTATTATGTCATTATGAATGGTTTTTCATTTTACCCTTCTTTACTGTAATTCACTTCCACAAATCCCAATTCATCAATTTTAACTACACACTTATTATCAACCCATTTACATAAAAAAATAACCACTTGTAATATTTTCAAATCCAACTCCCATAATTGTTAGATAATACCAAATTACAACATATTCACATAAATTGGATTTGTTTACTCAGTACCAGATACATGCACTACTTCCACCACAAAATTGACTCCATTCTTTTCATCATACTATGCTCATCATATTTATTTATATATAACGTATAAATATTGAATACATAACCATTATAAGATTATACATTTACACTTGGTCCTCTAGTTATACATAAAAGTTATTCTAGAATTGAATTTTTATTTTTAGATAAATCCTTAAAAATTTAGTCTCAAAACCATATTATAAAGTAGTGATTATGTGTGTTTAATATATTGCTTTCATTACTTGATGGATTCAATCACTTGATAATTACTTTTTCCATTTCAACATATGTCACAACCACTATAATATTATGTAATATGTAATGGTGATCCTGTGCTTTCTCTGTAATGGTAATTGTGACAACATCCCTTCCAAAAATTCCTTCAACCACAAGGCACCCACTATGATGAAATTATAGGTGACCAATAATATCCATATTGAACAGGAAGTTAGTATGGAATTCAATGTCTTACATACAAATATATCATTCTATAATACATCCTTCAATTCAACTTTGAATTTTGACATACCCTTTCAAAACATTCATATATCATTCAATATGGTACATCTATATGTATTGTACATGACCACATAGTCGGATATCACTCACCAAGTGAACCATCAATTGAACCATTATGTCAAATAATTATGGTTGAAATAATTTATTTAATTCACTTAATATGAAAACAAATTCCTTTTCCATAATTGGAAACTTCATCAGGTGTAACTTTACTATATGTATCTTTGAAAATGAAGAAAATATTGGTTAATGTGTGTTGGAAATTTTTAGGAAGAATGTAAAGTCACATGCATTAAATCCTGTATCAAAACATGATAGTCATTTTATTTTAGAACCTTTAACTGAAAACCATTCATCAACATAAAATTATTGATATTTGAATAATTCCTCCTCTAGAACCTTTACACTATTTAGGAAGTTGAAAAACTAAAATCTCTCTTTCTTGGAAAGAGTGAAATCTAGTGAAGGAAGAAATGGTCACCTTTCACCCTTCATGGGAACCAAATCTTCCCTTATCCCCATGTCAATCATATTCAATATAGTCTTAATTTCATTATTTTTTTAATTAGTGCATTTAGTAACATGTTAATGACACTATCACATTTTTTTCTATGTACATTACATCAAGAAAATTTATGATCTACAAAAAGTTCTAGTATAGTACTTTAAGAAAAATTTATCACTTTTCCACCCTGTTTTTGTAAGGTTTTTCAAAAAATGTTTACCAAAAATGGTGAAAATATCCTTTACTTTCTCAAACTATTGATCACTTCTTAATGGATATGGTGTTGTACCTTCTTATGAATTACCATTAAAATATTTCATCCAGGATTGGTATTTATGTTTTCAGGGTAAAAATTTGTGATGTCCTAGAAACACAGTCTTTGGGGAATGTTTCATCCTAACTGAGTGTGTACCTTCTTCAAAAATGGGACACCATAGAATTCCTTTAATTTTATACCCTAAAAATTTTCCATAAGTAGTAAAGTCATTTATCGTCTCATACAACATGTATCTCGACATTAAATATTCATTTCTATAGGAATCATAAAATATAACACTTGAACCCCACATTAATTTTATATCTTTGGTCATGTGAGGAAAATAAACATCAATATCATTACCCATCTATTTTGGTCCTGATATAAGTAAAGGCATCATAATTTATTTTCGCTTCATGTATAACCATGGTGAAAAGTTATAATTTACCAAAATAATCAACCATGTACTGTGAGAGCTAATTTTTACACCAAAAGTATTTATTCCATCTATATAGAGTGCAATATAAAGGTTTCTTAGATTGTTTCCAAATTTAAGATACTCATGATCAATTTCCTTCCACTAAGGAGAGTCATTTGGGTGATGAATTTTCATATCTTGAATTATTTTATTTGTGTTCCACATTAATTTGTTTATAGTCTCCTCACTTAAATATAGGTGTCTAAACCTTGTAATTATTGCAAAGTACCATAAAACATTCTATGTACTTGATTCATCTTTTTTGTATCAAGACTCACCAAACTTGGGGAATTTTTAAAGTGATTCATAGTCCTTGAGAAACAATATATATTCATTTGGATAGGGAATTATTCTTTTATAGATCATACCCATTGAATATAGAATTCATTTAGTGCCATATATTTGAAAATGAAGGTCATTATCATCTGGTAGCATATCATTGAAGAGAGAAAGTATTTTTTTTAAAGCTAGTGTTGCTCCATCTATTTCCAATTTACAAATTATATAGCTTTAGTATAGCTGAAAATATTGTATGTTTAGTAAAATCATCATAAAATGGTGTCTTTTCACAGCTCTTTAACTTCTAAAATTTCTTTGGATAATTATAAAGTTCATCTTCAAATACCACTATCATTTCTTCAACATGATCTCCATCATCATTTACACTTTCAATCATATCAGATGATCCATAAACTACAGTGTTATCTCTATCCTTGTTTATAGTTTTAAGAATATCCTATGATCCATAAATCATAGTGTTAAAATATTATCTTTCTATATTCAGTTATTCCTCATTTTTAGTCTAACATTTATAACTTCAATCTATTTTGTTATAGATCAAGTGTTCTTTCAACTCCTTTATAGAAATTCATCTTGAATAAAAATAACTTAAACATATATTAATTATTTAAGAGGGATCATATTCATGCTTTGTTGAAAATTTTATGAACTCTTTACCCCCCATATTTATACTATTCTATCATACAATTGGAATCCATCCATTTTCGATTCATATCCATTATATTTGGTTCAAAAATATTCATATTTTTTAATAAATAAATAAATACACAAAATGTATGCATATAATGCATTATTTTTATATCCATAAATTATATAGAGTATAACTTTAAAATATATATATTTATAAATTATAATACATATATATATAAAGTATATAAAATAATAGATATAAATCCTAGGTTTTATAATACAAGGAAAAATATATATGATGTTCCAAATATGTGCATATTTATTCATGCGTTTTAATGAGTATAGAATCTATTTTCCCAAAAAATATGGTCTTATATTGTTCAAAAGATTCACATCGGTGTTTGTAGATAATATTTAGAAGTTTCCAATTGAATGAATGCATATCTAGAGAAAAATATAAAAAATCATGATGTGTAATAAATAATCACAAACCATGTACTTTTGTAAGAGTCATGACCCGACCAACCCGAGTACACCCCCATGTCATGAACCAGATCCCACACACCATTTATATCATGGAACATGATATGTATACCCATTATAGAAGTTTTTTATGGATGAAATTTATGACGTATTCCATGTATATTTGTGACGCACATCATGTACTCCCATCTATGGACCTCCAATATACAGAATTCAATGGGTGGTATGGTTGGCCACCTACCAGTAGAGAAAAGTGGGGTAAATAAAATTTACTTGAGTACACACCATTTACTTTTGAGTAAATTCCATGTAATATATTTTCTATTAAAATAGAGCCACATATTTTAATTAATGGTTGGCCCTTAAAGAGGGTAGGTGCTTCCACTATGATGACTCATTCCTCTCCCAAATCCAATAGGATTTTCTTCTTTGTTTTTCTTTATATTTTACTGTTTCTATTATCATTCCTCCATTCCTATCATATCCACAGTAGGGGTTGAGTTTTTACTCAATCCTCACACCATAAAAATTGTAATAAGAGGGTAAGGTCTTTATATTGGGGTTGTAAAAAGGTTTTGGGTTCATTTTAATTGTAATTTTTGTGTGTTCACATTAATTATGGATTTTTTATTTATAAATACTTTAATGATATGATTCCTAATTTATTAGTGTTGTCATACCATACTAAGAATGATGCTAGTATAGAAATATAAAGGAGTTACAATAGATGAACCCATGAGCATTGTGTGGGACTGTTGCTACTTTTTTAGGGGCATTGTTTTAAAATAATTTTTTCAGTAATTAATCACCAAACCAAGGGATTGATTTATAAAATACACAGTTACTTATTTTCGGACCAAGTAGAAATAAAACAATTGAATCTCCATGGTAAACCATTTCATAATTGATTTTAAGTTCTAAGGAATGACTTTTATAATTAACCTAAATTTAATTGTAACCCCAACATGATTTTTTAGGGTTTTATTCTTCTTCATCTGCTCATAATTGTGTGCTCAATTTATTGTATTCCATTCATTTCTTGACTATAATTTCATTTTCTAGATAATTATATAATGCTCACTGACTTTTTTCTGTAATTTCTTCTCCCTTATTCTCTATGGGATTGACCCCAAATTCCACTAGATACCAAGTTTGTTAGTTTAGTGAAATAATTATCCATTCCTAGTTATGGGTGTGTCAAAATATCACATCATTTCTCAGGAAAATGGAAATAAATGGTGTGAGTTTTGGGCCATGTTTTGTTAATTCGTATTTTTCTTTCTTTTTTTCTTCTTTATTTTATTGTGTACCTCAATCTCACATCTGAATGGATGTGTATTTGACTGGAGGTTAGTACACATCACCAGAAGAGGATATTTATCTATATGATCTATAATTTCTATACTTTTTTCCAAAATAATACTATTCATATAAGGATAATGGATTACAATATGAGGATTACCATGTACATTCAACACCCCACCCTCTTCTTCTTTTTTAGAACCATCCTTGTATAACACTGAAAATTTATTATTGATGATGGAAACATTTACCACATGATAGTTAGACTAAAACAAAAAGTTGGGACTACTTGGAAATATGGTAAATAAACATTCAAAGATAATTAATAATATGTATGATTTGATTGAGTGTGAAGCCAGGTGTTCTGGATCTTTCTCAGCTAAGGTAGTATGTAATGACATAGAACCAAATTATTTTGAATTAAATGCTTTTGAAAATTATTTTTCAAATACTAAAATTGAAGAAGAGAATAATTTATGTCATTCTAGTATGAAATTTGATGAATTATTTATTTTTTAACCCCCATTTGACTCATTACATATTTCATACCTAAGGAGGTGAAGGATGTAAAAAATCAAACCAGCACATAAGTCCACCTTTGGTATTTAATATCCATAGAGAAAGATTACTGTAAGATTCTTTCCAAACCACTTGAATATATAGAAAATTGGTTGAAAGAGGATGTATCCAAACACATGTGGCGGTTCACATAGCAGGATCCACATCCTCATTCAGATTATGGGTAGGTACCCTTACTCAAGTCGAACCAAAGACCTAAAACAAACACACTTTCTAGGAGGCAACCCAAAATCTATCTCTCTCTCTCTCTCTATATATATATATATATCCTATTTTAAATAAATACACTACATGTTCTTCTTCTCAACACACTATGTATCTTCTTTTTTCCACCCTTTTCTTCAAAAAACTATTGCGTGTGAATGAAATAAACACATTTTGTCTCCATAATACATGGTGTGTACATTTTTATTTAGTGTATATTATAATATTTCATCTAATTTCATAAATAATTATTTGTTAAATAAATAGTAATGAAGCATGTGTTGATGGAACAGTCGCTAGAGTGTATTTGATCTGTCACCAGTTCGAATCCCATTGATCCCTCCTTTGGTGAAGGGTTCATTATTTTTGATCCCATGTTTTGATAAAAAAAATTGTGTGATGTTTTCATAAATGATAAAAATAATTTCCAAATAAAACAAAACTTATGATGAGGTGGAATTGGTAGGAAGGTTCGTAACCCAGGGTTCAAATACCTAGGTTCAAATCTATCTAATATCCCCAGAATCATCCCATTTTCAAAAATAAAACTACATAGTGTTTAGTCATTCCTTCACCATGTATTTGTATAAAATTTTAATAAAATTTCAAAAATATAATAAAGTTTTAGGTGATAAAAACTTCTCTCCAGTGGTTGAGGGTGCACACTAGGATCAAACTGGTCATTGGATCGAACCTCACCTCGAGCATTGGAACGAAGTTTATAATTCTATTTTTCAATTTTTGGAACACATGATGTGTATTTTTCAATGAATAACATGCATTGTTTATTTATATATATATATATATTTGTAATTATATATAATAATAAAAAAGTAGTAATAATTATTATAATAACCACATAATGTAAAAAAATGATATACATGATGTGTGTCTAGAAACCACATTCCATGTACAAGAACTTTAAAATATGGGATCCTGAACTCAGGCAGTAATTGTTCCCCCCTTCTCTTCTCATGTCTCTCCATGGAATCCAGCTTCACCCAACCTCCAATCTACCATTTTAGGTATCTTTAGATTCATATTCCTCCTCCATTTCACTCCCAGATCTAGGTAGGTTCCTCTACTCCCTTCATTTCATTAACATTAATGTTTTTTTAGAAAATTTAGGGATTTTGGTGGAATTTGGATAACACCTAGTAGGTAAACAAGAATGCATGAAGAACACACATTTTGTAAACATAGTACACAACCATTCAGGTATTCCACACCAAATTTGAAAACATAAAACATGTGTGTTCGACACACATGGTTTACCTATGCCTCTACCCTACATAGGATGAGCCCTGTCATGGATCACACATGACATGAATACCCATTTATGAACACATGGCATGATCATTTTTTACATTCCATATATTGTTTCCTTTTAGAATAGGTTTTGTTCGGGGGCACACATGGCCTATATTCCCATGTGAAAACATAGGGTGAGTGAATTTGGTACACACCAAGTACTATTGGCTCTGAACTACTTAGAATAGGTCATGTCAGAACTCATACACGGCCTAAATACCCATTTACAAATACATGATGTGTGAATTTTGTACATGTCATGTACTACTTTTTTTTCCGACATAGGGAAAGCTTGGGCATGTTTCCAAAGAACACGAGTTTCCACCTGAACACACTACACATACCGTACTCTAGAAATACATGTCATGTACTTTTTATTTTCTAAATTTATTTATTTTTTATTTTAATTTTTTTTTATATATTACCCTTCCTAGATCATGGTTGATGAGGTTTACTCGCATGGGAAGAGGGCCATGATTTCTCCTGATGAGGACAATTCTAATACACACATAGTTCACATGGGGAAACTGATGGACCATCTGATGATAGATTTATCAATTTTCTGGCCACTAGATTTGGTGATTCTACCTTCTCTTCTACCCATTCCATCTTCTAAAACAACATAAAGGATTTATACATCTATGTAACCATCGCCACTAACCACCACTTCAGTAGAGCCTTCCACTTGGAAATCTGGTGAGAGACCACGACTGAAACCCATAGTCGAACGACCTTAGTACTATATATGTCTTATTTTTAATGAGAATTGTTGTTAGTACCACTAGTTCAAATACCCTGATAGGGGGGTGAATCAAGGTATGATATATTAAAACTACTACCCCTTCAGATTTTGTTTCATTGTTAAACAAAACCCTATTCTCTTCTTCTCCCATAGTAATGTATGAAAAAAAATGAAATCATGCATAGGACACAATGATTTTACTTGTTTCACCCTCACTGGGATACATCCAAGGAGCATACAATGATTATGTGCCGATGTACCAAATTCTATAAGTCTCACTACCAAATATAAGGTTTGGGCTAGATCACCTTTATGTCCAAGATCACTGCCTCTACAAGGTTTAGGGTCAGCTCACTGATTTCCCAAGGGTCTCTCCCTGAGTCTCTTTCTCTAGCTCACTACTGATGGAAAGGATCATTGTATTCCTCTTCCTTTGGTCACTACTCTAGAATGGATTCACACACAGTTTATAGACTTGTAGGTCACTTCATTAAACCTAATGAATATATCCTCATTTGTATATGGATAATCTGTTGAAGTCTAAATTTCATCCACTTGATGAGTCTTAGTTTACAACAATTTATTGGGAAATCCCTTTTTATAACTTTCATGATGCTCACTACCTTCACAAATCTCAACCCTTTTGTGAAGCTCAAACAGTCTTCATGAAGAAACCACCTTTCGTGAATCTCACTCCTTTCACTAAGCTCAACTAGAATTTTCAAATCTCATAAATTTAAATTGGGATTTTATAGCCTTTTCAAACTCCAACACTTTCAATATGCTCAAATATTTCAGTTGGTGTTTATATCCTTCGCAAACTAAAACACTTTCACGATGCTCAAATATTTTGGTTGGCATTTATATCCTTTACAAACCACTTTTCTTAATGAATTTTTTTTCAAGAACTACCATCTCTCACTGCTTTTCTAAAGGGGTAGATTCCTATTTATAGGAATTTCCACTAATTCCATAATCTTCTAGCCATATCATCACCATTTTTTGATTCTCCCTAATTTCATCCATGATGCTCCCTTCTTTTTGAAGAACCGTGAAAATTTCTCATCTGTGATTCTTTTTGTAATCGCAAATCTTTCTGTCAAAACCTTAACATTGTTCATGAAACTTGTCATAATCACATATCTTTCCGAAAAAACCTTCACACCTTCACGAACCACCCTTTTTGAAACCTAATATTCACGAAACTCATGCATTTTCCATATTTTCATAATTTCTTTAAGTAAATCCTTATTTTTCAATGTTATCCCTCCTTCGAATTTTCGACCCAAAAAATTTGGAAAACACTAGGAAACGATGTCACCTTGTGTGTGTAATTTTTTGTACCACTTTCAGATCATCCATTCCTTTTTATTGGATCCTTGTAAACAATATATCCGGTCCTCCAAAACTATCCTTGAAAACCCTCTTTGTCAACAAACACAATCAACCCAAAAATTATGCAATGTTACCTTGAGGAATTTTTTCCCAACAATTGCTTAGAAAGTGATTGGATGGGATGAATTTCACATCAAAAAATCCATAATTTTAATTTTATTCCTTGAAACTAGTATCCAATAGTGTATGGTCATTATATAAGAGATTAAGGATTTTCTACGGCATACCCACCAGGTTTTAGTTCTATAGGTCATCACTCCTACTTTACATGATTTATTTTTTGATTTTGATGCTAGATTTAAATTTTTCGGGCCTACCTACCAGGATATTCCAATAGACACAATGACACCAATATGATTTTGATTGGGTGGAATATTATTTTCACTTACCATGGAGAATTTGGGTGAGGGTTCAGGTTCTACCATCATATATCCACCCCAACCCACGTTATCACCCTCACCTTCCCTGACTGATCATACCTACTCACTATTTGGTAGGAGCTTGTTGGACCAAGTGTCTAGTATGTTCTCACCTCACAAAAGAGCACTCTGACCATCTCCCTGACCCTATGTTTCATCCACCACAATTTCAGTACCTTCTTATTCCCATGAAACAATATGAGGAAATTGTATTTGATCATGATATGGTGCTTCTTACCTATATTTACCAACATGACTACCCTAACCTCCCATATTTCACTGCCTCCTACTTCTATGACATGTTTACTATACTATGGGGTAATCTGAACTAAGGGTTTTAAGACACTAGGTTGGCACACCACTTGGGGTTTTTTATACCTCTCTCCCTCATGTTCTCCTAGTTTCTCACGTTAGATGTACTATAACATTATTATTCACATAGAAATGGTCTAGAAGAGAGGGAGAACTTATTTCCTCATGTAGGACCACCCGAAACTAGTTGTGGAAAGAGAGGAACCACTTTCCATTGAGGGTGTTGCTTCTATGATACTTTCACCACTACCTCCACCATCAGACCCTTCATCTCCATCCCTTTCTTCTTCTTCTATTGACCCCTCATATTCCACCATTCCACCTACTTATCCATCCATCACCTCGCCTCCACTAGTACCCTTAGTTGATCCCTAGGTATCTTCCCACATCAACACCATTTCTTGTTACCTTTTCTCCATGGATTAATGACTTGATTAGATGGAGGGATTATTGGGTGTTATTCAGAATTACCTTGGCCTTTCATTTCCACCTAAACCTTCTTTATGACTCAAATCTCATTTATCATCCCCACTAGATATATCATCAGACTTACCCACTGATTTTGTGACTTTTTATTTTGATGATGTGATCACCACTCCAAAACTTGGGTATACCGATCTTTTATCCTCGATAGTAGAGCCATATGTGGGCCATGTTGCACTGGAACCCACTTTAGATGACCATACCATCCATGATCCCTCATAGATATACATTTCCTCTCTTGAGGCCACTCAGGGATTGTTTCTCCTAGATAGTATTTTACTTTATATATATCTATTTGTTTTTATTGTTATATGTGATGCTTTATATGTATGAAAACTATTTTTTTAATTGAATAAATATTCATAGGTAATTTAGATCATTCTTGGTGGTCAAATTTCAATTTATTTAATCTTTTTGACCTCACTGGTAGGGGATTGTTGTTTTTTCATATTTTTTTGTTATCTTTCTTTAGATTATTTCTTTCACTAGTCCCTTAGTATGGTATAGTTGTCTATCATTTCACATCCTCTTCTCCTACTTTTTGTAGTGATTTTAGGACCCAATGTCATATTAATTGTATAAGAGAGTCTCTCAATAGTACTAGTCTATTTTACCCTTAAGGAGATGGAGATAGGAGAGTTGTTACATCCCAATAGAGATAGGATTTGATATTCCTTTGATCTAGATTCAATGGATTCAACTACTTGTATTTCTAGAGATGGTGTTCATAATTTGGGGATCCTTTATGATTGACCTTCCCTATCTTTACCAAGCTCTAATGACCTAGATCTCCTAAATAATATTTCAGATTCAAGGGTTTCCCCAAATATGGAAATCATGTATCGTATGCCCTAGTGGTGATCAATCCTTTAATTACTAATTATCCAGTGTCTAGGATTGATCCATATGTGCTTTATATGGATCTTTTGATAGACCCTGATATCCCTATGGGAGGTTTATTATTCTTCAAAAAATCGGATCTTCAATGAGTTTCATTGTGATTCTAATCTGATATCCCAAAGGATCAAAAATAAAGGGGATATGGATTTTGTTTATGCTTCACAAGGTATCATATCAGATAGGATTAAATAATGTAAGCATTATATTATTTCTAATCTCTATTTATAAGATAATAAGAGCAAATAGAGTCTTCATGATATTAGAAATCACCCATTGGTTCTTTAGGGCTTTGATAGTTAGCATTTTACCTCATTATGGAGAGATTTTTTTCACATTATCTTCCCCTCTATGGATCTAAAATACAAATCCTTTGTATATGGGTTCATTAATTTGAAGCATGGATTCTTAAAAATTAAATACTAGGCTCCATCCTTCAATACCATAAATATTTAGAACTCAATCACCTAAGTATGGATCTATATCTTTGGATTGAGTTGGTTCCTTTGGAACCCTCAAATCCTTTGTGTAATTTCATCAGTAGTTTGGGTCCCAATAAATATGGTCAAGGAGACTAAAAGGGATAGATATGTTCACTTTCTAAGGATTCTTATTGAATTTGATCTAAGATCCCCTTTAATTAAAACAATTGTATTGTAGGCTACTGAATTTTGGCTTTCTCTCATTATTGATTATGATAAAGCCCTTAATTTTTGTAAGGGTTTCAATAACATAGGGAATATATTTGAGGTTTTTCATAGGAGACTGGTTTTATCCTCCTATATTATTAAATTTTGTGTTGCATAGTATTATAGAAAAATGTTGGTTCCTAAAAATGTGGATGGAAGTGCGCTAGTAGTGGATGATCAGGGTATTGATGGAAATTATGTTTTACAATATAAATCTAGAAATGGATGGGGTTCTTATGATATGGATATGTTGGTGTAGTATCACCAAGTAGGTGATCTAATGCTTTACATCTTATGAAATGATGACATGGTCAAAACATAGAAGATACTTAGGATGGGCCTACCACATCAATTGAGAAGGAGACTTTGGAATGTTCTCATCATCCCACAACTATAAATATCAATTTTTAGTTAAATCAAACTATAACCTTAACTGGTTTGGTGAATTATGAGTGTTCTTCAGAGGAATTGTGGTCCTCGGATGATGATCCTAATGTAGATGCAGCTAAATTAATAGATGATACTTATTCGAATAATTGTGATAGCAAGGGGGAGGATTTGTAGGGTTGAACCCTCCTCTATGGATGAAAAGGACCAAAAAGGGGTGGGATCCTTCCTAGTTCTAAATAGTATTTTTTGGGACCATCTCCTATAATTGAGATTGTGAATACCAGTGAAAACCAAAGGCTGAAATTAAGTAAAATTGTGTATACACCCATCATGGAAGCTTTTGAACCCCTGAAACATGATTCTTCAGCTATCGGCTTGAATAATCTTAAGGATAAACCCCCTTTTTACCAATATTTGCAGCTATGAATGTGGTGGAGGAGATTCATAATAACTATAGAGCCCCAAAAGCATGGAGTATTCCATAGTGGTTATAACACCTTCCACTCCCAAGTAGGTTGCACCAAATGTACACTCTATGAATTTTTTTACTATACATGATCATCTTAATGATATTTCTATAAGTTAGTCCTTAAAGTAAGAAGTGTATAAATCTTGGGAGATTTTTAATAATTCCTAATCCCCCAATGTTTTCTTAATCACATCCGGTAAAGAGGAGAGCCAAGGTTTTTTGGGAATATATTCTCAATATGAGCCAATTACTGATCAAACTAACCATGTTGAGGCTAATAGAAAACCGATATAAATTGTTAAGAATGAAGTGGATGTTGGAGAAAAGTTTGGTGGAAAAGAGGCCGCACATGAAAAAAATTATTTAGACATTGACTCAGAAGCAACACCAAATGAGTAGTTGATTGCAATAGGGGTGGTGGATCAAAACCTATGGATTACTTCCAAATAGAAGAGAGATTGAGACCCTTGAGGATGGGGGTATCGTAATATTATCAATGTGTTGTTGGGATCATCATGGTTCTTTCTTTATTTTTTACTAGATTTGGGCATGTTTTTATAGTTAACTCTCCATCCATGTACTTTGTGTCCTTTTACTTTTTAATAAATTTTCAGGACCATGGGTTAAAACTCATGTTCATACCATTTTGGGTATTTTACCCTTAACTAATATAGGAGGCATAATTAATTAGATAATATATTTTAAAATGTGGAACCTTTTTCATTAATTATAATTATAAATAAATAAATACATACATGATAATTTTTAATGTTACAGGATTATTTTTAATTTTCTAAAATATTTTAAAAATGATATATTTTTTATTCTTAAAATTAATTCTTGTGTATTTTCATTTAATAGACTAATTATTTAAATTCATGTCATAAATTGATTCACCCAATGTTTTTCCTCATTCCTGAGAGGTATTCTAAGCCTTTTGACACATTTTTTCTTATACCTTCTTTCTAGAGATATTCTCAAGATATGAATAACTACTAGAACTTGCATGTTTTTCTTATTAAAACATGAATATTTTTAATCACAATAAAATGACTGAGGCATCTGATTGATAAATTTCATTCAATTTTGAATTTTTGACCCACTCTATATTTTATATCTTGTGAAACCCATAGAAACCATGAACTTTCTTGATAGGAAGCCACAATACAAGACTAATTATACTTCCTACCCTAATTATTTTATTTTATTGAATTATTATTCACATGAGCTTTATATAGGGAATTTGGAAAATTCATGATTAATTTTGGGGATCTATCATGAAATTAAGTGTGGGGGAGAGTCTCTCATTTTTATTTGGGAAAAAGTGTTAAAAACCACTATTCCTTATACTTTTAGTGGTCTCTAAAAAAATTGAAAATAGATCAGATTAATTTTTTTTATTCTCATAGATGGTTTCAAAACCCATTTTGGAAAATGGAGAAAATGGTTGTGTTGACTTTTTGAGAGATTTTTAAAGGGATTCATTTTCATTGATATTTTTCATTGAATATAATTTTTTATTTTTTAAATAATTCAGCCTCCTTTTTCAAGCCTTTGTGATTTTTTCAAATAATTACCTACACAAACTTAGCCTTAGATTCATCAAAACCATAATTGAATAACTCATGAATTTTGTGATTTAATTTATAAGTGGAGATTTATATCACTTGTAAGCTTATGGATAGAGTGAATATATTTGAGATTAAGCATAAATGCAATTACATGATCTTGATTGATCAGTTAATCATTCTATAGGTGAGATAAATCATTAAGTTCCATGTATATTTGTGAAAAGTAGAAAAATATGAATAAAAGAGGATGATTGTCACGAAATTTAATTATATATAATTCATGATTTTAATAGTTTTAAATTAAATAAATTGTGTACTTTTAAAACCCTTAGATATGGTTATAATGTTTATAAGTATAATTAATTGAATTTTATTTTAGATTATAAATTCCTTTTAATTCGATGTTGATATTTTTCTTGAGGGAAAGAAAACAACTAAGTGTGGGGGGTTTGATGCGCCTGGTATGTGAATATTTATTTATGTGTTTTAATGAGTATAAAATATATTTTTTCATTGGAAATATGTTTTATATGGTTTAAAAGATTCAATTTTTTATGGATAATTTTTTAGGATTTTACAATTCAATTCATGAATCCTGAGTGATCTAGAGAAAATATGAAAATACATAGTGTGTTATTAATAATCACACGTCGTGTACATCTATAAAAGACATGGATTGACCAACGTGAGTACACACCCATGTTTTAGAAAATATCATATACATCATTTATATCATGGAACATGCCATATATTCTCATTCCATAAGTGTTTAGTGTCTAAAATTGATGATACATTCCATGTACATCAGTGCCACATGCCGTGTACTCCCACCAACCGACTGCCGATGTGCAAAATTTAATGGGCAACATGGTGGGACACCTACTAGTATATAAAACCTAGGAATATATGGTTGAACTAATTAAATTCCATGTTTTGTAATCTATTTTCTATAAAAAACAAATTCAGGCCTCTCAATTAAGGGTTTTCCATTCAAGGGGGGAGGTACTTCCACTTTTATGACTCATTCCTCCCCCAAATATAGTAGGAGTTTTTTTTCTATTTTAATGTTTCTCTTCTCTCACCTTCATTCCTATCATATACAGAATAGGGTTTGAGTTTCTACTCAATCCTCACACTATTACCATGTTCATAAGTGGTTAAGTTCTTCCCATTGGGGTTGTAATAATATTCTAGGTGTGTTGTAATTATAATTTTGGTGTGTTCTCTTTAATTATGGTTTTTTATTTATAAATACTTTAATGATATAATTCCCAATTTACTAGTGGTGTCATATCCAACCAAGAATGACACCAATAGATAAATATAAAGGATTCATAATAGTCAAACCCATGACCATTGGGTGAGATTATTGTCGTTTTTTTAGGGGTATTGTTTTAAAATCATGTTGTTAAGTAATCAATCACCAGGATAATGGATCGATTTTTAAAATACATAGTTACTTATTTTTGGACTAAGAAAAAATAACACAATTTAATCCCTATGGTAAATCATTTCATAATTTATTTTAAATACAAAGAAATGATTTTTATAATTAACCCTAATCAAATTTAAACCCTAACACACTTATTTTCTAGGTTTTTCTTCTTATTAATCTTCTCTCATTTTTTTTCTTGATTTATTTAATTATATTAATTTATTCACCATCATTTCATTTTATAGATAATTGTTTGATTCTCACAAACTTTTGTATAAAAATGATTCTCCATTATTCCCTATGGGATCAACCCTAACTTAAACTAGCTTCCTAGTTAGTTGTTTTTTTGAAATAATTTTCCATGCCTTGCGATGAAAATTTCAAATTATATTTTGATTAAAAGGGTGAGAAAAGAAGGTACACAGTTTTTTGAGAATAATTAAAGTATTTATATTTTTTTCTCACCATTTTCTTCAAAATAGAATTTTATATGCCCATCCCAAGGTATAAAAAATTATTTCCTCTAAACCAACTAATTAGTTATCTAGTGGAAGTCGAGGTTGGTCCCATAGGGAACAAGGGAGAAGAAATTTCAGGTAAAATTTGGTGAGTGTTAGCTGATTATCTAGAAAATGAAATGATGCTAAGGAAATGAATGGAATGAAACAAATTTAGAAAAAAAATGGGAGTATATGAAGAAAAATAAAATCCTAGAAAACAAGTGTGTCAAGGTTTCAATTTGATTATGGTTAATTTCAAAAGTCATTCCTTAGAAATTAAAATCAATTATGAATTTTTCTACCATGGGGATTCAATTGTGTTATTTTTTATTGATCTAAAAGTAGTTAACTGTGTATTTTATAAATCAATCCCTTGGTATAGTGATTTATTACTTTAAAACATGATTTAAAAATAACTATTACCCAACCCGTGCATTTTCATAGCATGATCATTAAATTACAAATTCACTTACACATAATTTGGATTTTTTTCCAATATGAATTTTTAGAAAATAAGTGCATACAATAATGCACTTATATTATATATAAGTTCATAATGTTAATTCATATTGGAAAAACAATTCATATAGGAATTCATATAGTAATCATGTCATGGTTATTTTCTATAAAAGTGAAAACTGGTAATGCATACTGAAAAATAAGTGCATATCTAAATATGTATACTAGAAAATAAATAAAAATATGAAGCTATATAGAGAATAAGTGTTGATTACATGTATAAGTAGAAAGCACATCCTTTATTAATATAACTCAAAAACACTAAGAGAAACTACAGACATAGACTTATCAACAACTATTTTCACATGGGACCCTGACTGCGATAACTATTTTCTTGGCCTCATTCAAGAATTCATGTATCAAATTTTAACCTAAAAAAATTAATTAATTAGAAATTTTTTATTATTATTCCATTTATATTTCATTTATAAATAAATTAATCCTTCAAATCATGTGTTAATATAGACTTTAGTTTTTAAAATATGTCAGATTCGACCCATTTATCATTTATTATTTTTCCATCCAAAACCAAAGTCATATTTGTAATAGTTGGGGTCTAAATAGAAATATAATTGTTGTGATCTATAGTGATATTTTCTCTCATTCTCATGTATAAAAATCAAATTGATGGAACCATATAAATCTTATGTGTTCTACTAGTATTTTTTTGTGATTGCTTCATCATCAATGATTCAATAACCAACACTCGTGGTATCATGATCCTCACGCAATTTATATTCCCAATCGATGAATATCATATAAGTAATGAACTAAATGTTTACCCAGTAATAAAACAAACAAAAAATGCAATAAAATTTATTAATTTTTAAAAAAAAAATCAAACACTGGGAATATTATTTTTTAAATACAATTATTTAAAAACAAAATTTAATCACCTTGAGATAAGTGTTTTATTTGAAAAAAATTATAGTGTACAATAAAAAATGAGGAAGATAAAATCCATTAGATTGAACAAAAATATAGTTTAATGTTTCTGATCATCATTGGTACAGTTTTCTGCTATGTTATGGGAAGTGCCTACTTTTTGTCAGTGTAAGAAGTGTGATAGGGATTCCATGGTTGAGCGATATCCTATGAGGTGGCTGATGTTTCACCTCCCCGCATCAGTGTGGGTTGAACTATCAGTGATGCATGAAGAGGATGATAGAACCTCTGAAGTCACACCCTTCTTTTTCTCTCTAATCAACCCTCCTGTCCTTATCCCCGTGAATGAAGCCATCAAGGCATTTAAGCCTTCCATATCAAGGATGGGATTATTTTGACCAAATTATTCATAAAAAACTATTATAATCCCTATTTTGGAATAACTAGTTTGTTTTAATTAATTTTTACATAGAGATGATAAAATATGTGGTAGCTAAAAATAGCAAGAATCAATAGAAATAGGATCTAATAATTATTCATACAACACTATAAATTATTATAATAACATTAATTGGTTGTCATGTATCCTATGTTTATATAAAATCATCATATTTAAATTAGTTAAAAGTGCTATTAATTTGAAAAAATCTAATCAAAAACAATAAAAACACTCCCAAACATATAGAATACAGTAGTCATGTCACTTATTTTCAAATAATGTTATCCAATTTAATTCCTCTTCACATGTCAAAGTTCAAATATTGTAATCATAATATCCAGTTCACATACTATCATTATAGTAATTTCATTGAAGTTAATGAGTAAAGAAAGTAATTTAATTCCTACCCCCCTGAGTTATATAACATGATTATAGTATCTGAACATTTGAAAGTTGCTAAATTCAACATTTTACGTCAATAAATATGTGAACTTGATATAAAAGTACCCCTAGAAAAGCATATGTTTATATATGTGATGTAATACTAAACAGTTTTATATGCTTCAATTTAAAATCCAGAATATATGAAATTACATATAAAAAATCCATGTAGCTAATCCAAGAAACCAGGAACACTGGGATATCTACAAAAGTATGCAGGTATCAAAATAGAAAAATAAAATATGTTGGAACAAAATAATGCATACAACCTGATTTGGTGCACTCATGGTTATAGTCTAGTGCTGAGAAGTGCGGTTATAGACCCATAATTTAGATAAGGTACACTTCTTCCTTAATATTTTCTAGAGAAAAAAAATTGATGGTAGTGACTCTCTCGTCACCTATAATAAAATGAGAATATTGTACTTGAAATGGTATTGTCAACATTAATTCCAAGGTTAGAAACATAATGTCATCCATGTACATCACAAAAAAAAATACATGGGAGTTAAAATATGTTAGCAACATTGCACTGAGAGTGACAATGAATCAAATTATAATAGTTTAGAAATTTAAAAACTTATAGTTTTCCCAAAATTTATTAACATGATATATGTTTATAAATGGGTAACTCAAATATGAACGATGTTTATGTAAAGTGATAAAGATGCATCTATATATGTTAAAAGAGTTTAAGATATCAAACTTCCCTTTGATGGTGTCACCTTTGGTCTAAATAAATTTTAAATATAGTGGGATAAATGTAATAAAATGAGACATGTATTGAAAAAATAAAATTAAATATGTCCAAGGAATATCAATCCATGGAGGAGTAACATATTGTGCGCATAGGGAGTTGGTGGTTGTGATTTGTTTCCTGTTCAGTGATGAACCCCTTAAGGGGATCCCATATACCATGAATTTAAATTATTCATCACATTTCCATCATACAAGACCATAACATATTGTAAAAATATGTACCTAAAATCAAAAAAAAAGGAAGAAACGAAGAATGAGATGTCAATGGATAGTTGGATGGAAAAAATTTTAAGTGACATCAAACCTAAAAAGAGAATAAATAATATTGGATTGTCCAACCAATATGAACATGATTTTGGTACTCTTGGATAAGAATGAAATAATAGGAAACTTAATTATTAATCTTGAAAACCATACATCCAAAAATCAAATGAGATCAGAAAACTGAAAATAAAATATTAGAGTATATTGGTTATAGATAATGTTGAAAGAAAAATATGTGACAATTATCTAGTTTTATAAAAGTATAAATGATACCATATCAAAAGCTCTAGAAACATATTACTTTATTCCATAACCCCCTAAAAAATACCGTCACACTAACTTTAAACCTAGAAACTATATGACATTAAGTGAAAAAAGGTGTTTTTTGTGAGCGTTTAACAATTGAGGAAAATTTTGAATTAACAGTAGCTTGATTTAAATACATGAGATGTCTACTAAAGGATAATACATGAATGAATGATAAATTACATAACCTTGTATAGATAAGGGGCCATGTATTCTGCCTCATTAATGGATAAGGATTTGAGTGAGTGTAAAGCTCCAATAGATAGGGAAATGTTCACAACCACATGGGTACTGCTAAGATCTAGCACTTCTAATCTTATAAGGTTAGGGATTTAGAGAATAGAATCATCCCAAATTAATATCATGTTCAAAACTCATGTGTTATTCTTAAAAGGTATATCAACTAACCTGAATTATGAAAATTAGTTCATAAATATGATTAAATTTGGATGGGAAATTTTATAATCAGAATATAACAGTACAAAATTAAGAGAATCTTTCAGTGACTCGAAACACCTTTGCATACTTCAATGAAAAACATGATCCAAATGAAGTATGGTAGTTATAATAACATTTTTCACAATATCAATAGTTAAATAGATTAATGTTTATATTGATGGATAACAGATCAATAAATCATAGCTCCTAGGAGGAAAGTATCAGGGAGATGTTGGGGAACAATTTGTTGCACTCATCCCTAATGGAATTCATCCATGTTAATATAATTTCCTATAAATCCATTTGTTTTGAATTTTATTATTTCTATTTTCATATTTTTTATCCAAATTTATTGACTAAGGAATCAATTTATAAACTCATTATTTTAATTTTTTCCCATACATACCATATCACATAATCAGAATTCATGTCATAACAGAGAAATGTTTAGGCATAAAACTGAATACCTGTAAAAATAAATTCATATCAAATTAGAATAGATGTAAGTTTAGAACAACTAATTTGAAAAAAAATGAATTAAAAATTAGTAACCATACCTAAATATTATTTTTATCAATGATCAATTGGTGTGAAAAATAATTAGAGAACCAAAACTTTGTATGAAAAAAGTGAAACCTAATATAATTTACAAAATAAAATAAATTCACATCATATAATTGATGTTCACTCTAGTAAGAAAACCTACTAAAGAATTCCTAGAAAAAAAAATTAGAATGAAAGATGAATCAAATACATGAAATTGTAGGAAAAATTCACATCATATCAGAAAAAAACATTTTTGAAAAGGAAAATATTTAGTGAATGTAGCATTTATAATTGTAGTGGAAAAAAATTCAATGCCTCTAATTTTTTCTAGTGAAATAACCTATAGTATTATCATAGATAAATTGTAGAACTCTGATAATAGAGGATTATATAAAATGAAAATAAATTTTCAATGTATAACCCAAGAATACAAAGTCTTGAATATAGTGAATGATAAATTTTAGGGAGTACAATGAAAAAATTTAATTCCATCAAAAGTCATCGGTCACACTACATCAATGCATAGGGTTAATCCTCTTGAAGTATTTATTAGAATAATTGTTATTGTAGTAGTATACAGTTAATTCCTTGAAAAATTAGAAAATTATTACCCCATAATGAAAATAAAAAAATGGTTTATATTTTTCATAAACTACTACCCTCCATTTTTTTTTGAAAATAAGAATATTGATAACAAAAAAAGAAGTGAATTTTGGGAGGAGAAATTTTATTTCATGAAAATATGAAAATATGAAATGAATTTTAAAAAATATTTGAAATATAGTTTCAAAATATGAATATATAATATAAAAATATGAAATATAGTTTAAAAAATATTTTGTTAATGTAGAATTTACACTTGTAGTTGAAAAACAATTCAATGACACAAAATTTTTTCAGTGTAATAACTTATATTCAACTCATAGATAAATTTGAGAACTTAATATTTCCCATTTTATATAGCTCAAGGTTTAATTATTATGTTTAAATTAAGAAATCCTTCACATAATTAGGAAGTAATCCATAAATAGTATGAATGGAAATAATACTGAAATTTAATTACATAAAACTTATACTTGATGAATTTATATGTTTGGTGCCATCATATTAAATTTACAATATAAAATAAGATCCTTACAATAAAAAAATGGAAAATAAACAAATTATGACATACTAACCCTTATTTTTCACAGGTGGGGTACTTGAAATGATTTGTAAAATGAAATCATTTGAAGTTACTACGCAAAAATTCTTTCATGTGTTAATATGTGTGTTTATATAGAGAAGTAATGGATTTGTATATTGAAATAATTTATCTAACGAAGTGGAATTTTTTTTGTACTAATCAGTGCCTAAGTACATGTGCCTTTATGTTTCTGAAATTTTCCACACCTAGAAATTTAAAATGCATAACCCGTGTTGAACACTATTATTCTAAAATCAAATAATGAGTCAGTAATTAATGTTTAATATGCATTAAATAAATAAAAATCAATTGAGGGATTTTTTTTTGTTCTGGGAAATTTATCAAAACCGACTAAATATAACTATAATTATTACCATCATGTAAGTATTTTTTCACCCTTTCAACTCATTAGGAATGATGAAAAAATTGCACCGGTCTAAAACTAATCTAATTAATGAATTCATGTTCATGTATATTTTCCCAGCATATAAGAGATGTTTTATACATAAATATATATATCAGAGTATATGTATATGATTATATATATATATATATATCATAACATATAAAAACATGTACAATATAACCTTTTATATGGTAGCACAACTTGTAGCCTCCTATTGGAATACCCTTAATGTTTTATTTCTTCACAATGATGAAGATGTCTAAAAATATCCTCCAAAAACATGAACTGAATGAATATTTACATGAATTCATGTATAAAATGGTAAAAATATAGAATGTATAAAATAAAAAATTCAATCAAGTGTTTTACATAAATATAAAATGAATACATATAATAAATTCAATAATGAAAAAACACATATAAAGTGCCTATCATGGAATTTTTATATACTTATCTTATATATTTGTTGAATGAAATACATAATACAGTTATAAAAAGTGAGTATATACAGACTATGTATAGTGTATAGTATTTAATGTATCTTGGGTTTAACATAAACAAAATCAGTAATGCATAGTTATTGTATATTAAATTTAATAATATGTAATGCTTATACTTTTCAAAAATCTAGTAAATAAAACACTCCACATACTTAAAGAAACCCGTTACTAGAAAAAAAATTATTTAATAATTAATAAATAGGATAATTTTTTAAATATTAAATTAATATATAATTCATATAGAAAAATAATGTTGAAACAGGTTAATAGAAAGTGTGGTTTGTGATTACCACCAAATTTCCTAATTATTTCATTGGAACATAAATACACACCACAATATCTATAGAGGTAGGTGGGGTCACCGATATCTAAGTGAACTACAATTGATAATTAAGAAAAATAAGTACATGCTGATGCAAAAGGATGAGGTGGTGAAAAAAACTATCTTAACTTTATAACATGTTTAATATTAATTATTACCTATATATTCTCCATATACCAAAATATGTGCATTTTAAAAGTCATCAATTTTTTCTGAAAGTGTAAATTTATTAAGATAATATTATAACATGTATATTTACAAAATTGTATATTTGAAAAAATTACTGTTAAAAAATAAACAATTATTGTTAACAAATATGAACCTATATAAATAGATATGAACCTATATAATTTCATTGACATATATGAATATATAAGAACAAAATAATTAGAATATGAATCTGAATATGAAAAAAAAATGAACCTACATATTTAAATGTAATTATACAAAAATGATAATAAAAATTTACCTTAGTAGTCCAAATGAAAATAAAATATATTTTTGAGTATTGGGGTCGGTGACTGTTGAATAAGTTGAAGAAAATATTAGAGATAATATAATCTCTATATTATAAATATATGAAGAAAAAAATTAGGCATGCAATAAATGAAGGAGCACATAGTAAGAAAATAAATGATGGTTAGGAAAGTAGGATGTGGCCAAAGGCTATGGTTTATGAATTGAAAAATAAAATTGTAATGAAAAAATTATACCTTTTAGGGTGATGAAGAGACGTATCTAGAGATAATTCCCTATTTATCCACTTATTTTGACCAAAAAAAGGTCACTACGATGAGATTAATCAGTCTTGGGGATGAATCCAAATGTGATGAAATGGAGTAGAGAAAGGTATAAGTGATTGAAGAAATTGGAACTGTATTGAAATAAATTAGGGTTTGGATATAGAATAGGGAAGGGAGAGTCAAGAAAAATTAATAGGTGTGGTGGATGTAAGCATTGGGACTGTATTAGAGAAGGAGAGTTAGAGGAGAAGGTGGAGGCAGAGGAGGAGGTGAAGGAGGTAGAGGCATATGAGGAGATGAGGCAAAGGTGGAGGCATAGTCAGAGGCACAGTCGGAGGCATAGGCATACTCATGGTTGGAGGTAGATTTGGAAGCTAATATGAAGGCTTATGTGGAGGAGGAAGAAGATTTGGAGCTGATATGGAGGAGGTGGTGGAGTTAGATACTAAAGTGGAGGTGATGTAGTTGAATCTATAATAGGTTTGAGGGGAGGATAATGATTCTAAGGAATTGTGGGTATGAAGAGAGAGGAATAGGTGGCAGGTATCAGGACACACGGGAAGGCACCCACATCAGTATAATTAACATGGGGAAGACACATGGAAGGTAAAATTACAATATTTAGTATAAATAATAGATATAAGATTAAAAATCAATAAACGGAAATGGTATTGCATAATTGATCACACTATGGTTCACTGTTTCATTTTCACCCTTACACCACTGTGCTAAACTAGTTTTGTATTAAAAATTATAAAAATAATCAAAAATTTCACTTTATGTTTTATTCAATTATTTTTTGTTTATCGCTATTAAAAAGGTAAATGTTACTTGTTTTGATAATTTCATTGTATTTGGAGGTGATTTGGAGGGCCCATAATGAAGTGGAAGAAAAATGGGCCAAAACTGCATGGGATCCATGAACACCTGTCCACTATTGTGAATGTTACAAAAAAAAGTGAATCCAAATGGGCTGATATTTTGTGTTCTGTTCCAAATTTCAATGGGATGAAAATATCATTAATACATCCAAGCCCAATTCGTCCATTAAGTTTCCCAATCGACTTGATCTGTCCAGCACACCGAATCTGCACGAAGTCAAAAGTGGTGTGATGTGATATGTCCATATCTCAAGATATATTTGTCCAAATGGTTCCAAATTTTCATTTTATATATTTAGGATGTATGGATACATCTTTTTTATTTTATTCAAAGTGATATAAGACTGTCTGGAGGTTGAAAACCATGGTCTAAGTGGTTTCAAAAATCTAGGGGCTCAAAACCACCTTCCAATTTTTCTATAAAAGGATACCTTGGGATCCCCATTTGAAAGTTCGGCTAGGAGGAAAATATATAGTATTTTTTATACCCAAAGGATTCCTCTACTCATCCAATAAGTTCTGGATTCCCCTATCCTCATATGGGGATCAAGGGTAAAGGTGAAGTTCCACCCTAGCCTCCTCCTCCTCTCGATTGAAAGCTAAATGGTGGACGATCATTTCAAGGGTGTTACACATACTTGGGAGGGAGATCCATCACTTGTTCTTATACTGGTTTCGTGTAATTTTTGTCTTAAATATTCTACTTATGTTTAATTTTTATGTGATTATTCTCTGAATATATTTCTTTTGTTATAATTAAGTGAAATATTTTTTATTTCAACGCCTATTAGGTTGAGATTTCAAGTGGGAATATTGAGTTGTTCCAATTGGACAAGATAAGAATCCTCTTTCTCTAAAAAGTAAATAATAATTCAGAATTATTTTTTATCCATTTTCTATGTTTTATAACCAATCCTTGACAACATGATTTTTGTGTCAAGGGGTGAATCTTTGACCATCATTTTAAGAGGCAAGAGGGAAGTTGAGATCTTGACAACCCTCAACCAAAGGATTGCATTAAGCCATATAAAATTTTTAAAACAATAAACTATCCAAGATATGTATTGAACTTGAAATTATCTCCTTCTCTCATAATTCTAAAACATAACCTTTATTTATCAACCATTAAACTCTTTAAAACAAGTAATTTTCTTAAAACTATTTTCAGAACCACCCCCTCTTTTGTTCCTTTTTATTAAAAATTCACACTATAAACCACCAATGATCCTTCAGAGATAACCTAGGGTATTCACTGTACTATAAATAAACCTTAAAAACATAATCAATTTGATGTGTCATGACAATGTTTTCAAATTTTATCATCGTTGTCGGGGAGCGCTTTTGTTTTTAGTGTGTGTTTTTTATAAAAGTATTGCGTATTTTGTAATTATTTGTTCATTTTTTTTCTTCCTTAATTTTATTAAGTTGATTTATAAAATAATAATTTTATAGGCCATGTGCATGATGTGATATTCATTGGAGGAAATACTTCCATTCGAACACAAACTGGATAGGATCTTACGTCATCGAAACCGAGACGCACAAGAGAACCCTTTTAAGGAGGACACACAAAACATCGACACAATTCATGATCCTTATTTTTCTTTTGAAACCCATGTTAAAACTGAATTAAACTTGTATAACATGGATGAAAACAGTCAAACATTAAAATAACTAAGCTCACCTGATGTTGATATCTAACCCATTTATATTCAAATTCAAGTTGAGGAATCCAATTTTGAACTAAAATATGGTTTAATTCATTTATTAGCAATATTACATGGACTCGCGGTAGAAGATACACATAAAATTTTAAAAGAATTTCACACTGTGTGTTCAACCTTAAAACCTTATAATGTGGATGAAGAAAAATTAAATCTCATATCATTCCCATTTTCATTAGAAGACACTACAAAAGATTGGTTGTATTATGTTAATTCACCAATTAGAGGTTGGGTGGAAATGAAATGCCTTTTTCTATAAAAATATTTCCCAGCCTCTCAAACCAAAATAATAAGAAAATAAATTTGTGGTATAAGGAAATATCAAGGGGAAAAGCTTCAAATAATGGGAATTATTTAATAGTTTATGTTCAAGTTTTCCACACCACCAAATAAGTGATCAAATTTTAATTCATTATTTTTATGAAGGTTTAATTACTATTGATCGGAATAGGATTGATGTTGTTGTAGGTGGTGAACTAATTGATAAAACCCTAATTGTTGAAAGGAACCTGATTGAGAAAATGGTGTAAAACACCCAATAATTTGGTTCCAAGTCTAGTGTACCCATTCAAGATGTCTATGAGGTGAAAAGTACTGAATTCAACAAGAAGGTGGACACGAAGTTTGAAGAGGTATGTACCCTTATTCAAAACTTTCTCTTTCCCAAGGGAAATCCCAATCTCCTCCTCCCATCCATTGTGTTATATGTTCTTCTGACACCCACTACTCTAACCAATGCTACTAACTGTGAGAAACCTCTGAGAGTTGTGAGGAAATATTTCCAGGCTTCCCCTATAACCAACCCTTTAGGAAAGAACCACGTTATCCAACCAACCCTAGGTGGAAATACAACCAAGACTATAGGCAAGGGGGTATTCAAACCAACCTCAATAACCATGGAACCAATCGGGGCAGAGTGGTCAACCACCACCACCCATAAATCCTCAACCACAACAAAGGTCTTTCCAACAACCCCCTCCAAAACCTGAGCCTATACTAGAAGATGTGATGAAACAAATGGATTCAAACACTCTCCAATTCCAAAAAACCACCCAAGCTTCCATACAAGACCTGAAAACCCAATTAGGCTAACTAGATAACTCGATGGGGGAAATTCAAAGTCATGGGTCAGGTAAACTACCCTCCCAATCAGTAGTTAACCCTAGAGATAAGGGAAATGTTAGTTCCATCACCCTTAATATTGGAACTCAACTTAAAATCCAAATGACCCCTCTAATAGAGTTATCCCCTCCTGAGGAAACCACCATCCCAACCACTATAAATGGTCCAAATGAGGTAAAACCTTGTCTTGAGAGAATCCTTACCAATGGAAAGAGTGTTTCTGTTGATGAGTCACCTAGACCAACCATTCCTCTTCTATTTCCCCAAAGTTCCACCCATACAAGAAAAAAAAAGAAATTTAACTTGATAAAAAATATTAGAAACTTTCAAAAAAGTTCAGGTTAACATCCCCTTAATAGATATTGTGAAGAAAATTCCAAGATACTTCAAGTTTTTGAAGGAGATGTGTACATACTGAAGGAGACTTTAAGGTGATGAGAAGGTGAGATTGGGTAGTAACATCTCAGTATTGATAGATCCATCACTTCCCACTAAATGTAATGATCTAGAAACATTCTCAATTTTGTGAACCATAGGGGAGTATTATTTCTCCAATGTTATGCTTGATTTGGGTGCTTCTATAAATGTGATGCTTCACTCTATTTACTCTTCATTGTAGGTCAGGGAACTGAATGCCATAGGAACTATTGTCCAACTAGAAAACTGGAGTATTGCACACCCCTTTGGTTTGTTAGAGGATGTTCTTGTGAGGGTATAAAATTTAATATTTCCAGCTGATTTTTATGTGCTAAAAATGGAAGATTATAGGATGAATAGACATGCCCCGATTATATTGAGGATACCTATCTTGAAAACTACCAAAAACATAATTAATGTCCATAATGGTGCATTATTTATGGATTTTTGTGGATACATTTCCCACTTCAACATCCTTGATTCCATGAAGCACCCCTTGTAAAAACATTTCTCTCTCTGTGTTAACTTTATAGATGTACTTCCTTCACCTAAAAACACTTCTTATCATTCCAATGATCCCATTTTTGAGTTTTCTTCATTGATTGAAATTCTAGGAAAATAATCGTGCATATAATTTTGTACCAGTATAGAAAAATATCATGCATGATTGTTAATTGATGATTTCTTGAACACTGAGGATCACATGACCATCAAAGATACTGTTAAGCTTGTAAAATATCATTTTTCATCTAAGGATGATAACATTGAGTAGTTAGATGATATTAGTGAACTATCACTTTCACACACACTCCCATAAATCCAAAATCTCCCTAAATTAGAACTAAAACAACTACCTCAAGATTTAAAATATTCCCATATTTAGAATAGAAACAATTTTTCTGTCATCATTGATAGTTCAATCCCTCCTAAACATAATTTGCAGCTGATTTAACTTTTTAGAGAGTATAAAAAAGCTTTGGTATGTACATTTTTTTACATTCCTAGAATTATCCCATCAATTTTTACACATTATATATTATTAAATGATGAGGCTAAACTAGTGAGGAAGGATCAATGATAACTAAACCCAAACCTCCTATTAGTTTTTAATAAATAGGTAACAAAATTATTGGATACTGGAATCATTTACCCCATCTCTGATAGCCAATGGGTCATTCCAATCCAAGTAGTTCCTAAAAAACTGGTCTTATAATAATAAAAAATTAAAACAATGAATTGGTTTTAACTCATGTGTAGAATAATTGGTGTGTCTATATAGACTATCACTTATTAAACCAACACGCTAGGAAGCACCATTTTCCATTACCATTTATTGAAAAATTATATAGAGGCTAGTAGGGAAGTCCCATTAATGTTTCCTTCATGGGTATTCTAGATACTTTTAGATTCATATTTCCCCCAAGGATCAGGAAAAGACAAATTTCACTTACCCCTTTGGCACATTTTCATATAGAAGAATTCCATTTGGTCTGTGAAATGCTCCAGGTACTTTCCAGCAATGCATGGTTAGTATTTTTTTGGATTACCTGGATAATTGAATGGAAGTATTCATGGATGATTTTACTATTTATAGATCCTCTTTTGATGAATGTTTAGGTAGTCTTGGTTCAATCCTATATCACTGTATTGAAAAGAATCTCATGTTAAATTATGAGAAATTTCATTTCATTATACAATAAGTTATATTATTGGGACATGTCATTTTTGGGGATGGTATCCAAGTATATAAATCAAAAGTTGATTTCATTTCTTCCATACCATTCCCTAAAAATGTATGGGATGTGTGGTATTTCCAATTTCATGCTGGATTTTACCATCATTTCATTCATGACTTTAGTAAAATTGCACTCCCCCTCTCCTGATTTATCTAAAAAGAAAAGAAATTTTTTTGTGTAAATAATGTGTGGGAGATTTTAATAATTTAAAATGGAGTCTCATGTCACCCCCAGTAATCCAACCACCTTAGTGGGATTTACCATTTAAGATCATGTGTAATGCCTCTAACTATGCAGTTGGGGATGTCTTATCGTAACAGGTCGATTGAGCTCCACATGAAATTGTCTATGCCTCACATACACTGGACCCTACCCAAAAAACTACACCAAAACTAAAAATTAATTTCTTTCCATTGTGTTTTCCATGGATAAATTTAGGTCATAACTTTTAGAATCCAAATTCATTGTGTTCTCAGACCATGTAGCCCTCCGGTATCTTCTTAAGAAACCATAATCCAAACCACATCTCATTCTCTAGATGATCCTCCTTCAGGAATTCAATCTAGAAATTAGGGATAAAAAGGGATCATATAATTTGGCAGCTAATCATATCAGTAGGATCCACCCATCCTCAGACATTGACTCATACCCTTGTATTCCCATAAATGACATGTTTCTAGATGAGCAATTGTATCGAGTGCAATATGTTATTCCTTGGTATGCTGAAATTGTAAATTATTTGGTATAATATTTTATTCCTATATATTTCAACAAAAACCAAGCTGACCATCTAAAACATGAGTCTCATCAGTACATTTGGGATGACCCCAACCTTTGGTGCATATGTAGTGATCAAGTGATTAGGATTTTTGTTCTAGATAGTGAGTTTCAGTCCATCCTTAGGTTCTGTCAAACTCTTACTTATAGGGGTCACTGGTCCCCAATGGACTATTTCCAAGGTCCTTGATTCTGATCTATTTTGGACAACATTATTTTGGGATTCCCATGATTTTTGTAAATAATTTCCTCACTGTCAAAAAATGGTGAATGTCTATTAAAGAAATAAAATTCCACATAAACCCTTTCTATTCCATGAAATTTTTGATATTTGGGGAATTAACTTTATGGGACCATTCCCTAATTAATTTGTGAACTTATAAATTTTTTTGGTAGTTGATTATGATTCAAAATGGGTTGAATCATGCGCCACAAGGGCTGATGATGCCAAGA
This sequence comes from Viscum album, assembly GCA_963277665.1. Taxonomy (NCBI): domain Eukaryota; kingdom Viridiplantae; phylum Streptophyta; class Magnoliopsida; order Santalales; family Viscaceae; genus Viscum; species Viscum album. The sequence goes on along the minus strand of OY728127.1, from coordinate 1,887,782,388 downwards.
TTATTGTGAAATTTTTGAGAACCCAAATTTTCTATAGGTTTGGATTACATAAGTTCATCATTAGTATCCAGGGTTCTCATTTTTGAAATCAAATAATGAAATCTCTTTTGTGTTGGTATGTGGTTAGGCATAGGGTGTCTACTGCATATCACCCAAAAACCAATGGCCAAGCCAAGGTGTCTAATAGAGAGGTAAAACAGATTCTTGAAAAAATGGTTCATCCCAACAGAAAAGATTGGAGTCTTAGACTCAATGATTTATTATGGTATTACCGTACTACTTTCAAAACTCCCATTATCATGTCACCATATAAGCTAGTGTTTGGAAAGAGTTTTCAACTCCCTATTGAGATAGAGCACTAGGCCTACTATGCCATTAAACAATGCAATTCTAATCTTTCTGGTGCAGGTGCTCAAAGGAAGTTGCAGATTCAGGAGCTGGAGTAAATATATAGAGATTCATATGAGAACTCTAAGATTTATAAGAAGCAAACCAAGGCTACCCATGATTATCTCATCCATCATCGTCAATTAAAAATTGGGTAGAAGGTCCTTCTTTACAATGCAAGGCTGAAGTTGCATCCATGTAAGCTTCATTCCTGCTAGTTTTTTCCATACACTATTACTAATGTTTACCCATTTTGGCGTTGTTCAGGTAAAAAATGAAGAAACGAAGTAAACCTTCACTATAAATGGGAAGTAGCTTAAGAACTTCCACAAATCCCTTTCGGAGTTCTTGATGGAGGAAATCCAAGTTCAAGAAGAAACCTACCAATTACACCCAGTTGGTTTTATCCTTCCTCCCCACATTCTATTTTATTATAGTGAGGACACTGCACACTCTAGGTGTGGGGTGGGTATATTCTTGGGTTAGTTAGGAATTTTCCTTCTTCTTTTTTGGCTTCCTGGATTGTATTGTCACTTGCTTCCCCCTCCCCCCCCCCCCACTTTTGTGCTAGAATGTTAATTTTTTATGACCAATTTATCATGATAAATTATTCCCACTTAATCATGGAGGTTATTTAAAATTCATGAGGAATTTCTCTATTTCATGTTGTTTTAACATTCAACAAAAAATACGATGAAATGTTCATTTTATCAATAATTCAATAATGTGTTGTGAATTTATCTTGAAATTTGGTTATTTTTTGATGATATAAATTATTGTATAATTTTTAAACCTTTGAGAAGAATTGTACCCTTTTTGTGAATAGATTAAGGAAAAATTGTTTCACTTAATCTCTCCGCACATCTTTGCACCAAACCATGAAGTGTGAAAATTTCTTACTTAATAGAAGGTAAACATAAGTTAGGTTAATTTTTCTCTACCTTAAAAAATGATTTTTCCATATGTTCATTACTTATTTTTTTCTATTTCCTTATTGTACTAGATTGACCTATGCGTGTGTACCTATTATCCAACTATTGGACAACCTCAAAAAAACCCAAAAAAAACAAAAAAACCAAAAACAAAAACAAATAAACATTGTGGGAGTGATGAAAAGTAAAACATATGGAGATATATAGGTAGGGAGATTATGGTTTGACTTCTTGGAATGCTTAAGTGAGTGGGTATTGAAATTTTATTTCAAATGATGTAGGTAAGGTTCAGTGGAAAGGATTGTGTAAGTAGACAATGTTTAAAATAACATATATTTACTCATTAGAAAGTAAAAAAGAATAGAATGAAATGGTTTCCACACACACACATGGAGAATTAGTGACATGATTAATTTTTGAATTATTTTCTTTTATTCGTATCATGCATATCTTATAATTCCATTCGGATACAGTTTTTGAGATGTCTTTTTCCATGATCACTGAGAATAACTCCTCGGGGTAATTTTTTATTTGATCACGTTTCTATCAGGAATGAAATTTTCATTGAATGTTAAATATTTATGAAGTTTTAAATATCTACATTCATAATTTTTGAAATATGACTTTTCCTGGGAGAGAAAATGTTTAGGTGTGGGGGTGTGATCACACCGCGATTCACTGTTTCATTTTTAACCTTACACCATTGTGCTAAACTAGTTTTGTATTGAAAATTATAAAAATAATAATAGATTGAAATTCATGTTTGAATCAAATTATTTTGTTTTTATCACTATTAAAAATGGAAATTTTAATTTTTTTGATAATTTCATTATAGGTGGAGGTGATTTGGAAGTCCCAAGATGAAGTGGAAGAAAAATGATCCAAAATTGCATGGGATCCATGAACACTTTTCCACTGTTGTGAATGTTACAAAAAATTAGTGAATCCAAATGGGATTATATTTTATGTTCTAGTCCATATTTCAATGGGATGCAACTCTTATTAAGACATCCAATCCAAATTTAGCCATTAAGTGGGCCAGCTGGCCTGATCTGTCCAGCACACTGAATCTGCATGAAGTTAAAAGTGGTTTGTTGTGATCTGTATATATCTCAAGTTTTAGTTGTCCAAATGATGAAAAAAAATTGGTGGAGATAGTCAGGATGTGTGGATACAACTTTTTTATTTTCTTTAAAGTGAGATAAGACTCTATGGAGGACTAAAACCATGGGCCAAGTGGTTTCTCGAAATCTGGGGGCTCAAAACCACCTTCCAAATTTCCTATAAAATGATACCTTAGTCTTCCCATTTGCAAGTTCGTTTAGGAGGAAAATATATAGTATTTTTGAGACAAACATTATTCCTCTTCTCATCTAATAAGTTCTATAGTCCCCTATCCTCATAGGGGGATCAAGGATAAAGGTGAATTTCCACCAGAGCCTGCTCCTCCTCTCAATGGCGAGCTAAACGATGGACGATCATTTCAAGGGAGAAAAAAATACTTAGGAGGGAGTTCTGGAACTTTTTATTCTACTGGTTTTTTATAATTTGTGTGTTAAATATTTCACTTTTGTTTTATTTAGATGTTTTTATCCTCTGAATATATTTCTTTTGTTATAATTAAGTGAAACACTTTTTATTTCAATGCCAATTGGGTTGAGATTTCAAGTGGGAATCTTGGGTTGTTCCAATTGTAAAATAAAAGAATCTGCTTTATCTCACACATACATAATATTCCAGTATGATTTGGTAGTGCCTTTTCTATGTTTTATAACCAAACTTTGACAATACGATTTTTGTGTCAAGGGCTGATTCTTTGAGCATCGTTTTAAGAGGTAAGAGGGATGTCAAGATCTTAAAAACCCTCAACCAAAGGATTTCATTAAACCATATAAAATTTTCAGAAAAAAGAACTATCAAAGATATATAGTGAAATTGAAATTATCTCCTTCTCTCATGATTCTAAAACACCACCTTTATTTATCAACTATTAAACCCTTTAAATCAAGTCATTTTACTAAAACTATTTTCAAAACCATCCCCTATTTTGTTCCTTTTTATTAAAAATTCACACTATAAACCACCAATTCTCCTTGAGATATGACCTAGGGTCTTCCCTATACTATAAATCAACCTTAAAAAATAATCAATTTGATGTGTCATGAAAACATGTTCAATAATGAAAACATAAAAACATGAAAATTTATTCCTAATTGTGAATTAACAATGAAAAAAATGTAATAACTTATTTATAATTATATTTTTCTTATGATTATATGTAATAAGTTGACAATTTTGAAAGATAAAAATGACTTTTTAATAGGAAAACATGATAGATCATTGAAACCTAAATTTTATAGATCCTACAAGTACCTCTAAAAATATACATCATTAATTTAAAAATTATAAAAAATTAACTTAACTATAATTACAAAATAAAGAGTACTTGTTATGGAATATCATTTATGTTGTACCACTGAAGTAGATGAATAAAACTTCTAACAACTATTAAAATTAAGATTATTAAAAAAAACATCATACCTTCATAAGTTAGGAATTCATATACCTATTGGAGATGTAGGAAATTAGAACATTATATTTATTTTATAAGTTCCATAAATTTTGGGATAACCTAAAGCAACTCATATGTTCCTCACTAATTAGAACATGGATAACCTGAAGTAGGTACATGTGCTTGGGTTTCATGGAAGTGATGACTTGGAGCAGGGATGCAGGTTTGGGATTCATGAAATTTCCTCACTGATATGAATAGGTAAATACTAAAATGATAAATGGATTAAAATTTTATTGATGATATACGGAAAGGATCATGAAAAAACATATTTAAAACAAATAAATACCAACATGAAGTAAAAAACCCCAAACAGATGCATATGGAAATGAAATCACTGTTGGGGTGAAATGTCACAGATAGATGAGATGTCAACAAGGAAGAAACTTATTGGGAATCATTGAGGAAGTAGATGTCACCAATAAAGAAGATTATTCAAGGTAAAATAAGAAAACTTGTAAAATAAGAAATGAATCAGATTAATGGAATTTAGGGTTTATAGAAATCAGTAAAAAAATATAAAATAATAAATTCAGACCTTTGACATGAGCATTGGAACTATATTGGAGGAGAATGTGAGGTGGAGGAGGAGGCAAAGACTGGGACGAAGTCAGAGGAGGAGACTGGGGTGGAGGCAGAGACTGAGATGGAGGAGGAGACAAAGGTGGGTGGAATACTAACCTACAAGTAGAAGGAATTCATACTATAATTTCATACAGTATATAAATTATGAATATATTGTTGATAATTTGTGAATGTGGGATTGGAATGATATAAAAGTAATACTAAACAATGAATTTAACTATAATTACAAAATATAGAGTACTTGTGATAGAATATCATGTATTTTGTACCATTGTAGTAGATGAATAAAACTTATAACAGTTATTAAAATTAATATTATTAAAAAAATAACATATCTCCATAAGTTAGGAATGAATATACTTAGATATGTATGCAATTATAATGTTATATTTATTTTATATGTTCCATAAATGTTGGGATAACCTGAAACATACCAGATATTCCTTACTAATTAAAACATGGATAGCCTAGAGCATGGATGTAGGCTTGGGTTTCATGGAAGTGATGACTTAAAGCAGGTATGTAGGTTTGGGATTCATGTAATTTCATTGCTTATATAAACAGGTAAATCCTAAAATAATAAATGGATTAAAATTCAATTGATGATAGATGGATAGGTTCATGAAAAAACATATTTGAAATAGATAAAGACCAATGTGAAGTTAAAATTCCCAAATCCCCTTGTGTGTAACCATCTACAGTGAGTCTAAAACTACTAAAGCCTACAATACTTCCTTCCAAACTCTATCTTTTGTCCAAATACATGTCTTCTTAAAACTTTATATGCACCTATTTGGGTGAAAATTAACCAATGAAAGAATCTGACTCAAATTTTTAAATTTCATTATGTATAATGAAATAGAATATGATGACTTAAACCGCATCAAACAAAAAAATACATACTGAATATGATGACTTTAATTGCAGCAAACAAAATAGAATATGTTGACTTAAACTGTATAAAACAGAATATTCTTTGACATTTCCTGATTTATAAGGAAAAATATGATGCAAATTTTTACTCATGGAAAGAAAACCTAAAATGGGATACTGGATTAAACTGTACAAGAAAAAAAATATGAATATGGATTATACAAAATCATATATTACCCAAATTAATGATTATATATGAATTGGATTCTGAAAGAAAAAAAATTCTCAACACTTGAAGAAAATTGATTAGGGTTTTCAATTGATATGGTGGGTGAAGAAGATGGGAGGCATAGGTGGAGGTTGATACATGTAGGTAGAGGTATCGGAAAATGTTTTAAAGAGTGGGATGAATCGTACTATGTCAGAGGTGGAGGTAGGGGTGGAGGAAAATTTATAGACCAAGGTATATGAGGAGGTAGAGGAGGTAGATCTGGAGGAGGATATAGAGCCATAGGAGGAGGCATAGGTGGAGGTGGAGGTAGAGGCGGAGGAGAAGTTAGAGGAGGAGACAGAGGTGGAGATCGATGTAATAGAGGAGGCTGAGGCCGAGGAGATACAGGAAGAGACCTAACTATTTTAGGGGGGAGAATTATTTGAGGAATTATGTGTTTGGAGAGAGGTGAATATTTGGGTAAGTATTGGGAGATGTGGCATGTCTTGGTGACGGCACGGCGTGGTGGGGTTCTATTTTTTTACGGCGTTGTCTTCGGTTTTTTTCCTGGCGACGACGTTACTCGGATGAGCACCGACTTCTCAAGTCGGTTCGGCGTGGCTCATCTCTCGGCGACGTCGGCTCAGTGCGTGGCTCAGATCGGCATGGCTCGGACCTTGCGACGACGGCATAGTGAGGAATAGATTTGGCTTCCAGTAGTTCGGTGCGGCCAGGCGCCATTTCTATCATGCTTCCAGTGTGGGTCAGCGACAGATCTGGAGTGGCTCGGAGGGGGAGGTTCTTGATTCTGGTGTTCGGACTTCATGGGGTCTGTCTTCCTACAGGCCTGCTCTTGGTGATTTTCCGTTTTTTGGTTGCGATGATTTGGTGGATATGTTTCTGTGAGTTAATTGCATCAAGATGAAGGGGGTGATGAGAAGGTTTGTTCACATTTGATTTTGAATGTGTTGATATGGTGGTGGAATTCGTGAATTGATTTGATTTTTTTCTCCTTGAAATGGATGTTTTTCCTGCGGCCTGTGGTTCTAGCTGCTGATTTTTTGTTGAAGACTGTGATTTGTCTATCAAGGGTGTAGATCGAGACGGACCGCTGCTAGAGATTTGGTGATGCGAGGCGCTTCGATGGTGATTGGTCCAAGGCATGTTGTTTTGAATTTCAAATTTGGTTATTGTGGCTCTCTTTTGAATTTCAAATTTGGGATGTGATGGTGTGAACATCTTGAAAAGTAGACTCTTTGAAAATACCAAAAAAAATGGATTTGGCCTAACTACTTTATATTTCACTACTAGGTTCGTTCATGGTCTGATATGAAACCATTGGTAAATTGGGAATTAGATCATTAAAAAATTTATAAAGAATAAAATCATAATTAAAGAGAACACACTATAATTACAATTACAATGCACAAAAAATCTTATTACAAACCCAACACAAAGAACTTACACTCTTATGATGATGTTCATGGTGTGAGGATTGAGTAGAAACCCAACCTAAACCATGGATGCGAGAGAAAAGGAGGGGTGATAAGAGAAACACTGAAATAGAAAGAAAAATGAAGAAGAAACTTCTAATGGGTCTAGGGGAGTAATGAGTCATCAAAGTGGTAGAACCTAACCCATTGAATTTTGAACCCTTAATTAATAGTCCTAGATTTGTTTTTATAGAAAATATATTAAATTATGTATACTCAAAAGTACATGGTGTGTACTCAGGTCAACTATATTTTCCCCAGATTTCTCTACATGTTGGGGATTAGTGGGTGGGATTACATGGCATATGACACCGATGTACATAGATTTTATCATCAATTTCAGCAACCAAATGCTTCTATAATGGGAATACATGTTATGCTCCATGATATACATAGTGTGTGGATTCAGGTTCATGAAATGGGTGTGTACTTGGGCAAGTAGGGTCATGCCTCTTACAAAAGTACATGGTGAGTGCTTATTAATTACATGCCATGTATTTTCATATTTTTCTATGGATCAATCCCAATGCATTCATTCCACTGGAAGCTCTTTAAAATTATTCATAATCACTAAAGTAAAGATTTTAAATCATATAAGAACATATTTTCGATGAAAAATAGATTTTATACTCATTAAAACACATGAATAAATATGCACATATTGAGTACATCAATATACGTATAATAAAGCCTATGTTTTCAAAGGAATTAAGTTTTCTCTCTTTATAAATATTTTTTTCCTAGTGTGAGTGGAAAATTTCATACATTAATTGTTGTTTAATTGAGTGATTTGATATGGAGGGGGTAATTCAATGATGATTTAATTATTTATACATAATGTCGCAACTCAAAATCCACTAATTTGGTTATCCACAAGGCCCCAAGCACACATATCCATATACTAGAGGCTATCAACTAGAATCTATGTCCAAAGGTGTGTTTGTGGTGAGATTAGTACCTCTTATTAGAGTAAAAGAAAACATAAATAACTAGATATAATCCAAAGAAGTAAATAAATAGAGTGTGGAAGAATTAAATTACATAAATAGAAGCATGTTGTAATAATAAATGAAAATTTATAAAATCCCAAATATCCATTTCATACATACAACACTGGTCACCCACTAGGTCGACTATACATGTAGGATTACATAAAAGAAACTGAATAAAAGTAAAAGTCTCTACTACTAACTCTAAGCTAGACCACCTACCCAGTTTCGAAGACACTTCTGAGCTGCACCAGCTCAATCAATGGAATCCCCATGAGTGGCTCTGCTCGATAATGAAACCTTAGGCCTTATCCTTATCCATCATGCAATCTATTCTCAACCTAAAAAGTATACATAGGGTATAAACATGCACCAATGTGCATGTACATGGGTGAGAAATAATCTCATTAGGACAACCTAATGATGAAACTATAAATCTACCATCATAAGTGAATTCTCACACAATATGCTTAGCCTAGCTGAGACACAACTAAAATGGTAAATCAAATAAATTAATTGAAACCATAGTCGATCCTTGGGTCTATGGTCATTGTCAATTGGGAAATTTGTCATCATTTATATACATATTTATATGTATGTGTGTCTATATATATATATATATATTCTCATAAATATATATATACATAAATATGTATATACATGAGTATGGTGAAATAAATAACATAAATCAACAACATTTGATCCATGGGTCTATAATCCCAATCATCTGGACATCTTATAAAAAGGGAATTGATTTGGATTTCATACCACACAATCCATGTATAATTAATATGATCCTCAAGTACATAATATCGATCAATAATACCAACTTCATCCAGTTTTTCAAATGTATCTAATAAGGCTACATCACCATAGGGGGATACATGTCATAGCCCTGGGTTCACCCATACTCACCTCCAATCACTATAATGAATAATTATGTATACTGATGAAAAATCCTATAAATGGTCACTGAGCTAGATTCCATACCACTCATGACATGTTTATCCAGTCTGATGTCTAAATCCTAGGTCTCAGTCTGTATTAAATCATGACATTATGACTCATATAATCCATAAGGGGATGACCATTAGACAATTTGTAAATGAAATGCTCTCCAGATCCAAGTACATGCTTGAAATAAATTCATATAAACAATTCAATAGCCCCATCCCTATGAAGTACCTCTGTGAGATATAGTAATGGTGTGTCCACCTAACCCTAAGGAGTTTCCTAGTCATCGATCGAGGAGAGAATAATCATCCATTGATAATATGTCACACCAATGGTGAGGTGTTCCATGTTCACCACCTCGATCACGTAATCAATCAGGGAGAGAGTAATCATCCCCATAACTTGAGAGAGAATAAATATCCATGAGTATCCAATCACTAGGGATTCCATTCCAGAATATCTTAAATCATAGGGATGTTAGGCCTGAATATCACAATCAAAGGGACACCATGCTCAAATATCATTATCAAATGGATTCTATGCCCGAATATCATAATCAATAGGGCTCTAAAGTCAGACCCCAAGAAGTACATTTGAGAATAAAAATAATAATATAATAAACAAATAAAAGGGCTTATAATCTAATTCCTATGTAACACATCTAGGCATCCCAATAAAATAATAAACAAAAACATTTCTCAGAAGCTAGATCCTAGGAAATACGTCTGAGAATCATAATAAAGAAAGTCACATTGAATTAATCTTAATGGAAACAAACTAGGAATCACATATGGTAATTTACAATACATTAGTAGTAAATAATTGAATGTATAAATAAAATAGTGGGGGTGTTTTAATGCCTAAACCCACCACTACCGTCACATCCTCTCAGTATTATAAGTTCGGCATAGGTTCTAAGGTGAAACTCACTCCCATATCTGCCCAAAACCGACATATTATATCAAGGTTGGTCAAAAATCAGAGCATCCACTGGGTCTATCATTTCATAACACAAAATAGGAATCCTACTTGGGATCCTCAAAAGTAAAGGTAAAAGGAGAAATCCCAAATGGGATCCTCTAATTGTAAGTAAACATAGGCATCATATATGGTATCCTCAAAATGATTAAATAGGTAGAGAGATCCTATAAAGTATTCCCTAGGTCCATATGTAAATAAATCCATCCCATAGGGGACCCTTTATAGAATTAATAAGGTATAGGTATCATACATGGGATCCTCAAGGTTGAAACGTAAGTAGAGGCATCCTGCAAGGGATCCTTATAAATAACTAATCTCATGGACACCTGAGCTAGAAGGGAACATATCACAAGGGATATGTCCTAAAGTGTAAATATATATAAGAATTTGTAATGGTATATGGATCTTAGACCATCTTATATTATGGTCTCACTCTCATGGGACAACTATATTCAATTACTGGAGGAAGAACCTCTCCATTTGGGAAAAATCCTAAAATTTCTCCTTAGAGTCATCAAATCACCTCAATGGTTTCACCACTATGATATAAATAGAAAGATAATAAAAATAGACTACTCATTTTTTCAATTCACACTCTGGGGCATAATTTTATGAAAATCCCTCAAAAGGTAATAAGGGAAGAATACACGATGTGTTTAGCCTAGTACACAACATGTACCCTCTAAGCTGCACTTGGGCATGTACTCTAGCCCAAATTCACATGTAAAAAAACAAGTACATGATGTGTAAGTCATGTACATAGTGAGTAACCTACAAAGGGTACCTTCCCATGTACCTCAAATGGCCTGGACATGTATATAGCTTGGTCGTGTACCTCTATACAGCCTGCAACCCATGTAGGGTCTGGCCGTGTACACTACGTGGCCATGTGCCCCTACACAATCAGTCTAACTAGGTACTTGGCTACATGGATGAGTCCCAACACATGGTATAAATACCCTATAAAAATTTTACTTAAAAAATACCATCTTCCCCAAATATTAAGAATACATGGCATGTGTTCCCTGAACAACATGCCATGTGATCGATATTTCTGAATGGAAAACCCCTCAAATTGGCCTAAAACCCCATTTTCTCCCCAAAAGATATAGATCAAAACTCAAGGAGACCTAATTAGTGATAATAGGGGTTTAAAACTTTAAAAATGGTAAATATATGAGTATTTATGGAAAAAATTAAAAATATCTTACCTTTTAGTGGAATTCATTGAAGCTTCATCTATTTTCGTGATCCACAGCTACCGCGCAATGATCTGGCTCCTCCCAAGCTCTGTGACGGTACTTGCCTTTTTCTCCCTCAATCTATCTCTACCCTACCATTTTTCACTCTTATTTGTGTGATAGAGGAATCACATGGGGGTGTATATGTGAGAAGACAAAGGGGTAAAGAAGAAAATAAAAAAAAAGTAAGAAAAAGAAAAGTAAAATAAAAAAGGGGTTTGGGATTGGCCTCTATTCCCAACATGAGTTTATAATATTCCTAGGAAAAATACATATAATGTAATCAAATAAAGAGATGAAATCTAAATCCAACACTCTGTTAAAAAGATATATCCAAATGAATGTGTGTGAATAAATTAATATTTAATTAATAAAATACTAATTATTAATTATTCCATGAAAATTTGAATGATTTAGAATTCCACCAAACTTATTTACTTGGGTAAAAACTCTATTCTGGGACCAATATAGTGGTCATAAAAATCATTTGATATATTCCTCTAGGGGGGATGAATATTTTACCCCTTACAAGCATCTTAAAGAAAAAAATCAAATTTCTTCCCATATTTTCGGTCTGTAAAAACACGAGCCCTTATCGTCTCCCCACCATAAACCTTAACATCCCTAAGAAGAATCTATATTAAAACATATCTATGATCTCAAAAAGGTTATCTACACAACTATTCTATCTTAACCATCCAATGAATGGTATCTCAACATCCATAACTCTTTTACATGGGAGACACTTAATTGTGACTGATCTAGTACCCCTCACCATTAGAGTATCATTATCATCACCTCGCAATATTGCATATTCCCACTTCCTGCGAATTTTTTCCATGTAAAATGATGTATTTAAACTGAAAATGAGGTTCAATTACCTCAAACATCCAATGGTGTACTCCCCACCATAAGGCTTACCTTATACCACTCCTCAAGCGCAACATCAAGAGGTTCCTTCATCAAATCGGGAAAGATATTTAAAACAAAATAATCTCAGCATAGAGTGGACACTCTCTCAGTATACTCAAAATGATATCAAGATAGATCCTTATCATCTATAACTAGGAGTACCCTAATATTATATTGATATTCCTGTATATATCTCCTGAACCACTCTTACATCAAACAGGCTAACTTACCTTTCACCAATTCCTAACACCATGTCTCCTGATAAGGTGTGTCCATATCCAACCACAGGTCAACCATCTCATGGAAACTAATTCATTTTTGATGTCTCCTTTACCATGGAGGGGCATTCATCACTTTAACCACAACTCCTAGGAAACCATGCCCATGACATGTCTTTTAAACCATCGGTCCCCAGCTCACACATGGACACTCACCAATTTATGATTTAGATAGCACCATGCACAAATGGTGTGTACCTTTATCACTCGAATCATTCTCCTATAAGTCATCTATCATAATTCTAATCTAATTGTGCTACATGGAATGTTAGCTTCACTAATTCAAAATCTCCCTTGGAACTCCTCTTAAAAATTGGGCACCTTACCCATACCAGGATTTATTCCACAACTAACCATCACCTGAGGTCATTCCAGTAATGAGTGTCTACCCACACTATGGATACATTAGTAATAAAATAAGCACTAGTCAATAGATCTAGGAACTTGAATAGTCCTTCTTTTCAAATCCAATCCTAAAAAGGCATCTTAGGTGCTTCATCAAAAGCCAAAGGTATCAACATGCCTATATCACAAAACTCGAGCACTAATAGTGCATCAGTCTCAAAAATTGTATAAACAAGATCTACCTAAAAAGACATCCATAAACCCAGGTCAATCACTTATGTAGGTTTCCCTTAATCAAATTATACATCAAACTATAAGGTTCTAAGTAAAAACTATGGGTCTCTAGGTCTCTCACCATGCTTTACCGACCAAGTCTAACAACTAGGTCACAATTCCTAACCAACTAGCCAAAAGTTAAGCCTCTCCAAGGGATTTATATATAACACTGAACTATGAGGTTTATAACTATCAACATCGACCTACAAGGGCATGATCCTCTCCAAGAATCCTCAAAGAGAAACTGCCCCCTAAAGCATCATAATATCAATGAAAAATATATATTGAACTAACACTCACCATAAATATGTATATGGAAATACCCCCTCGAGGTCCAGTTTAAGAGAAACATCTCAGTACCTATCAGTATCATACTCAACTATCCAACTAGATAATCATAAGTAAAGGTCAGTTAAGTGGAATTTCATTCCAATCTATGCAGGAAAACACTATATAGGTTGTTACTGACACTTTAAATAACCAAAACTAAGAAACAACACCATATGATGGGTTAAAAACATGGGAATAATGTTTCCTATTAACCCTCAAAGGTTAATACACCTCCCATGCATAAGGACCAAGTCATCAGCCTCACTGCCAAATATCTCACTATAGATCCACATATCCTACCATTAGAAGGAAATATATATATGCAAGTTGTCCCAATTGAGTAGAATGAACCCAAAAACCTATATATGAAAACACTATTTAGGTTTTTATTTACACTTTAATAAATTGGACTCAAACATTAGTAATAATCATAAGGTATAAGTCCTATAACATGTGAACCCTACATTATAAATATGATGTGTGAGGCACCTTTTTCCTTTTTCAACCAAGAGTCAAAATCAATCACTAGCCTTGTGTTATTTTCCAAGATCAAAAAATCTACAATAAATCATAACATCCACAAAACATGTGTGTTTATAAAAGTTAAAATAATATATAACAATAACATCACATATCAAGAATAGTAATCCCATATCCCTATAAATTGGGACTTCCTACCAGAACAAATGTTCTCGATGCACCAGTTAGATATCCATCACAATTTATGATGCATTCCTAATACCCCTATATACCATATCCAAAATAGTAATACATTAGAAAAATAAACACCTCTAGTACCAATTTATAACATCCCGACCCATATGCCACTAAAAAGGTACTCCGAGCCAGTTCTCCACAAGGACTCAAGCTCACCTCTCTATATGCAAGAGGCTGCCCACTAGAAGAGAGGGCCTAAGGTATATTTGTGGAGAGACTATTCCATCATGTTAAAGAAAAAATAATGGAAATAATTAGATATAATAGTATAAAATAAATAGAGTGTGGAAGTGGTAAATAACTGAAATAAAACCATGCTGTAATAATAAATGAAATGATATAAAATCCCAAATAGCCTTGTCATACATAAATTACTGGTCACCCACTAGCCCGACCATACATGTAGGAGTACATAAAAGAAACTGAATAAAAGTAAAAGGCTTAAATACTAACTTTGATCTAGACCACATACCCAGTCTCGAAGATACTACCAAGCAACACGATCTCAATCAACAGAATCCACATGAGCGGTTCTTCTAGATCATGCAACCCTATGCCTCATCCTTATCCATCATGAAATCAGTGCTCAACCTAAAAACCAGAAATAAGGTCTAAATGCACACTGAGGTGCATATATAGGGATGAGAAATAATCTCAGTAGGATACCCTAACAATGAACCTATAAATATTTTGTCATAAGTTTATGCTCATGTAATATGCTTATCCTAGCTGAGACACAACTAAAATGATAAATCAAATAAATCAAGTGAAACCACAGTCGATCCCTGGTTCCATGATCCTAGCTGACTAGGAAATTCATCATCGTGTATATATATATTTATATGGGTATATATATATTCCCATAAATATATATATTTATATTTATATTTATATTTATATTTATATTTATATTTATACATAAATATATATATACATGAGTAAGGTGAAAGAAATAACATAAACCAATAGAGTTGATCATTCTGTCTGTAATATTGATAATCTGGACATACTGTGAAAAGGGAATTGAGATAGATGTCATACCAATAAAGCTATGTATAATTAAGTTAATCCTTAGGTCTATAATCCTGGTCAAAAAAACCTACTTTGTTATGTGCCAAAAATGTCTTTGAGTAAGCTGCATCACTACAAGGGGATACATGTCCTAGAATTGGTTTCACCCCTACTCACCTCCAATCACTATAATGAAGAATGTCATATACCAATGTAAAATCTTGTAAATGGTCACTGAGCTAGAATCTATACCACTCAAGCCATATAAATCCATCTTGATATCTAAATCCTATGTCCTGATATATAGGAAATCACACCATTATGACTCATATGATCCCTAAAGAGATGAAACTTTGGTGATCTATAAATGGATTTATCTTCAGATCCAAGTACATGCTCGACATCCATTCATATAAGTATATCAACATCCCCATACCCAGGAAGTACCTTTGGGAGATGTAGTAATGGTTCATCCACCCGACCCTAGGGAGTATCCTAGGAATCACTTGAGGAGAGAGTAATCATTCCTCGAGTATATGTCACATCAATGGTGAGGAGTGCCATGTCCATCACCTCATCAAGTAATCGATCAAGGAGACTGTAATAATCCCCATCACTCGGGAGAGTGTAATCATCCATGAGTATCTAATCACTAGGGAAACCATGCTCAAACATCATAAATCATAGGGACGCCATGCCTGAATATCATAATCAAAGGGACGCCATGCCTGTATATCATAATCAAAGGGACACCATGCCTGAATATCATAATCAATATGGATCATAATATGGATCCCAGGAAGTACATCTGATTATCCCAATATAAATTTAATAAACAAATAAAAGGCTCAGAAGCAGGATCCTAGGTAACACATCTAGGCATCCCAATAAAATATCAAACAATAACATGTCTCAAAATCTAGATCCCAATAAATACATCCAGTCATCCCAATAAATAAATTCACATCACATCAAGCTCAATGTCTATAAACCAGGAATCACCTATAGTAATCATCGCTACATAAATAGTAAAAAAGTGAATGTATAAGTAAAAGAATAAGGGTGGAAAAATTCCTAAACCCACCACTACTATCACAACCTCTCAGGATTAAAAGTTTAGCACAGTTTATAAGGTTAAAATCGATACCATATCTACCCAAACCTAGCATACTAGATCAGGGTAATTCAGACATCAATTCACCCATTAGGTCCCTCATGTCATAACATAAGAGAGGCATCCTACTCAGGATCCTTAATATTTAAGGTAAAAGGAGGAATACAACATTGTATCCTCTAATGGTAAGTAAACAAAGGCATCATAGATAAGATCCTTAGAATGAGTAAATAGGTAGAGGGATCATACAATGGATTACCTAGGTCTATATGTAAATGAAGGTATCCCATAGGGGACCCTTGGTAGAAGTAATAAGGTAGATGCATCATGTAAAGGATCCTCTAGGTCAAAACGTAAGCAAAGAAATCCTATAAAGGATCCTCAGAAACAACTAACCTCATAGCCTCCTGGTCCATAAGGGAACATATCACATGGGATATGACCTCAAGGGGGAATATACATAAGAATTGGTCATAGGAAATGTCTCATGGACCATCTTAGATTATGGTCTCACTCTCAGGATACAACTTGATTCAAATACCATAGGAAGAACCTCTCCATTTAGGAAAAAGTCTGAAATTCCTACTATGAGTACTCAAATCACTTCAAGGGTTTCACCATCAAAATCTATGAGGAAATATACTCAAAATATAATGCTAATTTTTCTAATTTCATGTCTATGGTGTAAATATATAAAAAACCCTCAAACGGGTAATAAGGGAAGAGTACACGGCATGTGTACCCTAGTACATGGTGTGTACCCTTGAAGCTCTACCTGAGCATGTACTCTAGATAGTTTTGGCATTTAAAAAGACAAGTACACGGTGTTTAATTAATGTACAAGGTGTGTACCCTACATGGGTTACCTTCCCATGTACTTCACATGGCCTGGACATGTATATATCCTAGTTGTGTACCTCTACAGGCCGTGCAACCAACACGGGTTTTGGTCGTGTACTCTATATGGCCATGTTCCCCTGCAAAGGATGTATAGCTAGGTACTTGGATACATTATTGATTATTGGTGCAAAATATGTATACCATATACATGAATTATACTTCCAAAATATCATCTTCTCCAAATAAGAAGAACACATAGCATGTGTTCCCTAAACTAAACATCGTGTGATATGGATTTCCGAATGGGAAACCCCTCAAATTGGTCTGAAAGACCATTTTTCTCCCAAAAATATATATAGAATCCTTCAAGGGGTCATAAATAGTTATAATAGAAGTTAAAAACTTGAAAATGATAAATCTATGGGTATTTACAGAAAAACGTAAAAATATCCTACCTTTCGGCAAAATCCGCCAAAGCTTCTCTTGTTTCCACAATCCATGGATATTGTATGATGATTTGGATCCTATTGAGATCCATGATAGTACTTAACTTATTCTACCTCTCTATATCTCTATATGTCTCTTTACCTCTCCCTTTTCCTCTCTCAGTCATTTGGTGGAGGAATCCCATAGGGGGTGTACATGAGAAGCCAAAGGGAGAAACAAGAAAAGAAAAAAGGAAAGTGAAAGGAAGAAAAGGAAAAGAAAATGAAAAAGGGGGCACAAGCCTAGACTCAATGTCCAACATGAATTTATTCCCTACCTAGGAAAAAATACCCATTTTGGACTCAATAAAGGAGACAGAATATCAATTAAATGCTTCATTAAAATGATATAGTTTAGTGAATGTGTGAGAATAAATTAATATTTAATTAATAGAATATTAATTATTAATTATTTCATGAAAATTTAAATGGTTCTTAATTCCACAAAACACTTGTCCTAGGGTAAAAATTTCATGACACAACCCAGTGGGGATCGAACCGTGACTACCCCAATCCTTCTTCCAATAGGTCAGGGGGTGGTGACCAGTGTCGAGTTGGTATGTCACTCACATGGGAGAGATTATCCTAATATACCTATAAAAATGCACACATCTCCAAGACCATACAATGATTAAATGTAAAATAACTTATAATCATGCATGCATACATCTAAAATCCCACCATTAGAGTAAAACAGAAAGTACTATAAAGGAAAAGGTACAAATAAATTTCCACCATAAAGAAACTGAAAAAAAGTCCAACCTATAAAGTGAGTGAGGACTACTATCAAATTAACAATAGGGGTGTACCTTGATTTGTCTGTCTCACTAAGTTATACCTATTCTTGGTCCCTCTAGGACTCCATCAAAATCTCGGTCATCTGCATAAGACACGAAACGTTGGGGTAAAGACCATGCAGGGGTGAGTATAAGAATACACAGTAGGATACCATAAAATCAATAAGCATACAACATCAACAAGAAAAATAGTAGTAATATCATCATAGGTATATGAAATCAACATATATAACAAGAACATCTAGATATACTCAAAGTAGACAGACAGTCTCTAGGTAAAGTCACAACCATAATACGAGTCTAGAATTCTTTCTCGAAGCTTCCACATAGAACTCATCTAGGAGAAAACAATCTATGAGTTAGATAGCACTAATGGAATCCATCTGATATTTCATTCTTGTTAGGTCTCTCCATAATAAGTACACACTAGAAGTATGAAAAGATCGATACACATATGGGGATCACACCCAAGTCCATGGGTTATACCAACAACACAATCCGGACTAGCCTGGTAAGTAGGGGATCGATGCCCACATAGTGTTGGTCACAATGATTCTAAGAACACCGCCTAGGGAAAATATGATGATATAAGATCTCACTCTAGGCCTCATGGTGGTATTATCATAACTCTATCCATGAATAAAGTTCCTCAGAGGGGTCGCCATCCTATGAATAGGAAACTAATCCATACTAAACACTAAATGAATAGATCCATGCAACATAACCTAACAAAAATTTTCTAATCTGAAGAGTACAAGGTCTCTAAGCCTTCTTTGAAGGAGTACAAAGTGTATACTGGAAGTATACAGTTTTTCCCATCAGCATCAGTTTCTGCCTATGTATCACGGACTGTGCCCATGTTCGTGTTCAAGTACATGACATGTCCAATCCCATGTACTCTTATCCATGTCTTTATAACCTATGAGGTACATTCTGAGCCACTAGGTAAGGATCACATGTTGTGTGATATTTATCTTCTTGTGAAAACCCTAGTGAAACACAAGGGGGTTCCACATAGTGTGTAAACATGAAAAGAATTTCGTGTAACCTAGTATTTCATAGAACCTGTGGATTCTTCCTCTATGTATTACTTCGCCTCCATAATCTCGGATTTCTCTACCGATCTCACCCATAGATCATTGATCTAGTCCAACCAGATGTTGTTTTCATTGATCACTAGAATCCAACCACCAAAACACATGGGAAAACTGTCTCCATTGGTCCTCATCATCGTCACACACCTTAATTTAACTGGGGATCTCAAATCCATCCTCAATTTGTAATAACCATTATCATAGATTGATCCCATTTTAAATATGAACCTGAATCTACAATATCAATCAGTTTCACCAATAAATGGGTTCACGATGATTGATTATCAGGATTTTGTTAAACCGCCATCCAAAATGAATTCTAGAGATGAAAAATTTAAGAACGGTGGGAGAAAATAAAGAATGAAAAAGAGGAAAGAACCTTATCCATTTTTGGCTTGTCCTTGTTCTATTTTCATTAGAAAAACAAATGAAGATTCATAATAAAATAAACAATTTCTCCCAATAATCCATGAAAAATAAGCTCACACCCGCAATACAATCGAACTGTGAAATAATCAATTGGTCAATTGATTCACTTTCATCATAGGATAATAAAATGGGGATAAATCCACATAATACAAATTTAATTCCTTGATATGGATCGATCACTGATGAAGAATGAGATTGTGTCATTGTTGTTGGCAAGATCCTCAAATCTCATTACACACTGATCGACAATCCATGATCTGATGTTGTTTTCCTGAGAATGATCCTCTAACTCTCTATCCAACATCTCCAGGGATATGTAACTAACTTTAGTATTTCATAATAGTGATATATTTATAGGAAAAAAATTCATGGAAAATTTAATAAAATAAATTATTTTAATCAACTAATTTATTTAAACGTTCTCCCATGACCATGCCCAACCTGAGCGTCTGAGGCGCTCCAAAGTTATGTCATTCCTAGGGTAAAACCCAAACGTTTTACTCAAAAATGGCCTCATATTCTTGATCCATGACTTAATTTATAATTTATTATACTTTTTTATAAAAACTTTGCACATGTGATATTTAATATATTTAATATATTTCCAAAATTAATTACGGGCACATTAGGTCTCAGAATCTCATGTCGTCTCAACTCCTAGCTCTGAAAATAATACATATAAAAATTCATTACATTCTCCACACCTTGGGTCTTTACTTCTCATAAAGAAAAACAAAAGACTGCACAGAGAGATATGAGTGATGAGCACGCATCTGGGTCTACCACTCCCAGGTACTCTCTTGATGATTCTTGTGATTCCACTAGAAATACACTAAAATAATCACTTTCCCATAGATTATCCTATCCAAATGATCCTAAATATCTACTAGGTACTCAAAAAAGGTATCTCCATCCTTAATTTATAGCTCACCCAAGTCGATAACATGTGATGGGTCATGCACATACCTCCTTAGCTGCGACACGTGGAAGACATCATGCACTCAGTATAACTGTGGTGGTAATGTTAAGTGGTACGCCACCTCACCAACTCTAAATAGTATCTAGAAAGGTAAAATAAATCTTATAGATTTATTTATTTCCTATACAAATATCTAAAAACCTTATCTAGGTGAGACCCTTGGGAACACATGGCCTCCTTCCTTAAACACCAAAGACCTCTGTCATCTCATCGCATAGGACTTCTGACAGCTCTTTTTAGTCCTCATACACTCTAGTATTATCTTTACCTTATCTTTATTGGCTCATAACAACTCTATACCCATAAGTTACAACTCTCTTGAGTATTTTCAGCATAGTGGTGACCTATAGGGTTTCCCATACAAGGCCTAAAATAGATCTATACTGATAGTGGAATGGTAGTTTTTATTGTATGAAAACTCCATAAATGTTAGGTGATCCTCCCAACTATGGAAAAATTCTAACATTCAATCCTGTAGCATTTTATCTAGGACCTAAATGGTTCTTTTAGTCTTACTGTCAGCCTGGGGGTGGAAACACATTCTCAAATGCAACTAATTCCCAAAGGCCTCCTGAAATCCATTCCATAACCGAGATGTGAAGAAATAATCACAGTAAGAAACAATTATCATGGGAAATCCGTAGATTCAGACTATCTCCTATATATAGATGCATCCCAAGATATCAATTGAACTATACTCTTGAAAATTTAGGATGTGGGCCGACTTAGTGAGTCATTCTACGATCACCTAGATGGAATCATGTCCCCTGGACATATGTGGTAACCTTATCATGAAATATATGGATATCCCATCACACTTCCACTCTAGAAACTCAAGGGGTTGAGATATACTTGCTGGAACCTGGTGATCATTCTTTACTTATTTATAAGTATGATAATGAGAGAAAAACTCTATAACTCATTTCTTCATCTTTGGACACCATAACTACTGTTGAAGGTCCTGGTACATCTTCACCACACTTGGATGTACCGCTAAGGGTAAAGTATGGAACTCCCTCAGCTCCTCCTCTCTCAGAAAAAATGGTACCATCCTCTATCCTCTGAAAATAACAACAAGCTCCCTACCTTCGAAAAATCTATCAGGAGTATATCCAGTGGATATCTGAGTATGTAGAGTCTTATAGTCAGTATCCCCAATTTGTGACTCCTTAACTCATTTTAAGAGTATAGGGGTAACAACCATCGATAGGAGGTAAGTTGGTCCATCCCCACCCATAAATGATAACTTTAATAAGGAAAAATACTCTAATTCCTCACCTAGCAATTTTGAATAATATCTCCTACTGAGGGTCTCTACTACTATGTTCCCATTTCCAGAAGTATATACAATCTTGAAATCATAATCTTGGAGGAACTCTAGCCATCACCTAGATCTCAAGTTAAGATCCTTCTAAGAGATGATATATATGAGACTCTTTTGGTTAGAATAGATGATAAACCACTCGCCCATAGGGTAGTGTTGTCAAATATTCAATGTGAATACTATCGCTTCTAACTCAAGATCATAGATCGACTCATGTAGTATCAACCAACATGAACCATAAGAAATCACTTCCCACCTCTGTATGAAAACAAAAACAAGCCTGATCCCTAATACATTTCATAACACTATGTACTCGACACCCTCCTATATAAACATCAAGATGGGAGAGCTCGTCAATATTTGACTCAAATTTTGAAAAATTATGATGGAACCTCTATATCCACACAAAAGGCTACCCCTTTTGGGTCAAATCTATAAAAGAAGATGATATCCTAGAGAAAATAGGTATGAATCTCTAATAGTAGCCTTATAACCCAAGGAATCTCTGCACCTCCATCATGCTCTTGGGTGGATCCCAATCTAACACTTCATCAACCTTTATTAGGTCCACTAATACACCATTTAATGAAATAACATGTCCCAAAAATTGGACCTCCTGAATCCAGAACAAGAACTTCAATATCTTCTCATAAAGCTGGTGCTCTTAGAGTACATCCAAAACCATCCTCAAGTGTCTTGTGTGCTCCTCCCTAGACATAGAGTACACTAGGATATCGTTAATGAAGACTACCAAAACTGATATAAGAAAGGCTGAAAGATCTAGTTTGTGAGTCCCATGAACATTATTGGGGAGTTTGTCACACCAAAGGGAATCACCATGTACTCATAGTGACTGTAGCGACATCTGAATGTCATTTTTGGTATATACCCATCCCATACTCACAACTAGTGATAGCCCAATGTGAGGTTGGTCTTCAAGAACCATCATGACCCTATCAAATAACCAAGAGGTCATATATCCTTGATAGAGGATACTTATTCTTTATAGTCACCTATTTTACGTGATGGTAATACATACAAAAACTCAATCTCATGTCACACATTCTTGGTAAATAAAACTAGGGTTGCCTAGAGTGAAACAATGGGTCTGAAAAACCCCTTCCTCTTCAAGCCCTACAACTACACCCTCAACCCAAAAATATATAAGTGAGCTATCCAATATGATGGAATAGTTATTAGGGTCATCTCTAAGTATAGATAAATTCATAAGTCTATCTCCCAGCGGGGAGGTGAGTATGGAGCATCCTCGGGAAAGACATCCTCATACACTACCACTAGTGTAGGAAATTAAAGGCTCATTCCATCCATTACACCAAGGGTCATGTTATCCAAATGGTGTGTAATAATTTTCACCCTACTATTCATGAGTCCATCCTTATCTTCCTAGGTTTACCTTGTCCCATCACTTTAGAAACATTGCATCCACCTCTTAAAATAGTCTATCTGAGCATGAACTATAAATAACCATTCCATAACTAAGATGAGGTTGTAAGGCCTCATTACTACTAAAAAGAGATCCCATACAAATATCTTTCCTTCAAGCATAAAATTTTACAATCATGAAAAGTGTTTGATCACTGAGTCACCTCTAACAGGGGTCTCCAAACACAAGGTTCAAGCTAAAGGCTCAACTAAAATCTCTAATTCTCGAACTGGATTAGTGGAAATAAAGTAATGAATCACACCTATGTATATCAGTACTACAGTTAAGGAATAAAAGACATATATCATACCTTGTATCATCCCTAGAGTATGTGGGTCATAATCCTCGACCACCTGAAACTACCCTCACTTCTAACCACCAACTCCCTAAGTCTGGAGGGGACCACCTAGGTTGGTGGTGCTAACAAATCAAAATGTCAACCACCTCCATTTACTCTCCTTAATCCTTTCCACATAGACTTACCTATGGACCTACCTACTCCTATAATTTCCTATTCCTAGGAAGTCCATCCAATATCTCTCTATCAACCATGCGGTCAGTCAGACAATCTCACGTGAGATGTACCCTACTGTCACAAGAGTAGCACCACCTCTCCAAAATCTGACTAGATCCATCCTGTGATCCCTAAACTATATACCCTTTATCCTGGGATCACCTCCTAAAACTTCTCACATGTCTAGGTCCCTAATTCTGACATCGGATACCTATTTCTAAAGACTCAACTCCCGTGTTCCCACTACCGGTAATAACTGTCTATGTCTACTTAGCCGAGAAACTCTCAACCACAAAAGCATGTTCCAGCATCCCAGTATAGTTAGGAATTAATAGATGTATCACACTGGCTTGGATATATCTATGTGGTCCTTGCTCGAAGGTCTGATCCCGAATTAAATGATCATGTACCATATCCATTAAGTACCAAGAGAGGTTGTTAAACCTCAATGAACACTCAACCACAGACTTACTACCCTGTTGAAGTTTTAGAAGATCATAAATCCATTCTATGAGAGATTTAATTGAAAAACTTAACACTTTTTTCCCAAACCAAACTCACATATTCTAATCATAAGGTAGAACTGACTCCTATGATGCCACTCTTTCATGACTCATTCCAATGGGGTTGGAACCGTGACTACCCCCAAGCCTACTTCCAATAAACCAAGGGCTGGAAACCAACACTGAGTAGGAATGTCACACGCAAGGGAGGCCTTATCCTAATGTACATGTACACACATACACATATCCAAGCTCATACAATTATAAAATGTAAAACAAATGATAACCATGCATGCATACATCTAAAATCCCACCATCAGAGTATGAAAACAAGTAATTGAATGAAAAAGGGGAAAATACAATCCCCCCATAAAGAAAATAAAAACAATTACTACCTGTAAAGTGAGTGAGGAATAATTTCAAATTAACCATAGGGACACACCTTAATATTTCTAGATCACTAATCTCTACATGGTTCTGGTCCCTCTTGGACTCCATCAAAAGGTCAATCGCCTACATAAGACATGACACATGTGGAAAAAGACCATGTAGGGGTGAGTATAATAATACCCAGTAGAACACCCTGAAATCACTAAGCATATAGAATCAAGAAAAATATTAGTCAACTCATCACAGGTATATTAAAACAACATATATAACAAGGACATCCATATATACTCAAAGTAGACACACGGACTAAAATGCCAGCATATGATTCATGATCAAAGGTTCCACATAGAACTTATCTGGGAGAACATTATATATGATTCAGATAGCACTAATGGATTCCATCCTAGATGTCATGATCATCAGGTCTCAGCATAATAATTACATGCTAGAAGTCTGAAGAGATCAATACACAGATGGGGATCAGACCCAAGGCTATGGGGTATACCAACAACCTGATCTGGATTAACCCTCTAAGTAGGGGATTGAAACCCACGTAGTGTTTTTCATAATGATACCAATAACACCACCTAGAGAAAATATGATGATAAAGTATATCACTCCATACCTCATGGAGGGATTCTCACAACTCTATCCAGGACAAAAGTTCCTTAGAGGGGATCACCATCCTATGAATAGAAAACTAATTCATACTAAACCCTCAGGAAATGGATCTAGGAAACATACCCTAACAAAAGTTTTCCAATATGAATATTACAAGGGAACATATCCTTATTTAAAGGATTACACTGCATGTACTGGCAGTACATAGTGTGTCCCTTTGGCACCCGGTTCTGCCCATGTATCATGGCCAGTGCCCATGTCTGTGTCTGAGTATATTGAATGTACAAGCCCAGGTACTCATGGTCATGTATGTGTACCCTTCTAGGTACATGTAGAGATTCCGGTTAAGGGTCACATTCCATGTGATAGCTATCACACGTTGTGTGATATTTATCTTCTCACAGAAACCCTAACACCACAAAAGGGTGGTCCCATATGGAATGTAATCTTGAAAAACATGTTTTGTAACCTAGGATTTCATAGAGCATGTTGGTTATTCATTATTATACACTTACATCACTATCACCTTTGATTACTCTATAGATCTGGTCTGGTGATCACAAATCTAGTCCGATCAGACCTTACCATCACAGCTCACCAGAATCTGGCCACCAAAATGCATGGGAAAATGGTCATTGTTGGTCCCCATTGTCATCATACACCCTACTTGAACCGAGGTTCTCAAATACATCTTAATTTATTTTCACCATCATTTCAGATCAATCTTATCATTGATATAAACCTGAATCTGTGATATCAATCTGTTGTGCAAAGAAATAGGTGCATAATGATTGATTATCTGGATTTTTTTGAACCACCGGCCAAAATGAATAATGGAGACGAATGAATGAATAATGGTGGGAGAAAACTAAGAAACATATAAAAGGGGGAAAGACCTCAAAAAAATTTCATATTTTCCTTGATATTTTACCATTAGAATGATGAATGAAGATCCATAATAAAATAAACAATTTCTCTTAATAATCCCTGCAAAATAATCATGTACCCACAATATGATCGAACCATGAAACAATATGTTGGTTGATTGATTCATGTTCATAATAGGATAATTAAATTGGGATAAATCCGCATAATAAAAATGTTCTACCTCAATATGTATTAATCGCTTATAAAGAAAAAGTCTGCATCATTAGCATTGGAGATATCCTCAAATCTCATTGCACAATGATTGATGATCCACCATCCAATGTTGTTTTCCTAAGAAATATCCCCCAACACTTTCTCCAATGAATCTAGGGTTATGTAGATAACTCTGGTATTTCCCTATAGTTATATATTTATAGGTAAAAATTGGTCATGGAAAATTTAATTAAATAAATTATTTTATTCAAATAATTTATTTAACCGTTCACCCACAATCGTGCCCAAACTGAGCGTCTGATGTGATCCAAGGTTATGTCACGCCTAGGGTAAAACACATGCCTTTAATTCAATAGTGGACATATATTTCCAATAAAAACCTCTATTTATAATATATTCCACTTTTTTAGAAAAACTATGCAAGAGTGATATTTAATATGTTTAATATATTTCAAAAATTAATTTCAGGCACACTGGGCCTCAGAATCTCACATCATCTTAGCATATATCTCCAAAAATAATTTATATAATATCTCAAAGAAATACATGGAAAAATAGAATTAGTTACAAAAAACCATATTGGAGGACCAGTGGAGTGGTCAGAAAAATCATCCTAGATCATCTTCTAGTATAAAAATAAATATTTTACCCCTTACAACCATCTGAAAGAAAAAAATCAATTTTCTGTAGAACTTTCCAGTACAAAAAAAAACATGGGTCCTTATAGTCTACCAACCATAAACCTTCTTTTCCCTGAGAATCCTTTGTAGTAAAATTCATCCATGATCTCAACCTAATCATCTTCAAAACTATGCTATCTTTACCTTTTAATGGTCGGTCTCTCATCATACACAAATCTCTTACATGGGAGACACTTAACTCTGACCAATCTAGCACTCCCCACCATTAGAGTATCCTTATCATCACCTTGCGGAATCATCCATTCCCACTTCCTGAGAATGGTTTCCATGTAAAATTTTGAATTTCAACTAAAAATGATAGTCATGACCCTCAAATATCCAATGGTGTACTCTCCACCATAATTATTACCTTACACCACTCCTCGATCACAACCTCAATAGGTTCCTTCATCAAACCAGGAAAGATATTTAAAATAAAAGAAACTCGGCATAGAGTCAAAACTATATCAGCATACTCAGGATGATATCAAGATACATAATGATCATATATAACTAAGAATACACTAATATTCTATTCATAGTCATGTATATATCTCTTGATCTATGCTCACATCAAACAGGCTAACTTACCTCTAACTAATTCCCAACACCACCTCTCCTGACAATGTTTGTCTAGGTCCAGCCATAAGTCAACCATCTCATGGCACCCAATTCATTTCTGATGTATCCTATACCATGGAGGTACATTCATCACTTTAACCACAAATCCTGGGAAACCATTCCAATGAAAAATCTTTGAAACCATAGATCCTCATCTTGCATACTTTCACTCACCGATTTACAATTTAGAAGGAACCACAAGCTAGTGTGTGTACCTTTATCACCCAAATCATGATCCTTTAAGTCATCCATCACAAATATAATCTAAATGTGCTATATGGAACATCAGTCTCATTAATCAAGAAACTCCCTTGGAACTCCTCTTCAAAATTAGAAACCTTACCCATGCCACGATTTAATCCATGACTTCCCATCACACAATTCCATTCCAGTCATGAGGGTCTACCCACACTCTAACTACATTACCAATAGAAAAATAATTAGTCAATAGTTCTAGGAACCTGAACAGTACTACCCATAAAATCCAGTCTAAAAAAAGCACCCTAGGTACTTTTTTAAAAGCCAAAGGCATCAACATGACTATATCAAAAAACCTGAGCAATAACCATGCATTGGTCTCAAAAAAAGTATAACCAAGATCACTACCTAAAAAGGAATCTTCAAAATTGATTCAACCTCTTATGCAGGTTTCCCTCAATAAAATTGTACATCAACCTAAAAGGGTTTGAGTAAAAACTAAGGGACTCTAGGTCTCCCACCTAGCCCTACCAATCAAGTCTTGAAATTGGGTCACAAAGTCTAACCACCAAGCCCAAAATTAAAACCCCTCTAAGGGAGGTAAAGATAACAATGACCTACAAGGGTCATAATTGTCAACATCAGGCTACAAGGGGTAGATCCACTCCTAGTATTCTCATAAGGAACTACCCCCTGGAGAATCATAATATCAATGCAAAAGATATACTAAACTGACACTCACTGGGAATCTGTATATGTAAATACCACCTCAAGGTCCAATTCACAAGAAACATCTCGGTACTAATCAGTATAGTACTCAGGGATCCGACTAGATAACCATAAGTGAAGGTAATTTAAGTAGAATTTAATTACAAGATATGTAGGAAAACATTGTATATGTTGTTACTAACACTTTAAATAACTCAACCTAAGAAAAATCTATATGATGAGTTCAAAAAATGGGAATCATGTGCCCTGTCAGTCCACAAAGGTCACTGCACCTCCCGTGCATGAGGACTGAGTCATCAGTCTCACCATCAAACATCTCACTGTAGATCCACATAGCCTTCCATCAAAAGGATATATATATATATATATATATGAATGTTGGCCCAATTGATTATAATTCCACTATAAACCTATATGGTAAAACACCATTTAGGTTTATTTTGACACTTTAAACAATTTTCCTCTAATTTCAGTAATAATAACACACTAGTAGGCCTGTAACATGTGAATCCTATGTTCCAAATATGATGCAAGAGACATATATTTCTTTTAATGTCCAATATTTAAAATAAATCATTGGCCTATTTCCATCGTCCAAGATCCATAAATCCATAATAAATAATAATATTCACACATCATGTGAATTTCTCAAAGAAAAAATCATATATAACCGTAACATCACATATCAAGAACAGAAATCCCATATACCTAGAAACCATGAATTCCTATCAGAACAAGTGTTATCGACACGCCATTTTGATATCCATCACAGGTTCTAACACATACCTAATACTCATGTCTATAATATCCCAAATAGTAATACATCAGGAAAATAAACACCTCTAATACCAATTTTTAATTTCCTGACCGACGTGCCACTAAAATGGTGCTCAATCCAATTCACCACAAGGCCTCAAGTGTGACTCTCTATATACCATAGGCTACTGACTAGCAGCGAGGGCCTAAGGTGTGTCCATAGAGAGACTATACCATCATATCATAGTAAAAAATAGAAGAAATAACTAGATATCATCTAAAATAGTAAATAAACAATGAGAGGAAGAACTAAATAATTTAAATAGAAGTAAAATGTAATAATAAATAAAATTATATAAAATCGTGAACAACCATGTCATACATACAACACTGTTCACCCACTGGGTCAACCATACATACAGGAGTACATAAAAGAAACTTAATAAAAGTACAATGCTCCACTACTAACTTTGAGACAGACCACATACTCAATCTCTAAGACATTTTAGATCTACGCCAGTCTAATCAATAGAATCCACATGAGCAAATCCACTTGACCATGCAACCTTGGGCCTCAACCCATCAGGAAATCTGGGCTCAACCTGAAAAGTAAACATAAGGTCTGCACACACACTGAGGTTCATGTACATGGGTGAGAAATAATCTCAATAGGCCACCCCAAAAATGAACCTATAAATATATTTTCATAAGTTCATGATAATGTAATATTCTCAGCCTAGCCAAGACACAACTGAAATGATAAATCAAATAAATCAAGTGAAAACATAGTCGATCCCTAGGTCTATGATCCTAATCAACTAGGAAATGTGTATTCATGTATATACATATCTATATGTGTGTGTGTATTCCCATAAATATATATATACACAAATATGTATATACATGATTAAGGTGAAACAAAATAACATAAATCAATAGCAATCAATCCTTGGGTCTATAATCACGATCGTCTATAAATACTGTGAAAAGGTCATTAAGATGGATGTCATGCCACTCAAACCACTCAATCCGTATATAATTAAGTTAATACTCAAGTCTATAATCCTGATTGAAAATACCTACTTTCTCCAATGTCAGAAATTTCTTTAAGTAAGTTATGTCATCATAGGGGGATACATATCCTAGCCTTGGGTTCACCCATACTCGCTTCCAATCACTATAATGAAGAATGTGGTATACTAATGGATAATCATATAAATAGTCACTAATCTAGAATCCATGCCACTCAAGACATGTAAATCCAATCTGATGTCTAAATCCTAGGTCCTAGTCCATAGGAAATCATAACATTATGCCTCATATAACCACTAAGGGGTTGACCCTTAGGTGACCTGTAAGTGGAATGCTCTTCAGATCCAAGTACATAATCATCATTCATTAATATAAATAGATCAACAGCCACATCCCTAGAAATTACCTCTGGGTGATGTAGTAAAGGTGCATCCACCTAACCTTATGGAACATCCTAGGCATCACTAAAGGATATCATAATCATCTATTGAGTATATGTCGCGTCTGCGGTGAGGAGTGTCATGTCCACCACCTCGATCAAGTATCGATTAGGGAGAGTGTAATCATTCCCATCACTCAATAGTGAATAGTCATACATGAGTATCCAATCACCAGGTATTACATGCCCAGACATCATAAATCATAGGGACGCCATGCCAAAATATAATAATCAAAGGGACGTCATGCCCAAATATCATAATCAAAGGGACGTCATGCTTGAATATCATAATCAATAGGGATAAAAATCCATATCCCAAGAATTACATCTGAACATACTAACAATAATATAATAAAAAAATTAAAGGCATATAATTCAGATCCTATGTAATACATCTGGGAATCCCAATAAAATAAAAAATAATAACATGGCTTATAAGCCAAATCCTAGGAAATACTTCCGGGTATCCAAATAAATAAAGACGCATCGTTTCAGCATCAATAGCCACAAACTAGGAAGCACCTATGGTAATTGTCACTACATCATTAGTAAATAGGTGAATTTATAAATAAAAGATTGAGGGTGGCCAAATGCCTAAACCCACCACTACTATCACAACCTCTTAATATTACAAGTTTGGAATGGATTCAAAGGTGAAACTCGTTACCATCTCTAACCAAACCCAATGTATTAGCTTAGGGTTGGATTAACATAGGAGAACCCACTGGGTCCATCATGTCATAAAATATAAGATTCATCCTACTTAGTATCATTAGTAGTGAAGGTAAAAGGATAAATCCTACATGGGATTCTATAATAGTAAGTAAATAGAGACATCATAAACAGGAACCTCGGAATGAGTAAATAGGCAGAAGGATCCTACAATGGATTCCCTAGGTCTACATGTAAATGAATGCATCCCACAGGGGATCCTCGGTAGAAGTAATAAGATAGATTCATCCTATACTGGATCCTCTAAGTTGATACATAAGCAGAGACATCCTACAAGGGATCCTCAAAAATAACTAACATCACATCCTCCTAAACCAGAAGGGAACATCTTGAAAGGGAGATGACCTCAAGGGGAAAGACACATAAGTATTGGTCATGAGAGATGGATCATGTCCCATATTAGGTTAAGGTATCACTCTCAGGAGACAACTGTAGTCGATTAACAGAAAAAGAACCTCTCTATTTGGGATAAATCCTTAAACACCTCCTAGGAGTCCTCAAATCACCTCAAGGGTTTCACCGTCGTGATTTACATGGTAAAATAAAAAAAATGGACTACTCGTGTATCCAATTATTAATTTGGGGAATAAATATTTTAAAAAACCATCAAAAGGGTAAAAATATAAGATTACATGGTGTGTGTACCCTGGTACATAGTTTTTACCCTCGAAGCTCCACCTAGGTGTGTACTCTAGCCCATTTTAGCATGTAAAAATCCAAGAACATGGCATGTAAGTCATGTAAATAGAGTATAAACTACATGGGGTAACTTCCTATGTATCTCACATGGTCTGGACATGTATATATCCTAGTTGTGTACCTCTACACAACATACAACCCACATGGGGTTTGGTTGTGTACTCTACATGGCCATGTGCCCCTACACTGGTTGTCTAGTTAGGTACTCGACTACACGGCTGAGTCCTGGTACATGGAGTGTATACCATATTAATAGTGTGTAATTTCAAAAGAACATATTACCCAAATAGGAAGAACACATTATGTGTGTTCCCTAAACTACACACCGTGTGATTGGTATTTCTGAATGGGAAAACCCTCAAATCGAACTGAAACCCCGTTTTTCTCCATAAAAGTTTTAGATAACCCTCAAGGGATCCTAAGAAGTGATAATTGGGGTTTAAAACTTGAAAATGGTAAATCTATAGGAATTTATGAAAAAACATAAAAACATCCAACCTTTGGGTGGAATCTGTTGAAGCTTCGCCTGTTTCTGTGATCCACGGTTGTCGCATGACGATCTGGCTCCTCTTAAGATATGCGGTGGTACCTCCCTTATTCTCCCACTATCTCTCTAACTACCTCTCCCTTTTTCTCTATTAGTCTCATAGTGGAGTAATCCCATATGGGTGTACTCAAGAAACCAAAGGGAGAAAGAAGAAAATAAAAAGAAAAAAGAAAATGAAAAGGGGGTCCAAGCCCACCCCCAGCGCCCAACATGAGTTTATGCCCCACCTAGGTAAAAATCCTCATTCCAGACTCAAAAGTAGAGATAGAATATCAATCCTATGCTCTATATAAAATATATAGTCAAATGAATGTGTGTGAATAAATTGATATTTAATTAATAAAATATTAAATATTAATTATTCCATAAAAAATCAAATGGTTAAAAATTCCACCAAATTTCTATCCTAGGTTAAAAACCCTATTCTGGGACCAATGGTGTGGTTAAAAATCATTCAAGATCATCTTCTAAGGGAAGATGATTGTTTTACCCATTACAAGCATCTGAAAGAAAAAATTCAAATTTTTTCTCAAATTTCTAGTCTGAAAAAACATGGGTCCTTACATTATGTGAGTTAAGTGTCACAAAAAAATATTTGTAACATTATATAATGATTTTTCATGAAATTTTATGTGATGTGAAAACTTTATTAATGTGAATCGATTATGAAATTATATAACTTCATGCACAATGTGATGGTGTAATGAGGAAAATTGTAAAGTAACTTTTTAATTTGATGTAGTAATTAATGTTGAACATAAAACATTAGTTATGATGTTGTGAGTGTTTTGGAATCAATTAGGTATTGTAATAAATATATCATTTAGTGGAACTATTTTACTCTTTCAATACATGATTTTGGAAAATATTCTTTAATTATTTATCTTATCAACTGTGACTTTCGATAAATGTTAATTTATAGCTCTTAATGTCTTTCTCAATACCTATGTGGAAATGTTATGAAATCACTATGGATTTAAAGAACCTAAGCTAGAAAAAAAAGGATATTCAAGTCATTTCCCTACTCAGAAACCAAAAATCCAGCATTAATAGAAGTAACATTACCTCAAGATCACTATTTACGAACTTTGAAAAACACTCGGAAGAATATGCTAACATTTTAATTTCCATAAGTAATATTTTTTCTTTTTATGTATATATACATTATTTTTTCTTTTTGAATTAAAGAAATAAACGAAATTTTTAATTTCTTTATGAAGAGTGAAGAAAATTTTAAAAATGTGTTGAAAACAATGCAAGGATGATGGTCGGTCCATGGATTCACCTCAACTGCACCTTGACTAACTTCAAATCACTTCATGAAATAAAAGAAGATCTACCAGTGGGGCATATGCTTATAAAAGAAAAAAGTAAAAAGGCTAACCAAAGGATTATCATGGAGGAAGGGAATGGGGTCATCACCTTTACTTGACTGCAAGCTAGCCTACCATCCTTGGGGAATTTCAAAAAAGTTCCAAAACATCGAACAGACATGAAGAACAACCAATGAATGTGAAAAACTATGAAAGATTGATTAAAAACGAGCAATGAATAACATACCTTTGGTTTTGATTGTTGATTTGTATGAAAAAAATTGAAGGAGGTGGAAACTGATTTCGGCTTCCATAAGAGCTAGAACAATACAAGCGATGAGAAACCTATGTTAGAATTTTTTTTAAAGAGTGGAAGGGTTTTTTTACAACTAGTTAAAAAGCACTGATAAAAGATACTTTTATCAGTATTGAAATTAAAAGCACTCATAAAAGAGTATTTTATTAGTGTTTGTATTAGCGTTGATAAAATAAGGATTTAGTGGTGCTAAATTAAGCGCTCATAAGCACTGGTTAAAAATAAAAAATAAAAATAAAATTTAAAAAATACACTAGATTATTGATTATATAAAATTGAATATTAAATTTTTTTTTAAAATATCATAAAAAAGAATAAATAGAAAAAATTAATAAATAGAAAAAATATTAAAAATTAATTATAAATATAAATAATATAAATTAAAAAGATTATTAGAAACGAATAAATAATATAAATCATGTATATTAAAAATATTAAAAATGAATAAATATTAAAATAAAAATGAATAAATTCTAAAAATTGCTATTAAATAAAAAGATATTTACAATAAGTTGCTAATTAAAAATGAATAAATAATAATTGTATAAATAATTAAATAAAAAATATTAAAATTAAAATGAATAAATGTTAATTGTGTAAATTATAAAAATATTAATAATAAAAAATATTAATGAATAAAAAATTATAAATAAATATTTAAAATGAATAATTACAAAAATATTAAATGAATAAATATTAAAAATGAAAAAATTACAAAAATATTAAAAAAATAATTAATATTATTAATGAATGAATAATATTTAATGAATAAATGTTAAAAATTAAAAAAAAATTAAAAATGAATATATTGAAAAGATATTTAAAAATGAATAAATATTATTAATTATATAAATTACTCAAAATTTAAAAATGAATAAATATTTTAAAAAATAGATTTAAATACAATTGATTTATAATAAATTACACATTAAAAATGAATGAGAAATAATTTTATGAATATTTAAATACAAAAATATTAAAATAAAAAAGTGTAATTAT
The DNA here is from genome assembly GCA_963277665.1 of Viscum album. Taxonomy (NCBI): domain Eukaryota; kingdom Viridiplantae; phylum Streptophyta; class Magnoliopsida; order Santalales; family Viscaceae; genus Viscum; species Viscum album. Next base: position 1,887,746,605 of record OY728127.1, on the reverse strand, counting down.
TAATTATATAAATAGAAAACCTATAAAAAAATATTAAATATTTATAAATAAATTATAAATAAATATTAAAAAATGCATAAATTACAAAAACATTAAATGAATCAATTATAAAAAATATTAAAAAAGAATAAATAGTATTAAATTAATTAATATTTAAAATGTATAAAATTTAATAATTATAATTGAATATATTATCAAAAAAACATTATGAATGAATAAATAATATAAATTATATAAATTACAAAAATATTTAAAATTAATAAATATTAAAATAAAAAGTTAATAAATATTAAAAGTTGCAATTAAATATAAAATATTTATAATAAATTGCTAAATAAAAATGAATAAATAATGATTGTATAAAGATTTAAATTCAAAAATATTAAAATAAAATTAAATATATATTTATTATGAAATTTATAAAACATATTAAAAATATTAAATATTAATAAATAAAAATGTATAAATAAATGTTAAAAAATGAATAAATTACAGAAATATATATATATATATATATATAATTGTATTAAATACATTTGAAAACCCAAATGACCTTTCCTATGATTTTGTGTACGTGTGTGTGTGTGCACGCGTGCGCGCTTTAATGAGATTTGTGGAATTGAAAAAATAAATGGTTTTTCTAGTTATATAATGATATACTCATATACATACACAAACATATAGTCAACATACATACATACACATGCACACATACATACACATGCATATGCATGCATAAAAATACATATACATGGTCATACACATACAAATACACATACATACATATACTCATACATATACATACATATACATACACATACACATACATGAATGTAAACACATATACACATACATAGACATACACATACATGAAAATACATACTCATACATTCAAATACATACACATACATACATGTAAATAAGCATACACATGCACACACACACACACATACACATACATCCACATACATACACATGCATACACATACATGTTAACATACACATAAATACATACATGCACATACATACATACATACACATACACACACACACACACACATATATATATATATATACATATATACACATACATACACATAGTTACATACACATAAACACATACATGCATACATACACATACACATGCATACACATACACATACATACACATATACACATACACACATACACATAAATACACATGCATACACATACATACACATATACATACATATAAACATACATACATACACATTCATACACATACATGCATACATACACATATACATACATATATACGCACGTGAATACATATATAAATACATAAACACACATATGCATATTGGAGTTGGTACCTTAAAACCAACTACTTTTTACTTTAGATTTATTGTATATCTATAGACTTGAATACTAAAAAATACCTAATCACATATTGATTATTATTCTGTATAACTTTAATGTGATAATGTCCTGGAGTATATGTCAAATTGAAAAGGTCATAGTAGTTCTTCGCTATGATAAGAACCTCTAAATGTTATGACATTATTCTTAAACTATATGTCATATGGTTGTATGATGTCATTTGAAGGGACACAGATGATGCAGACTGTTAGGTTTGATTACTCATAAGCTGATGATACTTCATCTCATGAAGTTCACACTTAGTAATCTCTAAGACTATAGATTATGAGGATAGACCCCTATAAGAATTTCACATGTTGCATGTGTCATTGGATATTCATATATATGAGCGTGTGTAATGATCCTTAGACTTTAAGATTATTATTAATACATATCATGATTCATGTACTTAGTTATATTTTCATAAACTATGACATCATATGTTCATAGTGAAGTTGAGTACATTAGGTCTATCATGAGTGATATGTTATTAATGAATAAGTCAAGAAAGGATTTGTCTCTTCTATCTTTATGGATGTTTATATCTCAACCCTTTGGTTGAAATAGAACCATCTCATTAAATTTCATGTCCAATTTATATTGATGAGTTCATTTCCAAAAGTAAAAGAATGGCATATCAATCATATAGGTTGATGATATGAGTATGCAACCTGCTTGATGAGATATCAAGATAAATGGAATATATTACACAGTGGGTGTATGAATGTGGTTATCATCATTTGGAAATTAACTTCTTTCTCTTGGGTTCCTTTACGTTCTGTTATATATTGATATTGAACTTTAAGTAAACTCACCTAATGCCACTGGAGAATAATCCTAGAGGGTCACACACTTAGTGTTTCGATTGTTCTTGATTAAATATTATATTAATTTAATTATTGGAATAAATATTATTCTTGAGACTATGGAATAATATTTATTTAGGATTTATTGATCACAAATATTCAATCACCATATTTATGTGTGGGTTGAATATTAAATAAATATTTATTTGAAAACCCATCGAATAGTATCTATTTATTTATATCTTGATTTATCTTTCAATTAAAAAATAAAATTTTAAACAAATAAATATTTAGTTAGTTATGTGAATATTAAATAAATATTTATTCGAAATACCATGAATATTATAAATATTTATTTATTTATTTATCAAATGAATGGTATTTCTTATTTGAGGTTTGGTAAATGTCGTGGAGGAAGTGAAAACTGAGTTATTGGGACGAGTAGAAATTATAGCAACTTAACTTTTTCTTACATGACTGTTATATCATTTTTATGATAAATAATATAATAATAATACATTCTAGAATCAAAAGGTCTAGTATCTTTGGAAAATTAGGTTCATACATCACTTTAACATAATAAAACATAAACATTATTTAATTACTTTGTTATGGTATTCCTAAATATCTCATGTTCTCCTTAGTATAGGTAATCACCTTAGGATATAAATCAAAGAAAGGGGTGACCTAAAAGACCAGTAAGGGGAGGAATGACATGGAATGAATTTAAAACATGAGTGAGAATAATCATCATCATCACATCATAAGCATAAGATCATAATCATAATCATGAGGTAATCATTTTAAAAGGGAATTGAATATGGAATATACATAATAATGAAACATCATAACATAATGGTCAAATACAGCACATATTTATGAATAAAGTTAGCATCATTTACATGCATAACATATGTTCATAAATCATAACATCATAATTTTTAACAAAGATAGCATCATGTTCATGCATAATGCACATAATATCATCAGACATATCACATTACCTAATTCATTGGGGGATATATAATTATAGTCCCACCTATTACATCATAAAATGCTCATAATCATGCATGTCACATGAAAAGAAAACATATAGCAATCATATTTATGAAATAATCCCATGGAAAGGAATGGGTTTCATAAGGATGACATAAATAATACTATTAGTGATGAATTCTAATTAAGACTATAAATTGGAATATTGGAGAAACCCAATGACATATTTTGACTTGACAGATGATCTTTAGGATCCCGAGATTACTGCGCATAAGATTTGGAGCCTGCGTGCAAGAATGAATTCCACGTGCAAGCCTCTTGTGTGCACAATACAACTTAAAATGGGTTATTTTTCTTCAAGACCCCAAAAATGTATAAGTCAGGTGTGCTAAAGAAGCCAAGTTGGTGCATAAAAATATGGCCCAACACAAAAACGTTTTTTATTCTCAATACAATGTCAAATGCCCACTTTTTCATAGGCCTCCTTGCATCAATACAATGCTCTGAAAGTCAAACTGTTTCTCCCGCACACATAAGACGACCACTTATGTGACCACATGAAATCCATCATTTCAAGGTACTATATCTTTCCCGATAGGTCTCCCATGGTTCCCCCTTTGGGCGAGCCCACTAAGGATTTACCCTCTCCCATTTTCATTTTTCCCAAGTCAAGTGTGCACAAAATATCCCTCTTGCATGCAAGGCTTACCCTTGTGCAACACATATTGCACTCAGACCCCTTACCTTTATGTGCTTGGCTCCAAACTGGCATGAAACCTTTGAATTTGCGTGCAATCCTTCAATCTTTCCTCCCCCTGTTCCTTCTTACTCCATGTGTTGTCTTCATTCTAAGGCATCATGTTTGAGCTCTCCTTGTGTTCACCTCTTCTGTGTGACCCTCCAGGCTTGTGCGTAGTGATTTTTAAGTTCCCTGATTAGTGTTCCATGTTGTTTTTCTCTACCTTATGCTTATTCACATAGGTACACTAACATCTATTTCTTCTTCACATAACTACACTAACATGGACCCATATATCGACCATTACTCAACCTCATTAACACTTGACATTTCTTGTGCCTTCCCCTCCCCAAGTACGGGTCGGTACAAGTTATATAAGACCAAGGGGTGAGAAGTGAGTCCCCATCATCTGAGCTACAGGATGTTAAACTGTCAATCACCCCCATCCTCAACACACAACATTAAACTATTATCACCACATGTGTGATAGGCCTAGGCAGATTCGAAGGAGAATGAGCATTAGAGCTCTTCTGCCTTCCCTTTCCCTTTCGACTTTGTCACCATGTGGGCCTTGTCCAGTCTCCACGTAATCCCCAACACAACTTGACAGGTTTTTCCCTGTATGATGGACATATCCTCCTCATACATCAAGTCTCCCTCCTCAGGAATCCCTCTTGGAGTAAGTCCCAATCTTCACCATTCCTTGTGACTGCATATTTCATGACACGATTTTCACATCCTCCACTACCTCTTATTTCTCACACTGAGCATGACTCAAGTGGGATTAGAGAAAATAGAAACCATAACATCATCTTCAGGCTACTAACCATGTGTAATCCCCAACATATCCTTAGGATGATAACCATATGTAATCCCCAACATATCCTTGGGATGATAACCTCCTGTAATCCCCATGCCCCCTTTCTTTTCTAGAACTACATGGACTTTGATCCCTGTCTCACATAGGGTACATAGGAAGCCTCCCCGAGGATCAAGCCCAGCATTCATCTATCCCGACCACCTCATGTCAGTTCAATTTCATCCCAAATGATGTTAAACTATGGGCTCCTTATTTCCTCTCTCCTTTCCTCAAACTACGTGGATTTTCATCCTATCTTCTAAATAGGGTACGTAGGATGCCTCCTTGAGGTTCAACCTTGATCAATGGTATACTCTAGTGCTCCCTTCTAGGGTTATACCATCTGGATTTGACATCTTCCCTTTTTGGGACACATCTCTTGGATCTTACTCCATGTGGTGTCCAGATCCATCCATTTGGGATGTTAACCATTCATAAGTCCCACTATGTGTAGGATTGTTGTCCTTTGTGTACACCCTAATCACATGTACCATTTTTTCCAGGTTTTTAACCATGCATAATCCCCACACTTCACCATACTCCTCCAATCAAGATTTTCCCTCTTTTGATGGGATTCTAACCATGCATAATCTACAACATGTCTCTCAGTAATTATACTTTGTGTACACCCCGATTCTATGCCCCATCCTGAACTATGTGGACTTTGATTACCCGCTACAAGGATATGTAGGAATCCTCCCTAAGGTTCAAGCCCATCACCCATGCACCATCCTATGATTTCCTTTGAGCCTTTGTGTTTTGAGAATATCATGCCCTATCCTAGAGGTTCTACTTCCTTCGGGTCCCTATTCATGTGCTCCAATCTCACAGGCCACCTCCTTAGGTGTCCCATCTCCACACCGAACTATGTGGACTTTGATTCCCCACCATAGGGATATGTAGGAAGCCTCCCTAAGGTTTGACCCCAACGCCACTATCCTCTTCACGTCATTTCCATCTCATTCACCATCCACTTTATTCAATCCTCCATCATCCATCCTAATTCCTACCTGGGCCACCACGTCTCGGTGGGATCACGCTGTTTAATATGGGCTGCTAACCATGTGCAATCCCAAAATCACCCTCTCAAACTACATGGGTTTTGATCCCTGTATTCTAAATAGGGTACATAGGGATCCTCTCTGAGGTTTAATCTCAGCCAATGGTAAACCTTAGTGTTCCCTTTTTTGGGGGTTCACTCTCTCTGATCCGCCCTTTGTTGTGTCCAAATCATCCTTCACAGTGTGACATCTTCCCTTTTTGGGGCATGCCATCCCAAATATGTTTTCATTGGGAGTTTTGATCCTTCAATCTGGTAAACCTTCTAGGTGCTCCCTCATAGGGATATACCCACCTAATCCTATCTCATTAGTTTTTTGATCAGTCTGATCCGTCTCTACTAAATGTTAAACTCGCGGCATACCCCATGTTAAACATGAGAAGATGAGGAAAACCTCAGAGACATGCCTATGATATAAGATACCCCACGATATCCATGGGAAGCCTCAGGTTTATGTTCCATTGATAATCTCTATGACAAGGAAGAATATAGGTCTTTCAATGTACTAGTGTTAATACATGCCACAGATTCCTCAGCATGACTACTCCCCTAACCAAAGGTTACTGCCCTGACTTGACCCCTTGAAATGTCCTGGTAGAAGTAGCATAATTAACTGAAATCCACAAAGAGATAACACTAGGAATGAGTTTCACAAATAACATCTTAATCTATGAGGGAGACCCAAACTAGGCAATGAGTTCTGAGGAGTAATTCGTGGAAAGAGGAATCGACATCCCATTATCCCGTTTTGATCAAGGAGAAACCCTCTCTAGAAAGGTGGCGGATTCCACCTGCCTTTGGAAATCAGGAATGCAGGGCACAATGAAACTGTTGATGAACATCAATATGCTCAAGCGGAGTGCCCCAGAAAAAATCATCAGAAACATAAATGGTGAACCCGATGTGAACTAGTTCTCTTCCAACTATGGGGATTAGTAGCACTCAAGGCATCAGTAGATGAGCATGTCACCGGATTTAGATATCTGGTGCTAGGTCTTACCAATAAAATAGTGGGACTGGCATGAAAACTCTCCAGAATTCAGGGCAGTTGATCATGGGGAATTCAGGTTTGTGTCATTTTTAGTGTGGATCTTTCTCTCCAACCATGGAAGATTTAATGGTGATGGGGCATTGGGCATTGTTTTCCTAATATATTTACAGATGGATGAATCTTCCTGCTTTTCAGGATCCAAGTTGTAGCCATTGGAAACCAGTCACCTCCCACTTATAGACACAGGGGCAGGGGAGATGCCAATGTAGCAACTCTTTATGGATCTACCTTTTCCATGAAATCTTTCACAACTATAGTTTATGGGAACCCGCGCCCCATATCACCCTCTGATATCATCTAGAAAATGGTGATTGATACTCTCATTCAATTATATGAATAGGAGGGGGTCATCCTAATGAGTGATATGGCCCACCAAGATCAAGAGGCCTTTGTGCCTCATCATCATTGCCACCCTCAAGGGTCGCGTAGGGAGTCGCTGCTCCCCGCTCCAACATCCAAACATTTTGGGAGTCTCTCCCCAAAACATTCCTATGATTCACTAACCTATTCCAATGAGGTTAGGGACGTTCGAGCCATCCAATCTTTGACCTTATCCAAGAAACCAGCAAGGAGGTCTCCCACCAGGCCATGTTAATTCTTCCATCTGGTCCCCCGAGCTAAGGATCAGTTGGTCTATATCTTTGCTCTGTCGGCTCCAGTCTAGTTGACCTGTCATCAATGTCAGACACAGGCTCAGGAAGATGACCATCAGGGGTGTCATCTTTTACAGCTTCAGTGGCATGTTCCACCGCTAACACACACCATCGGTACCCTATTATTATGTATCAGAGGAAAATTTATGCCCAATTGGGATTGATACCCTAGCCACCCCATGGTCAGGCTGGAATAACTCTTCTGGTCATCGATGTGATTAGCAGTTGTCATAGGTCGACCTGTGGAGATAGCATTCAGTACGGTAGTCCTCCTCGTACTGTCGTCTGCCAGAGCACGGGTCCTCCCCACTCCCGCACTCAGCACAGAGGTTCTCCCCATTACCATGATCACAAGTATGGATATTCTCTCCATATTTTATATTATCAACATGAAGGTTCTCCTCGCGTCATCACCAGCTTCAGCAGAGGTCCTCCCTGCTTCATCGATGGTCGGCACGAGGGTCCTCCCTGTGCCCGGTTCGACCAGTACAAAGGCCCTCCTCATGCTACCACATAAAACTAGCATGTAGGACTTCCCCATGATCTCACTAGCTCTAGAAGAGGTCCTCCCTGCTCTAGAACTTCCTACCATGAAGGTACACCCCACACACCAAGAAACAGACACGGAAGTCCTCCCTATGTTCCATTTGACATATGCTCAGGTGCTCCTTGAACCCTGGAATCTCAAAGTAGGGGTCCTTCCCATGTTGAAGATATCCCTTTCCCTGAAGAGAAATTCCAAAGTAGTAGGGAGAACCGCCACCACCAAAGGAGAAAGCATGTGAAGCTCCAGGTCATAGTCAACCCAGTCCTATTTTTAGATTCTAAATCAGAATGCGACTCAATGATGGAGACTTCACCCCGGTCCTCTATATCAGGGTATGGGGTAATAACCTGGCATTTCAACTTAATTATCCTAGAAATAATGATGCATCAGATCCTTGAATCCCTCTATAGGTATATGAAGGAGGATGAAGATTTGGCTCCCTTCCAAGGTCATGTTGTGCAGTCTTATCTCCTGTCTCCAAACTCACTCTCTACCACAACATGAGATCACAGGGAATTTTTCTAGGGTTTTGTAGATGATGAACACTATCTTGAACTACCAATGATGATCTCCACCCCTATACAAGAAAAAATGGTTGATATCACATCCTATAGGGATGTAGTGATGTAGTCAGTACCATCTCTGATCGACATCCCAGTATGTAGTGGATTTTTAGCTCATGCACTATTCTCTCTGCCAGTTATTCTTCCACCACAATAGTCTATATCATTGCCACTACCGGTTCTGCAACCACCTCCAGTCGAGGAATGGGGCAACTAGATGTCAGATCCCACTTCTGAACAGAGAATCTTATGGGATATCCTTACAGCAAACCAATTCCCTAAGATGTTCTGGATGATTTCTACACCAAACTTCAATGCTCCAGAGTCCCTTGTCCAAGATGAAGTGAAGTATTTTTTCCGGACTCTTTGGATGACACATTTTTATCTCCATCATCATCAAATATTTTATCTGAAGATCTTGGATCATTATGATGATATCATCCAGCAGTGTCGCATGGTTGACCTAACTACGCTTCCTTTCACTCAACACCCTACATCATATAACTATTATTGGATCTTCTAGAAATGATGTTCCCATAGATTCACTTTTCTTCATAAGATTATTATTGAGGCATCCCCACATGTTCATTTCTGTGGTTGGGGGTAGTACACAACTCTCCGCTTCATCCCAATCTGGTGTCAACCTGATCTTTTGGGAAATATTAAGAATATTCCTCCAAGTGAAGTCGTGGTAAATATGGTTGAACTCATAGGGAAGGATGTTGAAATAGATCCCATTTAAGAAAACCTATCCCCTAGGGAAGTACCACCTCTATTGGATCACCTGGGCATCGTCACTCACCAACAGAGACACTTTCTTGGGCTTGTTGTGCCCAATGAGTCATTACCCTTTAGTTAGGATCCCAGAAAGGGTAGAATCCCCCGGGGACTGTTAAGCCCTCTAACTCATCTAGTTCAGTACATAAGGTGGAATATGACCTTGAAAAATCCACGTTGCTTCAACAAATCATGAAATAGAACAATTCATCAATGATCTCCTTGCCTAGCATGCTACAAAGTGATATCCAGGTTATAGTGATCCCCAATATCATCCCATCCATCCTTATTCATAGTAGTAGGAGAAAGTATAGGCTCCCATAGGTGAATTTCATCCCATATATCCAACCAACCTCTATCATCCAGATAGGTTAGAGTCTGGAGCTTCTGTAAATTAGCCACGATATGCATCACCGAACCCACATGAACTAATTGAGAATAGTCCTCAGGCATCTCTTTAGATTATTCCTCTAGTTTCTCCATAGGTCAATCCTACAACAGTTCCTTGGGTTGTTCCACCAACCGCCCCATGAGTTGTTGGGACTTCTTATCTTGTTGAAGAAATCTCCAACGTACTATTTGTTAGGAATACTCACCAAGATAGGAATCACCTTTTGGTTGATTTGATGGCTGCTCTCATTTCCTACCTTGAGGACCTCGAGACATGATAGGTGGTGATCCCACCTAATGTAAATCCATATATGGCATGGGTAGGCAACATTCCATCACCCCTAGATTTTATAAATCCTACCTTATCCCCCTTCGATGGGATGGTTGATCCACTGCAGCACCTGGCCCACTTCATCTCTAGGTGTGGACCCATGCTAGGAACTCCAGTTTAGCTGGAAGCCACCAAGATCTAGTGTTTCATACAGACACTGGAAGTTCCTTCATTCATATGGTACAACCAATTACCCATCGGGTCCATATCCATTTGGGAGGATCTCAATAGGCAATTCTTATATTAGTCCATCTCCACCACCTAGAAGACTGGTATTACCAAATTCTTCAACTGAAAGAAAAGGCTAGATGAGTGATTCGCAGACTTTATCACCCAATAGAAGGGACTCATGTATTCACCCAACATGTATCTGAATCAAGAGTAGTTATTGACGATGTGTATGGGGAATGTGAATACTGAGCTAGTCCCCTCCCTCATTACTCAAAATTTCCCCAGTGGATTTCAGGACTTCTCTAACAAGGATCAATGCCTAAAGAATGCCTTGAAATGAGCCAAGAAGTCACATCTATTGCTTCCCACTGTGCATGCAATAACAGACGCCAAATTTGAGATAGCTAACATTGCATAGATTGAGCCCCCCAGGACACTGGAGTTATTACCAGCAGAGCCTCCTCTACAGCCTCATTAAGGATAGTAGTCCCTGGCATAGCCTTAGTTTCAGCATCATTAACCTCATAATTAGTTGGCACTACCCCATCAATCATTTCTTCTTAGGTGAGATAATCATATTCCACCTCCTCAGAAGAATCCATCTCATCCTCAGGACTAGGCTCCCAGAGTCCCTTACCCATATAGGAAAAACTAGACCTACTCCTTTGAAAAGGTTTAGGTCCCCAGCTATTTTTGGAGTGTTTTGGATTAGGGAATCTTGAGGCTGTTGGTATGTAGGAAGCCTAAGGAAGATGATCTCATTGATCTCCCTGACTATTTCCCCTATCACCAGTTCCATGGACATACACTCAAACAGTGCTATGTGTTCAAGGACTAGCTCTAGGAATAGTTCGATAATAACATAGTCAGACTGGGTTTGACCCTGGCATAGGTGGAATGTGTTTCCACAAAGCCAGATAGTGACTGTGAGGGTAAATGGAAGCAGGCTTCCAGACATGGGTCTTAAAAGTATGATGATATGATGGCCTACAAGGCAGTCACTCATGCTCATGGTATCATCCATTCCCATTAAAATCATCTTGAGCCTTATAAATCCATCATACCTCCTCCCACCATCGATTCTACATTCACTTATCAGTCTTCCACCTCCCAGAATAGAAGGCACCGATAGCATAAGGGAAAGAAAATTCCTCCGCTGGTATCAGAGTCGTCCCACACACTCGGAGACTTCATGCCCTGGGAGATGGGTATTAACCCCATAATTTTCCTAGAAATGGAATATTATTAAATTTATGACTAGGAGTATGTATTAGTGAATATCTTTGAGCCGGTGGACCCTTATATGGTTCCTGGAAATGAGAAGCACCGGGTAGACCCTCCTAATGTCCCCAGTCGGTGAAATAGTCGAAAAAACCATGGGTATGTGAATTGCTAGAATGCGTCGGCCAACACTTTCATCCAATTAATTCATGCCACTGAGACCATATAGTAGACTCAATGCAGAGCACAGCACGCACAGTCCTCTCACCCTGTCTTATTAGGCTCATTGCCACCACTGTTTGTGCTGCTCAAACGGGAAGAGCCACCAAAACCATGCCATGGTAAGCTGTGTTCAGCTGTGGATAGATATTAGTCATCTGGTCATCAACTGGTTTTCATTTTTTATGGTTCAACCAGTGAGCAGCATGATATCCCCAGCACCAGCCAGAATCCTTCAGTTCGTCCAGCAGTACCCGTGATGCCTCCCGCCATAGAGCAACCTTTTGTCGATAGAAATGCATGCCTGGTGCAGAAGTATGATGTGATTAATCACCTCTATAGTATTCCTATAAAGATATCGATTCTTGAGGCTCTCTTCCTATCAAGAGATATTCTTTAAGAACTTTTTGGGGTTTGAGAATCCCCCTCTAATTCAAAATAGAGGTATCATCCCCAGATGATTTTCATGCTGAGGAAGTTGTGCATGCAGAGTGCCAAGACATTATCTCATTCTCATGAGAATATTAAGGTTATACCATATAGGGTCACATCTTCCCATTATATATCACGGGCCAATTTAATGGTGTGGAGGTCTGCTGCTATCTCATCGACATAGGTTTTGGGATCAATCTCATCCTAACTTGGATGCTCTACAAGATAGGGCTATATAAAGTTGATTTGAATCCCTCTGACCTGAAGATATAGGGTTATGAAAGGACATAAAAGATGATAGTTGGAAAGATACTCCTAAAGAACAAATTTGGTGGCCTGATTATTAGCATTAAGTTCATGTTCGTCCCTTTGGACACCGCCTACAACGCACTGATGGGTAAACCCTATCTCCATATACAAATAGATGTCCCCTCCTCATATCACCAGTGCCTCAAGTAATTCCTTAATGGTAAAGTGGGTGTACTCCAAGGTTATGTGTCTCCCTTTTCCTCCTGTGATGCTCGCTACTTAGATGTTTACTATTAAAAGAGAAAGGACAAACAAGTTTTGGCTAATGAGGTTGATCCTATCACCACTGTGGATAATCTGTGGATATATTTGGACGATGTTTTTATCCTCCTAATTTAATGGTTGTAGGCCATGACCCCAGACTTAGTACACTACTTCATTGTCTCTAGAAGGAGTGATAAGTGTGGTCCTAGGAACAAGGAATGTCAAAAGATCACTTTTTATTCCTTCCTGAATCAGGATCAAGTGATACCAGAGCCCCTGTCCCCTATTAGGTATCAAGATGTTCACCCCATAGCAACAGAAATATTTCATACTTGCACGTTTTTCTAGGTTGAGATGAACCGAATCAAGACAACGCACCACTACTACTTTGATATTATCAAATTTGGCCCCCTCAGTCAAAGGTTTTATGGAATTAGATCAATATATTTTGTAGTTATGGTTTCATCCATAAAGGGGTTTCCTAATGAAGATTCCTCTACTGCTTAGGCTGGCACCAGTATTCTGTCAGGGTCAGCCGATTCAGAACAGCTACCTTCTATCAATGATCCTCTCGCTGGGGATAATGAGGAGGATTTAGAAGATTCCCTTCCTACATTTGAGGAGGGTGTCTCCACCACTATTTATGAGTTTATCTAGGTTCATCTCGATACTGAGGAAGACCCAAGACTGATGTTGATCAACGTAACTATTCCTGTTGAAGAGTGATAGCAATATGTTGATTTTCTGAATCAGCATCGAGATGTATTTTCCTAGAGCTATGACAATATGCCAGGACTAGACCCTCAGGTCATCTTCCACCACCTCAATTTCCTGATAAACCATCACAAGTTTAAACAACCTCCTATAAATATGAACCCTTATCATGGTATCATGGTTGAGGATGAAGTTGATAATCTCATCAAATAAAACTTCATTAATGAATTTTAGTACCCCAGGTGGTTGACCAACATCATTCCTATTGGGAAGAAGAATGGATAGATAAAATTATATATCAACTTCCAGGATCTTAACCATCACTGTCTGAAGGATGATTTTCCTCCTACTGTGACAGAGATTTTGATCAATGCCACTGCTAGATTCTAGGCTCTCACCTTCATGGATGGATATTCTGGGTACAATCAGATCTGAATGGCCCTCAAGGATGAAGATTCCATCACCTTCAGAGTACCACAAGGTACCTTTTGTTACCAGTTAATGCCTTTTGGTCTGAAGATTATAGGATCCACCTATCAATGTGTTATGCACTACATATTCAATCTGATCCTCATAACTCTTGTGTAATTCTACATGGATGATTTAGTGGTCAAATCCCACTAGTTCAAAGACCATATCGGAGATCTTGACAAGGTGTCTGGCTTCCTCCACTCCTACCATATGAATACGAACCCCTTGAAGTGAACCTTTGGGGTTAACTTTGGAAAGTTTCTTAGATTTTTTTTCAGATATAGAGGCATCGAGATCGATCTAGAGAAGATCAAGGCCATCAATTGGATGCCTCCTCCGAGAAACATTCGGGAGCTCTAAGCCTTTCAAGGCCACTTAGCCTAAATATGCTGATTTATTATTAATTTGGATGGAAAGTGTAAACCTTTTTCCCGAATCATGAATAAAGGTGTCATCTACCAATGGGAAGAAGAATTATAGACCTATTTTAAGGATATTAAACAATATCTTCTCTAGCCTCCGATTCTGATTCCACTAATTTCTATAAATATGTTGGTCCTTTATGTGACCGCCTTGGAATGATCCCTTGGTTCCCTTCTCACCCATATGAATAAATAAGGGACAGAGAATATTCTATACTATCTCAGTCACATGCTCCTTGAGACTCAGGCCAGATATTCCTCTATTGAGAAGAGATGCCTCGCGATGGTCTTTATGGTGCATAAACAATAGCATTATATATAGCACCATGAAATACAACTGGTGTTCCGCATAGATCTGCTAAAGTATATTCTAAATTGACCTATGTAGACAGGCTATGTAGCTTAGTGGGTAGTGATCCTACAATAGTTTGACATCAAGTTCATTCTCTATAAAGCTGTCAAGGGTCATGTATTAGTAGATTTTATGGCCGCCCATCCATCCCCTGTAGAGAAATATCTGGATCTTGGCTTCCCAAATAGGGCCATCCTCTCAATGGATTATACTGAACTGTGTTGGTATATGCACTTCAATGGCACTTTCTAAAGTCTAACTATTATAAGGCTCAATGGCCCCAGGCTTAATAGAATTTTCCTAGGTGTCATATTCATCATGCCTACATAGTTTGTCTTTCCATACTTGTTATTTTTTTCAAAAGGTTGCACCAACAATGAGGTGGAGTATCAGTCCCTCATCACTGGTATTGAGATATCTCTCAAGATTGATGTTTTTGTGGAGCTCATTAGGGAGGGTTGAAACTCTCTCATCAGATCTAAAGGTTTGGCTACTTCTAGCCCACCATGGTCTATGATTGTATCAAGTTTTCTAGGATATGTCACTCATGCTAGATCCATGATAATTCCATGTATTATCCAATAGAGCCTCTACATACTAAAAAGTACTCTTAGACCTTTTCGGTCTGGGGAATTGATGTTGTGGGACCATATCCACCAGCAACAGCTTGCTAGTACAGGTTTATCTTGACCACCATAGATTTCTTTTCCAAGTGAGAAGAAGTGATACCACTCAAGGAATTCAAATACCATTATAGTGAGCTCCAATATAATTCACCAATTCAGAATCCCTCACATAATTCTCATTGAAAATGAAACCAACTTTCAATTGACCAATCTAAAGAAACTATACGCTAAGTACAACATCCAGTCTAACCACACTTCTCACTATCATGCACAATAAAATGGGCAGATCGAGGAATTCAACAAGACCCTCTATAATATTTTATAGAAGATGGTTGGTAAAAATAAGAAAATTTTTCCAAAAAAGCTCCCCAACACTCTCTGGGCTTACTAGATGACAACTCACAATTCCACCTAGGTGACCCCATATTCCCAAGTGTACGGAACAGAGGCAGTCCTTCCCATAGATATTTAGTTATCATCGCTTCATATGGTTGTTTATGATCAATATATGTTAGAAAAAGTATCATAAGTTCATATGGATAAGCTGGAGTCCCTCGATGAGAATAGGCTCTAGGCCTTGCACACTTTAGAGAGACACCAGAATAAGATAGCCAGAGATTTCAATAAGAAAGTGAGTCTTTTATCCTTCCTCTAAGGTGTCATGGTATTATTCCTAAGTACGTAGATGATACCCAAAAGGAAGCCACCAAAGTTGAATCAAAAATTGGAGGGACCCTACATTATTCATAAGGTGTATCCCAATGGTGAATACTCTTTGGTCACCATAGATAGTGAGAAAATTAACCATCCCACCAATGCCAAATTTCTCAAGAATTACTTCGCATGAGGAAACTATTGTTTGGGATTTATGACATAAAACTACCTAGCATCATTTTTATGTATGACGTTAAACTATACGGGAGCATCTGATATGACATTAAACTGCTCATTTTTTCTGGGCTGCAAGACATAAAACTACCCAACATCACTATCCTACACAACATTAAACTATACCTATGTCCTTACCACATGATGTTAAATGGAACAACATTTTCAAAACTATGTGCGTATTGATTCCTACCTTTGTAGGATATGTAGGAATGCTCGAACACTTGTCTTCAGGTCTAGCCCTAGGTATATCTACCTATTCTTTCTTTTTCTTGTCTGAAATGATGCTAAACTGTACCCACATACTTATAACATGATGTTAAAACTTCACAGCATTTCATAACTACATGTGGCTTGATTCCTTCCCATACAGGTACATAGGAATTCTCAAACATTTTGTCTTTGGGTCCAGCCTAGGTACTGAAGATCTTTTTATTCTTTCATCCCCATGGCCTAATTGTCCAAATATTACATGTTGCGGTGTGGATTTCTATTTTCCTCATTCACATTGGGTTTATAACAACCAAACCATGTACTTACCCCTTAGGGACCTCCCCCTTTATTATTATCTGGGATGTAGGACATAAAACTACCTAGCATCATTGTCCTGCATGATGTTAAACTGCACATGATTGTCTGACATGACGTTAAACTAATCATTTTGTCTAGATTGTGGGACATAAAAATTACCAGCATCATTATCCTACATGACATTAAACTGTACCTATTTCCTTACCGCATAATGTTAAACTACATGGAATATTCAGAACAATTTGCGGTTTGATTCCTACCTTTGAAGGATACATAGGAACACCCGAGCATTTTGTCTTTGGGTCCATCCCCATGTACTACAAATATTTCCATCTCCTTTTGTATTTTTTGTCATGTTATCCCCCAGAAGTACATGGTTTGTTGTGGAATTATTCTATCCTCATTCGTGTTGGGAAGGTTTACAATAGTTGCACCATGATCCTCTTTGAGATCACTCATCCTACTTCCATCCTTACTGCATTATGTTAAACTGGACAGCATTTTCAGAACTATGTGTGGCTTGATTCCTGCCCTTGTAGGATATGTAGGAATTCCTATACATTTCATCTTTAGGTCCAGTTCTAGGTACCTTAAACTTTCTATCCCTCTATTATTACCTTATGGTATGAGTTCTATGACCTTAAACTGATATCTTATCCATCCTACATGACAATAAATTATTGTGTCCTACCTGTATGAAATTAAACTACATGGTACTCAATCGTAGTCCCCTTCTTCTAGCCTTTTGTCCTAATTACTCTCTTGGGTGTGCATGGTGTGGTTTGGAATTCTTATATCCTAATTCACATTGGTTTTATTCTTCCACACCATGTGAATCCTATTTGAGACATCATTTTAGGCATCTGTCCTTACCACATGACATTAAACTGTATAGAATTTCTGAAACTATGTGTGTCTTGATTCTTACCTTTGTAGGATGTTTAGAAATGCCCAAACACTTTTCTTTGATTCCATACCTAGGTATATATACCTATTTTTCCTCTTTCCTCTACTCATCCTTTTGAGTCACTTTTCCCTAATCAGATCCCTCCATCAGATTTGCCTCATTAGTGTGCTTATATGCATCGTGGTATGAGACTTAGAGTATTGAATTCTATATAGACATCCTCTCATTCCACCACCATGCTTTGTGTGCCATTTTTTTGGGTATCCATCATCTTTCATATCCAAAAGGACCCCAAAATGGTATGGATGCTTGGCCTTAAGGCTCACCAACTGTTTTGGGCAAGTATCCCAGAGGATCCCGAATGGAATCTTGAGACAGGTTCTTCCCGTGTTTTGAATATGGTTAGAGGCCAACCATCAGTTGTTTGATACCATCCTAGGTTAAATAATATGGATTTTTTTCTAATACAGTTAGCAATTATCCTCCATCATTACACCAAACCCCATTGCATCCCAAATATTGGTCTCATAATTCACATTCCTTCTCACATCCTTATGTTCAGATGGAACTTCAATACTCTCAGTGCCATCCCTCTGTGCACCTTTACATGTTGATTGGGCATAGCATTATCGTGGGGTTTCCATTGACTCCACACCTCAATTCCCCTATTGTGTGCTTTTGTGTGTAGTAAAGATCTTTTTCACCCCTTTTTTCCCACACGAATCACTGATCATGTGGGTTTAGGGGTCCTTGATAAGGTTTATACTTGCATAAAATAGTTTCAAACCTTATGGTCTGAACTCTATGACTATAAAATAGTATTTCATGTCCCAAATTCCATGCATTGTGACTTTAAACTGTGAACATGTTCTTTTAGGAATTCGTGATGCGGTGTAGACTTCTTCTATCCTCATTCACGTTGGATTACTTTCTAACACTGCGTTGAATGTTTCTACTTTGGGGGGATCCTTATCATAGTCCAAAATCTATGACCTTAAACTAATATCTTTAGTGTCCAAGTTTTTATGACATTAAACTACATAACAACCTTGATTGTCCTCATTTTGGAGGATGTCAGCCTCCTTTGGTGTTTCCCATTTTCCACATCTTCCTTAAAGAACTACATTTGGATTGATTCCTATCCTTCTACGATAAAGAGTGATGCTTGAACATCTTGTTCTCAGGCCCAACTACAGATCCACCCATTCACCCTTTATATCCCCTCTTGATCTGGGTTTCCCATTGAAGATGTGTGGGCTGTGGTGTGGACTCATTTTGTCCTCATTCACATCAGGTTTGTTTACCGCACCCCACATTTCTCTCATGTCCCATATATATGATGATAAACTAAATAACATCATCATTCTTACTGCATGATGTTAAACTACATGGGTATGTTCCACGTGCATAACATTAAACTAGGAACCCATGGTCCACACTCTATGAACATAAACTAAGGGATCCAGGTCTAAACGACGTGACCTTTAAACTGCTTGTAGCACCCCTCAGAAGCCTAATCCTCAAGGGTGGGTTTGATTCTACTTACAGATATTCCACACCGATATGATTGAATGTGCATTGATGCAGGACCTGGAGTATTGGATTCCACAGGGACACTTTCCCACCTTCAACTCCACACTTCATATGTCCCTTTATTTGGGTTATCATCATCTTTCATATCTGAAAGGACCCCCAAATGGTATGGATACTCGGCCTTAAGGCTCACTTACCATTTTGGGATAATGTCCCAGAGGATCTTGAACAGTTCCTTGAGATAGTTTCCACTCACATTTCGAATATGTTCAGTGTCCAACCCTAGTTGTTCGTTCCCATCTCAAGCTACATGATATGAATGCTATGTTTTGAATACAATCATCAGTTATCTTATATCGTTACACCACCCCCATTTCACCCCAAATATTGGGTGTTATGATTCATATTTTTCCTTTCCATTCATTTTCTTGTGGATTTCCAATGCCCATGGTGTTATCCCTTTTCACATTCGCGCGTTTAGAGTAGTAATGCTAGCATGGTTGAATTTTCCCACCCTATGCCCCTTCCTCATGTTGTGCACTCTCATGTGATGGGGAAATCTTGATATCTCTTCTTGTTTCCCACATTGAGCATGGATCACATGGTCTTAGGAGTCTTGGTAGGGTTATACCCACATACAAAAGTTTTGTGGCCTTATGGTCTGAATTCTATGACCTTAAACTAAGATTTCTTTTTGTCCAAGAAATACGACGTTAAAATACATTGCCTCATCCCTCATGAAATTAAATTGTTGTGTCCTTATCATATGATGTTAAAATACATGGGTCGGTCCTATCATACGAACTTAAAATACAACACCATTGTCTTGGCTGCATGACAAAAAATAGTGATTCATTGTGGTATTCCCACTCAAGAGTGCATCACCTTTAGAACTAGTCATCCTCTATGCCACTTATCAAGATCTTCATGTGGATTGATTCCTATAGTAACACCTAGACTTTTCATCTAGATATTTACACTCAAAATATATATATATAATATATACACCACAGCCAAAAAGAAAAATAAGAGATATCTAATGTCACTTCTTCACGTGCATGGGTCAGACTTGCACACCCCCAAGAACTACGTGTGGCTTGATTATTACCCTTGCAGGATATGTAGGAGCACCCAAATCATCGATCTTGGGTCTAGACTCAGTATTATTTCCCCTTTTTATTCATCTTCATCACATGATGTTAAACTACAACTATACCCAAAAAAAATTGGGATGCCCCATGATAATCACAGGATTCTTCAGCTTCCTCACTATCAAAAAGGATTTCCCCCCACCAAATTTAGTCTCTAGTCACACTGTTCTTAAAGAACTACATTTGGTTTTATTACCATCCTTATGGGATACATAGAGACACCCATAAATTTTGTCTTTGGTACTATCCCCAATCTCATTAACCCTTTTGGACCTTCGTCCCTAGTTATGGTTCAAACTCTATGACTTTAAAATAGGATCCTATAGTCTGTGAAAAATGAATTTAAACTATTAGCCCCGGTCCAGGTAGTATGACCTTAAAACTATGTGAAAAATCCTAGTAATATGATGTTGAACTATTATGTGCAGTGTCTATATCATATGATGTTGAACTATGTATCTATAGTTTTTATCTACAAGGCATTCTAGGTCCTCACCAGAGAGTTCTAGCCCAGAAATAAGTTTAATCCCAGTTTAGATTGATGTTCCCACCCAATGTGTTCTTGTCATTGTGGCATAATTTCAAGAGTTTTGGACTCCATTAATACATCCCATCACTTCATCCCACACTTTGGGTGCCCTTTGTTTAGAACCTCATCACCTTTCATGTTCGAGGGAACCCCCTAATAGTATGGATGATTGGACTTAAGGATCACCTTCTATCCTAGGCCAATGTTCTAAAAGAAATCAAAGGACACTTGGAGTTTGGACCTGTGTTTCGAATATGGTCAATGATTGGCCCTCATTTGTTTTCCCCCATCCTAGGCTAACATGATATGAATTTTGTATTTCGAATATGGTCAATAGTTATCCTTCACCATCATGCTACTCTCACTATGTTATAAATTTTAGGTATCATTATTCAAACTCCTCATTCCCATTTGTTTGGATTGATTCCAATCCCATGGAATTACCCCACCTGTTCACTAGAGCGCATTACAAAAAAAATATGTTTTGAGATCCTTATCCTCCAATCATAGCTCCTCTATCAGCCCAGATATTCTGGGTGGTCATTCAACAATATCAAACCCTGAGTATTTAATGATTATCTGAATATCTCATATGCAAAGTGGATGATTATGTGGTCATCCCTTATTTCTCACACCGGGTATGATCCATGTGATCTTAGGGATTGATCGCTAGTTACTTAAAAGTTATTATTGATATGAATTGATTAAAACAAATAAGAAAAAAATAAATCCATGCATGCAGTTTAGGATAAGAAAATAAGGAGAAAAGTATGTTTCATGAGTTTGGCCAGAACACGACCCTTATGGATCATCCCCTTTAATGGAATGTTTTAGTTTCTCCACTTTAAGGCATGTAGCTTCCATGGTTTCCTCCCACTCCCTAATATCCCTTTCTTAATCAATAGCTATGGTGCGGTTCTCATTAGCCCTAATATGCATTTGTTCTCACATAGCTTAGATTTCATCAATCTGATAGCTTGCCTGCACCACCTGCTCTTGGTCTTCCACCAGTTAGGCTTTTAATAGTTCAATAATCTTGGACTGGTTTGTAGAAAATGTGGCACATTCATTCGTTTACTCATCAAGGTGTCGGATTTATTACTCATCCTCATGGAACTTATGGATATTCACAGATTTCTTCCTACACCAGGAGGCTTCTAATTGTTGGATCCTCTCCCGCATATTCTTAGTAATATAGTCATGGATCATCATATAGATATGGAAAGCATACACCCCTTTGGCATAGAGAAAGCGCAACCAAGTGCAAAGTGACCCCATCCAGCTCAGCCATTATGCCTCTGTTTTACTGAGGAAACGTTTGATACATTTCCATGCATTTTTTCATGTCATGCAACTTTCCTCAGCTTCATTAGGGTCAGAATCATCCAACTCATCAGGATCTATGGGTCCATATTCGGGAAAGATGGCCAGAATTTTAGCGGTAGAGTCCTCCTCTGGCATCCTTTCTAATGGATTGGGCTCTATGACATGAGGGAAACACTCCTCCCTCATTTATTCCTCTTCTAGTCCCTCTCTAGCTTCAAGATCTATCCTGAAAGTGACGTCACTCGTAGCCACCAATTCCTACTCGCTAGATTCTAGGGCCGGATGAGATGATCAGCTCTTCCTGGATAGGAACAATCATCAAGAGAGCTCTCATGGATGTCCCAGACTCAATGTTTTGTCGAGTCTCCAGTATTTTGATCACTACATAGATAATTAATACTTTGATCATCTGAGTTCATAGAAAATAGATGTGGGTCCATAAAGAGTGATACTTACAAGATCTAGGCATGGTAGGTTCATGTGCCTGAGTCACTGTAGGATCTGCCACCATGAGAGATCCCTCAGCGCTTGTTAATTCAATAATTGGCACTAACTCCTTTTGGATAGTGGTAATGGAATAGGTCTCTGAATTTATCACTTTATCCCATCTTGTTGGTTCATTACTGATCGCTTTAGTTTTGGTTGGTCTTCCACCTTGCCCAGCCCCAGATGTAGGCTCAGGAAGATGTCCTTCCATGTCCATCGGTATATTTTCACCCCCTGTAGTGGGATCTTCCTAAACACCACTATCAATGTGTTTCTAAATAGGGAAGAGTGTGGATAGTGGATCTAAGTTATGGAAAGATAAGGATCCAAGGGAGATGGTAATTAGGTCTTACTTCAAGATGCTTGGCCAATTCCACGTTAGAGCCTATAATTTCACCGCTCTCACATGGGATTCTTTGATGGTTCATTATTCCCTAAGGTTCGTCACCTCCAAGACCCTAGTACTCAACCTCCTATTATTCCTCTTCTACTTCCTCCTCCTCCTCCTCCACTTCTTCTTCATCATAAACATCATTCTTAGGTGTCAGCTCCTCCAGGTCATGCTCCTGGACAAGAATCACATTCACCAAGAGATGTGGTTCTTCATAACACCCCCATTATCATGAATAAACATCCATGGATGTCAGGTATGTGTGTCAGCGATGAAATTCTACCTTTCCACCACCTGAATATGCCTGACTTCTGGAAAGTCGAGTCCAGTGTGCACCAGTTTTTGCCACAGGGCTTTTGGACTTTGCGTTTGTCGCATCATCCTATAAGATGGACATAAGGATGGGAAAATGGAATCAGTAGTCATATTCAGTAATTATCCTAGTTTATTCCCATGTAGTTCCCTAGATGGTCCAAGAGGGAACCTGTGGGACCACCACTCTTAAGAGGGTGGATGCGCAGCCACACCTTGTGATGCTCCTGCCACCGAGGTTCTAGATTGTTTCAACCTAGTTGCCTACCTTGCCTCTGGTATCACCTCCCCATCAGAACCCTGCTTTCTCTCTCACCATCTAATTTCTATGCTCACTACCTTGATTTTTTTAATGTGTTTCGGTAGAATCTCCTCCAAATATTCTTCCACCTAGTGGTCAATATATTATGTTGATAGGTTGGTGTTGACATCAGTGTGGGGGAGGGGGGAAGGTAATTACTTAACCAAATCTAGAAGTTGTAAACATGATACAGAGTTGTCTAAGGATACAGGGATGTTGTTCCTCCTTGACTTCATTAAAAACTTTCTTTTTCATCCACTATATTCACCTAAAATTCCTTGCAAACCTTGATGTCACATAGGGTTTGTAGAAAATATTCCCATCTATTTGGGCTACCAAAACACCACCCTAGATAATCTGCAAATAATCCCTCTACTTTGGTGGGCCTTGCATATCATCCACTATCTAGCTAACCAGGGTTTGAAATGGGTGGAATATGAAGTTTTCATGATTCTACATCCTGAGCTTAATCCCCTCCTTATTAAGCGTCAGTGGATGAACCCCAGCAATATTTAGTAAAGATGGTTGTAGACCATCACCTGTAGGATGGATGGTGTTCGGGAAATCACACTCACCACAATGAACTGTAAACCAACTATGAAGAATCTGAAAAGGGCCACAGATTCTCCTGGGCATACTCCCTCTTGAGATACACCTCAGAGTTTTACAAAACCTGGCCAACACAAGCACCCCCAAATTGAACCTGTGGTTGGATTCCATGATTCTAACCATCACCAATGTCCCTGGGTGGACCCCCATCCTCATATACCTTACTGTAAGTAGCCACCCACTAAGTAACACAGTAAGAAACCCATCATAACAAACATTTAGGTCTCAGATTTCATTCACACTAAATCCCCATGATTGGTATTATCCTACTTCCAGGATCACCTAGTACGATCCGGCCTTGCCCCTCTGTGATGCGTTCAGACAATACTTCCCTCGCCCGGGAATCCTCACATTCTGGTCCTTCCTAAGAAACAAACTAAGCCATGAAGGATAATATATATCCTTCAGGATGTTCTTAATTTATATCCTCTTCTTCTCCAAGTCCAACAAATTCCATGTTAGTATGGGGGTTCGTGTCTTGTCTCCCAAAACGTTATTTTTCGGTAAGAACTCATCATAATAATACCCTTCTAGGGGAATTCCTCTAATATAGTGGATTTCCCAAAGACTAATGCCAACTTCCCCATAGTGGAGGTGGAAATTTTTTATGTTAAGGGACCACCGACCGAATAGCTCTGGCACCTGGTCATATTGACGGTAGAAATAGAATTGTGATTTCCACACAGACTCAAATAGCCCGATGTGTCAAATATCTACCCCAAACTTCTCACATGTATGGAATACCCAGTACTCCCATGCTCACTCATTAGTAAAGTTTCTTCCAGGATTCAAGTCCTAGTATTGCTGCCATCCCTTAGTCTCATCAGTGATACTGCTCCTGAAAGTGCTGGAATAATGGGCAGATAAGTCTTCAGCAACCGGTTCACCCTTAGTAACCATTCTGGTTTTTAGATTTAGGACATAAATAACCATATCCCTAGATTCCCTAGAAGTATGATCATTGTTCGTAATGTTGAACTGTGAAAATTTTTCCTCACACGTCACCTGTGATCACGGCAAGTCGGTTTCAAAACCTGGAATCAGCACCTCCTACAGAATGTCAAAGTTTCATAGTGAAAGGCTATTGCTCAGGACATAATCCTTTTGATCCTAAATCATCATGCCTAGGATAATTTTTTTGTCTTATATAACACTTCTCGCACGAAGAATTTAAGGGTTTACAGTCATCTCATCCCTCCGTGTAGCATAAGAATCCTTGGCAACCTCCCTATCAACATCAATATGTTCGTCATACATCTCATTGAATTCACACATGAACAAAGGGATTTGTTCGAACAATGTGGGTTCGGTGCTCAAGATAGATGGATACATGAAATATTCAGGATATCCGCGCAAGAAAATCATGCTAAATCTGAAGCGTGAATGATCCAACGGTTGCGCATAAGGAATCAGCTGGATTTAATAGCTTTCATGCGAAATGAATGAACTTTCATGCATGATAGAGGATCACCTATTGTATGAAAATTCAAGGTATAGTGTTTACCCCCCCCCCTCATGTATTTATAAGCATGGAATGGGTATTTCATGTGCATGAAAGGAACCTTACATGCTAGGTTGGCCATTTTTTGTGCACCGGACCATAAGCATGCTTTTCTTCGATGTTACCCTCAGAACCTAACCTTCTGGTTCCCTTTCAGCTCATATTTTGAGGGGGGGGATTTTTTGGAACCAAATTCTGGTTAAGACCATAAATTAGCATATTAGAGCAACCCAACAACATATTTTGACTCATCAGATGATATCTAGGATCCCAAAATTTCTACATGAAATATTTGGAGCTTACACATAATAATAGAATCCACAATGCTCTGAAAGTCAAATTGTTGCTCCTACATGCATAAGATGACACCTTCTATGACCACGCGAAAGTCATCATGTCAAGGTACTATATATTTCATGATAGGTCTCCCATGGGTTCCCCATCGGGCAGGCCCACTAGGGCTTGACCCTCACCCATTTCAATTTTTCCCAAGTCAAGTGCATGCAAAAATATCCCTCTTGCATGCAAGGCTTACCCTTTTGCAACACATCTTACTCTCTGATCCCTTCCCTTTGCATGTTTGGCTCCAAAATTTCATGCAACCTTTGACTTTGCGAGCAAGCCTTCAATATTGTGCCTCCAACCCCATATTTTGTGCTATATTTTTTTATTCATTATAAGGCATCATGTTTGAGCTCCCCTTATGTGCAACATCCCTATCTTTCACACACCTCTTCTGTGTAGTCCTCTAGGATTGTGCACAGTAATTTATAGGTTCCCTGAGTGGTGCTCCATTTTGTGCTACTCTACCTCATGCTTCTTTTCATAGGTATGCTAACAACTATTGATTCTTCACATAGCTATGCTAACATGGACCCCTCTATCAACCACTCCTCCAACTCGTTAACACCTAGAATTTCTTGTGCCTTCCCCTCCCCAAGTACAGGTCAATACAAGTTATGTAAGATCAAGGGGTGAGAAGTGAGTCCCCATAGTTCGAGATGTGGGATGTTAAACTGTCAAGAACCCATCATCCTCAGCACACGACGTTAAACTATGATCACTACATGTGTGACATTATTGGGAGGATTTGAAGGATAATGAGCATTATTTTCTTCTACCTTCTCTTTCCCTTTGGGATTTGTCACCATGTGTACCTCGGGCAGTTTACTTGTAAGCCCCAACACACCTTGATAGGGTGTTCCCTGTATGATGGCCATATCCTCCTCGTAAATCAGTTCACCCTCCTTGGGATTCCCTCCTGGAGTAATTCCCAATCTTAACTATTCCTCATGGTCACATCTTTCATGACACAATCCTCAGGTCCGCCACTACCTCTTGTTTCTCTCACCAAGCATGACTCAAGTGGGATTAGATAAAGAAGCGACCATGACATCCTCTTTGGGCTTTTAACCATGTGTAATCCCCAACATGTCCTTGGGATGCTAACCATGCATAATCCCCAGCATATCCTTGAGCCTCTAACCTCACATAAGCCCTATTCCCCCTTTATTTTCCGCAACTACATGGACTTTGATCCCTATCTTCCATAGGGTATGTAATAATCCTCACTAAGGTTCAATCCCATCATCCATCTATCCTGACCACCTCACATCAGTTCACTTTCATCCCACATGACATTAAACTATGGGATCCTTCTTTCCTCAAAATACATGGGTTTTGATCCCTGTCTTCTAAATAGAGTACGTAGGATTCCTCCCTCAGGTTCAACCCTGATCAATGGTAGAATCTGGTGCTCCCTTATAGGGATGTACCATCCAAATGTGACATCTTCCCTTTTTAGGACACATCTCTTGGATCCACCTCCCTAGGGTTTCTTGATCCATCCATTTGGGCAGATAACCATGCGTAATCCCCACCATTCATAGGTTTTTTGTTCTTTTCATACACCCAAACCACATGTCCCATTTTTTCTGAGATTCTAACCATGCATAAGCCCCGCACTTCACCATACTCCTCCAACCAAGATTGGCCCTGTTGTGATTATATTCTAACCATGCATAAGCCCCAAAATTTCTCTGGGTTGTTGTCCTTTGTGTACAGCCCGATTTTATGCCCTATACTGAACTATGTGGACTTTGATTCCCCACTACAGGGATACTTAGGAAACCTCCCTGAGGTTCAATCCCATCACCCATGTCCCATCATGGCCTTTCCTTCGAGCCTTTGTGTTTTGAGAAGATCATGCCCTAGCCCAAAGGTTCTACTTTCTTTAGGTCCCCATCCTTGCACTCCATTCTCACAGGTAGCCTAATTTGGTGTCTCATAACCTCATTCAACTATGTGGACTTTTATTCCCAACCACAGGGATACGTAGGAAGCCTCCCTGATGTTAAATCCCAACACCACTGTCATCTTCATGTCAGTTCCATCTCATTCACCATCCACTTCATTCAACCCTCCATTATCCATCATGATTCTTACCCAAGCCACCACATCCCAACAAGATCACGTCGTTCAATATGGGCTACTAACCATGTGTAAGCCTCAAATCACCCTATCAAACTATGTGGGTTTTGATCATTGTCCTCTAAATAGGGTACGTAGGAATCTTCCTTGAGGTTCAATCCTAGCCAATAGTAAACCTTGATGATCCCTTGGGGGGGGGGGGGTTTACTCTCTCTGACCCTCCCTTTGTGGTGTCTAGATCAGCCTTCATGGTGTGACATCTTCCCTTTTTGTGACACTCCATCTCGGATCCATTATCATTTGGTGTAAGAACCCAGATCTTATTTTCAGGTACACTTTTCCTTTTTCTGGAGTTTTTAATAAAAATGAACTTTCTGGAAATTTTTTGAAGTACACGCTGTGTAATTTCTGAGTACACATCATGTACTCTTTTCCACCTCGAAGCCGTGTGCTGGCCGTGTCCGGCCCACACACACGGAGTGTAAGGGTGAGGTGGAGGCCGGTTAAAGTGGAGTACGGAAAACTGAAGTACACGCTGTGTACTCAAGAAGTACATGCTGTGTATTTTCTTTTTTTCATTAAATGGATTGGGGTTGCACCTAACCCCCGATTTCATATTCTTCTCTAGATTCCGTCCACCCGAGAGCGACTGTACGGCCGGATCTTCGACAAGCTCCCGCCTCTTCGTCTGTTCTCCGATTCGAGTGTGGTCGATTGCGTTGGAATCGAAGCGGTGAGTTCTCTCTTATGCTTGAGTCTTGTTTATTTATTCCTCCTGGTTTTAAAGTTATCATAGGTTGATCATTTTGTGAATTTTCTCAGATCTACATCATTCTAAGGGTAATTCGCCGTCATTGTTCATGTATATCGATCTCCTAGGATCGAGGTAGATGGTTTGTGCCTTTCTATAGAAAGTTGATGGATATTTTGTGAAAATTCCACCAATTACTTTGAACGGGGAATTGGGGGTTTCTATTTTGCCCTGCTTTTTTCCTTCTTTGCTTGATTGCTTTAGTAGAGGTTGATGCTTGTGAGTAGAGTAATTTATTTTGTGCTCAGGTTGCTTTTCCATAATTGTTTTTCTTATTAGGTGTTTCGCCAGTTTCCATGCCTAGTTGTAGGATTGTGGATTGTTGCCTTGTATTGCTGTTGAGCCTTAGTAGACAGCCAAGTAGTTCTTGAGGTTTACTTGGACGATGCACGCATGCTGAGCATGTTTAGTTTCACTCAAGACTATGAGAACCTAGAGTAGTAGACCAAAGGGAGAATTGACAGAAGGGCTTAACCAGAGTGTCATTTAATTACGATGCAAGACCATAGGGGGAATTGACTTTGAGTTCTTCCTCATAGAGTATGTAGTTCCTCTACGTGGGCCACAGGGGGAATAGATGTTGAGTGCTTCCCCAGAGAGCCTTTATCACGATATGAGACTATAGGGGGAATTGACGGTGAGTGCTTCCCCAAAGAGTCTATTAATTTCATAGCTGAACCAGAGGGGTGAGATTGTGTGTGCCTCCTAGAGGGTTGCTTGTACTTATAGGTTGAACCATAGGGGTTAGGCTATGAGAGCTACCCAGAGGGTTACCTATTTTCTTCTTATTACTGGTTGTTTTCTTGAGTAATTTATTCGTTAGAACTGTGGATTGTAGCTGTTTGTATTTTCCTGTTTACTGCTTCTTATTTTATTACTTGCCTTGTATTCATTGACTATTAGGCACAGATCTTTGGGTGATTGCCTACTGGGATTGTATCTCACACCCTGTTTGGTCCATGCTTTTGGGCCCAAACAGACTATGTTGTTGTAGGTATATATAATGGAAAACTCCCTTCTACTTCAGGTTCTTGATTGCACTGGAGCTAGAGAGCATGGGACCGAGGCGTGGCTCGCGATGCTGAGGAGTTTACTTTGTTTTCCTTTGCACTTGTTTTTCAGTTTTAATTCATCACGTTGGTTGTTTGCTTCTTTCCATAGACATATGTACCATGTTGCGTCATTATTATTTTATCTATTGCTTTCGTTGTTCAGTTCAATTGTTGTATGTTATTTATTGTTTTGCTATTGTGTCTGGTTGTTTTTCTGCTGTATACTTTACCGAATGAGGGCATAGTTTCCCCACCGACTCACCAAGGCCCTTGCTTCTAGTCGGTAGCCTCTGGAATTTGGGGAAACGCGCTTGAGGTCATGTGGCGAACCGGGTACGAGGCACCATTGGAGGGGCTCTGGACTCGGGTCGTTACAAAGTGGTATCAGAGGAGTTATTTTCTCTTGCTTTACTATTTGGAGACTTTATCTAGGGATAGGATGGACACAGTACTTAGTATTAATCTATGCTCAGGAGTAGCTAACCTGTGTATAGGGAAAATCCATACTACCTCGTTAATTGCAGTTCTGGTTTTGAGATTTTATGGTTGATCTGATTCCACCTAGAGTGATTCACATGACATGTGTTATTATTGTTTTGATATTTTGGTTCTATTTATGTCACAACCCGATGAGATGAGGGTATTCCACCTCATGCATCATATAGGAACTTGTATAAATCACATGACATGCATTCTTGCCATGCCATCTAGGGTGCATTAGCTATTGCATGCTATTGTGATAGACTTCGTGTATATTATGCATGTTGTTGTGATAGATTCTTGATAGAATCCCTACTGTTATGTTAGAGAGTTGTTCGTTTTCCCTTGTATGTGACTATAGGAGATGCCAAGATTTTATTTACGGAGAGTATGGGCCCTCATGGATCAGAATTTGGCACCTCTTTGCCTTGTTTTTAGTGTTTCTGGGATTCTGTGCAGTTTCTGAGCTACTGCCCAGAAAAACCCAGAATACACGGCGTGTACTTTTTGGAAACACGCCGTGTAGTTTTCATGCCATGTCACTGACCGTGTGGGCAGAACACGGTGTCGTGAAAGTGACTTCAAGAACACGCCGTGTATGGTAGGTACACGCCGTGTAAGTTCGGAGCCGTGTACCCGGCCATGTCACTAACAACACGGGTCGGGGAAGCTCAGGTAGAACACGTCGTGTCCAGAGGGAACACGACATGTAGTCTTGTCCAGGTACCTGGTCGTGTCACTAATAACACGGGCCGGATTTACCTTCGTTTCCACACGCCGTGTTTTCTCTGAACACGCCATGTAGTCTTTTTCAGGTACCCGGCCGTGTCACGAACAACACGGGGCAGTGACACCTTGCATATACACACCGTGTTTGTTTGGATCACGCCGTTTAGATAGCCTTGTTTTTAACAACACGGGCCGCCGAAGCTTTGTCCACTACATGTCGTGTCCGCAAGGAACACGCCGTGTAGTCTCTATTTAAGAAAACCATGTGGGTCAGCCGTGTAAGAGACTCGGGCAGGGGAATAGTTTTCAGGTACACGCCGTGTGTTGGGGTCAACACGCCATTTAGTTGAGGTGTTACATGACTTGTAGGGTAGGAGCACACACCCATGTCATTAGCTTAATAAGACACGTCGTGTAGTTTTTATACACGCCGTGTAGTCAGGTTTTGTAAACTTGTGTGATTTTCTTCCCCTGTTTCTGTTTTCTACTCTTGTGTTCTCTGTCCTTGTTTTCCTAATCTAAGGTGTGCTTTTGATCTTTCAGAGCTATGCCTCGGAGACGTCCTCCGATCGTACGTCTATCATCAGGCAGTGATTAGACGCCTGATATGGCTGATCAGGGACTTCCTACCGATCCTCCAGTCAGGACATCCTTGGCACCGTCTTTCATACCAGTTGCAGGCGCAGATGCGCAGTTCAGGGAAGGTTTCATGAGGATGATGAAGGCCTTCCAGGGAGCGCCGCCTCCTGCCACGTCTATGGAATACTTGACGTGGGTTTTCCAGCAGCATCATCCTCCTACTTTCTCAGGGGAAGGAGGACCTTAGGCTGCAGAGTCATGGCTAGAAGCCATGCTGACTATCTTCGAGCATCTGGAGACGCCTCTAGAGAGGCGGGTCAAGCTCGCCACCTAAATGCTCTGAGACTCTGCCAAGAGGTGGTGGTACATGATCTCACAGGCGGGTCAGCAGCAATCTATGGCTTGGGAGGAGTTCCAGCGCGTGTTCTACGACTACTTCTACCCGGAGACCCTGAGGGCTGACCGAACCCGAGAGTTCATGAGCTTAGAGCAGGGTAATCTTTCTGTCATGGAGTATTCCACTCGTTTCACCGAGATGCAGTGCTTCACACCCCTCCGGGATGGGAGTGGGTTGTTCTTAGCAAGGAAGTTTGAGGATGGTCTCAGGTGGTAGATCCGCTCACAGGTGAACATCTTTCAGCTGACTTCCATTACTTCCATCGTCAACCAGGCACTGATTGAAGAGCACAATTTGAGAGACTCTGGAGCTGCGAGCCAGGGCGGTTCTGCTTCCAGAGCTAGTTTTCCTCCAGATGACAGCAAGAAGCGCCGTAGAGATCCTACACATAGTGATCTGAGGAAGCGAGATGCATCGTCAGGAAGTCATTTGATATGCTACCAGTGTGGCCGGTCATGGCACATGAGGCCGCAGTGCCAGAGGGACCCCATGGAGTGCCGATCTTGCGGCAAGATGGGTCACCTTCAGCGTTTCTGTCAGGTTTTCTCACCATCAGCTGGTGACCGGGGTTCATCCATGACTCCTCATTCAGGAGCAGCACCACCAGTTTCTCACCAGTCAGGGAACTGGAGTTCTTCTAGCTATTCGGGCCGAGGTGGAGGTCGAGGCCGTGGCGGTCAGCCACCAGTTCCTCAGCACCAGTAGGGAGGTTCAGCTCAGAGTGGTCAGCCAGGGATGCAGGGCCGCGGTGCAGGCCAGTCTTTTGCCATGGAGCAGACTTATCAGGATCAGGATCCCGACCCTTCTACAGTTCGAGGTAAGATTTTAGTAGCCTCGGTTTTATCTTCATCCCTTTTAGATATTGGTGTTATGCATAGCTTTATCTCTGTTTCTATCATGGAGAGCCTTGGACTCTGCATCCTTTCTTCTGCTGACTCGTTGACACTAGACACACCCTTAGGGATGAGGACATCTAGTGTACGCCAGTGTAGAGAGTGCCCTCTCGAGGTTGCAGGGTATCACTTCTTATGGGATCTCTATGTCCTAGAGATGACAGGATATGATGTCATCCTCGACGTGGACTGGTTGATTCCCTTCCAGGAATTCGTCGACTGCTATCGTCGCAGAGTGAGTTTCATCTCACCAGAGGGTGAATCTTTTCTTCATAGAGGCGAATGGGATGTTCAGGAGAGTTGAGCAGGACTCGAGCATCATGGGCTAGGAAGGGTGATGGCCCAGATTGCTAGTCTTTATCTGGATGACTAGGGGACTCCACAGTTGGACTTTCCTCTAGTGGTGGATCGCTTCAGAAATGTATTTCCAGAGGACTTTTCAGGTTTTCCTCTGGAGTGTGAGGTAGACTTCTCTATTGAGATCGTTCCAGGAGCAGCACCAGTGTCCATTATTCCCTATAGGATGGCCACACATGAGTTGCAAGAGCTCAAGAAGCAATTGGAGGAGCTACAGGCTAAGGGTTTCATCTGACCCAGTACTTCTCCCTGGGGTTCGCCTGTCCTGTTTGCGAAGAAGGCAGATGGTACCCTTCGTATTTGTGTGGATTATTGGAAGCTGAACCAGTTGACGGTCAAGAACCGATATCCTTTGTCGAGGATCGATGACCTTTTCTATCAGCTTCGAGGAGCCCGGGTGTTCTTGAAGATCGACTTGAGGTCCGGTTACCATCAGTTGTGCGTTAGACCATCAGATATACCTCTAATAGCCTTCAGGAGTAGATATGGTCTATACGAGTATAAATTCATGTTGTTCGGTCTCACGAACGCACCTTCAGTTTTCATGGCACTAATGAACTGAGTGTTCCATCCTTATTTGGAATCCTTTGTCGTGGTCTTCATGGTTGATATCTTGGTGTACTCTAACACTCGACATGACCATGCCACACATCTTGAGATCGTTCTGAGTACACTGAGAGAGCATCGGCTTTATGCTAAACTCTCGAAGTGCCACTTCTGGATGGATTAGATTCACTTCTTGGGTCACGTCATCTCAAAGGTAGGAGTATCTATGGACCCATAGAAAGTGAGAGTTGTAGTTTCCTAGGAGAATCCGAAGAACTTCTTTGAGATATGGATCTTCCTAGGGTTGTCTGGATACTATAGACGCTTCATTCATGACTTTTCTCATCTAGCAACACCTTTGACAGGTCTGACCAAGAAGGGGGCGAAGTTCTTATGGTCAGATTCTTGTGAGTCAGCCTTTCAGGAGCTGAAAGGGAGGTTGACGTCAGCACTGATACTAGTCTTGCCGGAGCCAGGAAAGAACTACACTGTTTACTGTGATGCTTCAGGTATCGGGCTGGGAGCTGTGCTTATGCAGGGGGATGGAGTCGTTGCGTATGGGTCTCGGCAGTTGAGGCCACATGAGAGGAACTACCCGACGCAAGATCTGGAGTTGGCAGCTGTTGTTCATGCCTTACGCTATTGGAGACACTATCTACTGGGGGATCACTTTGTGGTCTTCACTGACCACAAGAGTCTCAAGTATATCTTCACTCAGCGTGATCTGAATCTGAGGTAGCGCAGGTGGGTTGAGTATCTATAGTCTTTTGACTTCAATCTTTCCTATACGCTGGGTAAGGGCAACGCAGTGGCTGATGTGTTGAGCAGGAGAACTCAGATTCAGGCAGTTCAGGAGGCCAGCAGTGAGTGGCAGCTGATGGCTCTGTTCGTTGAGATGCATCTAGAGGTGCACGAAAGACAGGGATAGAACTTCCTATCTTCTGTAGTTGTTACCTCTACACTTTTTGATCGGGTACGGATGAGGAAGCTATCAGACTCTGAAGTCTTAGTCCTATGGGAGAGTGTGTCAGGAGAGGACCCTCTTCCCAGATGGATAGTGGGCGAGGATGAGATCTTGCATTTCCAGGGATGCATATGGGTGCCAGCAGACATACGCGAGGAGCTGATGTGGGATTTTCATTCCTCAGTTTGGGAAGTTCATCCTGGCGTCACCAAGATGTATCGGGATCTTCATCGCCAGTACTAGTGGCCAGGTATGAAGAAGGATGTTTCTGGTTTCGTAATGAGATGTTCTACTTGTCAGCAGGTGAAGGCAGAGCACCAGCGACCAGTAGGCCTTTTACAGTAGCTACCTATTCCAAAGTGGAAGTGTAACGATGTCGTGATGGACTTTGTGGCTGGGTTGCCGAGGTCGCCTCGAGGGAACGATAATTTTTGGGTTGTTGTCGACAGGCTTACGAAGGTTGCGCACTTCTTGCCGATTAAGAAGACCTTCAGTGTTGATGATCTGGGGAGACTTTACATCTGGGAGATCATTCATCTACATGGAGTTCCACACTCCATTGTTTCAGATAGGGATGCGCGCTTTACCTCTCGGTTCTGGAAAGGGCTTCAGAAGTCCTTGGGTACACAGGTACTTTTGAGTACAACATACCATCCCCAGACTGATGGCCATTCCGAGCGCACGATCCAGGTGCTTGAGGATATGCTCTGAGCTTGCATCCTAGACTTTAGCTGTTCTTTTTCAAATCATATTCCTCTGGTGGAGTTCGCCTACAACAACAGTTACCAGGCGACCATTCAGATGACACCATACGAGGCTTTGTACGGTAGGCCATGCCAATCACCCTTAAGCTGGTTGGAGGCAGGAGAGGCAGCTCTGTCGAGACCTCGTCTCGTTCAGGAGATTTCAGAGCAGATAGAGCTGATTCGGAAGAATATGGCTACAGCGCAGTCTCAACAGAAGACTTATGTTGTTCAGCGGAGATGACCTCTGGAGTTCGAGGCTGGTGATCAGGTTTTCCTATGTGTCGCACCGAGGTTGGGACACAAGAGGATTCGGAGACAGGGTAAGCTTTCACCGTGGTACGTCGGGTCATTTGAGATCTTGTAGAGAGTGGGGCCGATCACCTATCGGTTGCAGATACCTCAGAGGTATCGGGCCATGCACGACGTCTTCCACGTCTCTCAACTCCGATGTTACTTTTCAGACCCGTCTCACATCTTCAGCCCGAGGAAGTCGAGCTTGAAGCAGATGCATCGTTTGAGGAGCATCCTATCCGGATTGTCGATCACAGTATGAAGGTTCTCCATGGGTGGTCTGTTCCTCTGGTATGAGTGTTATGGCAGCACGGTCGAGTACAAGATGAGACCTAGGAGAGGTAGGCCGATGTACAATCGCAATGGTCGGAGCTATTCGGGGTTTCTTCTTCTCCGCCTCGTTAGGGAAATTCAGAGATGAATTTCTTTAAGGTGGGAAGTTTGTAAGAACCAGGATCTTCTTTTCAGGTACACTTTTCCTTTTTCTGGAGTTTTTAAGAAAAATGAACTTTCTGGAAATTTTTGAAGTACATGCCATGTACTCTTTTCCAGCTCGAAGCCGTGTGTTGGCCTTGTCTGGGCCACACACACAGTGTGTAAGGGTGAGGTGGAGGCCGGTTAAAGCGAAGTATGGAGAACTGAAGTACACGTCATGTACTCAAGAAGTACACGCCGTGTATTTTCTTTCTTCCATTAAATGGGTTGGGGTCGCGCCTAACCCCTGATTTCATCTTCTTCTTCAGATTATGTCCGCCCGAGAGAGACCGTACGGCCGGATCTTCGACGAGCTCCCTCCTCTTCGTCCGTTCTCCGATTCGAGCGCGGTCGATTGCGTTGAAATCACAACGGTGAGCTCTCCCTTCTTCTTGAGTCTTGTTTCTTGATTCCTTCTGGTTTTCAAGTTATTGTAGGTTGATCGTTTTGTGTTTTTTCTAATATCTACATCGTTCTAAGGGGAATTTTTCATCATCGTTCATGTTTATCAATCTCCTAGGATCGAGGTAGGTGGTTTGTGCCTTTCTATAGAAATTTGATGGATATTTTGTGCAAATTCCACCAATTCCTTTGAACGGGGAATTGGGGGTTTCCTATTTTGACCTGCTTTTTTCCTGCTTTGCTTGATTTATTTAGTAGAGGTTGATGCTTGTGAGTAGATTAATTTATTTTATGATTAGGTTGCTTTGTCATACTTGTTTTTCTTATTAGACGTTTCGCCAGTTGCCATGCCTAGTTGTAGGATTGTGAACTGTTGCCTTGTATTGTTGTTGAGCCTTAGTTGACAGCCAAGTAGTTCTTGAGGTTTACTTGGATGATGCACGTGCACTGATCATGTTTAGTTTCACTCAGGACTGTGAGAACCTAGAGTAGTAGACCAAAGGGAGAATTGACGGAAGGTCTTATCCAGAGTGTCTTTTAATTACGATGCGAGACCACAGGGGGAATTGACGTTGAGTGCTTCCTCAGAGAGTCTGTAGTTCCTCGACGCGGGTCACATGGGGAATAGACGTTGAGTGCTTCCCCAGAGAGCCTTTATCACGATACGAGACTATATGGGGAATTGACGGTGAGTGCTTCCCCAGAGAGTCTATTAATTTCATAGCTGAACCAGAGGGGTGAGACTGTGTGTGCCTTCTAGAGGGTTGCTTGTACTTATAGGTTGAACCATAGGGGTTAGGCTGTGAGAGCTACCCAGAGAGTTACCTATTTTCTTCTTGTTGCTGGTTGTTTGCTTGTGTACTTTATTCGTTAGAACTGTGGATTTTAGCTGTTTGTACTTTCTTTTTACTGCTTCTTGTTTTATTACTTGCCTTGTATTCATTGGCTGTTAGGCACAGATCTTTGGGTGATTTCCTACTGGGATTGTATCTCACACCCTGTTTGGGCCATGATTTTGGGCCCAAAGAGACTATGTTTTTGTAGGTATAGATAAGGGAAAACGCCCTTTTACTTCAGGTTCTTGATTGCACTGGAGCTGGAGAGCATGGGACCAAGCCGTGGCTCGCAATGCTGAGGAGTTTACTTTGTTTTCCTTTGCACTTTGTTTTTAGTTTTACTTCATCACATTGGTTGTTTACTTCTTTCCATAGACATATGTACCATGTTGCTTCATTATTATTTTATCTATTTCTTATGATGTTTAGTTCAATTGTTGTATGTTATTTATTGTTCCGTTATTGTGTCTGGTTGTTTTTCCGCTGCATACTTTACTGAATGAGGGCATAGTTTCCCCACCGACTCACCAAGGCCCTCGCTACTAGTCGGCAGCCTCTGGAATTTAGGGAAACGCGCATGAGGTCATGTGGAAAACTGGGTACGAGGCACCATTGGAGGGGCTCCGGACTCGGGTCGTTACATTCGGCGTTTTGATCCACCTATCTTGTTAACCTTTTAGGTTCTCCCTCCTAGGGATGTACCCACCTGGTCCTCTCTCATCAATGTTCCGATTAGTCTGATCCATCTCTGCTAGATGTTAAACTCATAGTATGCCCTGTGTTAAACATAGGAAGCTGAGAAAGACCTTGGAGACATGCCCCTGTCATAAGATACCCCGCGATCATCATGGGTATCTTTAGGTTTCTACACCCTTGAGAATCCATTTATGAGGAATAATATAGTTGTTTCAATTTTTCAGCATTAAGACATGCCACAGATGCCTCAGCATGACTACTCCCCTGACTGAAGGTTACTTATTTGACTTGACCCCATGTAATGTCCTAGAAGAAGCATTATAATTAACCAGCATCCATAAAGAGTTGGCACCAGAAATGAGTTTCACGAACAATTTATTAATCTATGAGGGAGACTCATACTAGGAAACATGTTCTGAGGAGGAATCTGTGGAAGGAGGAACTGACATCCCATCATCCCGTTTTGATCAAGGAGAAAACATTCCTAGAAAGGTGGTGGATGTCACCTACCTTTGGAAAGAGGGAATATGGGGAACAATGCGACCATCAGTGAATGTCAATGTGCTCAGGGGGAATTCCTTGGTGTAAATCATTGGAAAAAAATACAATAGAATAAGATATTTTAAAAAATATATTTTTTGAAAAATCATTGTAGTTGTATTATAAATAATTTTTATAAGGTAGAAAAATGTATATTGTATCAACCCAAACCAAACCATATAGTTATTACATGACATAAATAAAATATTTCATTATAATAAATTCCCAATATCTTTTAGTTTTAGATTTTTAGAGAATTATGAAAAAATATTATCTAACAAAACCCATGTTATTTGTATCAATTGGAAATTTTTAACATTATATAAAAATTAATTAATCCATAATGAATCTTAAACATATCCTAAAAATTAACATATAATAAACTCTTCTATAAATTTCATAATTTTCATATCATAATAACCTAAGGAAATGGAATTATAATAAAGGTGTGACCTCAAATGATCAATAAGGGAAAAAATTCAATGAATCATAAGGGTTAGATCACAAGCAAGTGAGAAAAAATGGATAAGGAGAGAAATATATGATAAAAATATGATAGGATCATAAGACCATGGTAATTTCATTGAATAGTCATAGTAATCATATCATATCTTTGAATCATATAACAGTAATCTTCAATCATGGAAACATGAAAAGCGCTTGGAATATCCTGGAAAAACAGCAAAAACGTAAGCATATGAAAATAAAATCACTTAGTGGAGTTGGAATCACAACCATATTACCATATTATAGTGGTATTGGGAAAACTGTAACACCCTAATATTTAAAAAAAAATATAATTATGGTTGATATCATCTTCAACATGCAACACCAATCTTAAACGACCCATGAAATATATAACTGTTATAACCTAGCCGTTAAATTGGTGGGTATAAATAATATTTACTAAATTATGAAATATATAAATATATAAATATATATATATTTCATACTCAATATAAATTATTTATAAATGATTAGAAAATAATCAGTCAATTTTTAGTAAAGTAACTTTATTCTTCAAACTTATGTTTTCTTCAAAAATGGTTTTTATTAATTTTTGTGAGAAAATATTATAATTAATTTTTGTAACATTTATAAAATCTATTTTAAAACATTAAATTAATTTTTTAAATCATCATATCAAAATTAACATATGGGAAATTTTCAGTATTTTTCAAAAAATATTGATTTTTCAGTGAATAGTGAAAAATAGTGATTTTCATAAAACGGCCATTTCTTTTCAATAAAATAAGTAATTTAAAAGTTTCATTATGTTATTATTATAAGTTAAATTAATATAATTATTAATTATTTATATTTAATCTAGTTAATTACATTTCAACTGTCTTTATATTGGATTTTAATATAAGTTTATTTTTTGGTCAAAAAACAAGATTCTTTTGAAAACTTTTTTAAAGTGCATAATGTTTTTCCTTTTTCATTAATTAAAATAATACATAATGATGTATTTTTTAATGAAATTTATAGATTATATATAAATAAATATTAATTTATGTTCATACAATAATTATTATTAGTCATAGAGTTAATATAAAATCATCTTTTCCTTGAAGAATACACTTCTTGATAACCCACTTTTTTGCCATGTCTACAGGTTTAATTTTAATTTAAATTTTTTCAATTATGTGGATTTAATTTGATAAAATTGATTCCATATTTTTAATCATAATAATTTATATTATATAATAGGTTCAACTTAATTTTTTTACTATAATTAATAGTGAAAACAATAAAAATAAATTACCATGGTTATAGTGAAAACAAGTTTACCTAGGGGTTAAACTAAAACGATAAGGGCCAAGATGACCTAAATTTTTTTATAAAATCAATTTTATGGAAATATTTTGAATTTATAATATTTAAGTCTTGATAAAGGTCTATTTTTTATCTTTGTGAAAAGTAAAAAATGTGGTTACACCTTTTTCTTTTAAAAATTTACAAGTTTGACACTAACCTCACTTATAAAAATCACCCCCTCTCCTCTCCTCTTTACACCTTAAAAGAGCTTTGTATCAGCCAATACCAATCCAAATTTATTACTTAATTCTATCCCCATATCATATATCCATTATTTTTTATCATAAATCCATCCAAATAAGGATTTTGGTGCTTATATAAGGAGGTTGTCTGAAGAAGAGGTATTATGCTTAACTGAGCGTTTTTATTTTATTTCTTCATTCACCTCATTAAAATATTATTAAATTATTCTGATGTGATAAAAAAATATCTTAAATATAATTATATGTTATTATTTTAATTTAATAACATAAATTGATCTCCTCTTCTATCAAATGGGATATAAAATCATCATTCGTCTGCATGGCGGACTACCGCCTCATGAACCGATATTGTTTATTTAGCATCATACCATCTAAAATATTTTTATATTGATGTATTTAAATTATATATGATATAATTAAAATATTTATACTTATGTAATTATGATACCACATATTCCTTATTACTTTCCACTTTGTGGTGGATACGGTTACGTCGCTTGTGTGTACAGCTTACTTCCACCTCGTGAAGCGATGTTATTTGTTTTTCACTAATGCTTTACATATAAGGTAATAAGGATAAATATAATTATTATATGTGATATAAATGAAATAATTATTATATTAATTTAATATTTTTCATTATTAATAGATAATAAGTCATTTTATTTCTTACAATAAAAAATGATAATATCGTTCATGTGTACGTGTGGAATACCACCTCCATGAAGCATTGTGACTATTTTTTCATTAATAAATCACATGGATGATATGTGTGTGTGTGTGTTTAATGAAATAATATTATATTTATGATATTATGATCATTCTATAAAGATAAAATAATACTTAAATTCTTTCCATTGTGATCGTTGAAAAATGGAAAAATTACTCATGCGTACGTAAGACCTACCGTCTACATGATTGTAACATAGTTAATTTTTCAAAACAATAATTCATTATTGTTTTTAAAAGTATAATTTATGTATAAATATGATAAATATTTAATGATTATTATTCTTTATATATTTAAATAATAACCCCTTTGACCAAGGTTAACACACCAAAACCATTTTGAAATAATGAATTGAACGTCCTCAAAACACCTGATGTGGACTTAACTGATTAAGTATTTAAACATGTATTTAAAAATAAATATAATTAATTAATTAATTATTAGGTATTAAAACTTTAAAATTAACCTAATAAATCAAATAATTGATATAATCTTACTAAATAGGAATTTAAGGACACGCATAGAGAGTCTGGACTCGAGGTAAGGGTTTTCTCATCTCACTTTTTATTTTTCTGAGACATGTGCCATATTCACAACTTGTTTTTATTATGTGGTGTATATAATTCCCATTTTTCATGTAATATAATGAATCCTTAATACATCATGTTATTTTAAGTTTCAATTTGAATTAATTTATCCAACTTTATTTGACTTGAAAGTTACCAAGTGGTAAATAATTTCATAACTTAATTTCTTTTCATTGGGTTATATTACTTATTCATTGACTTTGATATTATAAAATTATGTGTGTGATGAATTTTCATTATATTATTATGTATTTTAAAAAAAATATTATATATACATTTTATACACATAATTTATTCATTGATCAATTCTCACTTCAATGGTATGATCATTGTGCGGGTTTTCTCATATCACTTTTTATTTCTGCGAGACTTATTCCATACTCACCACTTATTTTTATTTTGTGGTGTATATACTTAAAATTAATTTATTTTATGATTACTTTCATTAAAATTATTTTTATTTAAAAATCCATATAAGGTTCTCCCTTTCATGAGGTTTTGATATAGATATTACTAAAGTTATAAGGGATTTCATCTCAATTTACTTTCTTTGAGGCATATTTTATTGTTATGAACCTAATTTAATTTATATGGTGTATATACTACCAATTTTACATGTAATAACATGAATAATTCATTCATAATGGTATTTTATGTTCCAATTTTAATTATTTCATCCAAGGTTATTTGAATTTAAAGTTATCAAGTGGTAAATAATTTTATAAATCAATTTATTTTCATTATACTATATTATTTCTTCATTGTATTTGATATTCTATGATTATGTGTGTAATTAATTTTTATTATATTATATTTTATTTAAAATTTATTTATGTGTATTTATATTTTATACACATAATATATTCATTTATTAATTCTCAAATTCAAGGGTATGATTTTTGTAAGGGTTATTCGTCTTAAATTATTTTTCTTTGAGAAATATGTTTATGATATGCACCTATATTCATTTGTGAGGTGTATATATTTCACGTTGAAATGTTATACCATGAAAACACTTATGTTAATGATATTTAAAGTATCATTTTATGTTATTATTTCATGGGTATTACGATTAAATATCTACCAAAGTGGAAAATCCCTTATGCTACAATATCATTTATTTCGAGATTGTTTATATTCAAGGTTCCTTTTGAGAAAATAATATGATATTATTTTCTTGAAATGAATAAATTTTATTTCATATGGTTATTAATGTGTTTCACTAGTTTAATTTATATTTTATACATTATTTATCTAAGAAATATCAAGAATGTTATTTATAAGTGATACTGATCTTGTATCTTCTTTCAGGTCGGGAATCTTTCTCTTCTATACCATATTTTATAAAATGTTTTAAAAAATGTTCCTTTATAAACATAAATTATTTATTAAATCTATTTTTCATGGTCTTTAACCTTATTTTAAATATTTTTAAAATGAAATTTCTTATTTTTTTCAAATGGGTCACTTTTGACTGCCTTTTACAAAATGTTTTGAAAATAATGTTTATTTTATACATTTATGACAAGAATGGATTTTACCACCATCATTTCCATTATTTTCCTTGAAGTTTCCCTTATATTTTTATAAGTATTTTTTCAAAGAAAATTCTTTTTAAAATATTTTTTTAATTTTTATTTTTTAAAATAGATTTTCAAAATGAAAATGTTATTTTCCTCAAGAATGTTTTTAATGATCTCTTAAAGGTATTTCCATTCATCAAAATATATATCCATTATTATTACTTATGATACAATGAGGATATTTTTTAATGATACCATCCTCATTATTTCTCTAGATGGATTATAATTGTTTCATAGAGATTGTTATGGAACCCTTTTTTTTACACAGGTTAATCATGTTTCAAAGAAATTGTTATGGAACTCATTTCTTTTCCTTGATTTAATCATGTTTTAAAGATATTATTATGGTACCAATTTCTTTTCCATAGTTTAATAATGTTTTAAATATATTTTCATGTAACCCATTTCTTTTCCATGGGTTAATCAAGTTATAAAAAGAATAAAGGTTGTTTCTATGAGTTTATGATGAAATGAATGCCTTATGTACTTTATTCATGATATGGTTCTTGGAAATTGTTTATTATGACAAGTGTTTCAATTATAAACCAATTATGGGTGGTTATGTTATTAACTAAGAATGGTTGGTTCCATGATAAACCAAGGATGGTTGGTTCTGTGATAAACCAAGTTTGGGTGAGTTTGTGAAATCCCTCAAATGAATTGGGTACTCCAAAGATGTAATTCAAATATATTAGATATTCCATTTTTAAGAGTGATATGAAGATAATGTACCAATATACCAAGACATTTTATTTATTTTTTATATGAATTTTTAATGATTCCTATGATCAAGATTTTTTTTTAAAAGGCTGGGGTCGAAGCCTCATTTTATTATTAAAGCAAAGAA
Source organism: Viscum album (assembly GCA_963277665.1). Taxonomy (NCBI): domain Eukaryota; kingdom Viridiplantae; phylum Streptophyta; class Magnoliopsida; order Santalales; family Viscaceae; genus Viscum; species Viscum album. The sequence continues at coordinate 1,887,701,832 of OY728127.1, read as the reverse complement.
AAGACCTCTTTTAACTGGGTAGAGGGAGACCCATTACATAGCCCGAAGGCCCAGTGGGCTTGTAGACCATTACATAGCCCGTAGGCCCAAATTTTTTGGCTAAGGCCCATTCTGTGAATAGTAACTCGTCTGCTACAGTGCCCGCCGCTGCTACAGTACCCTGTCGCTGCTACAGTATCCTGCTGCCGCTACAGTATTTTCCAATCAACAGTACCACCGCTGCTACAGTAGTGCTACAGTACCTCTACAGTACCTACGCCCCATGGTTTTTGAACCCCCATTTTTCATATAGGATTACGGGGTGATTACCACTAAGCCAAACCCCAACTACAATCAAGATTGATATCATATGGATCATGATTATTGATTTTGATGACTCTTGCCTTTTTTGAAAGCCTTATGCCATGTTTTCATGTTTTATGATCCACTTATTGATGGTTAGAAATATTCTTATGTTATTATCATGCACTTTTATTATGTCATAATACCTTTATGCTCATCATATTCTCATAGATGATATTCAATTGTTAATTCTTATGTTTACCCTTAATGAGAATTTGATATCACCCTTATTATATTTCCTTTTCCTTAGGTTATCAAGAATGATGTTAAATGAATTATGTATATAAAGGTTTCATATAGATGATAATTATGAACTAATATGGAATATGAAAAGCTAGTTATAGTATGATATGATGTTCATCTTTATGAACTATTTTTTTATGAACTATTTCTTAATTCGCTAAAACTCTAAACCTAAAAGGTCCTTGGTTATGTACATGGTCCAATTTTTCCTTTTGATGTTTTAAGTTTTGGATGGTGAAAATTGGGTCGCCTTCATCAGTATCAAAGACATATATGTAAATTTTATGAATTTAGCACTGGATCTGAGAGTTCAAGTTCATAGACATTATACTAACAATCCATATACCATATTTAAGATTGGTTTATATCTTGTGATCCTATTTAAGATTTCAAAAAAAAATTAAAGACCTGGAAATTTCAAGTAAAATTTTTTCTTAAATACTTTGGAATTTTACGAGTCTGCGGTTTCTGACGGCACTTGATTCCGAGTCCCGGTGTGCCCGGAATCAATTTCTGAAGTTTTGTTCGGGTGCGTTCAGAAAACGTATGTGTGGGTTTTTCCATATTTTGTACCAGTGCTCAGAATTGAAATTTGAGGGCTCCGATGAACTCACAGCATCGGTATTCGCTTAAGGGGACCTTTACTGCAGTTTCGTTTGCTCGAGAGGAGAAGTTAATTTTTGGGGATTTTTTATTAAATTAAATAAAATTGTTGTACACAATTTTATTGTTTAAGAGTTGGTTATTTCCTACAAGTGAGAGTTAGATGTGGGGCCCACACCCACATAACCTCCCATGAGAGGATAATTTGTGGTGGGTCCCACAAGAGCCCCTAACCCTTCAACTCCCCATTAAATCCCCTTCATTTATTTTTACAACTCCCATCTCTTAATGTGAACTCTCCACCTTCTGTCTTTTGAATTTTAAACTCTTCACCACCTCTTAATTAATGCCAACAACTAGGATTAATTAAATGCCACATTTAATTAATCTTTGAATTCATTTGAATCAATTTAAATTGCATGTAAATTCTATTAAAGTTGGGTAGATTTTATAATATTTGCTTCGAAAATATTTCAGTGGAGAAACCTCTGAAGAATTTGAAGAAGGTGTTCCTCTCTCAACGAAGAACGTTTACTCTCTCCAACGAAGAACTCAAGGCCTGAGACCATCGCCTTCTTCATTATTCTCCCTCCACGTCAAGGAATAAGACTCTGCTCACGAGGAATGCCATTTATGACAATGACTTCCAATGTTGACGGGACAACACCGTTCTCCGCGACGCCGTCTTCCGCGACGCCCGACTACCACAATTCTCGTCTTTCGTGGCTTGTCGACAAACGAACCTCAATTACGAGGTAGGGGTTTGATATAATTTTAAGTGAATGAAATTATATTCCGTCCTTGGTGAATTCTTGTATTGTCTTCGGCCAATTGATATCGCCTAACGTGGAGGGCGCGGGCCGAATGAACATGGCCCGACGACCCTCCGATGGTACTTGAATATTTATTTTTGGCGGCAGCAATGGGAGGCAGTGGCGACCAGAGGAAGTGGCGGCCGTGTGATGGTCGTAAAGAGAAGAACCACAGCCTGCATCCACGGGCCTCTCGGCCAAAGAAGAATCGTCCAACCATAGCCGACCGAGATGGAGAACCGCGGCGCCCCCTTGGCGTCACGCTGCGGAGAACCGCAGCTCGCGCTTCGCGGGCCGCTTCGGCGGGCAATCCGGCTGTCTCGTCAGCCGTCCGGGTTGATGGAGGTCACGGAACCCGCAGGTGTTTCATGGGAGGACAGAGGCCCGTTGTACGGGCCGCTCGCACCGGAGGAGACCGGCCGGCTTCGGTTGGCCGGACAGGAGGGGCGGCGCTGCTCGGCGCCGCCGGTTTGGGAAACTGGGGGGCCACGCCCCCCCCCCCCCCCCCCCCCCGCATCGCTCGGCCAGCCGGGACGAGCTGCGTCTAGCCGTGGGCCAGGCCGCACCACGCCGGGCCAGGCCACACCCCTCCAGGCAGGGCCGACCCCCCTGCCGGGTCGGACCCGCTGAATCGGGTCGGGCTGACCCGCCAGCCCACTGAGCTTGACGGGCCGGGCCTGATTCACTTAAATGTGAATAAATTTAAGAACGAGCATCTGATCGACGCGCTGTCTGCGGCACTAGGACCCTCGCGATGAAGTTTTCCTTTTGCGATACTCTAAGTGTGTATTGAACGACTTTGGAAAATGGTCGGGTTTGGAACGAGCGTAATTTCAACCGGGCCCCTGGAACGGAAAAGCCAATAACTCTCAGACCGGGCGTCCGATTGACGCGCCGTCTGTCGTGTTGGGTTTATTTTGACAAGATGGAACTTTGGGATACATAAACTCCGGAATTCTTGGTAGTTTATGTATCGACCCCTTGGCTCGAGGAGCGGACCCTCCCGGAATCGAGCATGTTGTGTGCGGGAACCCTAGAGTTGGCTGCGACTACGACGACTACCATACTAGAATCCTCTGTGGGTTTGATGACAACAACAACTATACTGGAATCCTCCGTGGGTTTGACAGCAATGACTACTATACTTGTATCCTAAGTGGGTCCGACGGATTGAATTTTGTACTTGTATCCTGAGTGGGTCCGACAGAGTAGCTGGTCTAGTATCCTACGTGGGTCCGACAGCTTAGCTGGTCTAGTATCCTACATGGGTCCGACAGCTTAGATGAATCAGTGACTATATCTAATCATTTTTATTGCTATATGAAATATGTATACCTGTGTGAGCTAAGTCTTGACTTTCAATCATTATCATCGATGTGATTGACTTCTTTCCTGTGTGGACTAGGTTGTGCTTGGGCTCAAGAGTTGGAGCTGAACTGTGATTGATGACTTAGGTATATGTATGGGAATATACCTAAGTAGAGTTGGTTGATACTTCGTTATTGTATCTTTATTATATGGTTTATCCTTCTTGGATTCTGGGAGACCTTCGGGGGTCACGGGGTCCCTACTGAGTATCGTATACTCACCCCTGCAAGGGCTATGCCCGCACTACATTGTGTTGGATGCAGACGACGGACAGCACTGATTGAGGAGGAGACTTGTGGAGCTGGATAGTACCAGAGGTGGACCACTTGGAGAGACGTACACAGAGCAGACGAATGGACCTGGGGTGCTGAGGAGGCTATATGTACCCACCCTTCAGGTGGGATTCCTAGAGGACGACTTAGTGGTTTCTATTTTACTTTACTGTAGTTGTACTAGCTTTTTAGTTGTACTGTACTTACTGTTGAGCTTGTATTTCCGGCCCCTTTTCCTTTCAGCATTTACTTTTTTATACAGTATTTCTTAGTTCTTACTTCAGTTGCGTACTCTGTTGTGTTTGTTACTTTTCTAAAGGAAATTCCTTCCCAGTATAGGGATTTACACCTTTGGTGCTAGTCATCGGCCCCTGGCCTATGGAAGGCGGGCTTGGGGTAGTCACAACACGGGCCCTGGGGACGGGTCGTGACAAACCTATATACCTATTAAATCTTAGTCTATAACCCATGTATCTATTTAGGTGTGGGATACAACCTGTGTACCACATTGGGCTTGGGCTATAGTTCATGTACCTCTTTAGGATTGGGAAAAAACTATGTACCACTTTATGCTTGGAAGATAACTTGTGTACCACTTTAGGATTAGACTACAACCCGTCCACCACATTATTCTTAGGATACAACCCATGTAACTTCAAGAGATAATGGGATATTAAACATTAACCAATGCATTAGAGGGAGATATAGTACCCCACTCATCATTATACAAACATATGAGTTCCACCAAAAATCAATTCATTCATCATATCACAAAGATCCCATAGATAAAGGGTATATTATTAAGTCACTAATTTCCCCCAATCAATTTATGTATAGAATCTAGGTGAACTCCTTTCATTCAAAGGAATAAACAATAGGGTATTCTTAGAGAGAAGGCATTAGAATAAAAATAAGGTTTATAAACCTTTAATGACAAAGTAAGACAAATGAAGTGATAGATCATTTCCATGATAGAAAAGAACATTTCATAATTCATCCAGAGAAAGAATTTGGATGGTTTCATTTGAATAATATCCTTGATCAAGTATAATATGTATCAAAGGACAATGACATAGATAAAAAACACTTTTTAGAGGTTAAAAACTAGTTTAGAAATAAAAAATATCCTTGATCTTTTGAAATAATTTTTTAAAAGATATTTTATAAAAATAGTAGAATAATAATTTATTTTAGAAACCATGAAAACGTAGAGAGAAATATTTATATAAAATAAAAAAGGGGGTGTAATGATGTGTTCACACGTAAATGTTAAAAATATAAGCTTATCACATTTTAAAAAAATGATCCATATGAAAAATGTTAAAAAATTTAAAAGAAGGTCAAGTATTATAAAATTACATTAATAAATTTTCAAAGCATAGATAATGACACTTGAAAAAGCATCCAATGAATATAGATATGGAAAAAGGAAATTTATCAACTGAGAAGAAGAGACAGAGCCAGTTTCACTTATAAGAAAAACTTCGGATAAAATATGAGTCAAAGGGAAATTAAATTTTAAGGGAACATGTAAAACCCAAAGAATATCCAAAGAAAGTGATGAGGATTTTCATAAATAATAAAAATTCTCTAGATAAATTATCTTTCAAAGGCAATCTTGATTTGAAAATAAAATTGGCAATGAGACCCTCATGACATGAGCAACATTTTAATCAAAAACCCCTTTCAAATTTTGTATCTCTTAAATCAAAATCCATTTAAAATATAACATGATATGACTCTTCAAAACATCATGAATATGGTAAAATACATCCATTGGGAAATAGATACACCATTCCAAAGAAAACATGGTATATAATACGAAATATGACTCAAGAGATGAAAATTGAGAAAAGAAACCCTTATATTGTTTACTTGCTTAGTCGAATACACTCTAAGCTCCTGTATAAACAAAATTAACTATCTTAATCACCCATTTTATAACCTTTTTTAAAATTTATAACATTTTATAAACTTCATTTATAATTATTCTCTACATGTATATTTATTATCTATTTTTTATATTAGGTGTGAGTAATATTGATCATTTTGAACTAGTTTCAAAATAATAGTGTTTTTCTTCATTATTATCCCAAATTTCATCATTACTAGATTATTAAAGGTACCAAAATTAATGTTTTATAATTATCTAAAATTTTATAATTTCATTCTATGAGACTTTTGGTTATGATCCTTAAATTTAAATTCGGTAATGAGTAAGTTTTAATGATTCTTAGTGAACAAAGGTTTTTTTATAAAATAATGCAATGTCCCAAGATTCCACTATATATTTTCCTTAAATAAATACTATTTTTGATATATTTATCCTTACACAACACTGAACTAAAATGAAACCATGATATATATAGGTAAAATATAAATATTAAAAATCATCATTAAAACCTAGTCGTTGAATTGTCAAGCATGAATAAGAGTAACAAAAATATGAAATATATGTATAATGAAAATAAAAACTACTTTTAATATGAATTAAATTCAATTACTATAGTTAAAACAACTTATAAAATCATTTTATTCTTAAAAATATATTTTTCAAAAATTGGTGTTTTATTTCAAGAAACTAAGTATATCATGATAAAATAATAAAATAATTATTTTGATAATATGAATAATATATTATCAATAAATTAATTATTAATATATAGTAAATAATAATAAATAATAGTTGACATTTTAAAAAGCAGTTTTCCAATATTAATGGTTTTCCACTTTATTTTGGGATTTTAATTAATTATTGAATTATCAAATTTTAAAAAATTCATTTGAAAAAAATGAACATAATTTCTAGATTAATCATAATAATATAATATCATGATGAATTTTTGTATTTTTCTGAATCATTTTATTTTTAGGTGAATAGTGCAATATATAGTTTTTTCTAATATTACGGATTTTAAGACATTATTGGTATATGATTGTGAATTTTAAATTTATGAAACCATTTTCTAAGACCAAATAATTATTTTATAAGTAAATTTTTAATTTTTAAAATTTTGGTTTTAATTTATAAACACATATTTGACCTTTTAGAATTTATGATATATTTTTCAAAAAAAATTAATAAATTAAACATTTAATATTTTAAAATTAATTTTCATCACTTTTAAAAATTGAATCAAAAAATATATTTAAAATTTGGATTTATTAGGTCCAAAATATATAATAATTACCATTTTATTTTTGGGAATAAAGGATAAATTACCTAGGTAAAAAAACAAGTTACTGTAATGAAAACTAAAATGGTAAAAAAGAGTAACCTTAGAGGTAAAGAATCCAGATTATTTAAAAAATGATTCCAATTTGGTGGTGGGGATTTTATAGAAATTATAACTTATTATATATATTATTTATCAATTTTTTATCCACTTTCCTTGGGATTGACTTCCCATTATTGAAAAGTTTTAGGTATTTACAAAAATACCACTCCTTTTCACTTATAAAAAGGGGCACTCCTCTCCTCAATTACACTCAAACCGAAATAAATTAAGTTCTACCAAATAAATTCCTAACTCTATATTCCAAACTAATATCCACCTTAATGAGTTTCTTTTATTCTCAAAATACCATCCCTCAAAGGTTTAATCCCCTTCACAAAGGAGATAATCCAAGAAGTGATTTATAAGTTCTTAACCTCTCTTTCTCTTTTCAATTAATTTATGTGATTTCAATATTAAATAAATATATTTTAAAAATATTATAATGATAAAATAAATATAATTATTATACTATTATTTTATTACAATTAGTTTACATTCATTAACCACCCTCCCCTTTTCTAGTAAGAAAAACAAAAACATGAATTGTGTGTTGTGCAGACTACCGATTCCACAATGCAGTGTGTTTCATTTTCCTCCACCAACTTACAAGGATTATCCTGATAAGGAATTTAAATTAAAATTATTTTATTTATGAAATATTTTATATTATGAAATTATAAACCATATTACTCATTTTTCTATTCTTCGGAAAACAAAATCACCATCTATGCATATGTGTGGACTATCAACTCCATAAAACGATCGATTTTAGTTTTTCATTTCATCTTCACCTTACAAGGATACTCATGAGAATGGTTTTAAAGGATAAATATTATTTTTATTATATAATTATGTTTATTTTATAATAAATTTTTAAACCTATTAATGATGTGACCAACAAACGATTATCGCAAATTCAATAATTTAAAACAAGCGTACTAAGAGGAAAATATTTAATTCAAATTATGTAATATTTTCACACAAATTATTTATTATTATAATTAATTTATAATTATGATTTACAACATTAATAAACATTAAATCATATCATTATTATACTCATTTAATGATATTGTAACTAAATCACCTTATAAATATTCATTAATCATGGTATGTTCATGTCTCTGTCATTTTGACCACCCACTTGATGAATGCAATGAAATTATATCATGGATGATTATGAAAAATTAATTAATGGTATAATATTATATAAATATTTAAATAAATATTTTTTTTATTTCTATAAAGGATATATCAATATTTAACTCATTAATTAAGAAAACGCCTTTTGTAGGTTGAAAATCCCTAAAAAATATTCATTGTCGATTTCATCTTCTAGGATAAAGTCTAAAGTACTCATGAAAGTAAATTTAAACTTCATTAATAATTATAATTAATCAATTATAGAGACATTAATTAACTTTTAATGATTAAATTTGGAAAAATAACAAATTACAACACCAATGTTATGAAACTAGGTTAAAATGATCAAGATTACCCACACCCAACATCGAAATCGGTTATAAAAAAATAATATAAATATAAATAATAATTATAAATGAAGTTTATAAAATGTTATTTATATTAAAAATCTTATTAAATAGGCTATTAATATATTTATTTTTGTTATATAGTAACTTAGAGTGCATTTAACTAAGCGAGGAAACAAGGTAAGGGTTTTCATCTCAAATTTCTATCTTTGAGACATATTGGGTATTATAAACATAATTTCATTTATGTGGTGTATATACTACCTATTTTAGATATCATATAATTAATTATATTTTAAAAAAAATATTTTTAAGTTCAATTTCAATCCCACTCTTTCAAGGGTTTTTTATTAAAGTGTTACTCAAGCTGTAAGGGTTTTCTTGGTCTCAATTCAGATTCTTTGAGACATGTTATATATTATGTACCATGATTGATTTGTATGGTTTCATATTGATTTAATATCCCATGAATGTTATATACATTATTTCCTTCTAATTATTGTTATATACTAACCCAAATCAAGTTCTTTTCTTTAAACGTCTTTTGAATCAAGTGTTACCCTAGTCATAAGAGATTTTGGTAGCTCAATTTTCGTTCATCACATTATGATTTTTCCCTTGAAAATATTTCATATAAGTTGGTCACATTATAAAATTTTATTTTATTATGTGGTATTATATCATTTTTTATATTTTTACCACATAAACCCTTTTCAAATATTTCATGATTCAAGGAGTATGTTTTTCGTAAGGGATATTGATAATTCAAATCTCCTTTCTTTGAGTTATAAAGTTTTATCTTGAACTTTATTATTCCATGTCTAGGTTATCCAAACCTAGTATTATATTATATAAAATTTTATAATCCTTTTTAGTAAAATTATTTTTAATACAATAAAGGTTTTATTACTCTTTTTAAAATGTGGGTTTTCAACAAAGGTATTTTCAAAATGTTAAAAAAGGTTCATTTACTTTAATTATCAAATGTTTTATCTTTGGATAAAAATTTCCTATATAAAACATTATATCATATTCAAATCTCCATTATTGGATATTATATTTTTAAAAGTAAAAGTTTATTGAAAATATTTCACTTCCCCTTTTCAAAATTTACTTTTGAAAATGATATGTAAGTTTATATTTTACGTTAATGTTAAAAATGTTTTTTAAAAGCTATTTTATGTTTTTACCTTCATTTTTCATTTTATATTAAAAAATATTTATAATAATGGTCTTTATGTTACATGATTTATTCTATTATAAATATATATATTTATAATTTTGGGGATTGAACTCACAGTATCAAAAAAATCAATTCTTGATCCCTTCTTGTCTGATAACATTTGAATCATTCTTTTGCAAGGATGTTTTCATATATGTGAAAATCCTTATGAGTTTCCTTTTTTACACTGAGGATATATTATTTTTAAACCATACACCTTTTTTATATGGATGGTTTATTTAATTTCCTTCAATTTTGGAAAAATAATCCATCAATTCCATTGTCTTTCCCTATCTTTTTCAATGTATGACTAAAATTTTTCATTCAATGTCTTTTCTCTATGAATACCATATTCTTGATTCCTTTGATTGAATCATGTTCACATAGATTCCATACATCAATTTTGTAGGGATAATTATTTTCTTAACTGTGTATCCTTTATCTATATGGTTTAAATATCATATGCTTTATTATCTTTATTGGAATTTACCTAAAAAGTTACTCTATGTCATTAAAACCCATTTTATTTCCATGGGTTCTTTATAATTTGTTGATTGAAACACGTTTTCTTACCATGGGTTCTTTATGATGTGTTGAAATAAACCTATTTTATTTCCATGAGTTCTTTATGATATGATGAATTATTTTTTTCTTATGGAACACATATGTGTGGATTAGTGATGGTTGGTTTAGTTATAAAGCAAGGACAAGTGGTTATGTTATAAATCAAGTATGGGTGGTTCAGTTATAAACCAAGGACGATTTGTTTCATTATAAACCAAGGATAAGTGGTTATGTTATAAACCTGAGATGGATGGGTCTATTATATCCCTCCAATTCATTGTTTAAGAGTTTTTATCTCATTAGATAGGTATTCATGAGTACGTTTTAGTTGATCATAAGAATGGGAACTGATGGTATGGCTCATGAAAGTTATGCACCCTATACTAATGTATGTTCTATATTTGAAATATGTTTCACAGTTTTATGATTATTCTCATGACTATTTTATGGTCTCATAGATCATGTTTATTGACTCACTCTTTTGATTCGTGTCTTATTTTATATCAAGATTTATTCTATGATTTATGACCTAATATTTTTTGGTATTATTTTCTTATGTATATTGATTATACCCATATTCTCATATTATACCAACTTATGATCTTTTATTGTTATTGATTATGTTTACCCTTAATAAGAATTTTATCTCACCCATTTATTATGTTTCTATTTCCCTATGTTATGAAGAAAATCAATACATAAGATGAGTCTAAAAGTGTTTCTTTTTAGAATAATTTATGGGACATGTCGAAGACTTGTTATGGATTAAATATTTGTTTATATAATGGTAAATGGTCCATTATTTGAAAAATAAATGAGTTTTTTTTGTCAATTTTTTTTCCTAATTCTCTAAAACTCTAAACCTAAAAGGTCTTAATAATGTATTCTAATGAAATATTTTCTTTAAATCGTGTAATTATCGAATGATTAAGTCTAGGATATCATAAATAATGATTTAAATTTTTATATTACCATTACAAAACAAAAAAACTCATTATTTAATTATTTATATCATATATTACTACAAATTAAATTTATATAGTCATCCATGATATAAATTTATAGAATTGTTCAAGTAGGTGTTTAAACCAACCCAAATAATAACATATCATAATTAATGGATAATTATGAAGTTATTTAGTTGTAATATCATTATACTATAAGAATAATGATCTTATTTAGTGTTTATTAGTGTTTTATATCATAATTGGAAATAATTATGAGAATAATACAACTTATATAAAGGGATTTTACAATATGAAGAAATCATTTTTTTTCTCTTAGAATTACCTTTTAGACGTTTGAATTTACCATGGTTGTTATTGATCATATTATTAATAGGATATATAATTTGTAATTAAAAAACATAAAAATTTCATAAACATCATATTTTTTCAATAAACTCATTCTTATGATTACAAACTGTTGGGGAAGAGGGTCTACAAAGCTACAAAAAAACACACAAATACACACATACAAGAAGCCGGAGAGACTCAAAATCAAGTCCTTTATGACACCCAAGAGGACCCTTTTCCACTAGGATAATCCCTGTGGAATTAAAAACATTCTTATGACTAACCATGTAAGGTGTTTATGAAAATAAAAGTGAAAATTGATTGTTCTATGGCGGTGAAATTCCACACGTATGCATGGATGATTATTTCATTTTATATGGCATTAAGAAAAGGAGTAATATAGTTTATCATTTAAGAAAATAAAATATTTTATAAATATCATACTTTTATATTAAATTCCATATTAGGACCATCTATTTAATTTGGTGGAGGAAAATGAAACACATTGCATCATTGTGGAGGTAGTCCGCACATGCATGAATGACGGTTTTGTTTTTCTTAATAGAAAAGGGAAAGGTAGATAATGATTGTACCATTATTGAAATAACATGATAGTGTACTCATGATACTTATTTTCTCATTTAAATATTTTGTAATGGAATTTTAGTGAAATAAGTGCACATAAATAAATTTAAATGATAAAGAAGTAATTAGAAATTTATGCCTCACTTATTGAATTATCTCCTTTGTATAGGGGTGAATCCTTTAAGGGCTAGTTTTTGAGATTTCTAGAACCTCTTTAAGGTGGATAGGAATTTTTAGGAGAGTTTTGGGAAGAGTTTGGGAAGAAATAAGTGTTTTTTGGTGTGATAGGAAGTAATGATATGATTTCCCCTTTTATAAGTGAAAAGGGATGACATTTTTGTAAATACCAAAAACATTTTAATAATGGGAAGTCACTCTCAAGGAAAGTAGATCCAAAATTGGGAAATAATGGAGATGGTAAGGTATAAGATTGATAAAGTCCTCAAAAACTAATCCCATGCATGTTTTAAACATGTTTGGGGCCTTTCTTATTTAATCTCTTTTTACCCTTTTTTATTTTTACTGAGGTAACTAGTTTTTACCAAAGTAATTTATCCTCTATGCTTGAAAATAAATTGGTACTTATTAAATAATTTATAACAAATGAATAAAAATTTCAAATAAATTTTATTATATAAATTTTATAAAATTGATATGAATTAGTTTTAAAATACTATATGTATAATATATTAAAAACAATTTTTTTGAAAAATATAATGTAAGTTCTAAAATGTCAAATATGGGATTGTAAATTAAAACCAAAATTTTTAAAATTATAAATTTTATTATTAAATACATATTTGGTATTATAAAAAGGTTTTATGAATTTCCAATTCATATGTATATACTAATAATTTCATAAAATCCGTGTTATTTGTAAAAACATGTATTTTTCACTATTCACCTAAAAAATAAAACTTTTTAGAAAAATCTAAAAAATTTATCCAAATATAATATTATTATATTCAATATAAAAAGTAATATTATTTTTTTAATTTAACATTCTAAAATATTTAAATTTAACTTTTAAATAAAATTATAAAGCATAGTGAAAAACTGTTTTTATAGGAAAACAAAATTTTAAAATACTAGTTGTTCTTATTATTAATTTCCATAAAACACTAATAAAGATAGAATTAATCAATAAATATTATATTTTATTATAATATTAATTTAAAAATAATTCACTTAGTATTCATTTATAAAAATTACATCACATAATAAGATAGATTCTTAAACACAATAATCAATTAAGTAAATTAGTTTAAAATAACCTTTATATATAAATATATATTAGTGTATTTCATAATCCAGTTACTCTTATTCATACCTAGTAATTCAATGGATAGTTTTAACAACCATATTTAATATTTATTATATATATATATATATACACTCCATATTTTTATTTTAGTTCAATGTTGTGTGTGGAGTAAGCTATTAAACATATTTGACTTAATTAGAGGAAAACATATATTAAAATCTAAAGTAATTATATTCTCTCACCTTACATAAGTTTCATTAGCACAATTTTAATTATTCATAACTAATGAAATTATGTTAGGGTATTCTTCTGATATTAAATTCACCTTACACACTTAGTCTATATCAAAATACTCATCTTTTCTCAAACAACAATATCCATTCATGAAACCATGTACCATAGTATGTATATAACATGATCATATATTCTCTATAACATACCTATCCCAAAACCATTTGAATCTACAAGACATTAAACCACTATGAGATTATATATTCCTATGAAAATTAACTCTATCTTTAACCCTTAAATGTATTAATCACTAGTTTATAAATTCACAAACTAATAAATTTATATCATAATCCCCAAAATTAAATAAACTTTAGCAAAAATATCATGTATCAATTTTTATTAATTAAATAATCAATTCCAAGGCTATTAGTATCATCTAAATTACTATTCTAAAAATCAATAAACCCATTATTACCTTAACATCAAGCATATATTAAACCTAAGAGTTATATATACCTTAATCGTGTGTTCTCAAATAGTTATCCCCAAAATATAACCTTGTTATAAAATCAATTTTAAAGTTTATTGATACCATTTAATATATGTTTTCAATCCATTAAAGAAAAATTATTATAGAACAAACCTTATATGTTTCACATAATTCTCATACTTTTAGAATATACTAAAATATCATCGATAAATGTCACTCACTAATTAAAATAGCTAAGAGTGTCAAGAATTAATTTTGATTATGATATCAACCTGCTACCTTATGTAAGACTAGGAAACTCCAATTTTCATCATCATAGGCATATACCAAGATTATAATCCATTAAATTATTCTCTCTTATTCAGTTATATGACATAGTGGTTTCTAGATACATGCCTTTCTTGGATTCACTTTCATGATTCTGTTTCATCCAAATACTAAAAAAAATGGTTATCAATAAAATCAGAGTAACTAATATTATGAATATGAAAAACCAATCCTAATATTTCTTCTCTTATTAAACATTAATTTCACCCTATGATAAATTCATTTCAGTATACTTTTCATTAAGTTAGGTTCTCTTATACTTCTTAACCTAATCCCTTAAAGTAATTATAAAATAAACCCTTTATAATGGTTCGTAAAGAGAATGTGATTGACCAAATCATATTTATCAAGAGTGTTAAAGTAGGTGTACAGTTATACCTCTTTATCATGCACCAGGTAATGATTGAATTAATAACCATTACTCTATTTTTAGGGTTATTTCCCCTAGGTGCATATTTTTCATAGCCTGGATCCACCTGTAGTATCCAGACAAGGATTTTGTTTCTAGGAAAACCACACGATCTCTACTTTACCAAAATTTTAGGATTCTATCCTATACTTAAACTTATCCCTTAGACTTATACCTAGGGTTTTCACTAAAATTATCTTATCTTAATCCCCGTAATTTTTCTATAACCTACCTAAATTATTTTTTATACCTTTTTAATTATAGTAAACCTTAAATTATCAACCTTTTATGGAATTTATCACTCAAATTTATCATCAATCGATGTCACTATAATATCCAAAGTTATCTAAACTCTTCTATGATGTTTAATATATCACATTTAACCTAACTATATGGTAATTAAATGAAATAAAGAAAATATTTTATTACAATATATTCCAAATACCTTTTAGGTTTAGAATTTTAGATAATTAGGATAAAACATTAACTAACAAAACCCATGTTCTTTGTATAAATTGGTCATTTTTTACATTATATATGAAACTACTTAATCTATAATGAGTCTTTAATATATCCCACAAATTCCCCACAGAAGAAACTATTCTATAAATTTCTTACTTTTTATATTTTCATAAATTGGGTAAATAGAAACATAAGAAAGGGGTGAGATCAAACTCTCATTAAGGGAAATGTTTCAATAAATCATAAGAGTTAGATCATAATCATGTGTGAAAACATGGATAAGGTTATAAATATTAGATAAAAAGATCATAAGATCATAATACCACGGTAAGGTCATCAAAGAGGCATAAAAATTATATCTTGGATATAAATCATATAAAAAAATCTTGAACCATGTAAAAGGAATAGACATAAGAATATGAAAATAAAATCACTTAGTGGAAGAGTAATCACAGCTTAATTCCCATATTATAGAGGGTTTTGGGTTAAGAACCTGTGTACCATATTTAGGCATGGGTTATAAGTTTTGTACCTATTTAGGCTTGGGAAAAAAACTCATATACCACTTTAGGCTTGGTCTATAACCCATGTACCACATTAGGCTTGGGAAAAAATCCTTTTACCTC
Source organism: Viscum album (assembly GCA_963277665.1). NCBI lineage: Eukaryota > Viridiplantae > Streptophyta > Magnoliopsida > Santalales > Viscaceae > Viscum > Viscum album. Next base: position 1,887,685,949 of record OY728127.1, on the reverse strand, counting down.
TTTAAGCTTGGGCTATAATCTGTGTACCTCTTTAAGATTGGGCAATAACCCATGTACCACTTCAAGATTGGGAAATAACCTATGTACCTCATTAAGATTAGGATAAAACCCATGTACCTCTTTAGGATTGGGATAAAACTCATGCACCTTCTTAATCACATGAGATATTAAATATTAACCAATGAATTGGATGGATATATAGGACCTCACCCATTATTATCCATACATATCAATGCCACTTAAAATCGACTAATTCATCATATCACAATGGTACTATAAAAAGAAAATGGGTTTCATATCCTTTTCAAAATGGATTCACATAAGGTTTCATTAATAAATCTATTAATAATCATAACATAATAAACCAATAGAAAATTAATGGGTATCCAATGAAATTAAGTAATTTTCAAGGTTAATACTAATCAATCAAGATAAAGCATATGTTATTTACACCATATAGATGAAGGGTATATGATTAATTAAATATTTTTACTTCAATAAATTGATGTGTGGAATATAGGTGAACACCCATCAATAAAAGGAATCAAAAATAGGGTATTCATAAAGGGAAGGAATTGGAAGAAAAATTAGGTTTATAAACCTTCAATGATAAGGTAAGACAAAGGTAGTGATGGATCATTTCCATGATATAAAAGAATATTTAATAAGTCATCTAAGAAAATAATTTGGATGGTATCATTAGAATAATATCCTTTATTAAGTATAATATGTATCAAGGATAATGACTTAGATTAAAAACACCTTTTAGAAGTTTTAAAAAACCACTTTGGAAAAAAATATTCTTGATCTTTTAAATGCATTTTAAAATAAATATTTTATAAAACTTGGATAAAAATAATTTATTTTAGAAACCATTAATAATGGTGAAAATATACATATAAAACAAAAAAAGGTTCAATGATGTGTTCACATGTAAATATTAAAAAGATAAACTTTTCATATTTTGATAAAAACAAACCATACGAAAAATGTTAAAAATTTATTTAAAACTTTTAAAATAAGTTCAAGTAGTCAAAAATGACCTTAATAAATTGTGGAATCATAGATAAGGTAACATTAAAAATCATCCAAGGAATATGGATATGGAAAATATGAGGTTCCCGTCCAAGAAGAAGATACGGGGTCTGTTTTACGTACAAGAAACACTTTAGGTAAAATATGAGCCAAGGAGAAATGATATTTTGAAGGGGTATATAAAACCCCATAAATAAAAAAATAAAATTATGAAGGCTTTTATAATTAAAAAAATACTCTATATGGATTTTATTTTAAAAACAATCTTGATTTTAAAATAATATTAGCAATAAAACCCTTATGGTCTGAGTAACATTTTAATCAAAAATCCATTTCAACTTCAGTATCTATTGAATAAAAATACATTTAAAAGATAACATTATATGGGTATTTAAAACCCCATTAAAATGGTAAAATACATTCATTAGGTAGTAGATACACTATTCTAAAGAAAACATGGTATATAATAATAAATATGTCTCAATATGTAAAAATTGAGATAAGAAAACCTTACTTAGTTTCCCCGCTTAGTTGAACACACTCTAATATCCTATATAAAAAAAAGTAACTATTCTAATCACACATTTAAGAACCATTTTCATATTAATAACCCTTTATAAAATTAATTTATAATTATTCTCTATAGGTATATTTATTATCTATTTTTGATATTGGGTGTGAGTAATTCTTCTTGTTCTATACTAGTTTCATAAGAGTGGTATTTTTCTTCATTATTATACCAAATTTCATCATTAAAAATTCATAAAAGTTTCTATAATTTATCTTTTATAATTATTTAAAAGTTTATAATTTTATTCTATGATATTTTGGTTATGATCCTTAAAGATGAATTTGGTGATGGTCATGTTTCAATTATTCTTAGAGAATTAAGGGTGTTTTCTTAAATAATAAGTTAAATTTTTATATTACCATTAAAAAATAAAAAAACTAATTATTTACTTATTTATATCATATATTACCAGAAATTAAATTTACATAGTCATCCATGATATTAATTTATATCGTTCTTCAAGTAGGTGGTTAAACCAACCCAGACATGAACATACCATAATTAATGGATAATTATGAAGTGATTTAGTATTAATATCTTTATAATAGATATATAATTATCTTATTTAGTGTTTATTATTGTTTTATATTAGAATTGGAAAGAAGTAGTAGAATAACTCTCTTTTGGATGGTTGAATTTACCACAACTATTTATTGCTCATATTATTAATAGGTTGTTTAATTTTTCTTTCCAAAACCTTAAAAATTCCATAAACATAATATTTATACATTAAAATAATTCTCATGAACATCCATATAAGGAATTGATGAAAATAAAAATGGAAATCGATCATTCCATAGAGGTGGTAGTCCACACATATGAACTGATGATGATTTCATTTTCCATAGAATGGGAAAAAATAATAATATGATTTATAATTTAAGAATATAAAATATTTTATAAATATCATAATCTTACATTAAATTCTCTATTTGTACCACCCTTGTAAGTCAGTGAAGGAAAAAACATGCTGTATCATAGGGGTGGTAGTTCGCACACACGCGAATAAGAGTTTCGTTTTTCTTCATAGAAAAGGAAAATGTGGATAATGATTATTCCATAATTGAAATAACATACCAGTATAATAATGATACTTTTGTTATAATTTTAAGATGGCGTAATGGAATTTGATGAAGAATAAGTGCACATAAATAAATAGAAATGAGAAGGGAGTTATTAGAAATTTATACCTCACATCTTGGATTATCTCCTTTTCATAGGGGGTTAAGCCTTTGATGGGTGGTATTTTGAGAAGAAAAGAAAGTATTGAATTTGTATAGGAATATTTAGGAGAGGTTTGGATAGATTTTGGGTTCAATTAAGTGGGTTGTGGTGTGAGGGTAAGTGAGGAGTGGATTGCCCCTTTAGAAGTGAAAAGAGATGACATTTTTTAAATACCCAAATATTTTTAATAATGGGAAGTCAATATTAAGTAAAGTAGTTACAAAATTGGGAAATAATGGATAGGGGGAGGGATAAGGTAGATAAACTCCTCAACCAATCATTCTCACACATGTTTTAAACATTTTTTTGATATTCCCCTCTTGGTTAAACCCTTTTTACCCCTTCTAATTTTTACTGAGGTAACTAGTTTTTACTAAAGTAATTTACCATTTATGTTTGAAAATAAAATATACCTTATTAAATAATTTATACCTAACTATTCAAAATTTTAAATATAGTTTATTATATTAATTTTCTAAAAGTAATAAAATTTTATTTTAAAATACTAGATTTATAATGTATTAAAAAAATTAAAAAAATATATCTTAGCTTATAAAATACATATTTGGTCTTAGAAAATTATTTAATTAATTTATAATTCATACTTATATACTAATAATTTCATAGAAGTCACATTATTTGTAAAAACAATATTTTCACTATTCTGCTAAAAATAAATCAATATCGAAAAATCCCAAAAAAATATCCTACGATGATATTGTTATGATGAGACAAAAAATTAGGTTTATTTTTTCAATTTAACATTCTAAAATATGTAGATTTAATTTTTAAATGAAATTATAAAGTATAGTAAATATGTTTTTGTAAAATAATAAATTTTTAAAATACTAGTTTTTCTTATTCGTAATTTCTATAAAACACTAATAAAGATAAAATTAATCAAAAAATATTATATTTTATTAACATCTTTATTTTAAAATAATATAATTAGTTTTATTTTATAAAAAGTGCAGTGCATAAAAAGATAGATTCTTAAACACAATAATGAATTAAGTAAATTTGTATAAAATAACATTTATATATAAGTATATATTAATATATTTCATAATTTAGTTAATCATATTCATCGATAATGATTCAAAGGTTATTTTTAGATTTAATATTTATAATATGTATATATATACTATGGTTTTGGAAACTTGATGATGTGATCCGCAGAACCTCACATTTGTGGGGTTTTTCTAATTGGAAATGTGTTTCTCTTGGTTGAGGATTTTTCTATTGCCTTTTTCCATATGATGACTTGAAGCTTCGTGCATGGAGCATTGGAACCCTGTTTCTGAAACCTAGTTGGCTTCATTTTCATGAATGGTTTATGGATTTTAATGTCTCACGTGAAAGAAATGCATTCTCTCAACTTTGGATTCGTCTTCATGGACTCAATTGGGTCCTTTGGCATCTAAAAATTTTGCATGACATTGGCATGGAAATTGTAACTCCGATTCAGCTTGACAAAGAGACTGAAGATGTTCAGTTTGGTCACTTTTCTAGGATGTTAGTGGAGGTTGATCTTAGCTCCACTTTGATTGACAAGGTAACCCTTTCCACCTCTTCTGATAACATTCAAATTGATGTTGAGTATGAAAAAAATCCTCTTTTATGCAATGTATGTATGGTTTTTGGTCACTCTTTAGAGCTATGTCGGGAGAATGTTTCTTGTGAGGAATGTGGGGTGAAAGGTCATTCAGTAGCCCTCTGTCGCAGGAAGTCCAAGGTGAAGGACTCAACGTTGTCGAAGTATATTTCTCATGATGATGATTCACGTAATGAGTCAGTTCCTGATACTAGGAAAGGGCTTCTTATGATGTATCTCTGAAGAAGGCTCAGAGTGGCCCCTCTAACACCCGGCCCGATTCGGTTGAGGGCACCCATATACGGACCCCAGGATTGGTGACCCCTGATACTTCTCAGGTCAATGTATCCAATCAGATTGATGTGCAACAACATGTGGATTGTCAACAAGAAATCCATAAGCTTTTTCAGGTATCTGAACTACCTACTAAATGGGGAAACGTTTCTGCGGATGAACAGGAGAATGTTGGTACCCCGATTAGGACCTCGGGCAGTGGTGCTCATGCCTCTTATAAGGATGTCATCTTAAGTGGCCAGCCAAAGGTTCCTAATAGTGAAGGTCTCCTCTCTAGGAGGAGACCATGTAAGGATTACTTTAATGTTCCTAGAAATGTGTCTACCAGATCGTCGTCTAAGGTGTCAAGGAAAGTGGATACAGATATCTTAAAAATCTTCAATCGGGAGAAGTCCCAATCTGAGTGGGAGACTACTGGTGACTCTGATTATGAAAATGATATGTCTTATTATGATCTCTAGACCTGTTCTTGGTAGTTGATGGTCTTTCTATTGTTTTTCCCCATTCACTGCTCTATTGTACTTTTTTCTTTCTTCTTAATAAATGGTCAGAAGCTTTTCTTCTGGCTGGACTTGTCTGGTACTATGGTTTCCTTTTAGTTCGATGTTGTGTGTAGGGAAATATATTGAACATATTTGACTTAATTAGAGGAAAACATGTATTAAAATTCCAGATCATTACATATATACCCAAAAATAAAAGGTAAAGAATAGTTAATGGGAATTTTTAAGACATTAGGGAAGAATCCTTACTGAAAATAAATATAAAGAAGTGATAATCCAAAATTAAAGAGTTACGTTCAAGATTCCCCTTATCATAGGTCATGTCTTATTTCATCACATTTCCACAACCTGTATGATGAACTTATGTTTATTAAAACATTTTAAATCACATGAATTATGTTATTTTTTGTCACACTTGATCAATTATAATCATTATATTTTATTTCTTAATTCCATTTGTTAAAGGTGAAGGTTTTTGATATTGTATTTTCTTTAAATTATCTCATCTTGATTCAATTTCATGATCTTGTTTTATTGCTACTTATAAATTTGTAAAATTAAACCCATAATATTAGAAATAAATATATTTATACATTTATATATTATAAATAATTTATTATAACCATCCATAATGGTGGTGATAAGTAAAAAGTTGGCAATTTCCTCGTGGGAAATTAATCGACCATTAATGGGACATTATTAAAAGAGGAGTTGAGGGATATATAATATATGATTGTATTGTAAATAAAATTTTTAAAGGAGGATAATATTCTAAAGATAATTTTAAAATAATATTTATTTGTTTTATTATGGTTTTTATTAGAAAGAAATATAAGGATAAGTAATTAGAAAAGTAAATGAAATAAAAGGTCAAAAGGACCTTACATCATTCTTGAAGTTGTTCCTTTTTTATAGCCCTTACCTTGAAAGATTCGAGTTTTATGACTCAAAAATTTTCCTAAGGATTGTAAGGGGCTTAATAGAGGTAATTTTGGCAGATTTTTGTCTTTGATAAGTGTAAGGGAATTTTTATTCTAAGGGTAGGGAGAGGGTGTATTTATTCTTGAGGGGAGGGTGTTTTTAGGATAAAATATTGAATATAATATAATTTTTAAGGTAAACCTTTTAATAGTTAAATTTTGACATTATGAATTATATTTTGTGAAAAATGTATTTTTTTAATACTTTAAAACTATTTATAAAATGAATTCATCAGTTTATTAAAAAGTAAAGTAAAAAAATAAAATAAATAAAATATTTTTTAGTGGAATACTTTAGACTTTAGACTTTGAAAAATACTTTTTAGGTTTGGGATTTTAATTTAATGAATTATTTAACTTATTAAATATATTTTTGGTTGAATCTAAATTATATAATTTATTAATTCATTATTATATATTTAATGATGTAATTAAAACATACTGATTATGTAAAAACTGTATTTTTACTATTTACCTAAAAAGATATTTAACGGAAAATTACCAAAAAAATCACCATTAGAAATTTTCAATGTATCGATTCTAAAAATGAAATTCATTTTATCAAAAAAAATTCTAATATAGATGATTTTAATTATTAATAAAAAATTATTATTTTTACGAAATACATTAAAATACAGTTTATTAAAAAAGTGCTTATAATTTTATTGAGTTTTTTATCTAGATATTTATATAATGTAATTATAATATTTATATTTTCATAATAAATATTATTTATATGAAATTTTACTATTTTGAGATCAATTTACTATTCTAACAATCAATTTACTATTCATTACAGACAAGTTATTATTCATAACAGTCATATTACTATTCCAACAGTCATAGTAATTCCTATAAATACCTATTAATTACTTCATTCATCACTGACCACAATTCCTCTCATGTTTCTACATTTTTTATTTCTAAAATTTTTATTGGATTACTGATGTTTTGTCTCTATTTTACAGTGTTATTTGCGAGTGTGATAATTCTAGGAGATGAGTGCAATCCATATTTTCCAATTATACTTGTTTTATTTTTTTATTTTTTTTATCCCATTTTACTAGTTTCCATTTTCATGGATATATTTATTCTGTAAATATAATGTTCCTAATTAATTAATTAAATCATTATCTGTTTCATGTGTTTAAACTATATTATATACATGTTTATGACAAATATTATTTATTTATAAGGTAAATTGAATAAAATTTTTGGTTGTCACATTCTTACTCTTTATAAATTTCATCCCTAAAATTTCAAATCATATCCTCCATTGATAATAGATTAGGTTACTTGTATTTCATTTCCTCCTCTGGTTCTCATGTTTTTTCTTTATACTTGTGATTTTTCCAAATCACTTTAACGAAGTGAGTTGTCATGTTGCATAGAACTTTATCTTTATAATCTAATATTTTCACTAGCCACACCTCATAAGAGAGTTCATGCTCCATTTTCACCGCCATCAAATTCAGTACATGTGATGGATCATGAATGTACTTCCTCAGGAGAGATACATAGAACACACCATGAATTTGATCTATCTTTGGTGGAAGTTATAAATGTTATGACTTAGCTCCTATGCAATCAAGGATCTCAAAGGTCCAACATACCTATGGTTCAAATTTACCTTCTTTCAAAATAGTGTGACTCTCTTCCAAGAAGAAAATTAAAGGAAGAATATGTCTCTAACTTCAAACTCCAAGTCCCTTTGATGATTTTCATCATAGCTCTTTTACCGAATCTGAGTATCTTTAATGTGTTCTTGAATAGCTTTAACCCTCTCTATCATTTCTTATACAATATTAGTTCCAACCATATTTTGTTCACCAACATCATCCCAACATGTAGGAGTTGTACATTGCTTCCCATATAGAGCTTTATATAGGTCCATTTGAATACTCGAGTAGAAGGTGTTATTGTATGAGAACTCAACCAATGGGAGAAGTTGATCCCATACACCTTTAAATTCCTTTGAGTAACCTCTCACCATATCCTCAAGTGACTGAATGGTATTTTCAGATTGACCATCATTTTGGGGGTGATAGGTCATACTGAAGTTAAATTCAATACCTAGAGCATGTTGAATACTTATCTAGAATTTTGAAGAAAAACTTGGATCACGATCAGATGCGATCAAAAGTGATTCCCCATGAAACCACAATGATTCCTTTACATATATCTTGGAAATTTGTTTAAGAGTTAAATATTTATGAATATTGGTGAATTGATAATTCTTTGTGAGTCGATCCACTAAAACCCATATCACATTGCTTCCTTTGGATGCATTCGGGAGACCCATGAAAAAGTTCATGGTGGTGTTTTCCCATTTCCATGTGGATATGGGTAATGGTTTCATCATCCCTTTAGAATTTTATATCTCTATTTTAACTTTCTAACATACCAAGAACTTTGATCTATACTCAGCAATATCCTTATTCATATTGTCCCACCAGAAGTGCTCTCAAAGATCATAGTACATATTTTTACTTCCAATATGGATGAAGTAAAATGATATATGGGAATTATCCAATATCTCTTTCCTTATCTCGGGTCATTAAGGCAAAAAAATTCTAGTTCCAAACCAAATGGAACCATATTTGATTATGCTTAATTTGAGAAACTTCCATTCCTTTGTTATTATCACCTTCTTTTGTAGCTCCAAATCATCCCTTTGTACATCCTTGATCTTATATTAGATATATGGTTAGGAGATAATTTGGTAAATTTAAGATGTATTCTATACCATTATGATTTAAATATACATCCTTTTTATATCCATGAAGATAGGGTCTTTCTCAATCCACATCATGGATAGAGTAGCAGGTTCTTTTCTACTAAGAGCACTAGCTACCTTATTTTCTTTTCTAGGATGGTAGTGAATAGAGTAATCATAGTCCTTGATCAACTCTAACCATCTTCATTGGCACATGTTAATCTCTTTTTATGTGAATATATACTTTATAATCTTGGGAAATGTATATATGTCGTACTTCTCACCATAGAGGTAGTTTCTCCAAATATTCAAAGTAAAGATCATTGTTACTAACTCCAGATCATGCATTGATTAGTTCTACTCATGGATATTTAACTTCCATAAATCATAGGATATCTCTTTATCGTTCTACATGAGTACACAACCCAATCCTTTCTTTAAATAAACATTTTATATCGCAGACCCTTCTCCCCTTGAGGGTAGTGTGAGTAATCACGTAGTGATTAGCCTCTTTTTGAGCTCCTTAAAGATTTCCTAAAATTTTTCTATCTAGACATACTTTACCCCTTTCCATGTTAACTTGGTTATTGGGTTATAAAATCATTATATTTTTCTCACAAAATGCCTATAATACCCAAATAATCCAAGAAAACTGTGGATTTTCATGACACTTAAGGGTCTGCTCCATTTCTCAATTTCCTTTGTCTTTGAGGGGTCTACATAAATTCCCTCACTTATGATCATGTTCCCCTAGAATATAACTTATTACTTCCAAAATTCACACTTTATAAGATTATTGTACATCTTCTCTTTTATTAATTTTTTCTAGATAATCCTTATATGATCTTCATGTTCCTCCTTTTTCTTGGAGTAATTGAGAATTTAATAAATAGAGACTACCAAAAAAATTTCTAGGTAGTATCTAAAGACTCTATTCATCAATTACATGAATATTTCAGGGTAATTACTAAGTATGAATGGAATAACTATCAACTTATAGTGTTTGTATCCTGTATGTAATGTTATCTATTGGATATATTATCTCCCCACCTATATCTAATGATACCTAGAATTAAGATCCACCATTAAGAAGAACTAATATCATCTAATTTGATTGAAAAAGTTATTAATCATTGGTAGGGGGTGCATTTTCTTCATGGTTATCTTGTTGAGCTCCTGGTAATTAATACACAACTACATTAACTCATTCTTCTTCTTAACAAAGAGAACAGGAACAACCTAAGGTGATGTACTATGGTGTATAGACCCTTTTACAAATTCTCTTATAACTACTTCATTAACTCCTATAGTTCTATCACGGCCATCCTATAGGAATATTTGGAGACATCAGTGGCTTCAAGTATAATTTCTATTGATAACTATACCTCATGATATGAGGGGAGTCCAAGAAACTCTTCATAAAATACATCATTATATTCCCCCATAATAGGAATTTTCTTAAGTTTAATGATTTCATTTGACACAACCATTTGGGAAATATATTCTTCTTCACTATGTATCAACACCCACACCATTGAGGGATTTTCCAAAAAAGTTTCATGATTTTCCTTGAATTTATACAGGATCATGGGATAATTTGGAATATAGAAATATATTTCCCTTTCCTGATAGTTGATGTGATCTCTATATACCAAGATTCAATCCATACCCAATATAGTGACAAATTCTTCTAAGGAAAGGATTATTAGATTCACTGGAGGAGTCTTCTCATGGGCGCTAATAGGAAAAGAGTCTAGCACTTGGATTTCAATGATCAATCCACTAAGTGTTATTATGGATATATCTACCTCAAGGTATTAGAGGTGTGATTAAATAGTTCTAGAAAACATGTATGATATAAAAGGATGCATAGAGCAAGAATCAAATAAAACTTTTTCCATTCTTGATTGAATAGGAAGTGTACTCTGTACGACTTCATTTTTATGCTCCACCTCAATGGTGGTGATGGAATATGTTTTCCCTTTATCCCTCATCTTTATTGTTTATTGATGTTGATTACCCTTAAATACCCTTGGTTTGGTGCACTGGATTTCATAGTACCCTTTCTTCTTAAAATTGATGCATTAAACCATGGGTGGTGCATTGGGAGGTCCCTTCCATTCCTCCATTGTGTTTCTTAGATTATTTATTTATCTTTGAAATTCATGAGCTCGATGGCCTTCTCTCCCACACTAAAATAATTTCCTTCTCTTTGAGGCAATTCCTATGATGATTCTTTCCACATGTTTGACATGTGGGTGGTTGGATCTTCTTTACTCTATCATTTGATCCTCCAACTTGAAACTTTACTCTTCTCTTCTTATCTCCATATCCATGGGTCCATTCTCCAAACTTCATCTCTATTTTGATATCACAAAGAATACTTCTTCATAACTCCCAAAGTCTTGGATGTCTATAGATTTTTTTATATTTTTTTGTAAACCACTAAAGAATCTATCTATTTTCCTAACATTTTTTATAACAAAACTTAAGGCATGTCTTAAAATCCATGTGAAATTTTCCTCATAATCTATGATAGATTCAATCTCCTTTTTCTTAATCTCTAGAAATTATCTCATCATTTTGTTCAAATATTTCAAGGGAAATACTTGTTAAGTAATATCTTATCACTACTAGAAATATGATCTATACCAACGGTTTTGGGCAAACCATTGGTATAGGTCACTTATTTGGACCTATATCAACGGTTTGGCCAAAACTGTTGGTATAGGTCACTTATATGAACCTATACCAATGGTTTTGGACAAACCGTTGGTATAGGGGGGACCTATACCAACGGTTTGGCCAAAACTATTGGTATAGGTCACCCCTATACCAACAGTTTTTCCAAAACTGTTGGTATAGGTCCCAAAATCAAAGAACATATACCAACGGTTCTCAAAGCCGTTGGTATAGGTACATGTATTTTTAATGGAATCTTCTTACAGAGGACATTAAATAAATCAAAATTTAAAATACTTATGATAATACATATATATATTTATGAAATTATGTTCACAAAAGTAAGTTAGGTTAGTGTTTAGGTCGTTCAATTACAAATGGGAGGTGCTGGGATCAAAACCAAATGAATGATTATTTTTTGAATTACATATACCAATGGTTTTATGGAACCGTTGGTATATATTTTCATATTACTTATAATAAAAATTTTCAAAACTGTTGGTATAGGTCTATACTAACGGTTTTCCCAAAACCGTTGATATAGACCTATCATCACGGCTTACTTGGAAACGGTGCTCCAAACCATTGGTATAGGCTATACCAACGGTTTGGAGGCCTATACCAATGGTTCCAAACCGTTGGTATAGGGTATTTTTTTAGTAGTGTATTAAAGTATCCCACTCCATTTATTCCATTTCATATTTTTCATTTGTATTCTTTATCAATGCCCAAAATTTATTAGCTTCTCCATATAAATGATAGATGGTCAAAGTAACTTTCTCCTTATTAGAATAGTGGATCAAAAAATATATATTTCCCATTGATTTGACCCATTTTTCTATGATAAGTGGATCAGAAGATCCACTAAATGTCGGTGGTTGTTTCCATATAAAGGACTCGGTGGCTAGTTTCTATGTCTTGGGTGAATAAGGACGTTCCACATGGTTTAGGTTATTATTAATATCTTAAGACAGATAGGTAAGTACTTTTATGATGTTTTGAACTCCACCTCCCATTGAATTGGGAATGTAATTTTAATAATTGCTACATTATCCCTCAAATGTATTTTTGTTCTGGTTTCTCCTAGTTCATACTATTTTCTAAAATAGAAAAGGTTTAAACAAAATTAAAGTCAATAAATCATCAATACATAATTTATTATCATGTAAAAATCAACTATAAATTCATCGCTTATGGGATTCCTAAGTTTAGCATAGCCTTCTTCCCAAATAGAGATTCTAAGATCATGTAAATCAATTTTAAAAGAAATAATTACTTTAGCTATATATCCCTCAAAAAGGTTTGTAAAGATAATGTGAGTCTATCAAAGAATATCCCCCAAGAGTGTAAAATCAGGTGTGCAACAAGGCCCACTACTCATGCCTAGGGTGAAGATAGGGTTAATACCCAACCAGCCCATTTTGAGGTTATTACCCCTAGGTGTATCTCCTTCAGAACCACATCCAATTGTATTATCTAGATAGAGATTTCATTGCTTGAAGATCACCCACTCCTTTTCCAAAATTTATAATGGTTCCCTATACATAGACTTATCCATATGGTTTTAATGAATGTTTTCTAGTCTTAATTCCCGAATTAAATAAACGATGCTCTAAAACTAACTATAGTGACCCAAATTTTTCTTCCATGATTATTACGTCATTTTTAAAATCAATAACGTAGTATTAATACATTCCAAAATAAAAAGGTTTTGTCTCTTGGAAAAAATTGGTTCATACATCACTTGTACATAATAAATCATAAACATTATTTAATTCATTCTACATAGTCCTCCTAAATATATCATGTTCTCATTATTACATGTAATCACCTGAGGATATACATCAAAGAAATATGTGAGCTAAAATCCCAATAAGGGGAGGAATAACATGGAAGTAATATAGTACATGTGTGATCATAATCATCATCATCACATCATAAGCATAGGACCGTCATCATAATCATGATGGAATCATTTGAAAATGGAATGGAATGCGGAATATGAATAATAATGAAACATCATAACATAGTGGTCAAATACCACACATAGTTGTGAAAAAAGATAACAACATGTTTGCACATAACATATGTGCATAAATCATAACATCGCAGTTTTGAATAAAGCAAGCTTCATGTTAATGAAAAATACGCATAATCTCATGAGATATATCACATTACCTAATGAAATGTAGATCTATATAATCCTAGTTCCATCTATTGCATCATAAAATGATCTTAATCATGCATACCACATGGAAAGGAAACATATAACAATCTTAGTCATGAAATAAACTCAAAGAGATGAATGAGTTTCATAAGGATGTAATAAAGAATACTTTAAGGAATAATCTTTAGGGTTTATAAATGAATAATTGATATCATATTGTGGCATAAAATATCATCATTCTTGAGTGGAGAAGAAACTACTCAATAGGAGTCAATGAGATATTTTGGGAAAATAAAGTCTTTTTTGAAAAATCTTTGTAGTTGGATTAGAAATCATTTTGAAAGGGTATAACCATATATATATCCCTAGAAAGAAAAGAGAAAGAATATTGAAATCACATTTTGAAGAAATTGGGAAGAATGCATATTGAATATAAATAGAAAGAGTAAATAACCAAAAAGGAAGGAATTAGGTTCAAGGTCCCCCTTACCTTAGGTCTCATGTTATTTCATCACTTTTCTTCCTCCTGTATGATGAAATTCTGTTTATTAAAATATGAAATAAGAAGTGAATTATTTTCATTTTTTCACACTTTATAAATTGTAATCATTAGATTTTATTTTTTAATTCCCTTTGTTAAAGGTCAAAGTTTTTTATATTGTATTTCCTTTAAAATATTTCATCTTGCTTAGATTTCATGTTTTGTTTGATTGATACTTATACATTAGTAAAATTAAATACATAAGATTATAAATGAATATATTTATAAATTTATATATTATAAATAATTTATTATAACTATCCATAATGGTGGTGATAAGTAGAGAGTTGGAAACGTCCTCATGGATGGTTAACCGACCATTAACGAGACATTTACAAAAGAGGAGGTGAGAGATATATAATATATTATTATATTATAAATAACATTTTTATAAGAGATTAATATTATAAAGATCATATTAACAAACTATTTAATTTTCTTATGAAGGTTTGGATTAGAAAGGAACAGAATGATAGGGAATTATAAAGGGATGATGAAATAAAAAGGTGAAAAGATCTTACCTTTTTCTTGAAACTGTTCCTTTTATAGGATCCTTAAATTCTTGAAAGCTTGGAGATCTATGAATCCAGAACTTTTTTAAGGATTCTAAGGGGGTTAATAGAGGGAATTTTATCAAATGTTTTTCTTTAAGAAGTGTAAGGGAAGTGGTTTTCTAAGATGAGGGAGATGGTGTATTTATACTCGAGGGGAGGCATGTTTTTAGGATAAAATATTGAATAATATATAATTTCCAAGGTAAACCATATAATAGTGAAATTTTTACATTATGAATTATATTTTATTAAAAATATATGTTTTTAAGACTTTAAAATCCTATAGAAATAGAATTCCTTTATTTATTAAAAAGGAAAGTGGAAAAATGAAAATTTGTTTTTTAAATTGAATACTTTAGACGTTAGACTTTGGGAAATACTTTTTAGGTTTAGAATTTTAATTTCATGAATTATTTAAATTATTAAACATGGTTTTGGTTGAACCTCAAATTATATAATTTATTAGTTCATTATTACATATTTAATGATGTAATTGAAACATATCGGTTATATAAAAACTTTATTTTTACTATTCACCTAAAAATGATATTGTTCATAAAATTACCAAAAAAACCATTAGAAAATTTTGATATTCTGATTCTAAATAATACATTAATATAAGTAATTTTAATTATTAATATAAAAATTATGTTTTTTATGGAATACATTAAATTGCAGTTTATTAAAAAAGTGATTATAATTTCATTGAGTTTTTTAATCTTGATATCTATTTAATAGAATTATAATATTTATATTTTCATAGAAAATATTATTTATATGAAATTCTACTATTTTGAGGTCAGGTTACTATTTCAACAGTCATATTACTATTCCTAACGATCATATTATTATTTCAAAAGTCATATTACTTCCTATAAATATTTATTAATTTCTTCATTCATCATTCACGATAGTCCCTCTCAAGTTTCTATACTTTTCATTTCTAAAAAGTTGATTGGATTAATGATGTTCTATCACTTTTTACAAAGCTGTTTTTGAGTCTGATAATTCTAGGAGATCAACATGATCTATATTTTCCAGTTTTAGTTTTTTTTTGTGCGTGTTTATTGTCTCATTATACTAGTTTCCATTTTCATGGATATATTTATTTTTTTAATGCAATGTTCCCAATTAATGAAATAAATCATTATATGTTTCATGTGTTTAAACTAT
Source organism: Viscum album (assembly GCA_963277665.1). Taxonomy (NCBI): domain Eukaryota; kingdom Viridiplantae; phylum Streptophyta; class Magnoliopsida; order Santalales; family Viscaceae; genus Viscum; species Viscum album. The sequence goes on along the minus strand of OY728127.1, from coordinate 1,887,669,915 downwards.
ATTATATACCAAATTATGACCAACATTATTTATTCAGGAGGAAAGATGAATAAAAGTTTGGGTTTTGGTAAGAATGATATATTAAATATCATTTAAATAAATATTGATTTATTTATTAAAATAAATTACATTTATTTTATCTTCAAGTTCAACGTAAGAAAAATAAATAATAATAATATTTTTATTATTATCTAGACATGGGGGTCGTTTAGGATTATGAGAATAATTAAGGGCCTATGTGAAATTATTTATTCTCTAACCTAGATCTATAAATACCTGGTTATACCATTTCTTAAGTCTAGACATAGATGTGGGAAAAAATCACTCAAACTGAACCAAATCACAAATAAAACCAAACTGAACTGAAATGATTGTTTTTTTCTTACAACAGTTTGGTTTGTAGTGTGGATTTAATATAACCTTATGGTTTGCAGTTTGGTTTAGATTCCAAACAAAACCTCACATGTTTAAAGGAAACATAATTTCGTATTTTACTATCAAATTATATGATACATTGATTCTTTAATCTAAACCTACTTTCAGATTTTATTTTTAATTACTATTAAAGAACAAAATTTTTATTTTGATAGTTGGTCAAAGATAATATTATATCATTATGTCAATGATTATATATAAATTATGCTCAAATTATCAGTCAATAATTATAAAATATCATGGATCTAAATATGGGATATTTTTATATGAACTAGGTCATTTCATAATTCGTAATCTGAACTGAACCAAATCACAAAATAATGGTTTAGGAATTTTTTAATCTAAACCAAACCTCTATTAAATGGTTTTGTTTTTTATGTATAAAAAATGAATGGAAAATTTTTCTTTGGTTTGGTTTTTAGTCAAAACTAAACTAAACAAATCTGCATCCACCCCTAGATAAATATGGTTATTTACAACACACCCCTCTAGAGAGTCTCTCAACCCAATAAAAAATTGTCTAGAACATTATCAAGAACCAAAAACAATTTTCCACCCTCCTCTCAAGACCAAGAGATCAAGAGTTGATCCATCCATATTTTAAGTATTGTGTGGAGACCAAATAAATGGATACATGTCAATTGGTACCACCACCCTAACACCCAGAGTACCATTGACGATGCTTTGAGATCATAGGAGCATGTGTGGATCACCACTAGATGGGTTTTATCCATGGATTCTCACAGTGTTACAATGGTGTAACCAAAAAAAATTTGGATAATCAACCTCCTCTATAGAGAAATAATTCCCAAGAACAATGCAATTATTAATTTAAATTAATTATAAATTTAACATGAAAATGATCCCCTCTTTGGTTCTAGTAATTTTTATTATTATTTCATCGAATAAATTTGTCATTCAAGACATATTTATCATGTATATTGCATATTATTCATTTAGTATGATAAAAGATAAGTTTGAACTAGATTAAATAAGTGTTTCCATGACATCAAAAACCTAAAATTAGTATTATAGCAGTCACGTTTAAATTTATAATTATTTATTAATTGTTAATCATCATACACATTTATCGTTAGTTTTTTCACATCAAAAAATAATTCTTCAAATATGAATGTCAAGATCTATTCTTCTTCTTATTTCTTGCTCATATAAATATATGAAGAACATCTGAAGAACCCATTTTTGGGTACTGAGAATTCTACCCAGATAACTTGGGACTACATGGTGTGTTTCCCGAAGGAAATTCCATGTTTCCTTGTTTAATACACTAGGAAAATCTAGAATTTAATTTGGAGCGTTGTGTATTGAATCGTAAGTGGTTTCATTAAAACATCATGTTTTTAATAGGATGGGGTGGAACATGGTTTTCTAGACAACACATCATGTAACTCATGTACATGGCCCATAGCTCATGTGTTTTCTTGAAGGAAAACACATTGTCAAATATGTGACCAGTATTAATACATGATGTGTGTGACTAGAATCCGTGAAATTATGAGGATACACAGTGTGTAATTGGGTTGTACATGTCGTGTACCACATAATTGTTTGAGGCCGAAATACATGTCCATTCCCTAGGTGTGTGTCTTAGATAGGAAATGAAAAAATATGCACGGCGTGTAGCTGGCTTGTACATGTCATGTATCCTACCTGTTTACACATAAAATAAAATTAATTAATTACTCTATTAAACCTAATAAACATGTTTATGTGTGTCATTAATTGATAGTACACATCATGCGATAGATTTAATATATATATTAAATTTTTAATTAGTTTCCACGTAATATTCAGAACTACATATTGTATATGGTTCTTACACATTGTGTACTCCTTGTGAATTAAAATCAAACATGTCATGTAAAAAAAATATGTACATGTGTTTCATTTATTGATAGTGCACACCGTGTAATTACATTACTAGCTGTATATGCAACCTTCCATGTGAGTGCATAGTGTACACCATGTTTCCTCCTAGTACATACTTATGTACATGATTAATTTTAAATAAAATTAATTTGTTTAATTTGTATAAAATTAAAATGGATGAGGGCCTCAAGAAAAGTTTAGATGGAAATTAAGATAAATGGATTAATTAATTATTTAAAATAATTAATTAATTAAAGTATATTTTTATCTTAATGAATAACGATTTAAATGAATGCTAGATTGTATATAAAATGTGTATCTTTTGCATGTTGGGATGGTCATGATCTTGAATTAGCTGTTTTTATGTGTGATTTAATTTAATTTAATTATTTCATCATTTTTTATAATTATTATTATTAAATTAAAATGATGGTTTGTGCCACAACCTCTCATATTATCATATAAGGATATACATGATTGTAGTTTCTTTTATGTAAACCCCATAACCATTCCATTGGTTCCTTTACCTACGTGTGAGTAAAAGCATATGTAAGGATAGAGATGTCAAGAAATTAGAGGCAATTCAAGATAGATATGAGGTGAAATCAAATTAGGTGGTACACATGAAAGAGGTGGAATGTTGTAACTCAATCCAAGACCGGATCATAAATTTTTTCCCCTGGGTACAATGGTTTTTTTATTGGATGATCAATAAAAAACTAATAGACAGAGCTCATGATCATGAAAAATAATTTATTTTATCTTTTACATGGTTATTTATTTTATGGATGTTTTATTATGATCACATATATAAATGAATTAAATAATAAGCATGATCATATGGTATAAAATAAAAGGATTATCCATAAATATTTTATCAACACATGGTTAATCACTTAAGTAAAATTGAATTTATATTAACAAGGTGTGTAAAAGGATAAAATATAATAATTTACAGATAATAAATAAAATCCATCAATAAATATTATGTCAGACTAAGTAATCCATAGTCTAAATTAAAATGCTATCATAGTCTTTGCCATGGTCACTTTTAGCCTAAATGGCCCGAAGGCCTTCATTTTTTTATTGATTTTTGATAACCCCCCTTTCAAGGGATGAGGGGGAACCCTTACAAGGCCCATAGGCTTAGAGATTACATGGCCCGTAGGCTTAGGATATTACATGACCCGAAGGTCTTAGGGAATTCAACCAGACTATCTACAAGGAACTGCCCCTCCCCATCATCTGCATCCTAATAGTAGCTCCTAACAAAGTTAGTGGGTTGACTTAATCGAATTGGATTTAACAGTCATAGTTTGTTCAATACAAAGTTGGAGGAAAGTGTTGAGGAAATCTGAGTCAGGATCTCTAGATTGGGGAGTTCTCTCAACAGATCAAGGAATTGTAAGCAAATAGTTGGAAAGATCTCCGACCTAAATACTTTTTTATTGTTTTATATTGTTGTAATAAAATGTAAAGTGAAGCAACAAGGAGACTATGATCATTACTTAACTCGAGGAATGTCCTCACTAACAAAAATTTCCTTGAATGGTATAGTTTTTTATGCATCATTTTACTATGGAAAAATTTGTTTCATACATTGGAATCTCCTATACCCAATCAACCTTTCTACCAAGTGAGAGAAGGAGAAAAGATGGACTACCATAGATTCATGTAAGATTATTCTTATACATGTTGCATCATGTTATCAGTTATTTCTAGAGAGATAATGATACAACACAAAGACACGGATTCTTACACCATGAAAACTCATCTCCTTGAACTTGGAAAGGAAAATGAGAGGATTAAGATAATTAAGATTGTCACTACATTATTCCGGTGTAAACTAAAATTCTCTGACTTAGCTAGTGATCATGCCTTCAAAATGCTGGAGTATCATGATCAGTTAACAAAGATAGGCATTTATACGGATAAAAAAAAATTCATTAATCTCATATTATTATCCTTACCTTCCAAGTTCTCCTTATTCATAAGGAATTATAGGATGGACATCATGGAAGAGCCACTTGGGGATCTTTTATCTATGTATCTTCAAACAGATAAGGATTTTTTGTAACATGGTTCCTTGTTTATTTTGATGAGAAAAGTAAAGGATCAAGTTATAAAAACCAAAATCATTTCCAATAAAATAGTACCTTTACAACATCCTTTGAAAAAGTAAACAATAAAAGGGAGAGTGATAAACAAGTGACTATTTTTTTACATATTGGAAGAAAGGACACTGGAAGAGAAATTTAAATGTATTGGAGTAGAAGATACTACTTCAAGTATATTAATCAATGTAATTTCTATGTATTACATTTTGGGTATTAAATATAATATGTTAACATATATGTATTCAAACACATGAATTGAGCAAGAATGAAAAATATTACTATAAATTTGGTGAGTTCTTAAACAATATAAAGAAGTTTGATTACTATTAAGCTGGACAAAGAGACTAAAACGGTCAAATTTGGGCACTATGCTTGCTTCCTGGTAGAGTTAGACCTATGTTATACTTTGGTTGACACAGTCTTTCTTTCTACATATAATGATGAGCTTAATCTGAAAATTGAATATGAGAAGATGTCACACTTTTGAATGGATTGCAAGGTGATTGGCCATGATTCTTCAACCTATAATAAAACTCTTGTTTGTAATCATTGTTCTACGTGCATACATGAAGAGAATACATGAAATAAGAGGTCTGGGAAACCCAGTCATACTGTGAACAAGGGGCATAAGCTGCAGCCTAATTTGAATGGGAGATAGGAGGTGCAGGTGTGTGCTTCACACCCCCTAGCTCAGATAGAGGAATTATTGATGAGACATCTAGCTTGGTTTCACCTCAGTAGAGGGTGTTTTGTATGGGAAAATCCTCTGATAAGGTACAATCCTCTGCCTTTGATATTCTATATGCATGTGTGCAAGTAGTGGATGATGGGAATTCTTCTTCCCCAACGTTGTCCAAGAGAACTTTGGATAACATTGTTACATCTTAGCAAGAAAATAATGACTCTGAGTTTGAAAACTCTATTCAATAGGATATAGACAAAGATATACTATAGGAACATGCCCTAAATACTCTAGGAAGGAAAAATATAGGATAAAAATGGTCTCCTCTGGTCTGGACTTGAAGGAAACAATGGGTAATGTCGGTCTTTCCTGTTCTGATAAATCTATTCATGGTAGTTCATCTAAGGAAGGCAGGAAGTTGTCTTTATCCAATCCAATGGATAAAGATGATATTAAATTGGTTTTTTATAAGAATTCCATACCACTTTTTGTGCATGGATAGATCCCTTATAGTTGTATTGACATGGATCCCCCTCCTTCTAAGTAGGTAGGGGAGCCTTCCAGTCTGGATGTGGTGTAGGCTTTGGGATAGGATGAAGGATCGCAGGCAAAGGCTATTATTGTGTAGGATATGACATACCTTCCTTTGTAGGAACTTCCTTAGCATACCTGGTGATGGGGGCGGCATTCAAGAGGTCGGGGCCAAGGACGTGGGCATGACGATGCACGGGGATGCAGAGTGTCCACCAGGTCTTCTTTGAAGGCCCAGCTTACACCAGAGCAAGAAAGGCTCAAGAAGATGTATTTTGTGATTCTCAATCCAAAACATTCACAATATGAATGGGAATCTACTGATGAGGGTGATGATTCTGATTATGGTTTTGGGGATTTATGCCATGTAGTTTCTCTATTTGGATGAGGTACTGTTGTGTAACCGTTTCCTCCATCTTTCCTTGCTCGCTACTTTTTCTTCTATTTTAATAAATGGTCAGAGGCTTCTGCTTCTGACTAAACCTTTTCGGTGATTCCTAGATCAAACAAAAGAAGTGTACAACTTCACAATTACCTAATACATTCAAGTTAAAGTATTGTTTTATATTTATTATTACCAAAAACATTTCTCAATTTCTAATTAGTCACAATGTGTTGTTTCATTTTGGAATAGATGTTTTTATGGTACTTCATACTCAAACTAATAGTTTGATGATTCTTGAATAATAAATATTCTAAATCAGGAATAAATAGTGAATATAAATATAAGACCTTTAATACCTTATTACAAAGAGATAATTCATTATCAAGTAAAACTGATATTAGTTGATAAGTTTATATCCATAATGTTGTTCAAGAAACTTTTAAGATAATACACTAGTTATAATGTCTAATTCTCTATCAAATTTTCAAACAAAGAAACCTTTAGAAATAAAGGTATGCTATAAATATACTAGGTTTAGTTTAGTAAAACTACATTAACTATTCTAAAGGTGTAGCTAAGGGTTAAGTTCATACACTTCATGAGATTCCTTTAAGAGATTTTAAGAATTATCAATTAAGAAATGAATACTCTTGGTAGCGGATCCTCCGGACTGACTTATCAAAGTGTATCACAATCACTAATTGTGTGCTGACTAAAAGGGGAATGATGAAATGTCATATATATATATATATATATTACAACTCTTTCATAATTTCTTCCAAGTAATGTTTCACAAATATTAGCACAATCAATAATCGTGTGTCAACTAAATTGAATAATGGATATCATATTAAAAATAATATGATAATGTATCCATTAATTATAGATTCTAATAAATGATTAGGATCATTTGTTAAAAGATGAATTTAGCTACAAATGAACATCAAATAATCACTAATTTTATCTTTATTAATTATCATATAACCACTAAGGATATTCTATTATTAGTATAGAATAACTATATTTCTATAAGAGGGAAGCGCGTCACTTTTGAGATAGTTGGAGTATGCTAGAATTCAATGAAATCTAGGATTCTGATGCACATGAGTTGGCATTGGAACACAGACTCCACTAAGCTTAGTGGGAGGAGTGGTTCCAAAGAAACATGATGTGTAGGAAATTAAAACCAAAAAAAGTGGTTTATATTCACCGTAATGGGTGATACATAGATACACATTATTATTTAAGAATAATTATTACTATAAAGAAATGATAAATAGAACCTTACTAATTTTGAAAAATATGTATGAATTCAGTAATGGAATTCATGTACCAAAATTCAAGGGCACTATATTTTAGATGTTTCTAGACTTAATAATGTTGGTGAGTATTCGATAGAAACTATATATGGATGGTACAAGTCAATACTAATAAAGCATGATTGATTATTAAAAGGATATGTAAGATAGTCTATGACAAAACTTTTACTTCAATCATCATGCTAAAATACATTTAAATTCTACCTTTCATAACAATATTCTATGTTCATTTTATTGGGCGGTTGGATGTCAAGGCCAGTTCCCTTAATGGATACCCTATGGAACATATTTTTATGACATAACCAAAAGGTTTGGTGACACCAGTGAATTCCAATATAATATGAAAATTTCACATATCCATTCATGGATAGAAGCAAGAGTAGTGATCATAAAATATTCATTTGGAACGGATACATGTCATGTGTCTATTATAAGTTAGTGGGAGTGCTACTATTTTCAAGAAATATATGTTAATAACTTATAAAAAACAAATAATCAGTCTTACCATTTTACTAAGACTGAAAATAAATTTCTCTAACTATGACTTAAAATAACATCCTGGTTCCAATACTAGTACAAAAAGGCCTTTAACATTAGTTTTTTTGGGATTTAATGTTGGTTTTTAGGTGATAAATTTTTGAGAGATGTTGTAGATATATCTTTAATGTAAATTATTAAAACCAGTGTTAAAATTATTTTTTTATAAAAAATAAGACTTTCGATGTTAGTTTTTTTTCATAACTGATGTCAAAAGTGACACTTGATGACTTTTGACATTGGTTTTTATTACAATCGATGTTAAAAGTGATGTTGGGTGAATTTCAACATTGGTTTTGTGTTATAACTGATGTTGAAAGCCACTTTTTGATGTTGGTTATAATAAAAACCAATGTCAAAACACTGTAATTTTTTTTAATATTTCAATGATCAATACTCATGTAGGTTGATGACATGTGCTTGATGAGATATTGAGACAAAGGGATTATATTACATAGTAAGCATATGTATGTGGTTGTCATTATTGTGGTGTTAAATTATTCCTTTTTGGTGCCTTTACGTGTTAGATGTTAATATTGGACTTTAGACGAGCCTACCTAATGTCACTAAGGAAAAATCTTAGAGGGTCACACACTTAATGTTTATATTTATTTCGATTAAATTCTATCTAAATTTAACTATTAGAATAAATATTATTCTTCAGTTTGTAGAATAATATTTATTTAGGATTTATTAATTGCAGATATTCAATCATTATATTTATGTGTGGGTTGAATATTTAATATAAGACCATCAGATAGCATATATTTATCGATATCTTCATTTATTTACAAGGTAATAAATAATTTAAATAAATAAATTTTCATTTAGTTATGTGAATATTAAATAAATATTTATCCGCAAGACTGTGAATATTATAAATATTTATTTATTTATTTATTTATTTATTTATTTATTTATTTATTTATTTATTTAATGAATGAATAATATTCATTATTCGAGGCTTGATAAATGCTAAGAAATAAGTGTGAACTGGGTTATCGGGTTTTATATAAATGATATATTAAATATCATTTAAATAAATATTACTTTATTTATTTAAAGAAATGACAATCATTTCCTAACGCTAGACGTGGTTGTGCACAACACAATCCTCTAGAGATCCCTACAACCCTAGAGAGAGAATTCTTTAGATTTATCCCAAGAACTGAAAGAAATATTCCACCCTCCTCTCAAGTTTGATAGATTTAGAATTAATCCTTCCATCTTCGAAGGATTGTGTGGTGATTAAAGAAATCAACACAAGATTATCAGTATCACCATGCTAGTAACTGGAATACTATTAGTGATGCTTCAAGATCATAGGATAACATGTGGATCACTGATGAAGGGAAATTTTAATTCTAAATCCAATATAGATATATGCCCAAAATAAAGAAGAAAAATGTGACCAAATTTTATTACCTTTGTTGAATATTTCTTTTCATAGCACCACCATTGTATTTTCTTCTTTGAATGTATCACCTTAGTTTGTCCAAATTGATAAATTCCACATTCAAAATATAATTTAAACACACATAATATCATGTATTATCTTGTTATTTTAACCTTTAAAAGTGTATAAATAGAAATACATAAAAATTCATACATGGGTAACTCGGGCCTAGTTAAGCTCCTTACCATTTTAGAAAACATAATACATTCATATCTGGAAAAAAAATGTTTTATATGGATTTTAGAATGCTACATGAGCTATTAAATCATCTCAATTTCCTAAAAGGGGTTTTTAATGGATATTATTTACTATCAACATAAAAAAAATAAAAAACACAAAACAAATGAAAATAGATAAACAAATAAACCAAAGAGAAAATCGAATAATTGAAGTGAGTATAATACTAAAACCCTGACATTAAGATAAAAATCATATTGGAATCCATATTAATACACTAATAACATAAACCTAGTTATAGGCATGTTAATTATAATACAATGTTTTGTTCTTTTGGAATTTATTCCTATGCATGACAGATGCATGGATTGATCCCATTTAATTGAGTATAACACTTGTTTGTTGTTGATGCGTGACAGATGCATGGATGCAAATGAAAGTTAGAAAAGCTAGTGCCTTTGTGATTATTAATTTAAAATTCATAATATATCTATTTGTGTGTGATAAATATTCTTAGAGTGACATTAAACTTGATATGTGAATTAATCAGATCCCTCAATGGATTTTACATGAATCCCCAAACCAACTTCCAAAAGAAAATCCTTGAAAATGCACCAAAAAGAGAAGGGGGAAATAGAGTTTAAGTTCAACATTTTTCTCTTTTTGTCTAAAAATGAATGTAAATTTAATAGAAAAAAACGAGAAAAAAAATATAAAAGATGGCTTTGTGAGTGTTTTTAATAACCCAAAAGGTTACATTGTCATATTCTTCTATGAAATAAAATGATCCATAAAACCCCTTCCCTAACTTCCTCATTATTGAGTGTGATATTAATCTTCAAAAAAACTATATAATCAAATTGATACAAAACTTCCTTGATAATTTTTACTAACATAAAAGTTGAATATATATTCATATAGGATTTAATGAATTATGATAAAAAATTAGATAAATCAAAATAGAAAACTATTTGTATGAAATTTCACCTTTTGAAATGTTGGTGATGATTCTTAATGATCCATCCAATTAGAGAAGGAATACATGCAGCTTTGAATCTTCGACTATAAGGCCTCGGCCTTAAACCTTACTTAATATTGAATTAAATGAGTAATTCACATTGAGGATATTTTCAGGTTTAGAGTTTTAGAGAATCAGGACATAACTATTACATCTCAAAAGATTACAAAGTAGTCGCTTCTACTAAATTTCCATAAAATAAAAACTCTTAAAAAGAAACATGTATAGTTCCATGTTTTAGGTAGCATGACTTTCCCTTGATCCCATTCTTGACCCTATTTCACGCTAAGTCCTGTGAAAAACATTTCAAAAACTTGGGATGAGTATAAAAAGCTCAGTAAGGGATACACAAAGAATGAAAACTGTTAGTTTTTCAAAACAACAAGTAAACCATGTATACTTTATCAAAGTAATACTTTTCACCTCTTCGAAGTAGTAAAAACTCGTCGCTGAATAAAAGTTCATTACTTACCATTTTATAACCAAAAGATTACCATAAAACCCATATAAAGAACACATAACATATAAAGGTAACTTGGGACATAAACATACTTAAGTGGAATAACCATACGGTCGACTTCCACACATATCACTTAATGGAATATCCATACGGCCAATTTCCATACATACTTAATGGAATAGCCATATGGCCGACTTCCATACCCAATGCATTGGATTTTATAACGTAACCACCCATCCTGGTATTCACGGCACCACCCGTCATATGGTTTATCACGTAACCACCTGTAATATGTCCAACTACCATTATAAAATTATAACACATAAAACCAACATAAAGGAATGACAACATTTCCACATTTCGATCACAATATATCATTTAAATATATTGACATAATAGAATCCTTTATCAAAACCATTTTCAATACCAAAATACAAAAAGAAGTATATGGTATTTATTTTATTTTAAAAACATTACGGCTTGTTGAGGAAGCCAAAGATCAAATAATACTCGCGGCGGCGGAAAAGGTCATTATCACCGCGTACGTAAAAAGAAACATTCCTTTTTGTCGTTTAGTAAAACGCTTCGTAGAAAAAAATTCCTTTTAAATAAACGTAAATTCAAAGGGGTTTATACACCGTATAAAAGAAAGTTGTGTATAAAACGAAATATGCCTCAATGAAAGGAGATTGAGACGTAGTCCCATACAAAGACGGTATCCTTGGTTTAAGGATAAATCAATTACATAATTATGTGTGAAAAATGAATACACCAAATATAAGTTGATATTAAGTGTAAAATAATCAAAGGTCATTCACACATATTCAAAGGATGACATATTCAATAACTACATGTTGAACCCAAAGAAATCGAAATTGGGTTAAGAAGTTCCCTTGACAGCCTAACGGCATCACATCAAAATGAGTGGATGAGAGATAAAAAGTGTATCTCATCACTTGGACATAAAATTTACATCAATAAGGATATATGAGAACATATCCCAACATAAAAATATGTAAATTAAAAGACCCAACAAAAGAAGTCTTTTAAAAAGAGGAGGGTGAAAGGTTCCCTTACCGACTTGGGTATCTTTCAAAACATACACCCCATGAAAGAAGGACAATACATCATTGATGTAAATACTCATAAAAAGAAAGTATATTAAAAAAAGAGTAGAATAATGGGCAGTACGTACACCAATCAAAGTAAATTGTGGAAAATGTAGCATAAATCTCACGGGAATAAAAGTGAGATGAAAAATCCCTTACGAAAACTCGGCAGCCTAACGGCGCCACATAAAACTTACAAAAATGGATTGATGAGATAAAATAGGGTATCTCATCATATTAACATAAAGTTTATAGAAAGAGGAATATAAAATAACATCCCCCCAACATAACAAAGTGGAGCTTAAAAGAAGTGACATAAAGGAGAGTACTTAAAAAGAAAGAGAGAGGTTGGATCTCTTACGAAAAATTCGGCAGCCTAACGGTGCCACTCAAAACTTCCAAAATGGATTGATGAGAGAGAATAGGGTCTATCATCATATGAACATAAAAATTACAGTAAGAGTAATAAAAAGAATATCACAATAACAAGAAATATGATCTTTAAAAGTAATGACATAAAATAATGTACTTAAAAAGAAAGAGAGGTGTAGGATCCCTTACCTCGGGTCCGACTTGACTCGATCGTTCTTTAACATCTTGAATAATAAACTTGAGTTAATTTATATTTGCTTAAGAAACTTTTTCAAGTTCATTATTCCTTTTATATCACTTATTTCCATGTTATAAACATTATTTAATCATTTAAGTTAATAATGTTTGTTTTGTCGATATTTGGTTCTTAAGTCGAAAGTGGACTTCTTACAATTACATGTTGTTCGTGTGGTCAAAGATTCTTTATATCCAGAATGACATTCCTGATTTGGATATCATATATATCATATATATCTAGAATATACATGTATTTATAATATCACATAATCATTTAGAGGTAAGAAATGAAATGCACCGTTCATAGAGACGGTAAGTCGTACGTACGCATGAACGCTACTTTCATTTCTTTGTCATATTAATGGAATTAAAACTAAATGAGAGGTATGTATATTTTAATTCCAGAATTATATTAATCATTTAGATGTATCATTCATCATATATATCCATTATATACATGTACTTATAATAGTACATTACATTTGGGGATAAGAAATGAAATGCATCGTTCATGGAGACGGTAAGCCGTACGTACGCATGAACGCTACTTTCATTTCTATCTCATACTTTAATGGAAAGAAATAATAATGATATAGAGGTATATAATAATTCCAGTATAACATCATATATAATAACATTAAATCCATCCTTTATACGTCCCACGTATGGCATTAACGAATCACATCACTTTGAGGGGGCGGTAGTCCGCACTTCCTAAAATGAAGATATCGCGTATACCCATAATGGAAGCCATAAAGGTAAGCCACAAATGAAAAATAAAGAAGCTTAAGTAAAACATAAACATATTATATATCATATATAAATATAGTGACATCTTAATGGCCACCTTTGAAGGTGTTATATGAGTGTTGAACAATCGTCGTTTCGTGAGGCAGAAATTCGTCATCCACGGAAACAGTATGTTCTTTAACCATTAGATGTAGTTGTGTGTAAGTGTAGCTTGAATCCTTCTTATAACAACATCCTAGTATATTTAGGATACTAGAGTTTTTACAAAAGAAAATAATAAAAAGATTTTAGGGGGTTAGAGAAGAAAAATAAAACAAAAGGACTCAAAAAAAGACATTACCTTAAAATCGGGTAACTCCACTTGGTTTGAGCTCAAAGGCTTCCTTGGGAAGACTTCTGCCCAATGTGAGGCTTCAAGGAGTAATAGAGGGATGTGGAGAGCCAAAATGGGCAGGGGTTGGCCGAGACAAAGGCTTTGGGAGTGTGGGTAAGGAGGTAGAGGTGGGGGCCTTTTATAAGAGGAGAGGATGGGCACTCTTGGAAAGTGAAGAAAAGTCACTTTATTTCAAAATGGTATTCGGATTTAAGAGGTCTCACATTGATGTATTTAGAGGATAAGGTGATAAGGGTTCGAAATCCACTCATCCAATAGGTTTTGGACATGTGTAGGTCTTAGATATTACATTATCTTTCCATTTTATTTAAATCGTTAAATAATGTGGTCATCGCTGCATCATCATGATGTCATAAATAATTTAATTTATTTAACGTCTAAAAATTATAAAAAAAATACTATGATTTAGGAAATATTTTTATCTTTATAATTAATATTTATAGTCAAAAATTTGACTTGTATATCCCCATGTAAAAATTGTTTTAGTAAGACATCTCATGTGTGTGTCATTTTTACTTTAACATTAAATAAAAAGTTATTTATGTCATTTCCCAACCAAAGTGGCTCCATGGGGTCCCCAAGTTGATCCATGGCTTGTCTTGGTCGGCCATGACACATCCAAAAAGGTTAGGACATGTGTCAAGTTCATTTCATATTATTAAAACATTATTTTTACCTTAAACTACACTAATTACCTCTAATCGCGATTAAAAACTTAATAAGTTACTATTCACCAAAAAATTATTTTAATCCCATTGAACCACATTTTACTTATTAATGACAACCATGTATGTCGGATTTTTGAAATTCAAAACACAAAGGTGGAAAAATTTCATTTAAAAGGAAAATCAATTTTTATAAGTACCACTTAGTGGTTTCACTATTCATCAAAAATTGAAGTTTTTCAGAAAATTACCAAAAATTCACCCTAAGCTATATTTGATATTCCGAATTCAAAAATGAAGTCTATTTTACAAAATTCAAAACATATAAGTCACATTAATTAATTTAATAATTAATTCCCGCTGTCATGACAAATAGCGTGTTTTTATGAAACAATAAGTATCAAAAGACTGACACTAGTTTAAGTCCGATTTCAAAGTGAAATTAATTCCAAAGACCACTATTGGATTTAATGGTAAAAATATATTCTAATTTCACTTTAAAACCAATTAAAAAGATAATCTAATCATATAAATAAATTAGATTAAAAAGAGGTTTTGAATTAAAATACAACATTTTACACTATTCATTAAAAAAATGAACTTTATCGGAAAGATACCAAAAATTTACACAAAGTAAATTTTGATGTCCCGATTCTAAAGAAGAGTTTTATTTGGTCCAATAGAATGTATAATAGTGAACAAAACTATATTTAATAACGGTTCGCCATCAAAAGGCGATAAGTGAACCTTTAGTGAAAACTAGGGCATATACGCCCAAAATTGAATTCTTTCCGTATTTTAAACCTTTATCTTTTATTGGATAAATGTAAAAACATTTAAAAACATATATAATCATATTTTAGTTATTTCTATCCATTCCCGCCAATACAATGGATACATGTTAACTACCATTTAAAATAATATTGTTTTATTATTAGAGTGCAACGTAAGATTCCCAAGAAACTCGTTGTTGCGTGTTGGGTACGCCATCGAGCATAGCTTCCCCTTTAAAGTCATATTAATATTTTATTCACAAATATGGATAAATATGAAAATGTCATATTCTTTATTTACCTGGGGTGTTACATCCTTCCCCCCTTTTGGGAATTGCGTCCTCGCAATTTTAAAATTGGGCTTGGAAACATCCTTGAAAGTCCCACATTGGAACAAGAGTCAGTAAAACAATCACTTTAAAATAAAGAAAGATAAGTACAAAGGTCACCCGAGTTAACCCATACTAGGATTCCAAGTATGAAAACATGGACATGGAGGAAAAAACAAAGGGTCATGTTCTGATGGAGAGTGATAGAAAACATGTTTAAGAGAAAGTTAACCACAAGAAAATCACAAACTTGTGATGGGTTAAACGGTATTCGATTCCCCAGTAGGAAAAGTTAATAGACAAAATTTTTGTTTTAAGTTACTTTTTATTAAGTAATTTATTCATAAGGAAACATAATCACTTATCATGTTGACTTTCAACTTTTACACAAACTCATATTTTCTCCAAAAGACAAGTATTTAGAAAGACTTGTTCACATTAAGAGTACTATAATCAACTTCTAGAGAATCACCTAATCCAAAAAAGAGAACTATATACTTCCCATGTCTTTAGACCAAAACCAAAACCAAAAAGGCTAGTACAAGATCAGATAATCCAGAAAAGGATAACCCTTTATAAAAATAAAATCTATTCTTAATCTCCAAAATTTGTCCAACAATACCCAAAGTTCAACGAGGACCATTAGATAATCAATTTGTCCATAAAATTCTTAAAAGTAAACCAAACTAAGATTGAAACCCAAATATTTTGAAGGATTTAGTCACATAGTCTTCCAAGTTAAATCGTAACATTTATCTCCAAACAACATCAGTTTCTCTTAATGTCTCATATTGAAAAGTAATTAACCTAATCACATTTCCTCCATGATAGGTTAATCATTTTTATAAATAACCCAAAATCAACTTACTCTTAATTCATAAAATCATCTAACTAAAAAGAATCAGTCAAACTAACCAGGGACATCACGTAGTCCAGTGGTAGGCGATAAATACCAGTCGCACTTTGGTTGTGGGTTCGATTCCCACAGCTCTGTCCGACACGACGGGTTGTCACATGGTCTACGTGTTGTCCTTTTTCCAAAACTATATAATTCTTAAAACATTCCCCAAAACGAGATAAAATCCTCAAAAACAATCATAACATATTTTAACCTCAAGTTTATCTCATTCCTTTCATTTTCCATCATAACATATAATAACCCATAATTACCTCAAAAGTAAGGATCATATAAACTCTAATGGTTACCTTTATAATTATTACCTGAAATTCCACATCGATTGGTCATCTCGTACATGATGCATTGCAGATCATACCAAGGTTCAAGTGGTTGATCATGAGTCCTTGATAGTTGGTTTAGAACAACCACGAGTTTCCTCATTGAATCCCCCATTTTATCTAGTATCTTAATCAGAGAACCACCACAGTTTCCTTCAAACCTATTGTCTCTTTGGTGCCTGCTAGATCCATCCATTCACTAAAAACAGAAATGTCAGTGTGAGTATATCAACAAAACCATCATGTACTAATGAGGAAGGTAAACACTAAGATATACTTACTCATTCACTTTATCTAAAACTAGGACTCTTTCTGAAATCCTAACCATTTTGGTAATGTCACTTGTGCTTAGAGAATACCCTAACCTCTAAAGTTATCTAAACCTCCCTTTGATACCAACTATAAGGCCTCGGCCTTAAACCTTACTTAATATTGAATTAAATGAGTAATTCACATTGAGGATCTTTTCAGGTTTAGAGTTTTAGAGAATCAGGACATAACTATTATATCTCAAAAGATTACAAAGTAGTCGCTTCTACTAAATTTCCATAAAATAAAAACTCTTAAAAAGAAACATTTATAGTTCCATGTTTTAGGTAGCATGACTTTCCCTTGATCCCATTCTTGACCCTATTTCACGCTAAGTCCTGTGAAAAACATTTCAAAAACTTGGGATGAGTATAAAAAGCTCAGTAAGGGATACACAAAGAATGAAAACTGTTAGTTTTTCAAAACAACAAGTAAACCATGTATACTTTATTAAAGTAATACTTTTAACCTCTTCGAAGTAGTAAAAACTCTTCGCTGAATAAAAGTTCATTACTTACCCTTTTATAACCAAAAGATTACCATAAAACCCATATAAAGAACACATAACATATAAAGGTAACTTGGGACATAAACATACTTAAGTGGAATAACCATACGGTCGACTTCCACACATATCACTTAATGGAATAGCCATACGGCCAATTTCCATACATACTTAATGGAATAGCCATACGGCCGACTTCCATACCCAATGCATTGGAGGTTATAACGTAACCACCCATCCTGGTATTCACGACACCACCCGTCATATGGTTTATCACATAACCACCCGTAATATGTCCAAGTACCATTATAAAATTATAACACATAAAACCAACATAAAGGAATGACAACATTTCCACATTTCGATCACAATATATCATTTAAATATATTGACATAATAGAATCCTTTATCAAAACCATTTTCAATACCAAAATACAAAAAGAAGTATATGGTATTTATTTTATTTTAAAAACATTACGGCTTGTTGAGGAATCCAAAGATCAAATAATACTCACGGCGGCGGAAAAGGTCGTTGTCACCGCGTACGTAAAAAGAAACATTCCTTTTTGTCGTTTAGTAAAACGCTTCGTAGAAAAAAAGATTCCTTTTGAATAAACGTAAAGTCAAAGGGGTTTATACACCGTATAAAAAAAAGTTGTGTATAAAACGAAATATGCCTCAATGAAAGGAGATTGAGACGTAGTCCCATACAAAGACGGTATCCTTGGTTTAAGGATAAATCAATTACATAATTATGTGTGACAAATGAATACACCAAATATAAGTGTATATTAAGTGTAAAATAATCAAAGGTCATTCACACATATTCAAAGGATGACATATTCAATAACTACATGTTGAACCCAAAGAAATCAAAATTGGGTTAAGAAGTTCCCTTGATAATCTAACGGCGTCACATCAAAATGAGTTGATGAGAGATAAAAAGTGTATCTCATCACTTGGAAATAAAAGTTACATCAATAAGGATATATGAGAACATATCCCAACATAACAATATGTAAATTAAAAGACCCAACAAAAGAAGTCTTTTTAAAAGAGGAGGGTGAAAGGTTCCCTTACCGACTTGGGTATCTTTCAAAACATACACCCCATGAAAGAAGGACAATACATAATTGATGTAAATACTCATAAAAAGAAAGTATATTAAAAAAAGAGTAGAATAATGGGCAGTATGTACACCACTCAAAGGAAATTGTGGCAAATGTAGCATAAATCTCACGGGAATAAAAGTGAGATGAAAAATTCCTTACGAAAACTCGGCAGCCTAACGGCGCCACATAAAACTTACAAAAATGGATTGATGAGATAAAATAGGGTATCTCATCATATTAACATAAAGTTTATAGAAATAGGAATATAAAAGAACATCCCCCCAACATAACAAAGTGGAGCTTAAAAGAAGTGACATAAAGGAGAGTACTTAAAAAGAAAGAGAGAGGTTGGATCTCTTACGAAAAATTCGGCAGCCTAACGGCGCCACTCAAAACATCCAAAATGGATTGATGAGAGAGAATAGGGTCTCTCATCATATGAACATAAAAATTACAGTAAGAGTAATAAAAATAATATCCAAATAACAAGAAATATGATCTTTAAAAGGAATGACATAAAAGAATGTACTTAAAAAGAAAGAGAGGTGTAGGATCCCTTACCTCGGGTCCGACTTGACTCGATCGTTCTTTAACGTCCTAAATAATAAACTTGAGTTAATTTCTATTTGTTTAAGAACCTTTTTCAAGTTCATTATTCCTTTTATATCACTTATTTCCATGTTATAAACATTATGTAATCATTTAAGTTAATAATGTTTGTTTTGTCGATACTTGGTTCTTAAGTCGAAAGTGGACTTCTTACAATTACATGTTGTTCGTGTGGTCAAAGGTTCTTTATATCCATAATGACATTCCTGATTTGGATATCATATATATCATATATATCTAGAATATACATGTATTTATAATATCACATAATCATTTAGAGGTAAGAAATGAAATGCACCGTTCATGGAGACGGTAAGCCGTACGTACGCATGAACGCTACTTTCATTTCTTTGTCATATTAATGGAATTAAAACTAAATGAGAGGTATGTATATTTTAATTCCAGAATTATATTCATCATTTAGATGTATCATTCATCATATATATCCATTATATACATGTACTTATAATAGTACATTACATTTGGGGATAAGAAATGAAATGCACCGTTCATGGAGACGGTAAGCCGTACGTACGCATGAACGCTACTTTCATTTCTATCTCATACTTTAATGGAAAGAAATAATAATGATATAGAGGTATATAATAATTCCAGTATAACATCATATATAATAACATTAAATCCATCCTTTATACGTCTCACGTATGGCATTAACGAATCACATCACTTTCAGGGGGCGGTAGTCCGCACTTCCTAAAATGAAGATATCGTGTATACCCATAATGGAAGCCATAAAGGTAAGACACAAATGAAAAATACAAAAGCTTAAGTAAAACATAAACATATTATATATCATATATAAATATAGTTACATCTTAATGGACACCTTTGAATGTGTTATATGAGTGTTGAACAATCATCGTTTCGTGAGGCAGAAATTCGCCATCCACGGAAACAGTATGTTCTTTAACCATTAGATGTAGTTGTGTGTAAGTGTAGCTCGAATCCTTTTTATAACAATATCCTAGTATATTGAGGATACTGGAGTTTTTACAAAAGAAAATAATAAAAAGATTTTAGGGGGTTGGAGAATCAAAATAAAACAAAAGGACTCAAAAGAATACATTACCTTAAAATTGGGTAACTCCCCTTGGTTTGAGCTCAAAGGCTTCCTTGGGAAGACTTATGCCCAATGTGAGGCTTCAAGGAGTAAGAGAGGGATGTGGAGAGCCAAAATGGGCAGGGGTTGGCCGAGCCAAAGGCTTTGGGAGTGTGGGTAAGGAGGTAGAGGTGGGGGCCTTTTATAAGAGGAGAGGAGGGGCACTCTTGGAAAGTGAAGAAAAGTCACTTTATTTCAAAATGGTATTCGGATTTAAGAGCTCCCACATTGATGTATTTCGAGGATAAGGTGATAAGCGTTCAAAATCCACTCATCCAATAGGTTTTGGACATGTGTAGGTCTTAGATATTACATTATCTTTCCATTTTATTTAAATCGTTAAATAATGAGGCCATCGTTGCATCATCATGATGTCATAAATAATTTAATTTATTTAACATCTAAAAATTATTAAAAAAATACTATGATTTAGGAAATCTTTTTAGTTTTCCAATGAATATTTATAGTCAAAAATGTGACTTGTATATCCCCATGTAAAAATTGTTTTAGTAAAACATCTCATGTGTGTGTCATTTTTACTTTAACATTAAATAAAAAGTTATTTATGTCATTTCCCAACCAAAGTGGCTCCATGGGGTCCCCAAGTTGACCTATGGCTTTTCTTGGTCGGCCATGACACATCCAATGAGGTTAGGACATGTGTCAAGTTCATTTCATATTATTAAAACATTATTTTTACCTTAAACTACACTAATTACCTCTAATCGCGATTAAAAACTTAATAAGTTACTATTCACCAAAAAATTATTTTAATCCCATTGAACCACATTTTACTTCTTAATGACAACCATGTATGTCGGATTTTTGAAATTCAAAACACAAAGGTGGCAAAATTTCATTTAAACGGAAAATCAGTTTTTATAAGTACCACTTAGTGGTTTCACTATTCATCAAAAATTGAAGTTTTTCAGAAAATTACCAAAAATTCACCCTAAGCTATATTTGATATTCCGAATTCAAAAATGAATTCTATTTTACAAAATTCAAAACATATAATTCACATTAATTAATTTAATAATTAATTCCCGTTGTCATGACAAATAGCGTGTTTTTATGAAACAATAAGTATCAAAAGATTGACACTAGTTTAAGTCCGATTTCAAAGTGAAATTAATTCCAACGAACACTATTGGATTTAATGGTAAAAATATATTCTAATTTCACTTTAAAACCAATTAAAAAGATAATCTAATCATATAAATAAATTAGATTAAAAAGAGGTTTTGAATTAAAATACAACATTTTACACTATTCATTAAAAAAATGAACTTTATCGGAAAGATACCAAAAATTTACACAAAGTAAATTTTTATGTCCTGATTCTAAAGAAGAGTTTTATTTGGTCCAATAGAATGTATAAGAGTGAACAAAACTATATTTAATGATGATTCGCCATCAAAAGGTGATAAGTGAACCTTTAGTGAAAAGTAGGGCATATACGCCCAAAATTGAATTATTTCTGTATTTTAAGCCTTTATCTTTTATTGGATAAATGTAAAAACATTTAAAAACATATATAATCATATTTTAGTTATTTCTATCCATTCCCGCCAATACAACGGCTATATGTTAACTACCATTTAAAATAATATTATTTTATTATTAGAGTGCAACGTAAGATTCCCAAGAAACTCGTTGTTGCGTGTTGGGTACGCCATCGAGCATAGCGTCCCCTTTAAAGTCATATTAATATTTTATTCACAAATATGGATAAATATGAAAATGTCATATTCTTTATTTACCTGGGGTGTTACATCGACACTCTGATAATTCCCACAGAAGACACGGTCCATATACAGGCACATCACTTCTCTGCTCTTATGACCAAACAAAGACCACATGATGTTACATCGAAACGTCGATATCCTCAACATGTAATAAAACCGAAACATTACCAACAAAACACTAGCATAACTAGATCATTGCATCCATCGCATGTGGTTATTTGCGTCATGCAGCATCCCCTTGACTACCATCAAACATGCCAAAATAGTTTCCTAATGAGAATCTTCAAGAATGCAACCCTCCATAGGAGGCTTGTTTTTCTTGAATCTTCTCAAGAGATCACACCAGATCCTCTTTCTCATGAGTGTTGCGAATTCTGGTGTTTTCAATTTGAAATTACCTATTTTACTATCCAGCCATTAATCTGTATTCTATTTCATGCATGAAAATATGTTAGAATTGTTATTATTATTATTATTATTATTATTATTATTATTATTATTATTATTATTATTATTATTATTTTAAAATATATATGCTTGTGCGTTGGGCTGCTCAATTCCCATGCGGGTCTCTATACTGAGGCATTGAGCTCGGGCTGTTTGTTTCTCCTTTTTCCAAGTCATTTTTCACTTTCCATGCCACTCATCCTCCATGGGTGAATTCCTAAAAGTTGATGATTCTGGATACCCTTTTGATTTGTGTCATCCATATGTTTGACTTTGTTTGATGGCGTCATTTTCTTTTTATGTTCGACGTGGCCCCATGGCATTTCCTGATTGGTTGGGCCATTTTGAGGAGTAGTGTAGTGTCAGAGAGATTGATGACCCTTCCACACCCTGTCCTTCGGTATTCGTCTCATTCTCACCTCTGGTCATCCATGTTTAGATCCTGCTTTGGTTCGAGAAACCCTAGTCATCGGTGGATTCTTCTTATTCGGTGATTAACCACAATGTTTGTTGTCCTCCGAGTGCACATATGGTGTGCTTATTATGGTGGATTTTTTACGGAATCCTTCCTTAAGAATAAGTTTGTCCAAGTGCTCAATCCAAGAACAAATGACTATGGCCATACGATACCTTCCTTTACGGTGAGCTCCAAAGTTTGGTATCGGCTTCTCGATGACATCTTCAAGAGAATATGACAATTGAACCCTCATGTCCAGCATTGTGAGTATTTTATTTTCATTTTGTTGTTTTCAACTTTATACATTTCAAAGCTTCTATCACTATTCTTTTCTTGGTAAGCTTGTATGTTATAAATCTTATTTTTTTATCATTAATAAACTATTTGTGTGTGTGGTGTTCTTTCCATGCATGTAGGCCCCCAAAGGGACTGAAGCACATTAAATCCTTTGTGTATTCTTTACTACTTTCTTACCTTCTCATCTTGAATGTTTTGTTTCTATTGGATTTGTAATTATTGAACAAAACACTGAAACCAATCCTTTCAAGTTCATGAGTACTATCCCTAGGCAGCACACCTTCCCCTACAAAGTAGTATCATAGCCTAATTGGGTTTACTTATTTTTAATCTGCTTCTTATTTCAATTCAGTTTCTGTATAATTTTTCCTTTTCAATGTCATCTTGATTCGCTTGTTTTATTTGTTGTTTGAAATTGAAAATCACTGTAAAGATATCAAGTTGGCTAAAAAATAATCTTGATAGAAGCTTGATATATGTAATAACATGAAGCTTATTATTTTTGTTAAATCTAAATTAAAAGGTGTTTTTGAAATGAAGTACTTAGGGGAAGAAAGATGAATCCTTGTTCTATAAATTGTTAAGGATAGAACCAATTAATTGTTGTATTTTTCTGAACATTCTTATGTTATGAAAGTTCTTAAAAGGTGCCTATTTGAATCTCTCAAACCTGTTAATGTACCATTTGCACACTATTTTAAGCTTTAATTAACACAAACACCCACTGATGCTGCTGATATTGAGTATATGTCAAAAATATTATATGCCAACATTGTTGGCAGTGTCATGTACTCCATGATATGCACTAGACTTGATGTAGCCTTTGCAATCTGCACGCTTATCAAATTTATGGTTAGTCCAGGGAAGCCACATTGGCATTCCCTAAAGTGGATTCTTTGGTACCTATCATGTACTTCAGACTTATCTTTATGTTATGGTATAGATTTTGATACTACTAAAATGATTATTTGATATGTAGATATTGACTATACAGGTAACATTGACACCAGAAAATCAGTGAACGAGTATGTATTTACTACTTGTGGAGGTCCCATATCCTAGAACTGTAATATGAAATATGTGGTTTCTCTTTCAACTACAGATTCAGAATATATTACACTAATTGAGGATGTCAAGTGTCACGACCCCCTCCCCACAAAGTGTACCCCTCCTGGGCCGGCAATGTGAGAAGGGAGATAATGACCCCCGAGTCCCGCCTCCAGTAGGCCCTGAGTTGGCGACTAGCACCGAGGGTATAATAACATACAAATGGGAGGCATTACCCTCTAAGAGAACACATGCAGAAGAGAGAGATAGAATAGACTCCAATCAACTCCAACTCAGAACTGAAATATAAAAGGAAACCAAGTACATATATGAAATGTCATGTAAAAGTACTACAACTGAAGGGGAAACTAAAAGTACCCAAAAGAAAGAAAAACGGCAGCGACCACGAGCCCGAACAGCTCCTCCTCCAACCACAAGCTAGTAGTAACCCACTTGATCTCCAACCTGCTCCAAGTGACCTGAAAAACAGTTTATATGTACATAGGGTGAGTATAACAGTATACTCAGTAGGATCCTCCCCAAGACTCTCGTGCAAAAGTAAAGAAAGCATGCTAAAGCCCAGTGAACAACAAGTGAAACTAACTCGTCACCTAAACAGGTATACTATGTTCCCAACCTCACCATGGCTACTCTCACCAAGTAACGCATACAAGAATATAGCATATATTAAAGAATATCAAGGGTACCCCGCTACTACTTCCCCACTGGTTTGCCACTTTGCCCCAATGACATACGTCCTGTGCATCTCTCTCCAAAGGCTTGCTCGCAGACACCTGGGCTAAGCTCCACAATCTGCACCTCGTGCACCACAAAGGCTTGCCCGCAGACACCTGGGCGAAGCACCACACCGTCCTCACAACCAAAAGTAACCAGGTAATTTCCAGGAGCCACCACAGCTCGCATAACGTGTATCATACGTCGGGTATAATACCTCAAGCCATTATAGCCCATACTCCGAGTAAGGATCCTCAAGCCATCATAGCCTATACACGTTACACCTATAGTAGTCCGTAGGATACTATATCCAGAATATATGTGTGTGAATAACCACAAGCCATTACAGCCCTCTACACACATATATGGGGTAACTAACCACTGTGCCTCATGGCACAAGTATCTACCAAGAGAAGAGAGCGGGGCCAAAGGGGGTAGTCAGCCATTCAACCTCCCATCAGAATGTTGGGGAAAACACCCCCCCAGGGCTCAGAATCCCCGGGGTGTCAGTTGCCCTTACCGACAGGGTGGAGTAGCGTATAGAAACACAAAAAGTACAGAATATATAGGTAACTCACATCCACACTATGGGCATTACCTAGTCTTAGATACAACTGCAGCTAACGTCTCTCAGACTCCAGGCTGCTACTTCAAAGACTAGGTATCCTACAAGCACACAACCATTTGAAGAGCTTTATTAGATTACTCCATTCTCATTTTATCAGTTCCACTGTACGTTAATTAATTCTTTAAACATTAATTAAGAATGAACAATTCCACATTAAACTGAAATGGCATCACATTCAAAAACAACTGCTCCTTTTTAAGATTCACATCACCTTTAAATTCCAGCATCTCCATCCCCGTGGATTTTCACCATTTAATCAAACATTCATTACAGAATTACTTTTCCACATTCCCAGGCATTCTAGAAAAGCATCCTATGCTTCTAAACACAAAGGAGGCTCAACACGGTGAATAGATATACTATCCGTCGAGTCTTTTCCGCCTATAGAAAGAGCATATACCCATTCTCCCTCGAGAGGCTAAACACGGAAAGCACGTGGCATACCCCGCGCGTCTTCGCCTCCTTCGGAAGAAGGGTAGCAAGACCAGCTGCCTTGAGCAGTGGGGAAAAGCAAAGCAGATTAACATTCAAGAAAACCGTAGGTAACCAGCAACCACATCCATCCCATTCCATCACCCCTGGTGTCCTCCCCGACACCCACATGCATAAACTGATGCATCTCGCCACTCTAGGCGTCATCTTCTGCCATAAACACAAGGCCTCCATGCCTCCACATATCACAACAACCATCCAGGCTCACATCACAGCACAAGCAGCAGGAAAACAAACATCACATCATGGTCTCTTGACCCTTTAACAAACAAGAGGGTAACTCAGAACCCTTTTAGAAATTCCCACATAATCTGTTCTCTAATCCATATTGAATTAACAGATTTGTTATTCGTAGGTTCCAATCATGGATACCTAATCAGTAAGCTATCACAATTAAACAAACATGCTTACTTCCCTAATTTGATTATCCTCAAATTAGAACTACAACAACGGCAACAACCAGATTAATTTACATGCCTCTTTATCTTTAGCCAATTAATTAACAATTAATTCCGGCTTTACGTTCGTTATCAATTTCTATCATGAACAAATAATGAAACAAAGAAACATAGATATCACTATATCTAGGAAAACACGAGGCAAACCGTTATCACGGTATAAAGCAACAACATGCGATCAACCAATTCTTTTAATCCGGTTCAAGTATTTAATTAGGTCAATTTCATTGTGATCCAAAGGAATAAATCATGCTAATTCTACGATTGCACATATACAATTAGAGAAGCCATGAATCCCCTACCTCGAAGAGTTCTTGACGTCCTTTATCCACACAACAGGTCACGATCCTCCCCTTGTGACAACTGCATCCACCGGAGGATGCTTATATCGAAGATTGATCGACACGGCTCGGTTGCATCCAACAGAGCAGAACTGATCCTAGGAGTAAAGGTTTATTGTGCAACTCCTACGGAAAGGATTGAAAGGTTCTAGCGTCTCTTATCCGAGAACAAAGGAAAAGAACAAGGGAGAATGATATATCGTCCCTTTTTTAAGATTTAACGAGGCGACGGTTTAAGATCCGGTTAATTCTCCATTAAAAATGGATCGCATTAACCCACGCGGTTTGACCAAGTAAAACATTCCAAGCCTTAGGAATAATTAATAAAGGATTTATGGCATTTGAATCAGCCTTAAGAGACCTTAAAAATAAGGCTTTAAATGTATTTTACGTCAAAGGAAACGTAAAAAGGGACTGTAGGAGTCTGGAAACACTGTTCACCCACCGTAACTGTACATGAAACCGATCTGTGAAACTGATCTGTCACACCGATCTGTGAAATCGATCTGTGAAACCGATATGTGAAACCGATCTGTCACACCGATCTGTGAAACCGATCTGTGAAACCGATCTGTGAAACCGATCTGTGAAACCGATCTGTCAGACCGATCTGTGAAACTGATCTGTCACACCGATCTGTGAAACTGATCTGTCACACCGATCTGTGAAACCGATCTGTGAAACCGATCTGTGAAACCGATCTGTGAAACCGATCTGTCAGACCGATCTGTGAAACTGATCTGTCACACCGATCTGTGAAACTGATCTGTCACACCGATCTGTGAAACCGATATGTGAAACTGATCTGTCACACCGATCTGTGAAACCGATCTGTGAAACCGATCTGTGAAACTGATCTGTCACACTGATCTGTGAAACCGATCTGTGAAACCGATCTGTCACACCGATCTGTGAAACCGATCTGTCAGACCGATCTATGAAACCGATCTGTCAGACCGATCTGTGAAACCGATCTGTCAGACCGATCTGTGAAACCGATCTGTCACACCGATCTGTGAAACTGATCGGTGAGACCGATCTGTCAGACCGATCGGTGAGATCGATCTGTTACTGTTCATAAAACTGGAAACACTGTTCACAGAACTGGAAAATTGGCAAAGTGTTGGGGATAAGTCCCCTTGGCCTCCCGGAACACCTCCAACACCAAAATTCCACAAAGTAATGGACCGGAGAGGTCCGGGCCATTACATTAGATACCTCTCAAAACATTCTCGTCCTCGAGAATTAAAAACCAACCTAGAAGAAAAGAGGGGTCCGAACAACCACCCCATAAGATACCTCTCAGGGGAAAACCACCATGAGTTGTTCGAAAGCTGGAACAAAACTACGACATCCGGGAGTATGGGAACAAACAATCCATACCCAAACAATTCAAACATAACATCACATCAAAGGTACATAAATAAAACATGAAAGATCTAACCAGAGAGGAAACATCATTACATGAAAGGAGTTAAAATTTGAACAACTCTGGGTACTGAGCACGTATCTGTGACTCACGCTCCCAGGTACTCTCCTCCATGCCACCGTGTTGCCACAAGACACGAACTAAGGGGATAGAATGCCCACGCAACACCTTCTCCTTGTGGTCTTGGATCTCCACAGGTCGCTCCTCGAAGGTTGCATCATCATCAATATCGATCTCTCCCCAATCAATAACATGAGATTCATCATGAAGATAACGACGGAGCTGTGATACATGGAAAACATCATGTATCCGACTCATATGAGGGGGAAGTGTTACTCGATACTCCACAGCTCCAACACGAGCCAACACCTCGAAAGGCCCAACAAACCGGGGAGAAAGCTTACTTCCATGACCAAACCTCCGCTGCCCACGACGGGTAGTCACCTTTAGAAACACATGATCCCCAACATTAAACTCTAACGGTCTCCTTCTTTG
This sequence comes from Viscum album, assembly GCA_963277665.1. Lineage (NCBI taxonomy): Eukaryota > Viridiplantae > Streptophyta > Magnoliopsida > Santalales > Viscaceae > Viscum > Viscum album. Next base: position 1,887,640,814 of record OY728127.1, on the reverse strand, counting down.
ATCAGCATAAGATTTCTGACGATCTTGTGATGTCTTCATCCTCTCACGAATCACTTGAACCATCTCTGTCGTATTCTGCACTAGTTCTGGTTCGAGAATTGCGGACTCTCCGACCCCAGTCCAGCACAACGGAGAACGGCATGGCCGGCCATACAAGGCTTCAAACGGCGCCATGCCGATGGTAGAGTGAAAACTATTATTGTAAGCGAACTCTACCAAGGGTAAGTGCTTCGTCCATGAACCTCCAAAATCAAGAACACAAGAGCGCAACATGTCTTCAAGAGTCTGGATGGTTCGCTCTGTCTGACCATTCGTTTGAGGATGAAAAGCAGTGCTAAGGCACAGTTGAGAGCCAAAAGCATACTGGAGACCTCTCCACACCCTAGAGGTAAAACGAGGATCTCGATCAGAAATGATCGTCCTAGGTACTCCGTGAAGCCTCACCACCTCCTCCAGATACAGCCTCGACAAAACTTCCACTGAGCTCGACTCCTTGATCGCTATGAAGTGGGATGATTTTGTTAAACGATCCACTACCACCCATATAGCATCATGTCCTCCCGGAACTCGAGGTAAACCTGTAACAAAGTCCATTGAGATGTCCTCCCACTTCCACTGAGGAATCTCTATGTGCTGGAGAAGACCACCAGGAACACGGTGTTCGGCCTTCACCTTCTAGCAGACTAAACATCGAGACACACATTCTGCAACTGTACGCTTCAGCCCAGGCCACCAAAACTGACTCCTCAAGGATTGGTACATCTTCGTCACACCAGGATGTACCGCCAAGGGTGAACTATGGAACTCTCGGAGAACCGTCTCGTGCATTGCCAAGGGAACAAAAAGCCTGCCATGATACAACACTCGGTGTTGTTCATCCTCCGACCAACCATCAGGGGCCTCACCACAAACAACTCTGTCTCTCCAAACTTCCACCTCTAGATCACCCAACTGAGACTCTTCCACCTTCTGCATCAGGGATGACTGCACCGTCATCTGGAAAAGACAACCTCTTCCCCCAACTTCTCCCATATCAAGATGCAAAGCTGATATCTCTTCCATCACTCTCCAGGAATCACCAGATTCACGCACAACATCATTACGTGACTTTCGGCTTAGTGCATCAGCTACAACGTTCCCTTTTCCAGGTGTATACGATATTTCAAAGTCGTATTCCTGCAAGAACTCCATCCACCGACGTTGCCTCAAGTTCAAGTCACGTTGGGAGAAAACATACCTCAAACTCTTATGATCGGTGAAAACCACAAAGTGCTCACCAATGAGGTAATGTCTCCACAACTTCAGAGCAAACACCACAGCTGCCAACTCAAGATCATGGGTGGCGTAGTTGCGTTCATGGGGACGCAATTGTCGGGACCCATAAGAAACAAATGACCTCTGCTGCATGAGAACACAGCCTAACCCCAGATGTGAAGCATCACAGAAAACATCAAACTGGACTCCCTCCGCTGGAAGACAAAGGACTGGAGCACTTACCAACTTCTCCTTTAGATACTTGAAAGTTGTCTGACACTGATCAGTCCATATGAACGCTTGATCCTTCCTGGTCAAAGCTGTCAAAGGAGTCGCAACTCGGGAGAAATTGGCTACAAACCTCCTATAATAGCCTGCGAGACCAAGGAAACTTCACACCTCTGACACAGTCTTGGGGGCTGCCCAAGACACCACTGCTTCTACCTTCGAAGGATCCACAGCTACTCCCTGTTGGGACACAACATGCCCTAAGAAACGAACTTCTCGAGCCCATAACTCACACTTGGACAACTTCCCAAACAACCGATGTTGGCGAAGAACTCCCAAAACGGCTCGTAGATGCTCTGCATGCTCTTCTTCAGATGTGGAGTACACAAGGATGTCATCGATGAAGACCACAACAAACTTGTCCAGGAATTCACGGAATACATCATTCATCAACCCCATGAAAACAGCTGGAGCATTCGTCACGCCGAATGGCATTACAACAAACTCATAATGCCCATGACGACAACGGAAAGCAGTCTTCGGGATATCCTCATCCTTTACACGCATCTGATGATATCCTGACCGTAAGTTGATCTTTGAGAACCAACTTGCACCCTTCAGTTGATCGAATAGGTCATCAATCCGCGGGAGAGGATAGCGGTTCTTTATTGTCACTTTGTTTAATCGACGATAATTGACGCACAACCGCAAACTGCCATCAGCCTTTTTCACAAACAAAACCGGTGCACCCCAAGGTGACACACTTGGCCGAACAAAACCACACTGCAACAGACCATCGAGCTGAATACGTAGCTCTCGTAACTCAGAAGGGGCCATCCTATACGGAGACATAGAGATAGGAGACGCTCCTGGCAGTAGCTCGATCCCAAACTCGATCTCTCGTCGAGGGGGTAAGGATACAACCTCTTCTGGAAAGACATCAGGGTACTCCTCTACGACCCTAGGAAACACCAACTGTTGAACCTATGAAGAACTCAGCATCATCTCAGCCATCATGGATGATAAGGATGAAACTCGTCTATGACTCATCCGAGGATCTCCCTCACCAACAAACACTACTTCCTCTCCATCTTCATCAAAGAAAACGACCTTCTTCCTGTAGAAATCCACAATAGCCTGCACCGAATACAACCAATCCATGCCGAGGATGACATCATATGGTTGTATTCGTAAACATAGAAAATCTCCCCAAGAGCGGTGCTGCCCCAACACTAGCTCACAGTCTCTACATACTTCAAACAAGCTAGCTCGACCTCCAACTGGCGTAGTCAACGCCAAGGGCACTGGAAGCCTCTCAACCTCAAGTCCCAAAGCGTGGACAAGGGTAGGGGATATAAAGGAGTGTGTCGCTCCTGAATCAAACAAGGCATACACCAAGGTAGAAAACAAGCAAAGGGTACCTCGGACGACGTCTGGCTCGCCTGGAGCTGGCAACGCTAGAGCATGAAGCTGACCACGACCACCTCCACGGCCTCTCTGACCCTGATGACGACCACCACCACGGCCACGCTCTGCTCTCTGAGGACGGGGAGCGTCATGGGGCTGTCCTCTGCCTGCTCCATCTACCCTCTAGTGATCTAAAGCTGGTGCAACCTGCTGCTGCTGCCTCGGCTGGAACTGCCTCAACGGAGGAACCTGGAGTGGAGCGCCTGGTGCACGATGACTGCTCTGAAAAGTCGGGCACTCCCGCTGCTGATGACCACGACCACCACAAGAAAAACAAGTGCCTGATCCCTTGGCATAGGCCTGAGATTTGCTGCCTCCGGAGAAACGAGATGGGAAGGGCTGGGACCTACCCCCAGGTGAACGGAAACTCTTCTGTCCTAAAAACCGGGAACCCCGGACCACAGCCCTGCTTCGTGAGGAATCATGACGATTCCCCTCTCGTGACGATCCGGTCCTGGCCAAAGTCCTCTCAACAACCTCTGCCCTCGCCAGCACCTCTAGATATGTCTTCAGCATAAATGGGGTGACCTGGCGCTGGATCTCTGGACGCAAAGCCTCCTCGAAATGTCTCGCCCTGGCCTCATCATCTGGTAACAGGTCTGAAGCATATCGTAGAAGGTTCCTGAAACGGATTCCAAACTCTCGAACACTGGAGCTCCCCTGTCGAAGGGTGAGTAGCTCCTGGCGACTGGACGCCTTCGCAGTCGATGAAAGAAACTCGACTCTAAACCTTTCTCGAAACTCCTCCCATGAGATCGCTGACTCCTCACGATCCCCGAGGAACAAGAACCACCACTGTCTCGCTGCTCCACGCAACATCGTCACAACCAAGGACACCCAGTGTTCCTTCCGAGCACGAATCGAACTGAATCCTATCTCGACCTCCTCCAACCAGTCTTCTGTGACTGCATCTGAAACGGAGCCCTCGTACTTCTGTAGACTCTGGCGCTGAAACTCTCGGAGTGTCTTCCTCCAAGTGTCATCGTCGCCAACCTCTACCCGGCGGCGATCTGCTGGAACAGCCTGCTGGGCACCTTCTGCGCAAACCTGACGAGGACGTCGACCTGGAGCCATACCTGTAAAATAACAACCGTTAGAGCTCCTAAGCCTGGAATATGGAAGACTCGACATTAATTAATTAATTATTTTGTTTTATTAATTTTAGGGTACCTATCCCAAGGTCTACCTATTCAAACACAGACGCAAAGAATAATGATGCATGATCTTTTCCTAGGTCTCTACCCTGCAACCAGTATCACTTTGTTTAGTAGCCATCGTAAACTTAAAGGTCCGTGCAACAGATCATAGGGGGCCCTGAACGCCTATGTCTCTGCCGGTCTCCAGTGTTTACCCCACTTGCTAAACATGAAAGACACCGTTGCCCTACCATCCCATGCATCCTCACCTGTGCCTAACTCCAAACTTCATCCTATCCCTCAACCAGACCTCTGATACCACTCTTTCACGACCCCCTCTCCACAAAGTGTACCCCTCCTGGGCCGGCAATGTGAGAAGGGAGATAATGACCCCCGAGTCCCGCCTCCAGTAGGCCCCGGGTTGGCGACTAGCACCGAGGGTATAATAACATACAAATGGGAGGCATTACCCTCTAAGAGAACACATGCAGAAGAGAGAGATAGAATAGACTCCAATCAACTCCAACTCAGAACTGAAATATAAAAGGAAACCAAGTACATATATGAAATGTCATGGAAAAGTACTACAACTGAAGGGGAAACTAAAAGTACCCAAAAGAAAGAAAAACGGCAGCGACCACGAGCCCGAACAGCTCCTCCTCCAACCACAAGCTAGTAGTAACCCGCTTGATCTCCAACCTGCTCCAAGTGACCTGAAAAACAGTTTATATGTACATAGGGTGAGTATAACAGTATACTCAGTAGGATCCTCCCCAAGACTCTCGTGAAAAAGTAAAGAAAGCATGCTAAAGCCCAGTGAACAACAAGTGAAACTAACTCGTCACCTAAACAGGTATACTATGTTCCCAACCTCACCATGGCTACTCTCACCAAGTAACGCATACAAGAATATAGCATATATTAAAGAATATCAAGGGTACCCCGCTACTACTTCCCCACTGGTTTGCCGCTTTGCCCCAACGACATACGTCATGTGCATCTCTCTCCAAAGGCTTGCCCGCAGACACCTGGGCTAAGCTCCACACCGTCCTCACAACCAAAAGTAACCAAGTAATTTCCGGGAGCCACCACAGCTCGCATAACGTGTATCATACGTCGGTTATAATACCTCAAGCCATTACAGCCCATACTCCGAGTAAGGATCCTCAAGCCATCATAGCCTATACACGTTACACCTATAGTAGTCCGTAGGATACTATATCCAGAATATATGTGTGTGAATAACCACAAGCCATTACAGCCCTCTACACACATATATGGGGTAACTAACCACTGTGCCTCATGGCACAAGTATCTACCAAGAGAAGAGAGCGGGGCCAAAGGGGGTAGTCAGCCATTCAACCTCCCATCAGAATGTTAGGGAAAACACCCCCCCAGGGCTCAGAATCCCCGGGGTGTCAGTTGCCCTTACCGACAGGGTGGAGTAGCCTATAGAAACACAAAAAGTACAGAATATATAGGTAACTCACATCCACACTATGGGCATTACCTAGTCTTAGATACAACTGCAGCTAACGTCTCTCAGACTCCAGGCTGCTACTTCAAAGACTAGGTATCCTACAAGCACACAACCATTTGAAGAGCTTTATTAGATTACTCCATTCTCATTTTATCAGTTCCACTGTACGTTAATTAATTCTTTAAACATTAATTAAGAATGAACAATTCCACATTAAACTGAAATGGCATCACATTCAAAAACAACTGCTCCTTTTTAAGATTCACATCACCTTTAAATTCCAGCATCTCCATCCCCGTGGATTTTCACCATTTAATCAAACATTCATTACAGAATTACTTTTCCACATTCCCAGGCATTCTAGAAAAGCATCATATGCTTCTAAACACAAAGGAGGCTCAACACGGTGAATAGATATACTATCCGTCGAGTCTTTGCCGCCTATAGAAAGAGCATATACCCATTCTCCCTCGAGAGGCTAAACACGGAAAGCACGTGGCATACCCCGCGCGTCTCCGCCTCCTTCGGAAGAAGGGTAGCAAGACCAGCTGCCTTGAGCAGTGGGGAAAAGCAAAGCAGATTAACATTCAAGAAAACCGTAGGTAACCAGCAACCACATCCATCCCATTCCATCACCCCTGGTGTCCTCCCCGACACCCACATGCATAAACTGATGCATCTCGCCACTCTAGGCGTCATCTGCTGCCATAAACACAAGGCCTCCATGCCTCCACATATCACAACAACCATCCAGGCTCACATCACAGCACAAGCAGCAGGAAAACAAACATCACATCATGGTCTCTTGACCCTTTAACAAACAAGAGGGTAACTCAGAACCCTTTTAGAAATTCCCACATAATCTGTTCTCTAATCCATATTGAATTAACAGATTTGTTATTCGTAGGTTCCAATCATGGATACCTAATCAGTAAGCTATCACAATTAAACAAACATGCTTACTTCCCTAATTTGATTATCCTGAAATTAGAACTACAACAACGGCAACAACCAGATTAATTTACATGCCTCTTTATCTTTAGCCAATTAATTAACAATTAATTTCGGCTTTACGTTCGTTATCAATTTCTATCATGAACGAACAATGAAACAAAGAAACATAGATATCACTATATCTAGGAAAACACGAGGCAAACCGTTATCACGGTATAAAGCAACAACATGCGATCAACCAATTCTTTTAATCCGGTTCAAGTATTTAATTAGGTCAATTTCATTGTGATCCAAAGGAATAAATCATGCTAATTCTACGATTGCACATATACAATTAGAGAAGCCATGAATCCCCTACCTCGAAGAGTTCTTGACGTCCTTTATCCACACAACAGGTCACGATCCTCCCCTCGTGACAACTGCATCCACCGAAGGATGCTTATATCGAAGATTGATCGACACGGCTCGGTTGCATCCAACAGAGCAGAACTGATCCTAGGAGTAAAGGTTGATTGTGCAACTCCTACGGAAAGGATTGAAAGGTTCTAGCGTCTCTTAGCCGAGAACAAAGGAAAAGAACAAGGGAGAATGATATCTCGTCCCTTTTTTAAGATTTAACGAGGCGACGGTTTAAGATCTGGTTAATTCTCCATTAAAAACAGATCGCATTAACCCACGCGGTTTGACCAAGTAAAACATTCCAAGCCTTAGGAATAATTAATAAAGGATTTATGGCATTTGAATCGGCCTTAAGAGCCCTTAAAAATAAGGCTTTAAATGTATTTTACGTCAAAGGAAACGTAAAAAGGGGCAAAACTGTAGGAGTCTGGAAACACTGTTCACCCACCGTTACTATACATGAAACCGATCTGTGAAACTGATCTGTCACACCGATCTGTGAAACCGATATGTGAAACCGATCTGTGAAACCGATCTGTCACACCGATCTGTGAAACCGATCTGTGAAACCGATCTGTGAAACCGATCTGTCAGACCGATCTGTGAAACTGATCTGTCACACCGATCTGTGAAACCGATCTGTGAAACTGATCTGTCACACCGATCTGTGAAACCGATCTGTGAAACCGATCTGTGAAACTAATCTGTCACACTGATCTGTGAAACCAATTTGTGAAACCGATCTGTCACACCGATCTGTGAAACTGATCTGTCACACCGATCTGTGAAACCGATCTGTCAGACCGATCTGTGAAACCGATCTGTTAGACCGATCTGTGAAACCGATCTGTCACACCGATCTGTGAAACTGATCGGTGAGACCGATCTGTCAGACCGATCGGTGAGACCGATCTGCTACTGTTCATAAAACTGGAAACACTGTTCACAGAACTGGAAAATTGGCAAAGTGTTGGGGATAAGTCCCCTTGGCCTCCCGGAACACCTCCAACACCAAAATTCCACAAAGTAATGGACCGGAGAGGTCCGGGCCATTACATCAAGGAAGTCTTATGGCTCAGGGGTTTTGTTTCTAAACTTAAGCTTTATGATTCTGTTATTATAGTATATAGTGATAGCTAATCTTCTTTAAATTTATCGAAGAATATAATATGTCATGGTAAAGCCAAACACATAGATATTAAATTACACTTTATTGGAGATGTTATTGAATCTGGAACAGTATATTTCAATAAGATACATACTAATGATAACCCAGATGATAGTTTGACTAAGGTCATGATATTACTAAAATTCAAATATTGTTTAGATAAATTGAATTTGGTTCTCATTCAATCACCTTGTGAGCAATAATATCTCCAATTTTAAATGAAAATGGTGTAGATTTGTGAATTCTAATGTTTTCAATTTGAAATTACCTATTTATTATCCTTCCATTAATCTATATTCTATTTAATGCATGTAAATATGTTGGAATCATTTTTTATTTTTTATGATAAAATATATATGCTTGTGCATTAGGCCACTCAATTCTCATGTGGGCCTCTAAACTAGGTCATTGAGCTCAATCTTTTGGTTTCTACTTCGACCAAAGTCATCTTGTGCTTGCCATGTCATTCATTTGTTGTAGAGAAATTCTTGGTCATTGATGATTATGGCCACCCTTCTGATTTGTGTCGTCTATCTGTTCAGCTTTGTTCAATGAATTTGTTTTATTTTCTGTTAGGTGTGGCTCTATGGCATCTTGACACACTCCTGTCGTGGGGTGTGACAAAACAATTTTTTATTACTTAAGTATTGTATATTGGTTAACCTAGGAGTGTCTCCAGAAGAGGAGTGCACAAAAAATAGGTTTTCACTTTTAGTTGATTTTTAGAAAATTGATTTTTAATTGGTTTGATTTGAGAAATTAAGGATTTGAAAAGAAGAATGTTTGATTGATTAAAAACGATTGATGAGAAACGGTGATCGATTCAAGGTTAACTAGACTCGGTGTTATGCTATCATGGTTTTCAATTTTTATCAATTCTTATTTTACTGACAAGTAAGAGATAGATTTCTCTATTGATTCATCTCTCTCCCTTGTCTAGATGGTGATGGTGAGGATATTCTTAAAAGCAGCAACATCCTTATCCCATAGCACAAAAACAATCCTTGGGAATTGGTTATCATCAATCCACCCCTGGCTTCCTTTTTATAGGCTTCAATCCACCTCGGGGTATCATAATTTCCCAATAAATGAGTCTCCCATGGTCCTGAGTCATAATAGAGTCATAAAGGGGTGTTCGGAAATTAAATTCATCAAATCGGATGTTTCTGGGGCCCATCTGAGTGTTATACGACATAAAAGGTGTTTTTACGATGTAAATGTTATGGGGACAAGCCTGAGAAAAGTTTTATGACATAAAATTATGGCTTAAAAGTTCTAGGGGGAGCGTCATGGTGTGACACATATGTTTCACGTGTTAGATTGGTGTAGCTCAATCCTCTTTGAATGATGTTGGGATGAATGCTTGCAGCCCATACTACGCATCAAGGCGTAACTCGGTGGGTTGAGCTCCATGATGAGCTCGTTGGGGGTTGCAGGGGGCAACATGCCCCTACTCTGTGGGTTCGGGGGCCAAAGGTCCCTAGGCCAAATTTTGAGGCACTGTAGCAACTCTGACCATGGTAGAAGAGTTGACCGACCGACACCGACAGGGCACTATAGCATGTTAGACTTTGGAGCCAACAGTATTGTAGCGATGCGGACTTCCAACTGCTAGCCATTATAGCACTTTAGACCTGGGTGTTCGTGGCACTGTTGCAATGCAAACTTCCAGCTGCCTTTCACTGTTGCAGTGCGGACTTCTTGTACGGTTGGTGGAACAGTGGAACATCTTCCTCTTTTTGTAGCCTATTTCGGGTTAAGGATTCTGTGTGAGAAACTCTAAGAAACTCCTTGTAAATTGTGCTCCCGAAACTAGTGAAACTTCTGCCTCTCTGTGGATATAGGGATCATTTCCCGAATCATGTAAATCTCTATGTCCAAGATCTTCTTCTTCTTCTTCTTCTTTCCTTTTACTCTTCTTGGAATTGTTTTTTCTTATCGTTACGACTCCCGATGTTTCCTCAACATCACATTGTGACTCATGTGGGTCAGCTCCATAAAGATCTTTTTCATCCCGTTATGCTTTTTTCTTGCTTCTCTAAAGTATCTTATGTATTAAATGACTAATTTATGGTGTAAATCATCAATTTCCAGTAGTTTTGGCTTCGTTTGCATATGATTCTTCATTTTTGAGCTTTAAACTTAGGTATTCACTTGTCTATTGTTCAGAGACATCATCTTCATGTAGAATTCGTCTCTTTTTAGCTCATTTTTTATCATTTCCTATATCCATCCAAAAATTATGAAAATAGTTAAATACCAACAAGATTAAACTTTAAAAGTGTAAAAATGTCTTTTGTATTGAAATATACATGCATAATTTTGGTCTGTCAATTATTCAACACTTAGAACTTGTTTGCCCTCAAGTATTTAACCACAACAACGTTACAATGGATTATCTTTCGAACAATATTTAAATTCCAAAAACAACATAATCAAATGTTTAGAAATGGAAAATAAACTTTCAAATTTCACACTAAATAATTCATCCAACTCCTCACTCTTCAAATAAATAAATCTAATCATGTTTTTTACTTCCCCTCTTTCAAAATAACAACACTCTTTCTTCCTTCAATTTTTATTTCTCAATTAATTATTAATGTGCATGATAATTGCAATCTATCTTATATTGAATTCTTTTTACTCATCTCTCAAGTTAATATCTATAATAAAGTTGTTCTCATACCTCAATTATATGTCACTTATCATAGGCTTGTAAGGCAACTAACATCTCCACTACGTAAAGACATAAATCAAAATTCTTCATGAGGGATTTGCATTACGGTTCAAATTTCTTTGGGGCTTAGGGTAGGAGTAATGGATAAAAATAAAGTCAAATAGGAGGTTTCACTCTTTAGTACACTGCATGATATAAAAAGATAAGCTCCATGTAATACTCCAGTAATGATGTCATCTCTTGACCCCAACACTCAAAGTAGGCACGTAACATAATGAATGAATCGCCCTTTCTTTCTTTTTGTTTTTTTATCTTTTTTTTTAAATTGTGCTTTAGAAAAATCTCATATTCACCACCTAACCACATATGATCCTAAGATCATTGTTCTGACAATGATGATTTTTGATCCTCCTAAGGCACAACCCCCTATTTTTAATTGCAAGAGAGGTGAATAATAAAGTTCAATGAAAACCAGGTCTCCCCAATAATCTCATAAAAAACCCCCAAAAAATGAAGTACATCCCCATCTACCATGGACAACCTCTCCCCCACACTTATTCTTTTAAATGTCATAAAATATACTATGAGTGTGGTAGGAATGGATATAATAGGCATGTAACTCATCTCATTTCCTATCAAGGCCATTCATGGCTTCTATGAGAAAAAGTAGGATTGATGTCAAGGAAGGTCCAAGGAAAATGGATCAACAATAAAAATGTCAATAATGTTAAAAATGATTCTATTCAATCATAGCTTTGATAAGATGTTAAGAAAGTCCTCAAAGAGATCATATCTGGGTCTCTCAAGAAATATATTGTAGAAATGAATGGGAAATATTTGGTTCAAAATTTTCTCAGAAATGAGAATATATGGTTTGGGACAACTACACATGGCAATGCACAAAAACTATAAACCAATCAATATCAATTTCCAAAATTCAAAACATGCCAAATCTAGGAATGAGTAAGGTTAAGCATGATGGGTTGAATTTGAAAAATCCTGATTTTTTTAAATGAGTTGATTTTTTATATGAAATTCTTCCTAAATTTGGCATGTTTTGGGTTTATGAAATTGATATTAATTGGTTTGTTGTTTTTGGGCATTATCATGCATAATTTTCCCAAACCATATGTTCTCATTCCTAAGAAAATTCTAATCCAAATATTTCTCATTTCTTTTTATAGTATATTTCTTGAGAGACCTGAGCATGATCTCTTTTAGAACTTGTTTGGCATCTTATTGAAGATATGGATGAATAAAATCATTTTTTAACATGATTGAGGCACTTATTGTTGATCCATTTATCATTGGACCCACATTGTCATCAATCCTAATTTTCCCCATAGAATCCATGAATGACCTTGATAGAAAATGAGTTGAGTTATAAACCTATTATATTTATTCATACCCTACTTGTAATATATTGCATGTTATCTAAAAGAATAAGTGTGAGGGAGAGGTATGGGGATGTACTTAATTTTTCTAGGGGGTTTCATGACATTTGAGGGGAGGACATGTTTTCATTGTACTTTATTATTCACCTCTCTTGAAATTAAAAAAAAATTGGTTGTGTCAAGAATCAAAAATCACCATTTCCAGAACAAAAATCTTAGGATCATATGTGGTTAGGTGATGGATGTGAGATTTTTCTAAAGAAAAATTTTCAGAAAAGAAAAAAACAAAAGAGGGTGACTTATTCATTATGCTATGTGCCTACTTTGAACGTTGGAGTTGGGAGATGGCATCATTACCGAAGTATTACATTGAACTTATCTTTTTATATCATGAAATATGCTAGAGTGAAACCTTGTATTTGAGTTTATTTTTATTCATTACCCACCCACCCTAATCCCTAGAGACATTTGAATCGTAATGCAAATCTCTCGTAATTAATTTTGATTTTTGTCTTTACATGGTGGAGATGTAAGATGTCTTGCAAACCTATGGTAAGTGACATGTACTTGAGGTATGAGCACAACTTCATTACATCTATTACCTTCAGAGATGAGTAAAAATAATTCAATATAAGGTATATTGCAATTGGCATGCACATTAATAATGAATAAAGAAATAAAAATTAAAGGAAGAACATTGTTATTTCGAAAGAGGGAAAGTAAAATGAATCATTATATTTATTTCTTTGAAGAGTGGGGAGTTAGAAGAATTCTTTTATGTGAAATTTGAAATTTTATTTTCCATTTCCAAACATTTTATTCTATTTCTTTTGAAATGTAAATATTGGTACAAAGAAAATCTTTTGTAACGTTGTTGAGGTTACATGCTTGAGAACAAGAAAGTTCAAAGTGTGGGGGAATTGACAGACCAAAATTATGCATGTATATTTTAATATAAGACATTGTTTTTACAATTAATGTTTAATCTTTTCAGTATTTAACAGTTTTCATAATTTTTGGCAGGATATAAGAAACGTAAAAAACGAGCTAAAATTTGATGAATTCCACATGAAGATGATGTCCCGCGATAAAGGGCAGGTGAAGGCCCAAGCCCAAAGCTCAAAAATGGAGAATCGAACAAGGCCAAAACTACTGGAAATTGATTATTTACATTGTAATTTAGTCATTTATGATGCAAGATACTTTGGAGAAGTGAGAAAATTGCACGTCGGGATGAAAAAGAGCTTTCTAGAGCTGACCCACATGTGTCATAGCGTGACACGTATGTGCCACACCGTGATGCTCCCCCTCGAACTTTTAAATTATAATTTCAGGCCATAAAACTCCTCTTGGGTTCAACCCCACAATATTTACATGGTAAAACACCTTTTACTCCATAAAACACTCAACCGGGGCCAAAAACATCTAGTTTAACAAATTTAATACCTAAACACCCCTTTAAGACTCCGTTATGACCCGAGACCAAGGGAGACTCATTTATTGGGCAATTATTCCATGGGTGGATTGAAGATAACCAGTTCTAAATGATTGTCATTGCACTATGGGATAGGGATGGTGCTACTTTTAGGTTTTTCTTTTCTTTTGTTTTTAATTTCTTTTGCGATGTAACCCTAATTCATATTTTAATTAAAGTGTTTTCACTCTTCTTCCAATCTATTTCATTCATTCTCTATCTCTTCCATATTTCTGCAGTGATCTCTTTCACATAGCAATGGAAAGTGACTAACCCTAGGTTTGGTCTTGAGGGAGGTTTCGTGGCATTCTTAATTTTTGCATTTCAATTCGTTAAATGTTTTAATTTAATTTGTGGTGAATTAGAGGGGAGTACATAGGTGCGGCAATCATCCACCACAGCATGAATCTTGAATTCCTTCCTATTTTCTACCAAGATGAGGTGAAATTTAGTGTGATGAAGTGGTTTCTTTGGAATGATAAAAAATCTCACTAAAGGTATGGAATAGCAAGCAATGTATGGAGGAATGGATTCTAAAATTGAATTTAATAATAAAAGAACTCGTGTTACCAAACCCTAGGACCAAGACCTTTCTCCCTAACCCACATTCAATTGCATCTACATTTAGTTTAGTTTTGCATCGCATTATTTTCCATTGCTTTATTTCAAAAACCCAAAAACATCATTTTCATATAAAATGATAAAATACCAAAAAGAAATAGATTATGTGAATTAAGAATTAGTAATTGAACCAACTGCAAATCTCCTCAAGTGAAACAACCCTGATCAATCTTTGTGCTACATTAGGAGAATAAATAAGCTTTTGTACCGCCTTACCACAAGAGCATCAAAATTGTGGTGTTTTTGCCCAGGAATCTAGGCAAGCTGCTAGCACAAACAATCCCAAATCCCAAGGAAAGCATGAGCGTTATTACAACACGAAGTGTAAAGGAGATCCAGCCACCTGAACAAAGAAAGGCCGATGATTTTAAGAAACATTCTGAAGCTCAACCCATCCATCAAAAAGAAGGGGGCCGAAACAACGAAGGAACAAGGACATCCAAGCACCATTCTCTTCTGCATTAGCTGATTCGAAGAAGGGTGGAGAGGAGAGACTTCAACAAGAAATCGAGGAAACCTTCCATAAGGTTGAAATAAACAACCCGCCGCTAGTGGCCATCAAAAAATCCCTAAATATGTAAAAATTCTAAAAGAACTATGCACCATGAGAAAATGACTTGACGGGAATTAGTGAATCGGCTTAAGGAGAAGTATCTCAGCACTGATCACACCGTCGATACCACAAAAATGGCAAGATCCATGGACATTCTCTATTCTCTGCACTATTGGCTCTTTAAATAATATCGATGTATTATGTGATCTAGGTGATTCAATAATTTTTTTGCCTCACTCGATGTTTTCATCCTTACAGATCATAGAATTAAATCCAACATGAGTGGTGGTACAGTTAGAAAATATATCTACAGTATTCTCATCCGGAGTTATAGAAGATGCACTCGTCAGAGTAAGAGTAATTTTTTCAACGGACTTCTATGTTCTCAGTATAGAAGAAGAAAGAGCATCAAGCCACTCACCCATCATTTCAAGGATACCATTCCTGAAGATAGAAAAAACCATCATCAATGTTCATGAAGGTATACTCACAATGGAGCTTGGAGATAGTACCATAAACTTCAACACACTTGAAGCAATAAAGTATTCATCAAGCATTCATTCACTCAATGTGATCTCTCGTGATTAAGATATAGACCTGATTAAAGATTCAGGTATGCTTCGCAAATTCTTAGCATTAGGATGACATTTTTCGTTTGAAGATACCAATACCCAAAAACCTGAAAATCCCAATTTCAAGATAAAAGAAGATGTTACTTATGATTTTCCAATGATTTACTAAAAGAAAGTGAGATAATACAAGAGATCCAATCTTTAGAAGTAGGAAACTTCAACTCAATCTCATCCATTGAACAACCTTCATGTCTTGAGTTAAAGCCACTGCTAAGTGATTTGAAATATTTCTACCTTACGAAAGGAGAGAGATTATTAGTCATCATCTGATGCCTAAAAAAACTTTTGGCATTCTCAAATGAAATTTCCAAGGAATGGAATGGAATCTTGGAGATATCTCAGGGATAAACCCCATGGTCTGCTCTCATAGATCTTTTTAAAAGGTGATTCATGGACAATGAGACAGCCAGAGAAGACTTAATTCTACCATTATGGAAGTTGTTAAGAAAGAGAAAAATTACTAATAGCAGACATCATTTACCCAATCTTTGACTCATAATGGGTCAGCCCCATCCATGTTATCCCAAAGAAAACTAGTCTGACAATTGTCAAGAATGTGCAAAATAAACTGATCCCCATGAGAGTGCAAAACAGTTGTAGAGTGTGTAAAGAGATTTACAAGAAGCTAAATCAAGTTACCTGAAAATACCATTTTCTCTCATTCATCGATCAAATTCTAGAAAGGTTAGTAGGGAAAACTCATTATTTCTTTTTAGATGGTTTTTCAGGATACTTACAGATACTAATTGCACCACAAAACCAGAAAAAGATGACTTCCACCTGTCCTCTTTGAACTTTAACCTACAAGAGGATGTCATTTGGGCTATGAAATGCCCCGGGTACATTTCAAGTGCATGGTGAATATTTTCTATGCTCATATTGAAGACTACCTGGAGGTATTTCTTGATGACTTCCCTATTTTTAATAATTCTTGATGACTTCACTGTTTTCAGTAATTCTTTCAAAGAGAATTTAGAAAAAGTATTGAAAACGTGAATAGAGAAAAATCTTGTTTTAAACTTTAGTGTCATTTGATGGTCAAAAAAAGAAATCGTGTTAGGAAACATAATTTCAGAGAAAGGAATTGTGGTAGATAAGTCAAAAGTTGAAGTAATAAATTCCTTTCCATATCCAACTTATTTAAAACATGTTAAATCCTTTTTAGGACATGTAGAATTTTATTGAAGATTTATCAAAGACTTTAGTAAGATTTCTCCAACTCTATTGAGATTAATTTTAAAATAAGCTATGTTTAATGTTGATAAAGAGTGCATGAAAGCATTTAATGAATTGAATCAAAGGTTGATTACACCACTAATAATGCAACCACCCAACTGGAACTATCCTTTTGAACTTCTCTACGATGCACCCAAAAGTCATAGGGGTCACTCTATCATAAATAATTGAAAGAAGATCTCAAGTCATATCCTACACATCAAGGAAATTAGATGCCACGCAGATCAATTACACAGCCACTGAGAAGGAGTTCCTTGCAATTATTTTTGCACTATATAAATTCAAATATTATCTTCTTGGAACTAAAGTTGTTTTTTCTGATCATGCACCACATAGGTACTTAATAAAGAAAGTGAATGCTATGGTTGGTAAGATGGATGTTTCTCTTACAAGAGTTCAATCTAGAAATTAAAGGCAAAAGGGGAATTGAAAAGTAGGTCGTTGATCATCTAACTCGACTACCCTGCACCATTGAAGTAGAGATTCCATGTTAGAATCCACTCAATGATCAGCTTCCTAGTGAAAAACTTTATATCATGAAAGGATAAGTACCTGATACACTGACATTATCAATTATTTAGTCACGTCTTAGCTACCATCTCTTCTAAACGCTCATCAGCATCACAAACATAAATCTAACTCCATATTTTATATTTAGGAAGATTCATTCCTCTAGAAGATATGCACTGATCAAGTAATTAAAAGATGATTACCTAAAAGTGAAATAAAATCAGTTTTTAAATTTTGTCACACATTAGCTTATAGAGGCTATTTTGGGTGATAAAGTACACCCATAAATGGAATTTATTAACCTGCATTATTTAAAAATGCACATGAATTTTGTAAGAAACTTGAAAAATTCCAGTTTTTCAAAATAATATAAAAAGACAAAAAATTCTCCAAAAACTGATTACCTTCTGTGATATTTTTAAAGTGTGGGGCATAGACTTTATGGGGACATTCCCAATGTCAATGGTTATTCTTATATTTTGTTGGATGTAGATTATGTTTCAAAATGGATCGAAGAAAAAACAACCAAAATTGATGATGCTGAAATTCTTTGATTTTTTCAGGACTAACATATTCTGCAGGTTTGGAGTACCACGAGCCATCATTAGCGACCAAGGGACCCAATTTTGCAATAGGAAATTGAGGCATTACTAAAACGGTATGGGGTAATCATAAAACATCAACTCCATATCATCCATAAACAAATGGCCAAGTAAAAGTTTCCAATAGAGAAATCAAAGGCATTCTAAAAAAGGTCAAACCCAATAGGAAGGACTAAAGCCAAAAGTCATAAGATACCCTATGGGATTATAGGACAATTTATAAGACACCCATAGGAATGATCCCCTACCAATTGATTTATGGGAAGAGATACCACCTCCCTGTGAAATCGAAACACAAAGCCTATTGGGTTGTGGAACGAATGATGAATCTGGACCTTGATAGAGCTGGGAAAGAGAGGAGATTGTAGATGCAAGAGCTAAAGGAAATAAGGAGAGAACCTTTTGAAAATTCAATGTTTTACAGAGAGAACAGGTATAGCCCATGACAAGATAATTCAACCAAAAACCTTTAAACCTAGATATCAAGTGTTGTTATACAACTTCATACTCAAACTTATGCAAGGTAAATTTCATTCCAAATGAGAAGATCCTACTGTTATTCAAGTATACGCTTTTGGAACTATTTAGATTGCAAAGGAGGAAACTCATTCACTATAAAACACATTTTTCTCACTTCTCTGAAGTATCTTACGTTGTAAATGACTGATTTAATACATAAATCATCAATTTTTAGTAATTTTTACTCTATTCTCATCTTATATTAAAATATACATGTATAATTTTGGCATGTCACATCTCCTAGTAGGTCGGGCCGTTTCAAGGTGTAGTACAGTGTCTGAGGGATTGATGACCCCCGCATGCCTTGTCCTTTGGTATTCAACTCATTCTCACCTCTTTTCATCTAGGTTGAGCTCTCACTCTGGTTCTAAAAACCCTAGAAATCGGTGTGTTCTTCAATGATCAACCTTAGTGCCCCATATCCTCTAAGTGAAACCCTAGTGTGATGCTTATGAGGGAGTTCTGACAGCATCCTTCGTAAACATGTGTGGTCGAATTCTCAATTCAAGAACAACTGACTCCAACCTGAAAAGACCATCCTTCACGACGAGCTCTAAGGTCTGGTATTGGCTTCTCAATGACAGCTTCAAGAGAACAAGACAATCGGACCCTTGCATCCATTGTTGCGAGTATTTTATTTCCATTTAATTGTTCTTATCTTTATGAGTTTCAAAACTTATGTCAATATTCTTTTCTTGGTAAGCAGGTACACTGCAAATCTTGTTTTTTGAGCAATAATAAACCGTATAGTAATGGTATTCTTACCGTACATGTAGACCCCAAAGGGACTAAATCATGTTAAATCCTATCTATTCTTTATGGTTTTCTTACCTTTGCATCTTGAATATTTTGTTTCCATTGAATTCGAATGTTGAGAACAAAACACCCAAACTGGTTCTTTCGGTCCATGTGGACTGTCCCTAAGAAGTGCACATTTTCCTAGAAGTGTTGATGGAATAAAAATCAAAGGTTGGGAGGGAGACATCACGCCCACCTCAGTCTCTCATGGGAGTTCACTTCCATATCCATGAAAACATGGTCATCGCCATCTTCAGATCTTCACCTCTTTTTTTTTTTTTTTTTTTTTTGAACGAATACATTCTTTGCCCATTTTCCAATGAATCCCCAGAACAAATCTGTCATTATCGTTCATAAACATCTTCAATGTATTACTAATACATTCACCCAATTATTGAATACTAAATCATAAGGTTGACCAAGTCAATCTGACACCTAAATTAGATTTTAAAGCATGTTCAGGTTTTAAAAATTATACACAGTAGCCCGTAATAGATTGAACATGCATTCACAAAAATGCCTCTTCATGCCCATACTTGATAATTCCCATGATTTCTTAGACAACCCAGGAGTTCATTTTCATGTTTCATGGGAAGAAAAAGATATTTTCAATAGGGTATCGAAGATCATCAGCAGCTTTCAATCCCCACACTTTCTGTTTTAAAAATTCACTGGATTCACCTAGGTTTCTCAGTGAGTACAAAATGAAGGCAAGGTCTTCAGAAACAGCAGTTCCCAAAGGATTTCCATCCCTCTGTTACAATTTTAATAATATAATTAATAAGTGAAACGTAAAAATAAGATGATGAATGGAATAGAAAAAAAAAAAACCAATATCAACCATCGACATGCCTTTTAAAATGCAATGATGAGCCTATTTTCATAATTCCAACCTCATATTTGTATTCATACTTTATAGTTTATACTAATCCCACCCCCATACTTTATAAAGAACCTAGAACGTAAATGATGGAATGGTGATGCAACCATTAATTTTATATTCCCAGACTCCCTTTTATAATATAATTCCTGATCAACTTCTATGCCTCACATAAAGGAGGGATTTCATGAAATTTCCTCAATTTCACAAAGCATGAAATCTATAAAAGTTAAAAAAAAATGATTCTTTCAATCTCTCCTATTTAGAATAATCCAAATATTAAAAGGCCATGTGTCCTTTCCTATAAATCCCCCAACTATTTCACTCAACAATAACCATGGTTCAATCGATTTTTTCCTGCACATCTTATAATTTAAGGTTAAAAATTCAAATGGTTATTTTTAATAGTTAACACTAACAATTTGTAACAAGTTGATGAGGCCTATTTAATGTGTCCTCATATTAATATATCGTTCCTAACCAGTACAGATAAAATAATCCCTACATGTGTTTACATTACACTGCAGATTGAGTTTTGTGTTTTCATCATTTTACAGTATTTGATGACTGTTGAGTCCAATGCCTAATGGAGTCCTTCCAGTTTTTTCTTATAAGTTTTAATCAGGGAAAGAATTTCTCTCTTCATAATTTCTTTGGATTTTATGAATCTGATGAGATGCAATTTTCTAAGATAAAAAATTACATCACAATCCATGATTAAATGCAGTGTGAATCACTAAAATGATTTTAGAACATCAGATAATATTTCCAGATCAAATGAAAAAAAAAAATCATTTGTTTTGGTTAGAGAAAAACATTAAGAGATGTGCAGTTGCACCCACAAAGGAACAGCCAAAATGACAACAAAGGGAAATAAGCAAACGGGTTCCAGGGAAGAGATAGTAGTACAATAGAGTAAACAAAATGCTAATTGAGGCCGACATTGCTTGACAAAATTTGATAAAAAATCAAACATCGTTGAGTTAGCTGTAAGATATTCCAGAGAACCCTTGGGAAAATAAAGAGTTGGTACTTTGCAATCCATTCCACAAAAGTAGCACAAGTTTTTTTATAACCGTGATAAAAATTGATTCAATGACACATGCACATGAATGCTAAAGAAATTATGTTAAAAAATAAACTAAATAATCATTAATAGCATAATGGAAGGACTCCCAAATTCAAAAAAAAAATCATTGTCTAGGATAAAATCTGATTACATTGCTAGGAGAAAACGATAATAAGAAAAAATTTGCACACGTAAACAAAACTCTAGCACAATGATCCGTTTTCTAAGAAATAGAGACTAAATGACTACCTGAATTACACTTTGAAACTAAAAAAATTCTTGTAATTAAAATACTTCATGAGAAACTTAGTCTTGCAATTTTGTTCCATATGCAGCTGACTACTTATAAATCAAAATATGATTTAAAATAATAATATTTCATAACTAAAGAAAATCCAATCCATGTTGTCATGAGAACGTGTATAATGCAATAAAAAAAATGCATAAAAACAATTAAAATGCAGAAAACAAAAATTGTGTAGTGTATACAATAAACTTTCAATTATGCAGTTCAGACATAAAACATCAAGGGAAAGGATTTTAAATCTGAGAATTCTTAATTTAAATATCCACATGTTCCAACTTCTATAATACTTGAGGAATGCATTGATAATAAACATCAAAGCATGAAACACCCATGCACTTACCTCAACTGGAATTCTAATCTTGGTCTTCAGTACAGATTACAAGAGGATCCTGTGGCCTATAGACCCATGAATGAAAATTATAGTTACTAAGTTCCCAACTACACAAGTTTTTTAGACAAATTTTAAATCCACATTCTCGCATATGATTTTTTTTATGAAACCAACTTGATGAAACTACCATATATTGAGCTTAACAAAGCTATCGCATGCAGTGATAATACATGGATCTCTGATCAACACAATGCTTGAAAAACAAATTATAAAGCAGAATTATATACATAAGTGGGCAACTTGTACCAATGTTTGGCATTGGAATTAAATGAACTATTTTTTATCATTAAATTTCATCTTCCGAACCAGATGAATGATGTTGATGATGTGAATGCTAAAAAGAGGACTCCAAATCTGAAATTTACAGGACCGTGTGAGTATCAACCATATTCACGCCGGGCTGGAATGAGTTCCCTTCAATGTACTTTACTTACAAGAAAGGGTGTTTATAAAAACCCATAAGAATTATCCCTATAATCTGGTTGCGATCCAAAAATGTGAGAGATGAAAGAGGGTACTATTCCAGTCATTTTATTATAGGAAAGGTTCAAGATTTCCCAGTTTTTCAAGTTTGCAGTCTGAGATGGAATAATTATTAAGATAATGGTTATAGAGAGATGAAAAGAACCCCTTTGTAGTGACCTAAGTTTTTACCTGAGTGGGACTCAGCTCGATTTTTACTTTCAAAGTCCCGGGACCTTCCAAGGGGTAGAACGGTAATTTTAACCTAACAAACGACCTTGGAAAAAAATTTGATGGTTCTGTTGGATCCGGAATATACGGTTTACCCCTGGGTAAAGTCGGACTTTGAAAGAAAGTTTCATGGAGCTTTGGAAATAATATAGTAAAAATATTATATTATTTTAAAGTGTGCCTGTGCGTTTTTAATGAAACACAAACATCGACATTAGTTTTGTTCGCATTTGGATTCTCATCCATTCAATGTCGCAAGCGGATTAATTAAATAATTTGAGTTATGATGAAAACCCAAGACCTCCTCTATAAATATCCCTTTATAAGTTTTTCTCAAGAGTTAGCCATTGACAATGACTTGAACCCTAGAGGTGAGGAGTGGTGGAGAGACCGAGGATTGTTGTTGGTGAAGACAATGGATTGAAGAGCGATATTGGATCCGCAATGACATCGATGGACAAATTTCGATGGCGACAATGAACAAACCTATGGTTGTGGCATCGAATCAAAATTTCTAACAATTTTCCATTGAGGTAAGGCTTTTGTTTTGTGTATTTATCCCCGCTTTTGATATCGATGCGATTATGGATTAGTTCCCAACAATCTAATCTAAAATCAACGATTGCCAAGCCCATAAATTTGTGGTTTATAATCGAATTTTAGAACTTGATTATTGTCATTCTTAGAAAATTTATCTAACCTTGTTTCATCTTCATTTAATATCCCATAATTGATGTTCATTGCACCTATAGTCATCAAGGGTTATTCAATTTGGTGTTTTGTGCCTTTCTCCCTCCCTTCTATGAGCGCTTATCACTGGTGTTTGTTTTGATCAGTGATTCGACTGAATTTCACTAACCCGGTTCATTGTGAAATCATTTCTTTGGTTTCATGGATCATTGTTGAGGATTTTGCATCTTGGATTGCAGAATGATAAAGGATAGATGATGAAAATGGGAATCGAAGTAAGAATCGAGGATGTCCATTTTCACAAGCTGAGGCATTGGGACGACGGGACTTCGACGGAAGGTGGTGATGGATCAATTTTCTAGAGAAAGATGACCAAAAACCAACTTCTAGCTGAGCTTTTATGACGGTCAACTTGGATGTTGGCGTTTTGGCTTGATTTTCAGTGAAATTGATGAAGCATTGAAATCGGAAGATGTGTCGTGAATCTAGAATTCTAGAAAATTTCTGACTAAACGTCATGTGTTTCGAAAAAAAAACACGTTGTGTAGTCTCTTTTATGTGGCGCTAAGGTTTAGGGTGGAGTTAAGAATCACACGGCCTTGTAGCTAACCCACATGCCTTGTGACCCGCACTCTTCTAGCTCGGTGTGTACAGGAAGTACACGCCCAAGGACCTATGTGTCCCCATATGTCGTGTGTGCCAATCCACACCCCGTGCACCCTTGAAGGTACACAACTCGGGCAGACGGGGTATACGCCAAGTACCTCCATGGACGTGGAACACCGTGTAGTTGGGCTGAGACGCGTCATGTGGGATGGCATATCATAGCCAGGTGGCCGACTTGGGACAACACACCGTGCATACCTAGGACATGCCGTGTACCTTTCCTTTGGCTTGGGATAATTCCTCATATGTGGATTTCCCCCTCATTATTCTCTGGTGGAGTCGGTATCTCACCCATTGAGATTGGGATCCTCCTTAAGAGTCGGTATTTCACCCATGTGTATTCGGAGCTAGGTCCTCCATCAATGGAATGAGATAGAGTTCGGTATTTCACACACTTATGGGGCAGGTATCCTCTATCTGTGGGGTAGAATTCTGCTGTCCATAGAGCTCAAACAGGATATGAATCCTCTATCGGAGTGGAATTTTTCCCATCCATAGAGCTCGAATGGTATAGAGATCCTCCATTGGAATCATATTTCACCCATTTTAATGAGGAAAAATCCTCCAACATCATCTAAGGGAATGACCGTGTATGTTTCTTGAGAATTCTGAACCGAGAGCTAGCGTGGGAGAGATCATTTGGCTGGTTGAGATGTTTGAGATCATACTCTGGGATTTGAGTTCCTTCAATAATCATACCTGGGTCTATCTTTTTCCCTTAAGTAGTGTGCACTACCTCAGTGAGAGAGCGTGCTTCGAGGTTGAGAAGACACCCATCTTTGGTTCCTAAAGGCGGCATGGCTATTGGAAGCCTACGCAGCAGTGGATTCTGCAAGACTTGTGATTCCTTATCACCCTAGGAGTTACCTTTGAGACATGATGTTGTGGTTGGCTATCAACTTTAGGGTTTGTGGGATCTTCAGTGTTCTGAGCACCGCCAGCTACCCACGTGTACTAGATTTTGAGGATTAGAGTCATGATGATTGGGAATCCTCAGCCTCCCTGAGTCTTCTAGTGATGTGAATATCTAGATTACTCTTCTTGACTTCTTTTCGGCTACTTCTAGTTTCAGGAATCTTGAGTTGACATGATATTATGTTTTTCCTCTTGTCCTCCTAGACACCTTCAGTACCAGGAGTCTAGTTGATTTTTGTTTCATGTTCTCTTTATGGTTTTTATGGCATCCTACTGAGTATGTTTATACTCACCCCTAAACGGGACTTGGTCCTACACATGTTGTGTCGGTGAAGATGACGTACGGATCGGAGACGGATTTATGAGAGTGAGGCTGACGTAGCTCATTCAAAGTCAACACCTAGCGACCTTGGGGGATACAGTGTTTTCTTAGTATTAGTGGTACCAGGAGTTGATAGTAGCAGAAATTTTTCATATTTAGAGTGGCTGCAGTGAGGGCCTCTTTGCCTTGACTGGTTGTCAGTTTTCTTTTCTGGCTCTTGGGTGCGTATTTTTCTCCTTTTTATTCTATGTTATTCGTACCGATTATCATGTGGAACTCAGTAGATGTCTCATGCATGTGTTACATTTGGTACAATTGATTATATTTTTTTTATCCTGTTAATGTTGTTTCTTACCTTATGCGTTGGAGATATGAGTTTATTGAAAGTTGTTATAGGCTAGGGACTCCCATGTGTGTGTCATGTCCACTCGATGCTAGTCATCGGCCCCTGTTTGTCATGTCTACTCGATGCTAGTCACCAGCTCGTGTCTTGTTAGAGGTGGGTTTGGGGTGGCACACTCAGCTTACCGTTGGTCCAGGTAGGGCCCCAATAGGTCAGGTCGTGTCATAGAGGTATTAAAGGTCTTTCCTAGGGACGATAATTGGAATTAGTAGTCATGTGAGGATTAGATTGGGAACTTGGGAAATGGTGTTAAGTGGGATCTTTAGTGCGGTTAACAAACCAAGGAAACGAGCTTAGGTGCGGCAGCCAGCGTATCCTTTCTCTAGGACTCTAATTACCTGTTAGTTGACCCAAAACCCTAAGACACCAATTTTAGGGTATAAGCAAGTAGGCACATGCATCATATGGTGGTCAGTTATGATCTTCCATGTTCTTGTGTCAGCTCATCCAACTCAACCCTTGCAACCTAATAATTTTAGGGTGCCACCTGCTGATACCCAAATTGTATGTAGAGGCGGGGCTGTAACAAGCTCATGCCTATGGTTGGTCCTCTCACCGCTAGATAGTGAATGATGAGGTGTTGTTTCTTTAGACTTGGTTGGGAGGATTTCTCACCCCACGAATTGACGTATCCCCTCTTCCCTTACACTTGATGTAGATATTTCTCATAGAGCGGATAGTAGTACCTGCTGAGTTAGACGAGACTATTGATAGATTGGTAACACTGCATGTGTTCGATGGAAGAAACCCTGTAGGTTTGTGAGGCAAGCCTGACCCTTAGATGATCGGGGTTCAACTAGAGTCTAGGGCTCGCTTCTTCATCTGATTCAGATTTATATTGTCATATGTCGGTTCATGTATTGAACTTCCTTTACAGCAATGCACGTCGTTAGTGGACGATGTACTTCTCAAACTCACGATGAAACTGCTCTACCTTGGTTAGAGTTTGAGCTCTTGTTTGGGAGAGTTCTCATCAAAGGACGTTGAACCTTTTGCAAGGCGGCATGACCGTTTTAGGTACACATCGGGGTGTGCAGGCATTGCAAGGTGTTTTTTGGGCATATTCTATAGAGTAGTTGTTTAAACTCGATGATTCGGGAGGAATCTAGAAGAATATTCATTGGGTTGTGGTTGATATTTCTTATGACGCCACATGTGCCAATCACCTGAGTGAGCCTTAGCTGGAGCAGGTTATTTTTTCACCTAAAGACAGCCAAAGAGTTGTTGTGGATGGAATTTCCATGTCATGGATGGTCGATCTGGGCATCTACTTATTGTAGACAGTGATGTTTTCCAAGAGGTTATCGGTGGAGACCAACAAACAGTGTTGACAACATGAGTTGCGAATAGCGCACACAGTGGATGCTTATGCTTGGGCAGAAACTGAAGTGAATCGGAGTGAAACTCATGTATGTCTCCTCACAAACCCTCGTGTTGTTTTGCATTGGAACACACTATTCACCTAGTGTCGTATATCTAACATTTGGATATTCCAGTGGAACCTCATGCTAGATTTTGGTTAGCCAGAAATCTCTCTATGATGTTGAGCGTAATCCACTCATCATTCTGGTGGAGTGAGTCTACCTCTGATGGAGGAGGTCTTTTCAAAAGTGCCTTCATAACAGAGAAGGTGAGTGATAATGCCCACATTGATGGTTCTGGTTACCCTCTTTGGGCATCATGAGGTGTTGACATTTTCATGGATGGGGCAGATTCTGTCTGCAGCATTGAGAAAACCCCTCAGATGTGGCAAGCACAGCCAACCCTTTTTGGATGTTGAGTTTGTTTCTACTCAGCTGTTGAGCATGGATTCTTGTGCTATATGCAAGGAAAAAAATTCCCTTATTGAGGATATCAAGGAATGTGTGAAAGAGGGGTGACCTATGGTCGACCCTTGGCATGAAACCGGTGTATGCATCGACCCGCATTCCAAGAATGATGAGCGGGCCTTATGGAGTTGCGATGTAGTGGACTGGATCTCTCCTTGAGATGATTCATAGTGGATCCTATCAGGACTTTGGATTCTTGTGGTATAAAACCCGGATTTGTGATTTGAGCCTTCACAAACCAAGGCCTTAGCAGCTGTGAAGATCGGAGTAGCATAGTCATGGTATAGTGGTTGGAGCTTCCTAAAAAAAGGACTCCGTGTAAGAGATATGGGGGAAGTATTTGGGCAGTTTTCTCCATGATGTTGGTTGTTGATTGGAAAAAGGGGGATGTTGCTCACCTTCGGTCGACGATGGTGTCCTCACACCTTTCTTTTATATAGAGGAAGTTATGGGTGTGATGTTGACTAATGCTTCTGTGTGATCGGACATTATTAGATGAAAAACTAGCAGGGTTTTCCTTGAATATGGGAAGCACTTCATCCACTTCCTCGGGTGGATAGTGATTCTTCCCCGGTGCACTGAACAGAGACTGCTCTAGTAAATTGTAGTCCTTAGTGTGTCATGCCCAGTGGTTTTGTTTGGGTATACTCATCCCTTGGCGAACCTTGTTTATGAAAAGGAGGAGGTTAACTCAAGAGATTTTGGATTTTTTTCGCTCGAGTAGGTTGTTGCCTTGGGTTTAGAGCTGACAGAGTCGGGTTATCTGAATGGTCAGGACCGTCCACTTCGAATAGTGGCAAATTGGGTCACCCGACGAGCGATGGAGTGGAGTTGACCATTCGGCTGAGGTAGTTCTTACGACTGATGTGCGCGTCGATAGCTTTTGAAAACAATTGACGACAACCCTTCTGGGATATCTTCGACTGAGGATGTGAGTCAGTTGGAGATCATGACGTGAAAGGGGAAAACCTTGGGAATGGTGGTGTTGAGGTTTGAGTGGAAGGCTCATGTTTCCCCTAAACTACAAGCTAGCAACGATGGAGCATATGTGCCTTATTGGTAGTTTGTGGCAGAGGATGCTGGCATAAATCCTGAGAAGCTTGCGGCCTTTCAACTTTTCTGACGTCGACATGGAAAAATTGGTTAAGCGCTTGGTTGTGCAGTGTGGATGTGTTTTCCTCTATGAAGACCATCAGAAATGATCCTTAAAAGGAGGGGAGTAGGGCGCTCCCACCAGGTTTGATCATGTTGGTGATCATTTGAGGGGGACAGTTAGAGACTTGGGGGATTTATCTCATCCCATGAGTTGGGATGACCATAGAATGAAATGTAGAGGCTAAGTAAATCATGTCTTGGGTGAATGCCCCGGTTTATTCTTGCTTCAAGATGGACTGAGGTCGGTATCTTCATAGACGAAGCAAGGCTTCCTTCATAAACAGAGATGTAGTGAGTTCTCTTAGATCTCACATCCAAAAGGTGAAGGTATTGCGTGCGATGGTGTGTAGATTTTGCACGAGTTCAATCCTAAGCTTTGTTGTTCTTCATCCCCATACTACTGGAAAACAAGGCTATACCCACGGTTTTTTTCAAAATCGTGGCTATAGGTGTCTCCCCTATAGCCACGGGAAAAACAATTTCACGGGAAGGACTTATACCCACGGTTTTTGTAAACTGTGGCAATAGGTTTCGCAAGGGGAAAGAAATTTAGCGAGAAGGCCGCGGGAAAACCTATACCCATGGTTTGACCAAACTGTGGGTATAGATTGGCCCATTATTTTTCCATAATAATTGTTGGGACCACTTTGTGTATGAAGATTGTATTTGTTGTCAACAGTTGTCAATGCTGGTCAAAATGAAGGAGATGAAGAAGGACTCCAAAGTTAATGGAGATCGGCTGAAGTGAGGGTGCCTGGAGAATTGTAATGCAATCATCACATTGGATGTAATGTTTGGGCAACTCTCCATGAAGACAATTCAGACGATTGTTGAGTTGATCCTAAGTTCAAAGAACTTGTGTCAAAGGTGACACATTGTTTACAACAATGAAGAATTGAGAAGTATCATTCATTTGAGGATGATTGGATCAGAATGGAGAAGTATCACCCATGTGAGGATGATTGAAGAAGAATGAGGATTTGAAGAAGAATGAGGATTTGAAGAAGAATGAGGATTTGAAGAAGAATGAGGATTTGAAAAAGACCATGAAATTCTTCATGATAGAAAGCCATGCAAGAGATTACCTGATGAATAAAATCATATGAATTGCATGAAGTGTAGAATGATGGTTGAAGAAGAAGAGAGAATGTGGAAGGGTTTCGCATTCTAAGGTATCGAAGCATTTCGCATTATATCCAAACCAGACGATGCTTTGCTGATATGTATTTCTCAAATATCATAAGTCAGAAGAACTTGTGATGCAAGCCTTATGAAGGAAAAGGGGAGAAATGACGGTGCCAATCATATACAGTTTTGATTGGAAGGAATGATGTTGTTGGAAGATGGGATGTTTCAGTACTTCCTATTGCAATTCTGACGATGCTAGATCTGGTCTATCAAAGGATACATATCACGATAGTGAAATTCGTGATAAAAGTTGAAGAATGGTTATGGGAAGAAGTGAAGAGAGAAATGACAAAGCAATGAACAATCTGGGGGCGGCATAAAAGCACAGTTTAAGGTGGCGCCGTTTTCCAGTGTTTGCCAAATTTTAGGGCCTGAAAATCGGGAGATGAAGAAATGTGTTTTTGGCAATGGATGGAGCGTGCAAGATTGGAGATGGATTAGATTTTTGCATGCAAGGCATGATTCAAGGTCAGAACATCGAAAAATGACAAAGGCGTGGAGTGCGCAGAAATTTAGGCAAGTTGCGCGCAAAAATAAAGTGGTGCACGCAATATATGCGGGTTGCGCGAAATATTTGCGGGAGACGCGAAATTTCAGCGGGATGCGCGGAAAAATGAAGGTCGTGCGAAATAGTAGCGGGATGCGCGAAAAATCAGCGGGATGCGCGAAAAGTAGAGTGGTGCGCGAAATAGAGGAATGAAGTTTTCGCGCAAAAGGTGTTTCGAGATCAGAAGCTCGAAAATTTTCAAAGGCATGACGTGCGCGAAAAATTGGATCATTGCGCGAAATACGATGTCGCGTGAAAGGTCGGGTTTGCGCGCAATATGGAACGTGGTGTGAAATTTTGCGTGCGATTGGTGTTTCATGCTTAGAATGATGAAAATTGGCAAAGGCATGAGGTGCGCAAAATATTGGAGCATTGCGCGAAATATGAAGTTGCGTGAAAGAATTTTTACGCGCATAAAGGAGGTTTTACGCGCAGATTAGTGTTTTATGCGCAGGGTCAAAAATGCCTATAAATATGAGGCTAACCCTTCTCATTTGATATGACTCGACACATAGACAAATCCCGAGCTCTGGCGCGCGGAAAAATTGAAGTATAAAGTATTGCGCGAAAAGAAGAAGCGTTGCGCGAAAAAGGGAAGTTCTGAACGAAAAAGGGAAGTTCTGCGCGAAAAAGAAGAGTTGCGCGAAAAGGGTTTTTCGCGCCAAAAGGTGTTTTTACGCGCAAGGCTTGAATTTTACGCGCAAGCCACCTAGGAGTTTGCGCGAAAAATTTGAGGGTCCCGTAGGCCTTCGATAGGTGCATAGCACTCTCGAAGCAGCTTTGCGAAAAAGAAAGAACTGTGAACCATTCGGTTTCACCAAGAGAAGTTGAACCGCACTCACACGAATGGTGTTTAACACTATCGTTGTGCATTGTGAAGTGAAGAAGAACAAGATGTGCAACTGAATTCATATCTGCACCAAGGAAGAAGGTAGTATACCAATACACTCCTGTGTTGGTATTGAGAGTTGAAGAAAGAGATTAAGACACTGTAATTATACTGTGTCAAAGAGAAAGAAGAGAAGAAGAAGAACAGAGTATGCCCAACTGAAGGCTGACAATTATTCAGGGCAGTTTAATTCTGATGATGCTAAGATGAGCTGGTCTTCATTGTTCTGATAATCACAAAGGGAGTTTGTGATTCCAGCAGATAGAAGTAGAAGCGATCTCAGTGTAGCCGGTTTTGCACTGAAGAAGAAGGGGAAGAAGATTGTGCAGCTTTCAGGTTTGCTGCAGAGAAAGAAGTGGTTGTTTACCTGCATGCTGCTGGGCAGATAATAATTTAATAGAGGAAGAACAAAGTAGCACTGTGACATCCAATAGGTCTCAACAGGTGAAAGATTCTTTTGGTGTTGCAAAATCTTTTAACAGAGAGAAGACTGTCTTCAGAGGCAGTATAAAGAACCAGCTAGAGCCTGCAAGAGACTGTCTCTATAGGTAGTATAAAGAACCAGCTAGAGGCTGCAAGTTGGACTAGGCCATCACCAGTCCAGGGAAGAGGATTGTTTCCCACCCCCTCCAAAGTGTAGGGACTCACACTGGCTAGAGGATTGTTTTCCTAGCCACTCCATTGTAAAAGAATATCACATTATAATGGAGAATCCATGCAGTGGTAATACCCATGCATGGCAAGGACGTAGAGTGGTGAACCTTGTAAAAATATCGTGTGCATATTTTTTACTGCATTATATTATTGCATGCGACAGGGAAAAGAGAATAAGAGAATCAAGATCCTAACAGGTCAAGAGGTACAGAAAAAAAAAAGTTGGAATTGGTTTAAAAAGTCCCCAACACTGATTCACCCCCCTCTCAGTGTTAGGTATATCCCAAACTGGTCCTCACAATAATAACAATAATAATAAATACTTTAATATAAATAAATTTATATATATAAAAATATATATATTTTTGAATATAAGAACAAAAAATGTGTTGTGGGATAGTGGTAAAGTCATTGGATCATTAGTAGAAGGTGTTGGGATCAATTCTCAGCGGTGGATTTTTTTTAATAAAGAACCTATACCCACGGTTTGACCAAACCATAGGTATAGGTTGACCCATTATTTTTCCACAATAATAACAATAATAATAAATAATTTAATATAAATAAATTTATATATATATATATATATATATTTGAATATAAGAACGCAAAATGTGTTATAGGATAATGGTAAATTCATTGGAGTACAGGCATAAGGTGCTGGGATCAATTCCCGGTGGTAGATTTTTTTTAATAAAGGACCTATACCCACGGTTTAACCAAACCGTGGGTATAGGTGGAAGGTGCTGAGATCAATTCCCGTGAATGCGTTCTGCTAGAACTGTTGCAGGGTAAACATCGTCTTCCACCAAATCAATTGGAAGAGTCATTGCAGCAGAAAATACTTCAACTGCCTCCTTCAATTGCGAAACATGGAAGACCGGATAAACCTTACTATGCTCGGGCAATTGAAGTTTATAAGTCGTCTCTCCTCTCCAACCCTCCCAGCTATTTGGAAAGGCCCATAATATTTGAAAGCGAGTTTCCGATTAATTTGAGATGCGACTCCTGGCTGATTTGGTCATAGCTTCACCCATACATAGTCCCCCTCTGAATAAACTACATCGCGATGGTGCTGATTCGCTATCTTAGCCATATTTTGTTGTGCCGGGTGCAAATTAACTTGGAGTTGTCGTAGAGCTTCATCACGGTCCACTAGTACATTAGCCACTACCTCCATCGTTGCCTCCCCTGTCAAACAGCGAATAGTATGCGAGGGCTTACGTCCATAAACTATTTCAAATTGGGTCTTTCCTATAAAAGTGTGATAAGAAGTATTTGTTGTACCTCTCGAACCCCTCGAGGTTTAATTTTCATGATCACAATCACCCTCTTATTTATCTAATATTGTTTTAAGTGTTTTTGGATGATAGGCTTAAATTCAGGGTGCCAAGGAATTGGGCCAAGAAGGCCAAGAAGGCAAAAAGCCAAAATGGACTGAAATTCAGTCCACCGGCCAACCGGTGGACTCAGCACCGGCCAGCCGGTGGCACCCAGACAGAAGGGGTAGCCACTGCCTCAGCACCGGCCAACCGGTGGCCTCAGCACCGGCCAGCCGGTGGCACCCAGCCCAAACAGTGGAAGCTACTGCCTCAACACCGGCCAACCGGTGGCCTCAGCACCGGTCAGCCGGTGGCACCTGCACAGAAGAGGAAGCTACTGCCTCACCACCGGCCAACCGGTGGCCTCAGCACCGGCCAACCGGTGGAGCCTAAGCCCGAAGGCCTCTCCATTTTGCACACACCGGCCAACCGGTGGCTCAGCACCGGTCAGCCGGTGGAGCCAGTCAAACTAGCCGTTGGGCCTTTGACCAGGCTGGTCCACTTGCCTCCCAACGGCTCCGAAAGCCTCTCCAACGGCTCCAAAGGCCTCTAACGGCCATATGAGGGTTCCCCCTCTATAAATAAAAGACTAGGAAGCCCCGGAAACTTAACCAAGCCATACGGAAGCCAACGGACACATCTTTGATCATTTGGCGAACCTCCGACGGATTCTTCCAAGGGAACTCCACTTGCTCCAACCAACTTCCATATCCAAGGAGCACCACCATAGAAGCTTGGGAGTGCACGTCTTCAACTCCAATCATCCATTGGCGCCCAAGGCTTCTCTCCAATTACGGTTTTTCTTGTTTATCATTTTTTAAAAGGCAATTCACCCCCCCTCTTATAGGTGAGCTAGCCTTCAATTTTGTGTCTTGCCTCATTTATTTCCGCTGCACTTTCAACTTTGATTTTAATTTGTTAATCATTTTTTAAAAGGCAATTCACCCCCCCTCTTGCCATCACTCCCTTTTTCTCCGCCCAACAGTATTGTAGTTATACTCGGCCCATGCTAACCAAGTAACTCGGTGCTTGGGTTGATATGTTGTAAAGCACCGCAAGTAGGTCTCCAAACAGTGATTAACAACTTCGGTTTGGCCGTCAGTTTGGGGATGGTAGGAGCAGCTCATTTTGAGAGTTGTACCTTGTAATTTAAAAAACTCTTTCCAAAATAAACTTGTAAACAATGGGTTGCGATCACTAACAATTGCACTAGGTAAACCATGTAATCTAACAACTTCTTTCACGAAAACATATGTCACTGACTTCGCTGTATATGGGTGTTTTAAAGGAATGAAATGGGCATACTTACTTAACCAATCGACCACAGCAAATACAACTTCATATCCCTGTGATTTTGGTAAACCGGATATAAAATCCACGGTTACTTCCTCCCAAACCAAAGATGGAACTGGAAGAGGTAGAAGTAACCCGGCTGGCCTCAAGGTTTCATATTTATTCTGCTAGTAAACAGCACATTCCCGTACAAACTGTAATACCCATTTGATCATGTCGGACCAAACTACTCCATTCGCAAGCCGCTTATAAGTTTTTAGATACCCCAAATGGCCCTCAATTGGTGAAGAGTGGTAGTAATGGAGGAGTTTAGGAATCAAAACAGAATGTCGCAGCAAAACCAATCTATTATGTTTAAAAAGTAAACTGTTGTGATAAGTATACCCCGGTTTGCTAGGTGTACCAAGTTGTAAGGTGCCGATGATAGGTCGTAGATGAGCATCCTATTGAAGTTCCTGTCGAATAATTTGGAATTCTTCCCAAGTAGGTTGAGATACTGCTATAACCATATAATGGTCTACTTCTACAACGTGTGATAAGGCATCCGCTGCACTGTTTTGGCAACTAGGCTTATATACTATCTCAAAATCATATCCCAACAGTTTGGCATGCCAGCATTGATGGTCCATTGAAACAACCCATTGACTGAGTAAGTGTTTTAAACTCCGATGATCGGTACGGACTTCAAACCGCCGGCCCAGCAGATATTGCTTCCAATGCCGAACAGACAACACCAAAAAAGCCATAAGCACCTTTTCATAGGTAGACTTCGCTAGAGAAGTGTCAGATAATGCTTTGCTAAAATAAGCAAGGGGTCGTTCTTCTTGCAAAAGTACAACTCCTATTCCATACCCTGATCCATCACATTCGACGACAAATTTCATCGAAAAATAAGGCATTGCTAGAACAGGGGCTATTGTCATATGTAACTTTAATTTGTCAAAGGCATGTTGAGCTTCCTTTATCCATCAATAAGCCTCTTTCTTGGTTAACATGGTCAAAGGTCATGCTATCTTCTCATAATGTTGAATAAATTTCCTGTAATATCCTGTAAGGCCCAAAAATCCCCTTTCTTGACATTCCTTGGTATTCGTCGCTGCTGAACCGCAACCAGCTTCTTGGTATTCTTTTTAAATGCTCATCCCACTGACTACTATAAATCAATATATCATCAAAAAACACTATTACTCTCGAAGTAGTGGTCGAAATACTGTATTCATTATTCCTTGGAAAGTGGTTGGAGCATTCATTAATCCGAATGGCATTACCAAGTATTCATAATGCCCTTCATGAGTCTTAAAAGCCGTTTTTTCACATCTTCTCCCCTCATTTTGACCTGATGAAAACCGGATTTC
Source organism: Viscum album (assembly GCA_963277665.1). NCBI lineage: Eukaryota > Viridiplantae > Streptophyta > Magnoliopsida > Santalales > Viscaceae > Viscum > Viscum album. The sequence continues at coordinate 1,887,605,144 of OY728127.1, read as the reverse complement.
AAATCTATATTAGTAAAATAAGCTGCCCCATGCAACTCATCCATTAATTCTTCAATCACAGGTATAGAATACCGATCTGGTATAGTTAATTTGTTTAAAACCCAGTAGTCGACACACATCCTCCATCCACCATCCTTTTTCTTTACCATTATGATGGGACTTGAATAGGGGTTGTTGCTATGTCTTATGAACCCCTGCTCTAAAAGTTCTTGAACCTGTCTTTCCACTTCATTCTTCATGTGGAAAGCTAATTTATAGGGTTGAATATTTACCGGATTTGCCCCCTCCTTAAGCCGAATTGAGTGATTTGTTCCTCTGCTTGGGGGTAATTTCGTTGGTACTTCAAATACCCCCCCTGTACTGCTGCAATATTCCTTGCATTGAATCATCTGGTTCAAATTCAGTTCTGTTTTTTCATAATCTGTTTGGCCCACTACTCTCATTGAATTCTCTGCACCACATAACTATTTTTTCCCAATTATTCTTGCAAATCTCCTGGTACTTCCATCAATTGTTTCAACCCTTATAATAATACCGGTACTTCCATCAATTGTTTCAACCCTTACAATAATACCTATTTACCCTGCCAAACAAACTCCGTTGTCATCTTCCAGTGTGTAGTAACATAGCCCAAGGTTTCCAACCAAGATATACCTAAAACCAGATCTGGACCGGATGTATCAAATATATAAGCTTCAATATCAAAATATATGTCTCCCAAATTCAATTGTAATGTTTTACACATATACTTGAACTCTACCCGATGTTCATCCCCCATTATGATATAGAATGGTTTGGTACTACTAATCTGCGCCGTAAGGGACTTTAGCAATTGCTTAGAGATAAAATTATGACTAGCGCCACTATCCACTAGTACTAATACCGGAACCCTTTCCAATTTACCTTTCATCGTCATGGTCTTCTTGGAGATAGTTTTGTTTAATTCTTGTTCATTAATAGTTGTTCCCAACATTTCCAACTCTTTTAACTCCCCTTCCATTTCTCCTAAACCTGTACCATCCTCTTCTTCATTCACTTCTTGAGGTTCTATACACTCCCATACCATGAGTTTATAGCCCTTTTCCGAATACCTGTGTCCAGGTGTAAACCGCTGCCCACACGAAAAACAAAGCCCCGCTTTTCTCTCCTCATATTCTTCTTTGGACAGGTTCTGCACACCCTTCCATCGTGTAACCGGCCCTTCTCTCTGTTCCCGCTCATTTCCAGCTGCAGGTGGTAAAACGCGCACCGTATTGGTGTTCCACCCTCTTCCCAAACCTCCTGTTACTCCCTGTCGTGAACGTGCTAAAGGTTGTTTAATAATCATTTTCACTTGTAAGACTCTTTCAACTCGTCGTGGCGAAGTTAATAATCGCACTTTAGTCGATGGTTCAGGTGTCATGATCGTGCTCCCTATCTCAGGCTTCAACCCCCCCACTGTTTCCATCTGTTGCAACTCCTTAAGATACATCAGAGGATCCTCTCCAACAACACTTCCATATCTGCCAAGCAGTTCTTCCTTCAGCTGTAACCAGGTTAACTTCGTTCTAATAGATTTTAACGAGGTCATCCAGTATTGAACTAAACCATTCGTACACAGCTGTGCGATCGGGACCCTCTGCTCTTCTCGCGTCCTGTGTAAAGAAAAATATATCTATGCTCGGGAAATCCAAGATACCGGATCTTCTCCTGTAAATATTGGCATTTCAATTTGTCTGACCAGTACTGCTTCCTCCTGTATTTTCTCAGTTTTCTCTTCATCGTCTTCCTATCGTTCATCATCACCTTCTGTCAACCACAAGCTGCCTCCGTTTTCCTCTTCCGCCATACTTTTCTTATTTAACTACTTTTGTCCAGAACTCTCAGTCTAGTTCTGAATACTCTGATTGAGTTGACTCATAGCCACCGTCAAGCCTTGCATTTGTTGTTGGAATTCGATTCTCAAACTCCAATACCGTTTTCTCCAGGCTCGCCTGACGTTGAACTCCATTTTTCAACTCACTCACAATCGATACCAACTGTGCAACTCGATTCTCCATTCGTGTGGTCACATCAGGAGTTTATGACCATTGTAGCAGAGCTGACCGACCGACACCGACAGGCACTGTAGCAGTGCGGACTTCGGAGTCCACTATACTGTTGCACTTTTGACTTCCAGTCGGCAGCCACTGTAGCACTTTTGATAAAGGTGGATGTCGTTCACTGTAGCGACGCGGACTTCCTGTTCGAAACAGTAGACCGTCTTCTCCATATGTAGCCCATTTCGGGCTAGGGTTTCTAATCTGGAAAAACTTTGTAATTTGTGACCCGTTTTTTAGTGAGAATTCTGTCTCTCCGTGGACGTAGGGATTTTTCCTAAATCACGTAAATTCGTGTGTTCTGTGTGCTTTCTTTTCTCCTGCATTTTCTTTCGTTTCTCGTTTCTGTCATTGTGACTCCCAACGATTCCGCAACAAACTCCCCCCTCCCGGTCAGTTATTCCAACCTAACAAATTGATTCTACATTTACAGAACTACCCTCGGGTAGTTATCCCAGCCCAACAGCCCAACCTAACAGAAAAACAAATATAAGGCTAAGGTTACCCCCTTCTATGATAAGTGTACAGCAGAGGTGGTCAGTGTCGGCTGGATGTCCGGCCTCCCTGCTTTATCACCCATGGTTTTGAACCGTGGGTATAGGTAAAGATTCCAGTAGTGTCATCCGTTTTCTTTTCAAGGATGAAAAATTCTAAGGTGGGGAGGATGTAGTGACCCAGGTTTTTACCTGAGTGGGACTCAACTTGATTCTGAGTTTCGAAGACTCGAGAAATTCTTAGGGGTAAAACTTTAATTTTACCCTAGAAGATAATCTCGAAAAAAAATTGATGGTTTTGTTGGATCTGAAATATGTGATTTGTCCCCGGGTAAAGTCAGTGTGCGAAAGTGAGTGTGGAGGATCTTTGGAAATAATATAATAAAAATATTATATTATGTTAAGGCGAGCATGTGTGTTTTTAACGAAACGCTGATATCTCCTAAACGAGACCTCATATGGGAAAACTGATACCATCACTCAGTCCAGAACAAGGCGTTTAACCTAAGCACAACATTAATTTTGTTTTCATTTGGATTCTTGGGTGTTCACTATCGCGAGTGGATTAATTAAATAATTTAATTATTTAATTAATTGCTTTGGGTTATGATGAAAACCCTAGACCTCCTCTATAAATACCCCTCTGAGTTTTTCTCTAGGGTCATCCATTGACAATGACTTTAACCCTAGAGAGGAGCAGTGGAGAGACCGAGGATTGGCATTGGCGATGATGATAGATCGAAGAGCGAGATCGAATTCGCCGTGATGTCGATGGACGAATTTCGATGTTGTCGACAAACCTATGGTTGTGTCATCGGAACAAAACATCGATAATTATCCATTGAGGTAGGGCTTTTATTTTATGTATTTAACCCATTTTAGATATTGATGAGATTATGGATTAGTTCCTAACAATCTAATCTGAAATCAACAATCATCAAGCTCGTAAATTTGTGGTTTATAAATAAATTTTAGAGCTTGATAAGTATCATTCTTGGAACAATTATGTAAACCCATTTCATTTTCATTTAATATCCCATAATTGATGGTTGGTGCACCTACAACCGTCAAGGATTATTCACTTTGGTGTTTTGTATCTTTCTTCCTCCGTTCTATGAGGGCTCATCACTGGTGTTCATTTTGACCAGTGCTTCGACCGAATTCAATGAACATGATTCATCGTGTGATCATTTCTTTGGTTCCAAGGATCATTGTTGTGGATTTTTCATCTTGGATTGCTGCATAGCGGAGGATTGATGATGAAAACAGAAATCGAAAGAAGATTCGAGGATAACCATTTTCCCGATCTGAGGAATTGAGACGATGTGACTTTGATGAAAGGTGGTGATGGTTTGATTTTCCAGCAAATAACAACAAGAATCTAACTTATGACTAAGATTTTATGACAGTAAACTTAGTTGCAAGCGTTTTAGCATGATTTGTAGTGAAACCGATGAAGCATTGAAATTGGAAGATGTTTCACGAATTTGGAATTCTAGAAAATTCCCAACTACGAGTCGTGTGTTTCGAAAGAACACGTGTTGTGTAGTCTCTTTTATGTGGCGCTAGGGTTTAGGTTGGAGTTAAGGATCTCCCTACTGTGTGGCTAACCCACATGTTATGTGACCTGCACTTGGCTAGCTCAGCATGTACAAGAAGTACATGCCTAGGGACCCGTGTGGCCCCACACATCGTGTGTGTTGGGCCACACCCCGTGTACCCTCGTAGGTACATGACTCGGGCAGACGAGGTACACGTCGAGTGCCTCTATGGTCATGGAACACTGTGTGACCCCTCAACATGCCATGACATGCCATGTGGAATGACACCCCGTGTACCCTCGTAAGTACACGACTCGGGCAGACGAGGTACACGTCGAGTGCCTCTATGGTCATGGAACACTGTGTGACCCCTCAACACGCCATGTAGTTGGGAAGACATGCCATGTGGAATGACAGAACACGACCAGGTGGCTGACTTGGGACAACACACCGTGCATACCTAGGGAACATTGTGTACCTTTCCTTTGGCTTGGAATAATTCTTCATATGTGGATTTCCCCCTCATTATTCCCTGATGGAGTTGGCATGTCACCCGTTGGGACATGGATCCTCCTTAAGAGTCGGTATTTTTCCCATGTGCGTTCGGGGCTAGGATCCTCCATCAACAAAATGAGATAGAGTTAATTTGGTTGGTTGAGATGTTTGAAATTGTACTCTGGGACTTGAGAATCTTTTATGACCATACCTGGGTCTATCTATTTTCCCTCAAGTAGTGTGTGCTCCTCGGTGGATGAGTGTGCTTCAAGGTTGAGCAAACACCCCTTCCTGGCTCCTAGAGGTGGTGTGGCTATTGGAAGCCTGCATAGTGTTGGCTTCTGTGAGACTTGTGATTCCTCAACACCCTAGGGGTTGCCTTTGAGACATGATACTGCGGATGGCTATCAACTTCAGGATTTTTCACTTCAGTGTTCCAGCCGCCATTCACTGTGGCTCCTTGGACTTCCAGTCAGCAGCCATTGTAGCACTTTTGACTTGGGTGGCCGTCTTTCACTGTAGCGATGCGAACTTTCTGAGGATGGTGAAATAGTGTTTCGTCATCTACATTAGCCCATTTTCGAGCTAGAGTTTCGGGGTGTGTGTGAGAAACTCCTGCAAATTATGCTCCCGAATTATAGTGATTTCCTGCCTCTCCGTGGACGTAAGGATTATTCCTGAACCACGTAAATCCTTGTGTCCTTGTTCTTTTTTTTCCTTTTACTCTTCTGCGATCCGTTCTTTGTTTCGTTGCTCCCAATGTTTTTTTCGCAACAAAACTCTCTTGGGTCAAAGAGGTGAATTTCTTTTGCTTAATCAAAGAAATAAATATTCAGATTGATGGTTTTTGTGTGAATTTGGAAGACGTTGGATTTGAGGATTATTTAAATGGTATTTTGAGAACGCTTGTTGAATTGTGCTTTGTATCAAGAGGTTCGAATTTTGGGATTTGTTTGGATGGTGTTCTTATTTCTTGTCTTTAGAGTTCTCCCCCCATTCGGATTTAATGGACTTTTTGGTTGATCGAGGTTTTTTAGGACAGCATCTGCTCTAGTCGGCTTGGTGTTCTTCCTATCTTTCCCCAGCATGAGTGTTACGAAGTTTAAGCCAACTCTAACAAAATTGGAAAACATTAGAAGAGAAAATATGCAGCGTCTCCTTTAGTATTAGCACTTCAATTGCTATTACAGTACTTTCGAAAAGAATACGAAGACATGTTCTAAAAGTACAGCACGTGTCTGCTTGAAGAAGAATTCAACAGGAGAAAGACCTCCACTCCTGGCGCTCCCGCTCCAGCAGGTAAACCCAATTCTCCAGAATGATCCCCCAAACTGTTTGCCTTCCTTTTTATTTGAGAGTATCGTGGCAGGGAAATAACTAACTTCCCCCTGCCACGTCAAAAATTTAATGAGCCTTACCCCTCCTTTTATAAGTATGAAGGATAGGAGGTCTTTTACCCTCAACAACAAACCCGGACCCATTGCTAACAATTCACCCCTCCTCAAAGTTCACCTTGTCCCCAAGGTAGAAAGCGGGAAACTGTTCAAGGAAGAACTCTACATCCACCCAGATAGACTCCTCGGAAGGAAGACCCCGCAACCTTATTAAACAAAGCCCCTTCGAAGTACCCGGTTGGGCTTTAAAATCCAAAACTTCAGCAGGAACAACGTGAAAGACTAGTCCTTGAGCAACAACTTCTAGCAGATTTTCCTGAACAGGATGGTTCCCAATAGCTCGTTTTAATTGTGACGCATGAAACACTTGGTGTATGCGCGTTCCTTCCGACAAGGAAAGTCATTAAGTAGTGGCACCGAGACGGGACAGTACTGGGTATGGGCCATAATACCGAGCAGAGAGCTTGGGACAAAGATGAACCAAAACTGTATCCCGATCTAATAAAACTTGCACCACTGATTCAACAAGAGTCTCGCCGGGAATAAAACAAGGTATAGTTGGTGGTTTCGGACCATAAACAACCTCAAAAGGTGTCATATATGAGAGGTTGTATTATAACAATACTCAGCCCATGCTATACATCGTGCCCAAGAGAGAGGACGTTCGGAAGCAAAGCACCTCAAATATGTTTCAAGACACCTATTGACAACCTCCATTTGCCCATCCGTTTGTGGATGGTATGATAAACTCATTTTCAATGTTGTACCCTCCAAATGAAATAATTCCTTCCAAAAATTACTTACAAATAAAGGACCGCGGTCACTAATGGTTGATCTTGGAAAGCCATGTAATTTGACGACTTCCTTCACAAAATGTGTAGCAACGACCTTAGCGGTGTAGCGACGACCTTAGCGGTGTAGCGACGACCTTAGCGGTGTAGCGACGACCTTAGCGGTGTAGGGATGGCAAATTAAAACAAAATGTGAATACTTGGAGAGTTTATCCACAACCACCATGATTACATCAAATCTTTGAGATCGTGGAAATCCAAAAATAAAATCCATAGATATCTCTTCCCACACCTGTTCCGGAATTGGTAATGGCTGAAGTAATTTGGCCGGCAGTTGGGCCAAATACTTTGTCGTTGGCAAGTGTCACACTCTCGTACATATTTTAAGACACTTCGCATCATTCCTGTCCAAAAAAGTCCTGCCAATCTTTTATATGTCTAATATCCTGCATGTCCACCAACAGCAGATGAGTGGAAATAGTGTAAAAATTTAGGAATGAGTGCTGATTTTTTTGGAGAAAACCAGACGTCCCTTGTAATACAATATCCCTGCACGTAGGTAAAATCCAGGTTTGGCCTCTGACTGAATTTCCATAGCCAAAATAATCTGTTGCAATGCTGGATCCAGCTGCTGTTCAGATTTAATCTGATCCAACTCAAACCACAAGGGTTCAGAGACAACTGAAAAAGATGAGAATCTGTGGTATCCCGTCCTTCAACTTTTCGTGATAAGGAATCTGGTGCACGGTTCACTTTCCCAGGTTTGTATTTCACTTCAAAGTTCAGCCCAGGTAGCTTAGATAACCAGCACTGCTGATTCATGGAGTGAACCCGCTGCAAAAGTAAATGTTTGAGCGCCTTATGATCTGAATATACTATGAAATGTTGGCCCAATAAATACTGCCTCCAATGAGAGACTCCCAAGACCAATGCCATGATTTCCTTTTCATTTACTAACTTGGACAAATTTATTTCTCCAAGAGCCTTGGTAAAAAAAGCTATTGGCCTCCCCTCCTGCATTAATATCACGCCCAAACCTAACCCTAAAGCATCACACTCTATGACGAAGGGTTTGGAAAAATCAGGTAAAGCCAATAATGATGCAGAAACCATACATCGTTTCAATTCTTCAGAGGCTCGTTCAGCTTTATCATTCCAGGAAAAACTGTCCTTCGGGGTTCATTTTGTCAAGGGTTTAGCTATTTTTCCATATTCAACAGTGAATTTCTAGTAATATCCAGTAAGCCCTAAGAATCCATACACTGCCTTCACATTTTGTGGGCGGGGCCAGTCCACTATACATTCTATTTTCTTAGGATCCATTGTAACTCTCTAATAGGAAATTATATGGCCAAGATACTCCACTGTTGGCTAAGCAAAGGTACACTTTTTCTGGTTTGTTGATAACTGGTTTGTTAACAACATTTGAAACACAATTTCCAAGTGTTGAAGATGCTCCTTCCAAGAACGGTTGTAGATCAGAATATCATCAGAGAAAATCAGTACAAACTTCCTCGATAATGACCTGAACATTTGGTTCATAGTTGATTGTAATGTAGTCCGCGCATTCATCAACCCAAATGGCATGACCAAGTACTCGCAGTGCCCCTCATGTGTTTTAAAAGCAGTTTTTTTAATGTCCTCCTCCCGAACTCTAACCTGGTGGAAACCAGAGGTAAGGTCCAACTTGGAGAAAAATTTTGCTCCATAAAACTCATCTAACAATTCTTCGACAACGAGAATTGGATATCTATCAGGAATTGTTAGCTTGTTCAAAGCTCTATAATCCACATATAATCTCCACTGCCCATTTTTCTTTTTCACTAAAATAATTGGACTGGCAAAAGGGCTAGTGCTATACCTTATTATTCCCTTGTTCGGCATGTCTCAAACATGTTTCCCCACCTCATCTTTCAAGTAACGGGCTAATTTGTATGGTTGTATATTGACCGGTGTTGCTCCCTCTATCAATGTAATTGCATGATCTGTTCTACGTCTAGGTGGTAGCCCACTAGGTTCATCAAAGAGTCTGGAACCACCTCAACAAATCTCCCAGTTGTTGTTGTTCCTCTCCCTTCTCCTTTATTGTCTCCAAAAATAATAAATCAGCCTTCCACAGCCAGCCTTCTACTGCAACCTCTTTCTCTTGTAACACTAATCGCAAACTTTCTGGTCATTCAACTTTTTATATTATTCCTTGCAACTTGATTTCTTTTCCTTCACACATGAATTCCATTGTCTTTCGGCTCCGGTTTGTCATCACATATCCCAGAGTTCTCAACCATTTCATTCCCAAAACCAAATCTGGACCTCCAATATAAAAAACGAACACCTCAATTTTGAAGGTATAATCTCCCAGGCTAATTTCAATTTCTTTACACACTCCTTGTGACAATGCTCTCTGCCCATCACCTAGTTGAACTCCGTACGGCGTAGTTGATTTAACTTCCAAATCTCACACCTTAATTAGAGCTATAGAAACGAAATTATGGCTTGCCCCACTATCAACAAGGACCTCTACAGGTATCCCAGAAATTTTTCCAGAAATGAGCAAGGATTCTGCTTTGTTCTCTCCCATATTTCTTAACTCCACAACTTCTTCTACTGCTATAATCTCTACAGCCCGTTTTCCCTCTTCTAGGTTCGGTTCATCATCTTTTTCCTGCCCTACTTCCGGCTCCTCCATTTCCCAAACCAATAGTTTCATACTTTTTTTTTGGGACACCTATGTAAAGGAGTATATGTCTGTCCGCATTTAAAACATAACCCCTTAATTTTTCGTTCCTTTCTTGTCAGCTGATCGGTTTAACACTATTCCACCTCTCACGAGTACCGCTTCGCCTCAATTCCTCCTCTTTCTTGTTGTTGTCCGCAACAATTCTTGGTGCAGGTGCTACAGGCGTTGAAGACAGTGTCCTGCATGTCATTCAAGTTAATGTCGACTTCCCACGAATCAAACCTTCTCCAATCAATTCCCACTCAATCTTCCTAGCGAGAGATATCATTCTATACTTGTTTGCCGATTCATGTGTTGACACCATGTTTTCTATTTCCAAACGAAGTCCTCCCATAAACAAGCTCATACACCGCATTTCTGGGAAATCCGGAATTCTTAACGCTACTTGCTCGAACTCTTCAATATATTCGTCAACTGTTCCAGTCTGCCGCAATAATTTAAGGGATCGAATTGGACCCCCTTCGGTCGCCTTCCCATACTTTTCCATCAGAGCGGTCTTCAACTGTTCCCAATCAAGATTCGGACCAGAAAATTGCCAAGACAAGAACCAATACAGTGCAGCTTCCTCCATACAGAGTTGTGTCAGCGGTAATTTCAAATCTTCTGGAGTACAATTTATCCTGAAGTAGGTCTCTTCTTTAGTTATCCATCCAAATGGATCATTTCCAGCGAATGAGGGCATTTCAACATGCTTCGTAATATTTCTTAAATCCTCACGTTGTGTCACTACTGTAGGCGTCGAACTAATTCCCTATTTCAGATCGCGCTCGTCGCCTTCTCCTCGAAGTCATTGGCCTGTTATCTAAATCACCAGACGCGGAACTCTGATTTGCCTGCGATTGTACAACCTTTGTCTGCTCTTCCAAATCGCGGATGCGTCGTGGTGTCTTTTCTTCATTCGTCCGCAACTGCTCCTGCAACATTCTCTGATTTTCCGTCTGTCCGATCAAAACTTTTTCAATGCTTGCTTGCACTGTTGCAATCAACTTTTCCAAATCCAGACCTTTTCGTTGCTGCGTCTCCAGCGTCTTTTCTAGTGTTGTTATCTTGTTGTCCATCCTTGTTTGCATTCAAAATCAACTCAAAAATTCTGATGCTACATTGGCAAACAACCGCACCTCCAGACTTCCAACGAAAGCTGCTTTTCGTCACCACAACTTAAGCCCTATACTGCTCGTCCTTTCAGAACACTCAAACCAGATAAAGAAAAAAGAAAACGGTAGAGGAACTAACAGCGATTGTGATATCCTTCTTTGAAGCTCTCAATAAAAGCACCAATTTGTTAGGAAGTTTAAGCCAACTCTAACAAAAATGGAAAACAGTAGAAGAGAAAATATGTCGCGTCTCCTTTAGTATTAGCACTTCAATTGCTATTACAGTACTTTGGAAAAGAATAAGAAGACATGTTCTAAAAGAACAACACTTATGTGCTTAAAGAAGAATTCCACAGGAGAAAGACCTCCACTCCTGGCGCACCCGCTCCAGCAGGTAAACCCGATTCTCCAGAATGATCTCCCAAACTGCTTGCCTTCCTTTTTATTTGAGAGTATCGTGGCAGGGGAATAACTAACTTCCCCCCTACCACGTCATTCCTCTGCCACGTCAAAAAATTAATGAGCCTTACCCCTCCTTTTATAAGTATGAAGGATAGGAGGTCTTTTACTCTCAACAACAAACCCGGACCCATTGCTAACAATGAGGATTTTGCTTGAAAGTTTCGAAACCCAAATCCTTCTCATTTCTTTATGTAATGAGGTTCTCAAGAAGTAGTGGTACCACTACTGAGGGTTAAGGATATTTTCATCCATCTTGGGCTTCATGAATCGTTCAAGGTTAAGTTTTCAACCTTCATTCTAGAGGGTCCAAGTTATAAGCGGTGGAATTTTATTATTGAGACTAAGCCGCATAAGGGTAACTCTTGGGAGTGTTTCAAGGCGCGACTCGTTCAAAAGTTCCTTTCTAATGTCGGTATGCAAGCCATTTGAGTTTTTTTATGTAATTTGTTTCCTTTTGTTGATCTTGTGATGTTCAGAGTTATATTTTGGTTATTTCATAATTCTAGTGATAACATTTTAAAATTACATAGTTTCGTTGATGGATTATATCTTGGTGATGTAAGGATCCAGTTTATATGGCCTCTCACGCAATTTTTCTCATGTTTCGAGTTGTAACTTTATTTAAATGAGTTTGAAGAGTTTGAATCAGTGGGGAAAAAGAGATGGAGTCCTTGGGATGTTGAAACCTTTGAGGCGACTCATGCTTGACTTGTTCTTTTGACTATCCTATGTGGGATGTTGGTTATATTGGGAATTCTCTTGCCTCTGTGATTGATTGTGCTACTCTTCGCTCAGGGCGATGTGGGCCTTGTGTTGGGGCATTGCTTTTGGATGGTTATGCATATGAAAGTTTGAGTAAGCGTTGGGGAAATCGAGAGTCGGTGTTAGTTATGCTATGATGTTTTGGTGGATTCACCGGGATTTGGTGTTCCAAAAGCATGGTCTCGGGGTACCCTCACTTGACCTAAGGCCAAAGACTGTAGTTATTTTTGAGGCATTTCCTATTGTTATTTTTTTTCTCTTGTGTGGTTTATCTCAATTCCTTTGCTCGGGCTGGTAATCCTTTCAGACCTCTTTTTCCAGTGCAATGTCCGAGGATCATCGAGTGCGGCGCTTGAGGAATCATCAGGCTATTGAGCATTCTTTTGCTCGAGCTAGGGTAGTCTTTTCGGCAATCAATAGCATGACCAAGGATCGGGAGCCAAAGACCAAGGAACGTTGATATTTTTGAATGTCTGTGATAAATTGTACTTATGTAATTGTATAAACCAATGTTTAAAATGTCTATAATGTGGTGTTTTCTCCTTGTATTTATGTTGTAAATTTTATTTCAATTAAATTTTGTATTTGCTCCATGTTTTTGCTATTGCAATGTGTTGTAATTTTAACAGCACATTGCAACAGTATGCCCTTTTATGAGCGTTGGTAATAGCACTAATAAATGGCTCTTTATCAGCGTTAGAAAAGACACTGATAAAGGAGTCCGTTATCAGCGCTAGAAAAAACACTGATAAAGGGATTCGTTATTGGCGCTAGAAAAAGCACTGATAAAGGGACCCTTTATCACCACTAGAAAAGGCATTAATAAAAGAATTATTTATCAACGCTAAGAAAAGAGATTATAAAGGGATTCTCTCTATCCCCCCTCGCTCTCTCGCCTTCTCTCTCACCCCCCCCTCTCGCCTTCTCTCTCTCTAACCCCCCTCGCTCTCTCGCCTGCTCTTTCACCCCCCCCCCCCCCGCTCTCCCCCTCTCCCCCTCCCTTCCCCCTCTCTCAACCCCCCATTCCCCCTCTCCCTCCCCCTCCCCCCTCTCTCTCTTGCCTGCTTTCTCTCTCTCTCCTCCCCCTTGCTTTCCTTCTCTCTCTCTCTCCCCCACCCTCCCCCACTCTCTCCCGCTCTCCGTCATTGCATAAGATCACTTTCACATAATGAAACTTTTTAATGTAAAAATAAAACATTGTTCTTCAATTCAATTTACCAATAATTGAAACAAATATGAGATAAAAACAAATTACAGGAACTCTAAAGGAAATCCATGTCTAGTTAGAACTAGAAACTAGTCATTTGCTATAATAACATTTTTAAATAGGTCTAAACCCTAAACCGCAACTAGAGGGCATAAAAAACACTAGTCTATCACCCACTCTTATGGTTTTTTCATTTCTCTGGTCTCAATTAGATCCTGCATGATATATTTTTCACAAAGTCCGGAGCCATCCTCCAGAATGCAATACCTTGAAAATTCACCAAAAAGAAAAGGAGAAAAATCATAATCACACTTTAACATTTGTCTCGTGTTATCTCAAAAAAAAATGTAAAATAAATAGAAACAAATAAAAAATCAAACAATTTCGCGCCAGTGTTTTTTAATTATGCATCGGTTACCTTGTCACCTACTTGTGTGAAATCAAGGGCTCCGATTCCATTAGTGGTACCTATAGCAAAAGAAATTCCCATGGGTACTTGAACATACCTTGTAACTGATCAAAATCTTCATTAAAAACTCCACAGCCTTTTTATAATGCCTATCTCCAATAATATAGGTTCTCTCAAATTCATCTGGATAAATACAAACTACAAAATGTCAACGTAACAACAACCAGAGGAAATAAAAACAAGAGACCAAGTTCATGCCTAGGGACCATGCCATAGCATAATTCATTCTTCTCATGACTGCACAGCATCTGTTGTACAGAGATCTGCTTGAACAAAATGCAAACAAATTTAAATGTGAAAGATAGCACGGGAAATTAGTGAATCAGGTAGCTTTTCTAGGGGACATTATCATCATGGGGGACTTGAGAATCTTGAGATCCTTGGAAGCTTTCGCAGGTTTCTTGGGCAGAAGATTCCCCAGCTTCTCATAGTCCCTTAGCAGCGAGCAGCCATTTACACCAAAGCACTAGTACGAACACACTAAAAGTATTGCACCTTCTTCAGGTACCTGCCAATCCTTAGAGATTCAAAAGTGATAGGTATGTGACGAAGGTCCCGACATATGTTTGAAAGTGGGGCTTCTGGGGCCCAGAAGCCCAGGAACATTTAATGAAAAACTATGAGTCATATGATGGGAGTTGCCGGTGTATTGGGCGCGGCTTTGCTATGTACACAAACTAATGGTTCACTTCTTTGGGAACGAAAGTTTGAAAGTCATCTACGACCGACGGGAAACTAGGCTAAAGTCTCATGAGATGGAGAGATTCAAGAGTAGTTTCAGGGAATTGTGATCCGGATTTAACAGCCCAAGAAACTATATAGAGATAGACACAAATGAGCGCAGTGAAAGTGGGTGGGTGCCCATAAACAACTCTAATTAGTACTGGAAACCACTGTTATTTGATTAAATAACCAACACCAAATGAGGGCAAATCCATCAGTAGGAACCAAATAAATTACATTTGAAGGGTAAAATGCAATGTGGAAAACCCTAACCTATGGATCATCCAAAAACCAGTCATGGACCATTTTAGGTGGAAATTAAATTAAAAATAATCATTTTAAAAGATGGATTATAGCTTTCATTTTATGTAGGGCTCTTCACTTCTTCTTTCGTGGTAATATTTTCTTCAGTTTTGGTCAGTGATGAATCGTGACGGTGGGATTTTTTTAACTTCAGGTAAACCCGTACAAACAAAATCGCTAAGAATAGAGATGTGAATCACTCACAAAGAAGCATCGTCACCGGCATACGGTCCTCCTGCAGCTTACCATCTAACACGAGCCAGGGGAATTGGACGGAGAGGAGAGGAGAGGAAGACCACCATTGTAGTCGGTCGTCGGTATCATGCGGAGAGCTCAGGTGAGTCCTGGAATGCCTACCTATTTCATCAGTAGATACTACTGCTCTAGCATTCGGCAGGGCCATCTGATTCGTGAGGAAAATGCAGGGGGGTAGCGCCATATCCATTCGGCCCGGTCCGCAAAGAAAAGGAATAAAATTCCGACGGAACTCACGAACCAGACAGCTCACGGAATTAAAATATATATATATATAATTGTTTCGTAAAACATGATAAATGGAGCATATTAAGTGAAAATATTTAGTTTTCTATTAACAACAACGGTTAAAAAATTATATTTTTGATGATTTAATCTCAAGTGGGTCATTTAACCTGATCGTCCGAATCGGTTTATGAACAACAATATTCATGCGTCTCTCGTTAATGTTGCAACTAATGTGTATACTACGGAAAAAACAACTATTTGTAACGAGTTATTTGCGACGATTGGTTGACTTGTCGTAAATAGTCCGTCGAAAGATACTATTTGCGGTGGAAATCATATCATGTCGTAGATAGTTGGTTAAAAAACAGTTGTTGGGACAGGAAGATATTCTCATCGCAAAAACCTTTGACGCGAGGTGCACATCAAACCATGGGATGGCTATCTGCGACATGAATTTACTCTCGTTGCAAATGCTGTGATGTTAGGAAATTATTTGCCACGAGACTCGTCGCAAATACTTTCCGACATTTTTTGTTATTTGCGACGCGTCCCCTCATAAAAACTTTTTTAGCCGCCGCCGTAATTAATATTGGTGACACTATTTGCGACGAGTCACGTCGCAAATGATCTAACCTATATATACCTCCCGATTTTTTTCATTTCATTTTTCTCTCCACTTATCTCTTCTTCTCTTGTATTCTTCTATGCACATTTTTCAAAGTTTTAAATTTTGCAGTGAAGCAACTTTCAAGCTTTGAATCCACCGAAACATTCTGTTTTAAGGTATTTATTTAATGTTTTTATTTTGTATTTAATTTATTTTATTTTATATTAGTAATTATTATTATTAACCAGCAGTAGTTACATTTAATTAGAATTGGTTGGTTTTATTTTGCATTAATTAGTTTTAGAAGAATTTTATTTTAATTAACAGTAATGTTTTTAATTAAAAGTAAATAGTTTTATTATGTAATAATCTCGTTCAATTATCAGTAATTAGTAATAATTAGGTGTAGTTAATAATAATCAGTGGTAATTAGTAACAATTAATATTAATTAGTGATAATTGGTATTAATCGGTATTAATTAGTGTTAATTAGTATTGATTGGTAATAATTAATAAAAACTAGTAACAATTAGTAATAAATTGTTATAAACTAATAAAAATTAGTACTAATTAGTGGTAATTAGTAATAATTAGTAAAAATTTGTGAAAACTGTTATAAATTAATAAAAATTAACAAATTGATAGAACTTACAATAAATTGATATAAAATAGTATAAATTATTGTAAATTATTATAAATTAATAAAAAACCATTAACTAATATAAATTAGTAATAAATTGTTCAAATTAGCAATAAACTAATAAAAATTAGTAAATATTAGTTATAAATTGTTATAAACTATTAAAAACTAGTACTCATTTGTGTTAATTAGTAATAATTAGTAAAAAAACATAAAAAATTGTTATAAATTAATAAAAATTTATAAATTGATATAGTTTACAATAAATTGACATAAAATAATATAAATTATTAGAAGTTAATAAAAAAATATTAACTAAGAGAAATTAGTAATAAATTGTAGAAATTAGTAATAATTTGTAAAAATTAGTAAAAATTAGTAATAAATTGTTACAAACTATTAAAAGTTATTACCCATTAGTGGCAATTAATAATAATTAGTAAAAAACAGTGAAAATTTGTTATAAATTAATAAAAAATAAAAAAATTATAGAATTTATAATAAATTGATATAAAATAGTATAAATTATTATAAATTATTATAAATCAATAAAAATTATTAATTAATGGAAATTAGTAATAAATTGTACAAATAGGTAATAATTAGTAAAAATTAGTAACAATTAGGAATAAATTATTATAAACTATTAAAAATTAGTACTCATTAGTGGTAATTAGTAATAATTAGTAAAAATTAGTGAAAATTGTTATAAATTAATAAAAATTAATAAATTTATAGAATTCACAATAAATTGATATAAAATAGTATAAATTATTATAAATTATTACAAATTAATAAAAAAATTATTAACTAATAAAAATTAGTAATAAATTGTACAAATTAGCAATAAACTAATAAAAATTTGTAAATATTAGTAATAAATTGTTATAAAGTACTAGAAATTAGTACTCATTAGTGGTAATTAGTAATAATTTGTAAAAATTCGTAAAAAGTTGTTATAAATTAATAAAAATTAATTAATTGATAGAATTTACAATAAATTGATATAAAATAATATAAATTATTATAAATTAATAAAAAATACCAATTAATAGAAATTTATAATAAATTAGTCTAATTAGTAATAAACTAATAAAAATTAGTAAATATTAGTAATAAATTTTTATAAACTATTAAAAACAAGTACTCATTAGCGGTAATTAGTAATAATTAGTAAAAACCAGTAAAAAATTGTTATAAATTAATAAAAATTAATAAATTGATAGAATTTACAATAAATTGATATAAAATAGTATAAATTATTATAAATCAATGTTTTTTTAACGAATAGAAATTAGTAATAAATTGTACAAATTAGTAATTAGTTAATAAAAATTAGCAAAAATTAGTAATAAATTGTTATAAACTAATAAAAATTAGTACTCATTTGTGGTGATTAGTAATAATTAGTATAAATTAGCAAAAATAAGTGGTAATTGGTAATAAATATCATTAAAACATAATAATTAGTAAAAAATAATATAAACACGTGTTAGTTAGTAAAAATTAGTAATTTTTTTGGTAATGACTAAAAATTAGTAAAAATAGGGATGATTAGTAAAGATTAGTATTAATTAGTAGTAATTAGTAACAATAAATAGTACAAATTAGTAAAAATAAGCAACAATTAATATCGGTAGCATAATAATTAGAAAAAATTAATATAAATACGTGTTAGTAAAAATTAGTAAAAATCATTGGTAATGACTAAAAATATTAAAATTAGGGGTGATTAGTAAAAATTAGTAACAATTAGTAGTAATTAGTAATAATTAGTATAAATTAGTAAAAATAAGCGGTAATTAGTAATAATTATCGGTAAAACACAATAATTAGTAAAAATTAATAAAAATAAGTGGTAATTAATAAAAAATAGTAAAAATTATTGTAAATGGTTAAAAATTAGTAAAAATAGCGATGATTAGTAAAAATTAGAAAATAGTAGCGGTAAACTAGTATAATTAATAATAATTGGGAGTAATTAGTAAAAATTAACAATAAATCACTATAATTATTAAAAATTGACGTTAAATCACTTTAATTATTAAAAATTATTGGTAATTAGTGGTACTTCGTAATGCTTAGTATTTTTTAGTATAAATTACTAGAAAACTAAAAATGAAATCGGTAGTCAATTTATAGGTGATGAGCAATGACAAATTTGAACATGGTTGGTATAAATTGGTGTAATGAAAAATTTGGGCATGCTCGACATAAATTGGTTTCATCACCTAAAGATTGTAAATTCTATGATTTACACCTTTTTCATAATTTATAATTTATTTTATTACTTTATATTAAATTATACAAAAAATTAGCAGTAATTAGCTGTAATTATTTATAATTCCCGTTAATTCCTGATAATTTTTAGTATAGTTTAATATAAAGTAATAAAATGTTGAGTCAATAAGGTTTTCCTTATGAATTTTCCATTCCTTCTTGTTTTGAAAATCACAAACACTTTATACTTAAGTAAATCTATATTTTACTTATATAAGGAAAATTTCCTTTCCTAAGGAATTTACCCCTACCATATTTTCATTGCTCATATCAATATTTTTCTTAAGTATAAAAACTAGATTCATACCTAAAACCTCAGAATCATATAATACTTAGATATGAAGCATTCTGTTTTAGGATCCGAATTCTGGATACAAACTCTAATGAAGTTCCATTCTGAATTCCGAGTACGAACTCTTATGAAGTTCCACTCTAAATTCTGGATACGAACTCTCATAAAGCTCCACTCCGAATTCTGGATACAAACTCTCATAAAGTTCCACTCCGAATTCTGGATACGAACTCCCACAAATTTCAACTCCGAATTATGGATACGAACTTTAATGAGTTCGACTCAGAACTTCTACTAGTTCAACTCCGAACTACTACTAGTTCGACTCTGAACTTTTACGATTTTGACTCCGAACTCTGTAAGTTCAGATTCTGAATTCTAGTGAAACCAGACTCTGAATTTCCTTAGAAATTCAGACTCCAGATTTCTACAGAATTCAGGTTCCGAATTCCTATAAAACAGAATCCGAATATCTCTTTATTATAGACTCAGAATTCCATTTTGGTTAGACTCTGAACTTTTGTTTGCTTACATTCTGAACTTCAGTTTTACTTATGCTTACACTCGTTTCATTACAAAACGATGTCGTGCTTTTATTTATTGACTAACTGTTGGTTGAGTGACACGTGTACAGGTCCCTCTGAAATTCAAGGAGAAATATGACCGTTGGAGGAGGGAGCCGACCGTTGGAGCTTCGCCTATAAATAGAAGCTCATTTGAAAGTCGACAATAACTTTGACAGAACTCTGACATCTGTGCTTACATGTTGTTGAAGTAATTTCTAGAGAGAGAGGCTCTTATCAACTCTCAAGTTTCATGCAGAAATTTTGAATTGCTTGTTCAAACTTTGCCTTGTGCGGACTTGATTCGTGCGACTCCGATTGTTGCTGATTACAATCGAGGGCTTCCGGGGATAGGAAGACAGATGTTCCAACACCTTGAAGTTGAGAGCTTCCTCACTGAGGAAGACAGAGGTGCCAACTACCTGATAGTTGAGGGCTTGAGGGGATAGCAAGACAGAATCCAATCTTCATATTGAGGGCTTACTCTGGTGTGGGTAAGACAGACTTTCTTGAAAGTATAAATCAAGGGACCTTTATCCAAGGTTGTTGGATATCCTTCTCTTTGGTTTAAAAGAGTTATTGTTTGTTACTTATAGTTTTTCTACTTGTTTTTCCGCTGCATTTTGTATTGCTAAGGAAAGTATAACTTTTTTATACTTCCTTACTTGTATTCTGATTTAGTTAGATTCTATATGCTTTAAGGTAAAATCTTAGCCGGTGTAAACTTTTGTTAAGTTTCATTTCTAAAATCACTTTTCCAGAATCTAGAAAGTTTTTAGTACTCATAGAGGTCTTGTGAATTATCCTGTTTAACCTTGTTAAACATAACCATTCCAAAAAAATTCCTAATGGAATTTTTAAAAGGTACAATTCACCCCCTCTTGTATCTGAGAATCTCATTCTTATTTCGATCCTACGTTTGGTATAATAGAGTATATCATACTTAGAGACATGCCATCCTAAAAATTGGTATCAGAGCATTTGGTTCAATCTGAATTAATCTCACGATTAGATTCAGAAGAGATTTCTCGTATTGAACTTTCATATTCATATTTCTGGATTCATATTCTCAGATTCATACTTTTCAGAATCTATTTTTTGAAATCATAGTTCAGATTCACTTTTTGATTAGAGATACAATTTTTTTTCTTGCTCAGAATATTTTCTCTTGTTTACAAACTTACACTTCTAATAAGTTTGTGTGCCAAAGATTTTCTTAAGGATGACAGGTTTAAATGTTGGTCTATCAACAACTTAAATCCTACCAAACCACCAATCTTTGATGGTAATGATTATGAATATTGGAGAGATCGTATGAAGACCTTCATTATCAATACTGGTGTAAATAACTTTGTCATGCTTACCGGAAGATACAAAATTCCTAATAAGGAAGTAAGTGCTTTTACTAATCAAGAAAAGCATGAATACCAACTAAACTATAAGGTACACAATACTTTACTTTGTTCAATGAATAGGAACATATATATCCAAATTTCTTCTTGTGAAATAGCTAACTGTATATGGAAGAAACTTGAAGTTACTCATTTTGGTACATCCAAAGTAATTGAGACAAGAAGAGCCATGCTTAGAGCTGAGTATCATGGTTTTAGTTTTCCTTATGGAGAACCAATTTTTAAGGTGCAATAGAGATTCATGACTATTGTGAATAGCTTACAATCTATGGGATAGAAATGTCTAGTTGATGAAGATCTTGTTGACAAGATCATAGATATCATGCCAAATGAGTGGGAATCTAAGAGGACAACAATCGATGAAAATAGAAAGGTTACTCAAATTTCTCTTGATGAACTATTTGGAAATCTTCTTCAACATAAAACTAGAATGAAGAGAGATGCTGGAAACATAAATAAGAAGAATGGGAATGGTAGTGTTGCTTTTACTACAACTTCAAATCACATGAAAGCTAAGACTCCTGAGAGAGTTACTAGATCCAAATCTAAGAAGGTTATTATCCAATCTGAATCTAGTGAGAGTGAAGTCTTAGAAAATGAGTTATCTAATCTTGCTCGAAGGATGAACAAGATAGCTGAACAGATAAATTTCCAATCCAAGTATAAGAAGAAGGAAATGAAAGATAAGAAAGATTCATAGGTCACATGCTATGAATGCAAGAGAGATGGACACATAAGACCTGATTGTCCTATGCTTAAGAGAAAAGAGAGAAAAGAGAGGCATTCTGAAAGGAACAGAAAGAAGTATTACAAGTCCAAAGCTAAGAAAGTTTTGAAAGCTAATGACACCTAGAGTTCCAGTGGTGGTGACTCTTCAGATGAATCTTCTGATTATGAATCTTCTGGACAGAATAATCTTAGTCTTATAGCCAAGCTACCTATTGATAATCATTGCTTTATGGCTAAGGTACACAATGCTGAATCATTGACTAATGTTTCTTTAAATGCTAATGATAGTAAATATTATAACTCTTCTGATGAATAATCTTCTTCTGATGAAGAAAATACTTTACCTACCTATGAAGAAGTTTCTAGGTTTGCTGAACTTCTTGAGATTGAGAGCTCAAAACTCATGAAAAAGCTTGATAAGGAAAACTCTAGGAATACTATTCTTACTAAGGAAATATCAGATCTTTCTAAAGATCTTGATAAGAAAAATGCTGATTTTGAAAGTATTTCAAAAATTCTTGAGGAAATAAGTTCTGAGAAGAATAAACTTTCGAAAGATCTTGAAAATGTAATTTCTAAGAAAAATGTTTTCAAGACTAGCTCTAGTTCAAACATTTTTGAAGATAAGAACCTTTTTATAAAACTCAAATCCGAAATATTTTCCTTGAGGAAGTTTTTGTCAAACTTTACCCATGGTAAGGAAAATTTTGATAAAATGTATTCACAAATTCGACCTCGAAGGAATACTTCTGGTTTTGGTTACACAAGTTCTAAACCAATTTTTAGTAACAACTACTTTGTTCCTCAAAGTACCCCATTTTGCACAAAGTGTCGATGTGGTGGTCACTGGGAAATGAATTGTTCATTAAATAAAACCCAATCTTTAGGATTTCATAAGGCTTATTTTTCTAAGAAGATGTGGGTACCCAAAATTTTGCTTTCTGAAATTTCCGGATCCAAGCAAGTCTGGATTCCGAAAACCTAACTTTTTATTATTTTCAGGAAAATAGGGAAAGTACCAACAACAATACTTGGTACATGGATAGTGGATGTTCCTGGAATATGACTGGTAACAAAAGATATTTCGAAAAGATTATCAAGACGAAAGGAGGAAAAGTAACTTTCGGAGATAATACTCAGGGAGAAATTATTGGTATAGGTAACATTGTTCTTCTTGAAAAAACCTTGATTTCAAATGTTTTATTTGTAAAAGGTCTTAAGCACAACCTCATCAGCACAAGTCAATTATGTGATGAAGGATACCTTGTGAATTTTAGGAATGATAAGTGCTTGGTACATAATTCCAAGGAAGAGTTTATTCTTTCTGCCCATAGGCAAGAGAATGTTTACACACTAAACTTAGAATACCTTAGGAGCCAAGAATTACCCTGCCTTAGTGCAATGGAAGATCATTCTTAGTTGTTTCATAGAAGGTTAGGACACTGTAACTTTATGAATTTATGCAAACTTTCTAAGAAATGTTTAGTTAAGGATCTACCAGAGCTTAGATTTGATTCTTCAAAAGTTTGTGACCCTTGTCAATATGACAAGCAACATAAATCAAGTTTTAAATCAATCGGTAAAGTCACAACAACTGATGAATTACAGTTGGTGCACATGGATCTTTTTGGTCTAACACAAACTAGAAGAATTGGAGGCAAGTATTATGTATTTGTTTTGGTTGATGATTACACTAGATTTACATGGGTCTATTTTCTATCAAAGAAGTCTGAAGATTTTTCTTATTTCAAAAGTTTTAGAGCCCAAGTTAAAAATGAGAAAAAACTTCTATTGAAAACTATTCATAGTGATCATGGAGAAGAATTTCAAAATTCTGATTTTGAAAATTTTTGTAGTAGAAAATGTATTACTCACAACTTTTCAGCACCCAGAACACCTCAACAAAATGGTGTTGTTGAAAGAAGAAATAGATTTCTTCAAGAGATAACTAGAACCATGTTGAGTGAGTATTCTATAGCCAAACATTTTTGGGTTGAAGCTGTAAGTACGGCTTGTTATACTATAAATCGAGTTTTGATTAGACCTTTTCTTAATAAAATTCCTTATGAGTTATGGAATGGTAGAAAATCCAGACTTTCCTACTTTAAGGTTTTTGGTTACAAGGTATTCATTCTAAATACTAAAGATAACTTACACAAATTCATACCAAAATCTGATGAATGAATTTTCTTAGGCTACTCCACAACCTCTAAGGCTTATAGAGTTTTTAACAAAAACACTTGTACTATTGAAGAGACAGTACATGTCAAATTTGATGAAACTGATCCTTTTGTTTTCAAACAACCCCAACCTACATCTTCAGATGTGTTTTCAAAAACTGATTATCAACCTTTGATAGAAAATCCTTCTGATAAGGAAAATGTTCAAGAAGATTCTTCTGAAACATTTACCCCATAAGATTTCCTACCCTATGTTTATGAACAAGTTTTACAAAACCCAAACCAGTCGTTTCTTAAGAATCATCCCAGTGATGGTATCATTAATGATGTGAATCAACCTGTAAGGACTAGAAGTTCATTAAGAAATTAAGTAGAGAATCTAGAATTTCTTTCCCAATTAGAACCAAAAATCATTGATGAAGCTTTAGGTGATGAAGATAGGATTAAAGACATGCAAGATGAACTAAATGGATTCGAAAGGAATAAAGTCTGGACCTTGGTTGAAAGACCTAAGGAAACTTATGTTATTGGAGTAAAATGGGTCTTCAAAAATAAATGTGATGAAAATGGAGTCATCGTTCGAAATAAAGCTAGATTAGTTGCTAAAGGCTATAATCAATAAGAAGGAATAGACTATGAAGAAACCTATGCTCTAGTAGCTAGACTTGAATCTATTCAAATTTTACTTGCCTTTGCAGCATTCTTCAATTTTAAACTTTTTCAAATGGATGTGAAATGTGTTTTCCTTAATGGTTATGTTCAAGAGGAAGTTTTTATTGAACAACCTCCTGAATTTGAAGATACAAAACATCCTGATCATGTTTTTAGACTTACCAAAGCTTTGTATGGCCTTAAACAAGCCCCACGAGCTTGGTATAATAGACTTATAAGATTTTTGCTTCAAAATAACCATGTTAAGGGAAATGCAGATCCAACCCTTTTTATAAAGAAAGATAAGAAAAATGTTTTGATCGTTCAAATTTATGTTGATGACATTATATTTGGTTCAACTCAGCAATCTTTAACCGATTCCTTTGAGGATCTAATGAAATCTGAGTTTGAAATGAGTATGATGGGTGAGTTAACATTTTTCCTTGATTTTCAAATTTCTCAAAAACCAGAAGGAATCTACATATCCCAACATAAGTATATTAAAGATCTTCTTAAAAAGTATGGGTATGACAACACTAAGAGTATAAGTACTCCTATTGGTACCACAAACACACTTGATCTTGATGAAGCTGGGAAACCAGTAGATCAAACATCTTTTAGAGGTATGATAGGAAGTCTACTTTACTTGACAGCTAGTTGACCAGACTTAATGTTTTCAGTATGCTTATGTGTAAGGTATCAATCCAATCCAAAGGAATCTCATTTAAAGGCAGTGAAAAGAATATTTTGCTACTTAAAGGGAACCATGGATCTAGGACTATTTTATACTTCTGGAAATGATTTTGTTTTAAAAATCTTTTCAGATGCTGACTTTGGTGGATGTATAATGGATAGAAAAAGTACATCCAGAACTTTTCATTTCTTAAGAGATTCATTAGTTTCTTGGTCATGCAAGAAGCAACATTCTGTAGCACTCTCCACTGCTGAAGCTGAATATGTAGTAGCTGGAAGTTGTTGTGCTCAAGTGTTGTGTATACAACACACACTCACAGATTATGGCCTGAGTTTTACTAAGACTCAAATTTTGTGTGATAACACAAGTTCCATTGCCCTTAGTAAAAACCCTGCACATCACTCTCGTGCAAAACACATAGATATTAGGCATTACTTCCTCAGGGATCACACACTTAAAGGAGATATCATTCTTTAGTTTATCGGAACGCAAGATCAACTTGCTGATATTTTCACAAAATCTTTACCCTCCAATAGATTTGAATACATTAAACAAAAGTTAGGAATGATAACCGTGAGGTAATTTTCCTTCATTAACTTCTTTTTGAACCATTATCCTTACAGTAATAAACTCCTTTTCATAGGGTGAGTACATTTGTTTGTGAGCCTTTCAAAATTTTCGTAATGAGCCTTTCAAATTTTTCATAATGAGCCTTTCAATTTTTTTTCGTAACGAGCCTTTCAAAATTTTCGTAATGAAGTTTTCGTACTACAAATTTTCGTAATGACGTTTTCATACTGAGAATTTTCGTAATGAGAATTTTCGTAATGAGAATTTTCGTAATGGGAATTTTCGTACTCATATTTTTTTCATACTAGAGTTTTTCGTAGTGAGTTTTTCATAGTGAGTTTTTCGTAGTGAGTTTTTCGAAGTCAAATTTTCTTCAAGAAGAATATCACCTATTACGAATAAACTTACTAGCCAATCTGAAAGGTATGATTTTCTTACTTAAGTTTTCGTAGTAACTTTTACTTGCTGGTAGTTTTCTTTGTTTTTAAAATTTTTCGGATTCGTTTCTTCTTAAATCCGAATGTTTTTTAAAAATATCAAAAGATCGGATTCAAGATTTCCTTATGGGTATGATTTCAACTGTCAGATCAGATCAGAGAAATTTTCAACCGTTAGATTGGTTTTGGAAGTTCAAAGGTCAGCTCCATTGCCTATATAAAGGGCACCCCCATTTGTGTCCCACATCGTTTTCAAGCTCTTGCGTGCTGAAACTCTGCCTCTGTTCTTAAAGCCCATTTTGAATCTTTCAGTACTCCTCCATTCCGAATGTCTGTAGAAGTCACTTCCCAAGATATGTCTTCGATGAAGCCAATCTCAAAATGGTTAGTCTACAGGGAAAGGTTGGTCCATCAGAACTTTTTCAGTGAGTATGATTCTTTAATTTCTAAGAATATCAAACTCAATGGATGGGAAGATTTCTGCATATCGAAACCAGGGGATCAAGATGCTGTTTATACAGATTTTCTTGTCAACTTATATGATTTTGTTTCCTTTTATGAAGAAGATGGCAGAGAAAAGTTTTCCTTTAAGAGCTATGGTAAGACTTACAAGTTATCTTACACCAAGGCTGCAAACTTGGTGGGGCTCTCATACGATGGTGAAACAGGATTTTGTTCACATAAGTTACCAGATGTGCAAGGAAGTTTTATCAAAGTGAAGGCAATGTAATTCCTTGGACTTAAAGATGACAAAATAGCAAAGATTTCTCATCTCTCTACCAACAACCAAATTATGTAGTTGTGGGTTCAAGGGTTTTTCGTTCCGATAAGGGGAGATAAGGATAACCTAAAGAAAAGTGATATTTACATATTGGATTTATTGGTAAATCTAAGAAAGATCAATCTGATGAGGCACATTCTTATTACAGTTCAGAACATCAAGAATGACACTTTGAAAGCACAAATTATTATGTATCCTGCTCTTATCTCCAAGCTTATTATTCAGTGTCTTGATTCTTTAAAGGTTTCTTGCACTTCCAAGCCGAGAATTTGTAAGATGATGCTGATAAGTGATGAAACTTTAAAGAGGATGAAAGCTAGTTTTTCAAAATAGTCAGGTGAGTTTTACGATCTGCCAGAGGAGGAGGCAGAAGCTGTTTTGGAAAATGTGGAGAAAGCTGAACCATCTAAGAAGAAAGGGAAGAAGAAGAAGTTGAAACAAGTGGTAGCTGAAGCCAAGACCCCTTAAGCTAAGGAAACCCAATCCGCACCTCCCAAGCCGAAGAAACAAAAAACATATCCAGATGAGGTGGCTGCTAAGTGGAGAGAAGATAAGGAGAAAAGGAAATAAGGGGATCCTCAGTTCGGATTAGACCCTGCTGAGGCTAAGGCCTTAAGAGAAACAACTGCTGGTGAGATTGAGAGGCAAGCAAAGGAGAAAAAGATGAAGAAGAAAATGTATGAGACTAAAATTGTTCAATCTCTTTTGAAAGCCACAAAAATAGCTTCTAAGAAGATTCCCTTACCGGAAAATTTTGTTGTTCAATCTTTACCGGAGACTCCTGGAAAGAATTACTTCACTCCAGAAAAGTCTAAAGGGAAAGAGGTTGTTGAAGTAGTACAGAAAGAAGTTGTTAAAGATGTAGAAGAAGAAGTGGTTGAATAAATAGAAGAAGAAGAGGAAGTAGAAGAAGAAGAAGTATAAGAAGGAAGTGGTGATCTATATGAATTGATTAAACAAGTGGAAGATTATCAAGAGAAGGCAAACTTATCAGAAAAACTACCACTCTGAACTTCTGAGGCCGAGTACTCAAAGCTTGTCACTCCGGGAAAGGAAGATGAGAAAGATGGTAAGGAAGATGATGACAAGGAAGAAGAGAAATAAAATGAATTATCTGAGGAAGAAAGCTATGAGAAGCACTTTCTTGAAGAAGGAGAAGAGAAGGAGAGACCTGGTGAAGACAAGATAGTTCAACTATATGAAAGTGAGGAAGAATATCCTAGTAAAGAACCCATTCCGAAAGTTGATAAAGGTAAGAAAGTCCTTATGGACACCCCAACAAAAGATGTTATAAGGAAGAAGGATGTTGGTGTCTCTTCAAGAAGGAAGTTGGTGGAAATTTAAGAAGAACAATCCCCAAGCAAGGTGTCTGATTTGGAATCATCAGCACTCAATCATGATTTTGTTGTTGAATCTTTAAAGAAATTGGTGGACACCATTCCAATATTTCCCACCATAGACTCCAAATTCCAGATGCTTCAACATAGACTAAATCAAAAATCAGAATCCTTATCCATGGTGATGGATAAGTGTGTGAAGATTGAGGCTGAGCACAAAAATTTTCTTATCAATTATGAGGTCCACAGGAAATCACGCAACAAGATGACTTTATGGTCAAAGAAAATCGATGAGGATTTTTTAGAGCTTGATCATTTTCAGAACGATGTTAAAGAAGATTTTGACACCGAGGATTCCAAAATGAAGAATCTTCAGGATAAGCTGACCCTTGAGCAAAATACTCGGAATCAGTAGGTGATAGATCTGAATGGGAAGCTTAACTCGGTTGCTCAAAACTGTAAAGGGGAAAGAGATATTCGGATTGAGATCAATGAGAATCTTTAAAAGTAGGATGAATTAATGAAGATACAGGAAGAGGCCATGAAGTCTCAGGCAGAGGTCCTGAAAGATCAAGATGAAAGGATTAAAGCCTTAGAAAAACAAGCTGAGGAGGACCGAAAGACTTGAAGAAGCTGAAAACCTTGTTGAAGAAGTTAATCCCCAAGGAAAAGGAAGACAAATAGAAAAATCCGATTTTTTGTTGTAATGCTTTTTGTTGTAAAAATTATTTCAACTCTAATGAAATATCCGGTTGCTTGTGTTGTCTATTATCTTTACTAATGATTCAGGTACTTTATTGTTTTTTTCCATTCCCTTAAATTCTTTTTGAAAATAACAAAGGGGGAGAAGGAAAAAGAACTACTCAAAAGAGGGAGAATGAAAAATTTCTAAGTCAAGAACTATCCTTAAGTAAGGGGGAGTTCCTCATTATGAAGTTTTTTATTTCCAATGATAATGAAAACTCCATTCCGGAAATCCAGAATACAATCCTTAGAGTTACAAAGCCTAAGGGGGAGTTAGTTGTATTCACCATCATTTATGAACAAAGGGAGATAAGTTTTAATTTCAAAGTCTAAAGAAATTTTTTCTAAGCCCTTATATTATTTTTTGAAAGGTTGTTTGTGCTTTCCAAAAAGGGAGATATTGTTGAGTCAATAAGGTTTTCCTTATGACTTTTCCATTCCTTCTTGTTTTGAAAATCACAAACACCTTATACTTAAGTAAATCTATATTTTACTTCTATAAGGAAAATTTCCTTCCCTAAGGAATTTACCCCTACCATATTTTCATTGCTCATATAAATATTTTTCTTAAGTATAAAAATCATATTCATACCTAAAACCTTGGAATCATATAATACTTAGATATGAAGCATTCTGTTTTAGGATCCAAATTCTGGATACGAACTCTAATGAAGTTCCATTATGAATTCCGAGTACGAACTATTATAAAGTTCCACTCTGAATTCTGGATACGAACTCTCATAAAGTTCCACTCCGAATTCTGGATACGAACTCTCAGAAAGTTCCAGTCCGAATTCTAGATACAAACTCTCACAAATTTCAACTCCGAATTATGGATACGAACTTTAATGAGTTCGACTCAGAACTTCTACTAGTTCGACTTCGAACTACTACTAGTTCGACTCCAAACTTTTATGAGTTTGAATCCGAACTCAGTAAGTTCAAATTCTGAATTCTAGTGAAACCAGACTCCGAATTTCCTTAGAAATTTAGACTCCAGATTTCTACAGAATTCAGGTTCTGAATTCCTATAAAATAGAATTCAAATATCTCTTTATTATAGACTCCGAATTCCATTTTGGTTAGACTTCGAACTTTTGTTTGCTTACATTCCGAACTTCAGTTTTACTTATGCTTACACTCATTTCATTAAAAAACGATCTCGTGCTTTCAATTATTGACTAACCATTGGTTGAGTGACATGTGTACAAGTCCCTCAGAAATTCAAGGAGAAATATGACCGTTGGAGGTGGGAGCCGACCATTGGAGCTTCGCCTATAAATATGAGCTCATTTAAAAGTCGATAATAACTTTGACAGAACTCTGACATCTGCGCTGACATGCTATTGAAGTGATTTCTAGAGAGATAGAGACTCTTATCAACTCTCAAGCTTCGTGCAGAAAGTTTGAATTGCTTGTTTAAACTTTGCCTTGTGCAGACTTGCTTCGTGCGACTCCGATTGTTGCTGATTACAATCGAGGGATTCCGGGGATAGAAAGACAGAGGTTCCAACACCTTGAAGTTGAGGGCTTCCTTGCTGAGGAAGACAGAGGTGCTGACTACCTGATAGTTGAGGGCTTGCAGGGATAGCAAGACATACTCCGATCTTCGTATCGAGGGCTTACCCTGGTGTGGGTAAGACATAATTTCTTGAAAGTATAAATCAAGGGACCTTTATCCAAGGTTATTGGATACCCTTATCTTTGGGTTAAAATAGTTATTGTTTGTTACTTTTAGTTTTGCTACTTGTTTTTCCGATGTATTTTGTATTGCTAAGGAAAGTATAACTTTCTTATACTTTCTTACTTGTATTCTGATTTAGTTAGATTCTATACGCTTTAAGGTATAATCTTAGCCGGTGTAAACTTTTGTTAAGTTTCATTTCCGGAATCACTTTTCTGGAATCTAGCAAGTTTTTAGTACTCATAGAGGTCTTGTGAATTATCCCGTTCAACCTTGTTAAACATAACCATTCCAAAAAATTTCCTAAGGGAATTTTTAAAAGGTATAATTAACCCCCCTCTTGTATCTGAGAATATCATTCTTATTTCGATCCTACGTTTGGTATAATAGAGTTTATCATACTTAGAGACATACCATCCTAACATAAAATATATTAAAAATTGATATTAACGTTAAAATCATAGAATTTTCAATCTTTGGGTGATTAGAAATGACTAATTTGTGCCAACCTTGTCCAATTTTTTCATTGGGCCACCAGAATCGGGGCATGGAGGATGTGACACATCGATGACAGCAGAGTAGTGGTAGGAGGAGAAGATACATCAATGAAAATACATGGTCGATATAAATTCGTGCAATGAAAAATTTGGATATGATTGACATAAATTGGTTTCATTGCTGGAGATTTTAAAATCAATGAGTTACACCTTTTTAATAAATCATAAAATTTCTAATATTCAGGTGATTAAAAATAACCAATTTGTGTAATCCATGTCCAAATTTGTCATCAGGTAGCCAGAACCAGGGTAGATAGGATGTGACACGTCGATAAAAGCAGCAAGAGGAGGAGATGTGTCAATTACATGAGTAGCAACATGAGCAGACGATGAAGTACATGCAATAGTGTTTGTTAATTAGAAATACCAAGTTTTAAATGGTAAAAATTAGTGACAAAATAGTAAACATTAGCAATAAATTAGTAAACATTAATGGTAAATCACTATATTTTTTAAAAATTAGTGACAATTAAAAAAAATAGTAAAAATTAACAGTAATTAGTAAAGATTAGTAAAAATGAACATTAAATCACTATAATTAGTAAAAAGTAACGGTAATTAGTAGAAATCAGCGGGAATTAGTAAAAATCAGCGGTAAATAGATAAAATTGACAATATTTACAAGTAAATAATAATTTTTTAATTTCTACTCATTTTTGGATCATCTTTTTCTTATATCAAATTAATTATAAACAATTTTTTTTAGAGAAATATGGAACAAGTAGGTTGAAAACAATCTTTATTACATGATAGTGATTAGATAAATCATCACTAGAATGGTTCTAGTATAAATCCTGTATATATTGAGGGTGTTGAAGCTTTTTTATCATTTAAAACATCAAAAGTAGAAGTTCTTTCAGAAGGTATAATTAAGTGTCCATATAAGAAATGTGATCCAAGAAGGGTTGACACATTTGACAATATTGGGGGTCAACTATTGTGTTTTTGTTTTCAAAAAAATTTATATTTTTTGGTATCAACACGGTGAATGCAGTTCTAGAGAAGAGACTAATAATTTGGTTCTATATCCATCACAATTTTAAAATTGAGTACATGATGTGATTGGTCAGTCTTTTCAGCAAACTAAAACTCAGGATGATATTGATTTAACTCCTGAGTTGGAACCATCTCAATTTTATGAGGTGTTTAAGTCCACTAAGGATACCATATATTCTTGTTTCAAGATAAGAAAATTTGAAGCCGTTGCAAAATTTATGGCTATTAAATTAGATAATGGAATGTTAAATAACTATTTTGATAAGATATTTTCTTTGGTTAAAAACTATTACCTAAAAAAAATGTGTTGCCTACAAATTTATATGAGAGAAAGAGGCCGGTTCATAATTTGGGTCTTACTTATTAGAAGATTTATGCATTTTCAAATAATTGAATCTTATATTTTGGTGAAAATGGGTCATTAGTTAGTTGTCCTACATGTGGACAATTGAGGTACAAAGAACCTCAACTAGGGAAGTCTGGATTGATTCTTGTAAAATAGTTGAGGTATTTCTCATTTCACTACTACAAAACCGGTGTTTAACAACACTAGTATTTATCAGCGCTATAAAAAAAGTACTGATAAATGACATCTTTATCATTTCTAAAGAAAGCGTTGATAAATTTAACCTTTTTATCAACACTTTTTTTAGCACTGATAGA
This sequence comes from Viscum album, assembly GCA_963277665.1. Lineage (NCBI taxonomy): Eukaryota > Viridiplantae > Streptophyta > Magnoliopsida > Santalales > Viscaceae > Viscum > Viscum album. Next base: position 1,887,572,294 of record OY728127.1, on the reverse strand, counting down.
TTAAACCTTTATCAGTGCTTTATTTTTAGCACTGATAAATGGTACCTTTTATCAACATTTTTTGTTAATGCTGATAAAAGGCACCCTTTATCAATGCTTTATTTTTAGTGCTGATAAAGGTCCAAATAAATAAAATGAAATAATTAAATAAATAAAAAATAAGAAATGAGTTTATTAAAAAAATATTACAAATTTTATTAATTAAATAATCATTAATAAAAAATAATAAATTGATTATACATTATTAAATATTAAACATTTTATTAATTAGATAATTATGATAATTAATGTTAATAAATTGTATATATTAAATATATATATATATATATATCAATATATATAAATATGATTTATATATTACAATATATTTATGTGCTTTACATTAAATAGTCATCTATTTAGTGAATAATGGTTTATAATTAAAAATTAATATGAATTAAAAATATTGACTAATTGCATAGTGTAATGGACATATAATTGAATGTATCATTTGATTTTTCAATTTAACATAGATCAAATGTGTGTTATATTGATCTCACATATACGTAATTAATGCATTTTTATATATAATGGACACACACAAAACTTATCCATTTTTTCAATATTATTAAATTATACTTATTTTTAATTTATTCAATTTCACTCATTTTTAACATATATTCATATTCATTCACTTAAAATTAGATATAAATATTATTTTTCAAAAAAAATGCTATAATTATAAATAAATAATTATAAAATTATAATAAATTTATTAAAAAAGGAATATATTTATTATATTTATATCTATATATATTTGTTAAGTATGTATATATATATATTTACAATTTTTATTTATTTATAATTATAATTATAAATCATTTATTAGCACTTAAGTAATAAGCACTAATAAATGTAGGTCTTTATAGTTCTTTTTTCGCGCTGATAAAGATTAGACTTTATCAGTGCTAAAAAAAGCATTGATAAAATAAATGTTTATGAGTGCTAAAACATTAGTGCTGATAAATATGGATTTTATCAGTGCTTATTACTTAAGCGCTGATAAAAGGACTCCTTATTAGTTCTTATTTGTAAGCGCTGAAAAAAGTGTCCCGAACTATTTAAAAAAACCTAACCATTTGTGAACCCATCGTGATATCAGAAGTTTTTTGTAGAATCCACCCATTCTCAGTGCTCCTCCTCGGTTAATCGAAACTTGAATCACACCACTCGACTGACTCCAGTTGTTCGAACATAGTTGGACATCCGATGTTCGGTTGCAGTTAGGGTTTTCGAAGAAGATTTTCTTCAACCTAGTGAGGTAGGCCTTGTGATTTTCTTTGTGTATTTTTCGTTTCATTTTGGATTTATTGTTCGATGATGTCATGAGTTATTTGTGGTTTGGTCCTTGTATAACATTTTGCTTTTAGATTATGAACAAAATGATTTGTTTATTATCTTTTGTTTGATTGACTACTAATTTGGATATCCTGTTTTGGTATTTTTAAATTGTTGTTTTGAATCAATTTCCTTCGCTATATACATTTGTACCCCAACTTTCTCCACAATCTTAATTCCTAGTTTTTAATTTATATTGATCATTGGTTGATAATAGTTCCAATTATTCCTTATCTATTTCTATATAGTGATCTTGGTCATTGATCCCTGTTCAAAATTTCATCTTCTTCTTAATAATAAAGGTATTATAATTACAATTACATTATGATTTAATATGTTCCATGTTCATTCCATGGATATTTTAGGTATGGTTCCCCAACACATAATCTATAACATGCCTATTTTAGTAATTTTTTTCAAACTAAATGTGGTTTATTAAGAATGGGTTAAATTGTCATGCTACCTTTATAGAACCATAAATAAAAATCCTTTCATTGTAAATATCAAATAAAAAATTAATTATGTTTTCATAACAATCCATGATATCATTTTATATCATCCTTCATGTTGGTGGTTAAATTGACCCAAAAAATAACATGTAATAATAAATGGATGAGAATTAATACTAATTTAATTTTATTGTAATATATTTATTACAGAAGTATAATTATTTTATTTTGATTTTATTAAAGTGGTAAATTAGTATTAGGAATTGGTAGTTGAATAAGCTAAATGGAAAAAAATATAAGAAATTGTTAATTACATAAATTAAATCATATATTCTGTTGAAATATTTCTTCATATTGAATAATTTAGGACATCTTATTGAGACTAGGACCACTAAAAAGTGTAATGGAAGAAAATTATAAAGATTTATCGTAGCTTATATTGAGGGATCATAATTTTTGTTATTGTTCTGAAAGGGTAGTGGAGGGGTTCCTATATAATTGAGAAGGAGTGCCATTTTCTCAAATACTCATTCCTTAATGTGTGATAAATAAAAATATACATCTCATGTGGATCCAATGTAAAGAAATACTAGATAAGTTTTGTGCATTACCTATAAATATTAAGGGTGGGTATGCATCACGGGAAATGAAATGAGGATGAGTTGTCTATAACTTTCACATTTGAATGAATTCATAGGATAACACCTGCCATAATGGAATAGTTTTTTTTCTTAAATCCAATTACCCATTTTTATCAACATACTAAAATTCTTTGAAATAAAGATATAAATGTTGACTTTCCCTTATTATAATTGTCTATAACTTTCACCTTTGATAATGAATATCTTATGTGTATTTATTTATACATTAAACAAAATTAATCTTTTATGAACCCAATAGAATGGATATGAATCAAAAATGGATGAACACTAACCGTTTGACAAATGAGTATGAAAACAGAGTTAAAGAGTTTATCAAGTTTGCAAGAGAGAATGCAGACGACCCTTCTAAAATCCTCTATCCATGTTTACATTGTTGTTATTCAAGAAAAATTAGTCTGGAAGAGTTGGAAGAACATTTGATTTGTCAAGGAATAGATCAAAGCTATAAATGTTGGACTAAACATGTGGGAAAATTGAATGTGGACACCGATTGGGATGATACTGTGGTTTATGAATCATTTTATATGAATACCTTTGTAAATAATGATGGAGATTTCATGAAGAAATGACGATGACAATTGAATATGACCTTTGTGATTGTCCAAAGTTGTTTGATGAGTTAAATAGTTGTTATAAGAAACCATTGTATACTAGTTGTACTAAATACACGACATTTTTAGCTGTATTAAAGTTATATAATTTGAAAGCTCACATCATATGGAGTGACACCAACTTTACAGAACTACTTGGTCTTTTAAATGATATGCTACTAGAAGAAAGTGAACTATCATGCCGAACATATGACGCTAAACGAATTTTACATTCAAAGGGAATTATCTCTAAAAAAATTAATGCTTGTACAAATGATTACATATTGTTTTTCAAGGACCATGGATCACTCATAAAATTCCCTAAGTGTGGCATGGATCGATACAAGAAAAATGAATCAAGTCCTTCGAAATATGTATGGTACTTTCCTATCATTCCACAATTTATAAGATTATATGGATGTTAGGAAACCGTGAGATAATTAACATGTCATCCAAATACAAGAATTAAATAAAGGAACCTACATCATCCAATAGATTCTCTTTAGTGGAAGAAAATTGATTACGAGTTTCCTGAATTTGGAAATGAGCTGAGAAACTAGCGTCTTGCATTTTCTACAGATGGAATAAATCCTTTTGGTGTATAGAGTAGTACTCATAGTACATGGCCCATCATGTTGATAAATTATAAATTTTCACCATGGTTATGAATGAAGTGAAAATACATTATGTTTTTTGCTAATTATATCTAAACCAAAGCAACATAGTAATGATATTGATGTCTATTTGGCTCCATTGATCAAATATCTGAAATTGATGTGGGATACATGTGTTACAATGCATGATGATCATAGAAGTAAAGAATTCACATTGAGGTCCATGTTGTATAGAATGATAAATGGATTCCCCTCTTATGGAAATTTATCAAGATATAACATTAAAGGAATGTTGGGGGTGTCCCATTTGTGAAAAATACACATACTCTGTTCAGTTGAAACACTCCTTGAAGTCTGTGTTTTTAGGACATCAAATTTTTTTACCTTGACAACATAAATCCCAATCCTGAACGAAATCATTCAATGGGAATATTGAACAAGGTACAACACTATCTCCAGTAATGGATGATCAACTATATAATAATTTAAAAAAATATTGACACTGTTTATGGTAAACCATTTTAAAAAAACCTTACAAAATCAGGTTGGAAGAAGAGATCAATTTTCTTTGAATTGCCATATTGGAATTGTTTGTATGTTAGGAATTTTCTTGATGTCATGCACATAGAAAAAATGTATTTGATAATGTTATTAGAACATTACTAAATGTTCCTTAAAAAAATGAAATATGGCATCAATTCTAGGTTAGAATTTTTTTAAATGAGGATAAGGGAAGAGTTGGAACCGGTGAAGGGTAAAAGATGAACTTTTCTTCCCCCAATAGTTTACACTCTATCCGAATAGGAAAAATTTCATATTTTCATTTCCCTTACCAGTGTAAAAGTTCTAAAAGGGTATTCATAAAATATAAAGAATGTTGTTTCAATGACTAATTTGAAGTTATAAGGACTAAAATCACACGAATGTCATGTTTTGATGCAAGATTTAATGCATGTTGATTTCCATTGCATTCTAACTCAAAATGTATGACATATATTAACCAGACTCTACTTATTTTTCAAAGTCATATGCAGTAAAGTTGTAGACCCGATGAAGTTGACCATCATGAATAAGAAGATTGTGGTCATATTATGTGAATTAGAGATGTTCTTCCCAATACCATTCTTTGATATAATGGTCTACCAGGTGGTTCACTTGGTTAGAGAGGTTCGACTATGTGGTTCTATCCATTATGATGGATGTACCCCATTGAATAGTGTATACAGATTTTGAAAGGTTATTTCAAGAATCAAAGTCATCTAGAAGGTTGTATTGTAGAATGATATATTGTTAAAGAAGCTATTGAATTTTATACCGATTACCTATCAGATGTTTAAATCATAAGTCTCCCAAAGTCTTGTCACAACAAACACCTTCTAGGAAAAGGGATTTCTGAAAGATATGTTGTTACAATTAACTTAACAGATCAAGAGAAATCACACCTTTTATATATTATATAATAGTAAAGATATTGATTCATACATTGAATCCCACAAATAAATTATTAAGGATTTTAATCCATCAAAGGCTGAATGATGGATATCAAATTTACATAATCTATAGTTTATAGGATGGTTAAAAGATCAAATTTAAAAGGATTTATCTAAAAATCCAAATTCAATTGTTGAATGACTTCAATGGATAGTCAAAGGACCGAATGCAAAGGTTATATCTTACACTAGTTTTGTAATCAATGGTCATATGTTCTATATAAAAGAACATGATGACTTCGGTATGATGAAAAACAGTGTTGTTACGCTTATGGATTAAGCGGTGCACATATCTGGTTCTAAGGATAAAAACTAATTTATGAAAATATGTCAAATTTTGGCAATATAGAACATATATACGATTTGGATTATACAACATTTCAGGTGCTGATTTTCTGTTACAAATGGGTTGACAATATTAATGGAGTGAAAGTTGATGAAATGGGATTTGTGAAGGTGAATTTTAGTGTGTAAGGGGAAAAAGGACGAGCCATTCAAAATGACATCACAAGTAGTGCAAGTATTTTATGTCTCTGATCCAACAAACAAGAATTGGTCGATTGTCTTGTTAGTGACTAAAAAAATGTCGAGTCAGATGAAAATTAATTCAAGGATGACCCTTTCATTGGGACATTACAATCAGTTCATACTAGTCCCAATGCAGACAATGTATTGTATGTTAGATGGGACCACAAAGAGGGTATTTAGATTCTCGATAGTAGAACCAAATCCTCAAAACCTTAAAAAAGAGAGTTCAATGAGAAGGTAAAAGTGTTTTAAATATATTATGTTTTTCCTAATAATATTATATTTTATCTACTAAATTAACATAATCTAAATTAAATGTTTGACTACTCATGCAAACAATATCTTCTACACATGATGATGTTACCAATCCCTCAGAAGAACAAACTATAATGAAGAAAACCCTTTGGAAAGATGTAAAGGTAATGTTATGATATACTTTATCTATTTTACCGAAAATTTATATAATGAAACATTTATTTAATTTTCATTATTCCTTGCAGAGTTCATTTATTTTAGAATATTTTTATCCATAGCCATTCCTTTGCAGGAAGAGCAACAACGCTGTCTCTGCTCAATCATAGAGGTAATCTTGATGTTTGCATAGTAAAATCATTGTTCATAGAATTAATGTATTATTTAATATTTATGTTTAATTTATTTATTTTTAGTATTACTCACATAATAATTTTTTTCTTATACATGTGGATTCTTTTATTCGAGTTGGGGTGGTTTGTCCATATTTTATGCCTTTATGCACCAAAACTTCCACAAAATTCTTCTCCCTCAAAACCCTTTCACCCTTAGAGTGTTGTATTTATCACTTTATTTCAAGTTATCTCCACTACATTTACATGAAGAGCAATGATGTTTCTTCTACTCAATTATAGAGGTAATCTTGATGTTTTCACAGTAAAATCATTATCTATATAATTAATGTATTGTTTCATATTTATTTTTAATTTATTTCTTTTTAGTATTACTCACATAATAATTTTTTTATTATATAGGTGGATTATTTTGTTCGATTTGGGGTGATCTATCCATCTTTCATGCCTTTCTACACCAAAACTTCCACAGACTTCTTCTCCTTCAAAACCTTTTCACCCTTATAGTGTTGCATTTATCACTTTCTTTCAAGTTATTTGCATTGCCTTTGCAGGAAGATCAACGACGCTTCCTCTTATCAATTACAGAGGTAATCTTGATGTTTTCATGGTAAAATAATTATTTATATAATTAATTTATTGTTTCATATTATGTTTAATTTATTTCTTTTTAGTATTACTCACATAATAATTGTTTTCTTATACAGGTGGATTTCTTTAAGTTGGGATAATCTGTCCATCTTTCATGTCTTTCTCCACTAAAACTTCCACAGAATTCTTCTCCCACAAATCCTTCCACCCCCTACAATGTTGCATTTATCACTTTATTTCAAGTTATCTTCACTACCTTTGTATGAAGAGAAATGATGCTGCCTCTGCTCAATTACAAAGGTAATCTTGATGTTTTCATAGCAAAATAATTTTCCATAGAATTAATGTATTGTTTAATATTTATGTTTAATTTATTTCTTTTTAGTATTACTCACATAATATTTGTTTTCTTATATAGGTGGATTATTTTGTTTGAGTTGGAGTGATATATCCATCTTTCATGTCTTTCTACACCAAAACTTCCATAAACTTATTCTCCCTTAAAACCTTTCACCCCTATAGTGTTGACATTTATCACTTTCCTTCAAGTTCCCTCCACTGCTCAATCAAAAAGGTAATCTTGATATTTTTATAGTAAAATCTTTGTCCATATAATTAATATATTATTTCATATGTATGTTTAATTTATTCATTTTTAGTATTACTCATAATAATTATTCTCTTATATAGGTGGATTAGTTTTTTCAAGTTGATGTGGTTTGTTCGAAGCTAGTCATGCAGTGTTGGTAGTTCGATAAAGAAATTCAACAGACCTGTATGACTCCAAGTACTTATTTCTATTTAAAAATGACATTAATTTTAGTAAAAAAGACAATTGACATACTCAAAACCAAGAAAACACATTCATCTTGTTTTGATACTTTAAGAAAATGATCCATAATTCATTTTTGATGTGTAAGAATTATCCAAATCTCAATATGATACATGATGTGCCTGATATAACTCAATGTGTCAGCTATCAGTTTAAAATAAACATTTGACTTTAAAAAGTGTCACTAACTGAAAACCGAACAAACACGCTCATATTTTCTTAATAATTTAGAGAATCAATTCACAAATCATTTGTGACATATAGGAATTGGTCTGACATCAAACTGATACACAATGTGATCTGTATGAGTCAAAGTGTGAGTTTCAAGTTTAAAATGATATTTTAGTGAAAAAGACAAGTGACATACTCAAATCGAGAAAAAACATTAATATTATTTTGATAATTTATTACAAAAATACATAATTTATTTGGAACATGTAAGAATCAACTACACCTCAATCTGATGAATTATGTGACCAGTGTGACTTGAATTGTGTCTTTATTTAAAATTGGCATCAATTTTAGTAAAAAAACAAACCGACCTACTCAAAACCAAACAAAAACATTCATATTGTTTTGATACTTTAGGATAATGATCCATAATTGTTTTGAGATGTGTATGAATCAGCCGTACCTTAATCTGATGCACGGTGTGACCGGTATGACTCCAAGTGCATGTTTTTATTTAAAATTGACATCAATTTTAGTAAAAAGGCCAACTGACCTACTCAAAACCGAGAAAACACATTCAAATTGTTTAAATACTTTAGGAAAACAATTAATAAGTCTTTTTTGATGGGTAGGAATCGGTCACAACTCAATTCGATACACAATGTGATCAGTATGAGTCAAAGTGTGTGTTTCAATTTTAAAATGTCATTTTAGTAAAAAAGACAAGTGATGTACTCAAAATCAAGAAAAAAAAATTCAAATTGTTTTTATATTTTAGGAAAACGATCCATAAGTCATTTAGGATGGGTATGAATTAGTCACATCTCAATTCTATGCACGTTGTGACTGGTAAGAATCAAAGTGCGTCTTTTTATTTAAAATTATCATCAATTTTAGTAAAATGAACAATTGTCGTACTCAAAATGAAGAAAACACATTCATATTATTTTTATACTTTACAAAAATGATCCATAAGTCATTTTTGAAGTGTAAGAATTATCCGCACCTTAATCTGATACACGATGTGCCCAATACGACTTAAAGTGTCTGTTATCAGTTTAAAATCGATATTTTAGTTTAAAAAGTGTCACTCACTAAAAACTGATCAAACACACTAATATTTTCTTAAAAATTTATAAAAATTATTAATAAGTCATTTTTGACATGTAGTAATCTATTTCACATCAAACCAATACATGATGTGATCAGAATGAGTCAAAAGTGCGTGTTTCCAGTTTAAAATGACATTTCAGTAAAAAAGACAACCAACATACTCAAAAATGAGAAAACACATTCAGGTTGTTTTTATACTTTAGTAAAATGATACATAATCCATTTAGGACATTTAGGAATCATCCTCACCTCAATCTGACACATGATGTGACCAGTATGACTCAAAATGTGTATTTTTATTTAAAATTTTCATCAATTTTAGTAAAATGAAAAAAATGTCCTACTCAAAATCGATCAAAAACATTTAGATTGTTTTTATACTTTATAAAAATGATCCATAAGTAATTTTTTATGTGTAGGAATCATCCACACCTCAATATGATACACGATGTGCCCGATATGACTCAAAGTTCTGTTATCAGTTTTAAATCGACATTTTAGTTCAAAAAGTATCACTTAATAAAAACTGATCAAATGCATTCAATTTTTCTTGATAATTTAGGAAAATTATTCATAAGTCATTTTTGATGTGTAGGAATCCGTTTAATGTCAAACCGATACATTATGCGATCAGAATAAGTCAAAAGTGTGCGTTTCCAGTTTAAAATGACATTTTAGTAAAAAAGAAAACTGACATAATCAAAACTAAGAAAACACCTTTACATTGTTTTGATAATTTAGAACAATGATCCACAAGTCATTTGGGATGTTTAGGAATTATACACACCTCAATCCGATTCATGGTGTGACCGGTATGACTCAAAGTGTGTTTTTATTTAAAATTGACATTAATTTTAGTAAAATTAACACTTTTTGTTAATTTATTAATTTATATTATTACTAACATAAGAATTTTTTCTTATACATGTGCATTATTTTTCTCAATTAGGGTTGGTTTTTTCAGCAATAGCATGAGTTGGTCCAATATTAAAATACAAAGGAACATTTATGTTTTTGAATGTATGTAATAATTTTTATTTATGTAATTATATAAAATAATGTTTGAAATGTCTATAATATAGTATTTTTTTCTTGTGTTTATGTAGTAAATTTAATTTCATTTAAATCCTATATTGAGACTTGTTTTTGTTGATATTTGGTGTGTTTCTAGTGCCGCAGTGTATTGTTATAGCACATTATAGTGGTGGTGTCGTGTGCTGTTACAACACACTACAATATGGCCCTTTATCAATGCTTCTATGAGCTTTGATAAAAGGATACTTTATGAACACTTTTATAAGTGCTAATAAAATACCTTTTATCAACCCTTTTATAAGCGCTAATAAATAGAGCCTTTATCAGCACTGATAAAAGACCATGGCTTTTAACCTAGATTATGTAGTCAGTGTTTTTCTAGCGCTCATAAAGGCCATTTATACCCCTATTAAAGGCCTATTTTATAGTAGTGTTTACACCCAGATTTCAGCATTTATTTATGTCTCAAAATATAATTTCATTGATTTCATGACACAAAACCAATATTTAAACTATTAAAATCTTAAATCATCATACTGATGGTGATTCATGGAAGCATTTTGACTAAGTACATCTGTCTTTTTCTTTAGAAGATTGAAACATGTGATTGGGTCTTTCTACTAACGGTTTATGTCCATTTGGTTCTTACACTAGTCAATATTCTTGTTGGATCATCTTTATAACTACATACAATTTACCGTCTTGGATGTTGATGAATAAGCCATATATCTTTTTAACCTTATTAATTCCAAGACATCCAAAAAAGAATATCGATGTTTATTTGAAGCTGTTAATTGATGAGTTAAATTTATTATGGAGTAATGGTGTCAGTACATATGATGTTGTTGAGAAAAAAAATCCTAATGAAAGTTGCATTGATGTGGACAATTAGTGAATTTCTAGCATATGATATGTTATCTGGTTGGAGTACACATGGTCCAAAATCATGTTTGTACTGTATGATAGACATCAAAGCATTTATGATCATCAATGGAGAAAAACCTTGTTTCTTTAACTGCCATCAAAGATTTGTTCCTACTGATTATCCTTTTCAGATGAACAAATATCATTTCAGAAAAGGTACAATTAAAAGAGATGAACCTCCAATAATGATATCATGTATTGAGTTAAAATACATTGTCTCTTAATTACCTCTCATTATCTTTGGACCGACTATAAACAAAAAATATAGACGAATTTGGGAAAGGACACAATTGGATAAAACAAAGCATTTTTTGGGATCTTCCATATTGATCTGATTTTTTGGTCTGTCACATGTTGGATGTCATGCATATTGAGAAGAATTGTTTTGATAATATATTTTATATAGTTTTGGACAAACCTAGTAAGACTAAAGATAATGTAAAGGCACAATTATATCTTGCCCAAATTTGCAGGTGACCAGAACTTGAAATGTTTGAAAATGACATATCACAAAAGTTAATGAAGTTAAAATAATCTTATATAGTTTAAAAAGAAAATCATTTATTATTTTTTCAATGGATTTCAGATTTGAGCCTTCTAAATGGTTATGTTCCAATTTGGCAAGATGTGTCAGAAATAGTCATATTACCGGATTAAAAAGTCATGACTATCATGTTTTAATGGAAAGACTTCTACCAATTGGATTTAGAGGTTTTTTGAATTCTATGATTTGGGATTTTTTAATAGAAATATCACATATATTTTTTTTGAGAAATTTGTGTGATGATAATAGACTACGATGAACTAAGTAGACTATAAGAAGATATTGTTGAAACTTTATGTAAATTGGAAAAAATCTTCCTGCCAACTTACTTTGATTCAATGGAACATTTGATATTACATTTTACACATGAAGAAAAATGTGGAGGTCTGACATAGTTTTGATGTATATACCCATTCGAGAGATGCATACAGAAATTGAAGAAAAAGGTACGTAACAAAGCATTGATTGAAGGATCAATTGCAGAAGCTTATTTATAGGAAGAAATTTCTTTCTTATACTCTCATTATTTTCAATTTAAATATCCTTCAAAACATAAATTCCTAGGTCGTAACGAGGGAAATTTTGATAATGAAATGAACAATTAATTATCAGTTTTTAATCAGCCTAAACTTGGATTTGGTGGAGTTCATGAACAATGAATTTCATATGATGAACTTTATAGGGCTCATACATATATTATGATCATCTATGAATAAATTAAACCATTTGTACTATTAGTTCTCCTATCACTTATTCTATAATTTTTAAGTAAATTAATATTATTTTATTTATAGATTATATGATAATCATATTAAGAAACAATTTCCACAAATTATAGTAGCTTCTCTTGAAGAATGTCGACAAAATAATTTTTCCTACTGGTTTCAAAAACTGGTAAAGCAAATTTTTTATGGTTTAACATATAAAATAAATTTATTACTTATTATATTGATAACTATTTTTCAAATTTTCAGGTATCTCAACAAGCTGATAAAATTAATAATTCATTTTATGTATTGGGTAACCCACCATCCAAAATGGTTAAATATTATAATGAATATGTGATGAACGATTTTTCAATTTCATACACATTCATATGGGTAATCAAAAAAATAATTAATAGTAGTGTTTTATTGAGAGGATCTTATCATAGAGAAAGTGAAGTTGAATTTTGTGACATGATGGAAGAAATAATTGAACTTTGTTATCTGAGACAGGATTACGTAACAATGTTTAAATGTCATTGGTTGGATACTGATAGAGACTTGCATGTTCATCCGTATCATAGAATCATTGATATTAATTATAAAAGCTTTCTTGTAGTAAATGAACCATTTTTATTGGATCACCAGACAAATAGAATTTATTATTCAAATTATTGTGCTGCTTTAAGAGAGTTAGGTAACTGGTGGAGCATAATAAAAATGAAATCGCATGAAAATCAATTTATCCAAAGTGAATTTGGTTCTTCTAAAGTACAAGGAATTGAATTTTTTCAAGAGACTACTTCAAATCCAACTTTTCCAAAAATAGACAGGAATATCGATGATGAAACCCCACAATTATGGGTCGATGGTGACAATGATGTTATTGATGAAGCCAATGAATTTGAAATAACAAGAGAGGATGAAGCTGAAAATCCTATAGAAATTAAAGATAATGGGGGATATAAAGATATTTACACTGTCACATGTGAAGTAGAGGGTAGAGATGAAGATTGATATAGTTAAATTTTAGTTATAATCACATATAATATATATCTATATAGAATAATTGCTTTTAACTATTTTCTAACAACAATCATTTCATGTTTCATATGGATGATGAGCATTTATTTGATCTGTTTTGTGAGTTGGAGGATGCTTCACTACCTAGTGACGAGCATGATGCTACATCATTTGACCATCAGACTGCTGGTGGTTTAGGGATGACCCAGAGAGGTCATGGTCTTGCGATATTGATGATTCCTGACCCTATCCTCAAGTGATGCCCTTCTATGAGCCCTGGTAATAGCACTAATAAATGGAACTTTATCAATGCTAGAAAAAACACTAATAAAGGGGTCCGTTATCAGTGCTAGAAAAAATACTCATAAAGGGATCCGTTATTGGCACTAGAAAAAGCACTTATAAAGGGACCCTTTATCACCACTAGAAAAAGTGTTAATAAAAGAATTATTTATCAACACTAAGAAAAGAGATGATAAAGGGATTCTTTATTTCTCCCCTTGCTCTCTCACCTTCTCTCTCACCCCCGCTCGCCTTCTCTCTCTTTATCCCCCCTCGCCCTCTCTACTACTCTTTCACCCCCTGCTCTCCTGCTCTCTCCCCCTCCCTTCCCACCTCTCTCGACCCCCGTTCCCCCCTGTCTCCCCCTCTCCCCTCTATCTCTTGCCTGCTTTCTCTCTCTCCTCCCCTTGCTTTCCCTCTCTCTCTCCCCACCCTCCCCCTATCTCCCTCCCACTCTCTGTCATTTCATAAGATCAATTTCACATAATGAAACTTTTTAATGTAAAAATAAAACATTATTCTTCAATTAAATTTACCAATAATTGAAACAAATATGAGATAAAAACAAATGACTGGAACTATAATGGAATTCCATGTCTAGTTAGAACTAGAAACTAGTCATTTGCTATAATAACATTTTTTAAATAGTTCTAAACCCTAAACCACAACTGGAGGGAATAAAAAACCCTAGTCTATCACTCACTCTTACGGTTTTTTCATTTCTTTGGTCTCAATTAGATCCTGCATGATATATTTTTCAAAAAGTCCGGATCTAACCTCCAGAATGAAATACCTTGAAAATTCACCAAAAAGAAAAGGAGAAAAATAATAATCACACTTTAACATTTGTCTCATGTTATCTCAAAAACAAATGTAAAATAAATAGAAACAAATAAAAAATCAAACAATTCCATGCCAATGTTTTTTAATTATGCACCGATTACCTTCTCACTTACTTGTGTGAAATCAACAGCTCCGATTCCATTAGTGGTACCTATAGCAAAAGAAATTTCCATGGGTACTTGAACATACCTTGTAACTGATCAAAATATTCATTAAAAACTCCACAGTCTTTTTATAATGCCTATCTCCAATAATATAGGTTCTCTCAAATTCATCCGGATAAATAAAAACTACAAAATGTCAATGTAACAATAACCAAAGGAAATAAAAACAAGAGACCAAGTTCATTCCTAGGGACCATGCCATAGCATAATTCATTCTTCTCATGACTGCACAACATATGTTGTACAGAGATCTACTTGAAAAAAATGCAAACAAACTTAAATGTGAAAGATAGCATGGGAAATTAGCGAATCAGGTAGCTTTTCTAGGGGACATTATCATCATGGGGGACTTTATAATCTTGAGATCCTTGGAAGCTTTCACATGTTTCTTGGGCAGAAGATTCCCCAGCTTCTCATAGTCCCTTAGCAACGAGCAGCCATTTACACCAAAGCACTAGTACGAACACACTAAAAGTGTTGCACCTTCTTCAGGTACCTGTCAATCCTTCTAATAGGTAAATGTGATCTGGATTTAATAGCCTAAGAAATGATATAGAGATAGACCCACATGAGCGCAATGAAAGTGGGTGGGTACCCAGAAACAACTCTAATTAGTACTGGAAACCACTGTTATTTGATTAAATAACCATGACCAATTGAGGGAAAATCCATCAGTAGGAACCAAATAAATTACATTTTAAGGGTAAAATGCAATGTTGGAAAACCCTAACCTATGGATCATCCAAAAACCAGTCATGGACCATTTTTGGTGGAAATTAAATTAAATACAATCATTTTAAAAGATGGATTTTACCTTTCATTTTATGTAGGGCTCTTCACTCCTTTTGTGGTAATATTTTCTTATGTAGGGCTCTTCACTTATTCATTCAGACTTCAAGGATGCTTGGGTAGTGCTATATCCATTTGGCCCGATCTGCAAAGAAAAAGAATAACATTCTGACGGGACTCATGAACCATAGAACTCACAAAATTAAAAGAAATATATATATAAAAAAATTTGTTTCGTAAAATTTGATAAAGTTGAGCGTAAAAATATAAATGTTTGAAATTAAGCAAAAATATTTAGTTTTCAATTAACAATAACTGTTAAAATTTTATATTTTTGATGATTTATGCAATTAATATCGTCTCAAGTGGGTCATTTAACTTGATCGTCCAAATCGGTTTATGAACAACAATACTCATGCGTCTCTCATTAATGTTGCAACTAATATGTATACTACGGAAAAAACAACTATTTGTAACGAGTTATTTGCAACAATTGGCTAACCTGTTGTAAATAGTCCATCCAAAGATACTATTTGCGGCGGTAATCATATCCTGTCGCAGATAGTCGGTTAAAAAATAGTTTTTTGTGATGGGAAGATATTCTCATCGTAAAAACCTTTGGTGTGAGGTGCACATAAAACTGTGGGATGACTATATGTGACATGAATTTACTCTCGTCGCAAATGCTATGATGGAAGGAAAGTATTTTCAACGAGACTCGTCGCAAATACTTTCCGTTATTTTTTGTTATTTGCGACGCGTCCCATCGTAAAAACTTTTTTTAACCACCGCCATAATTAATACTAGTGACACTATTTGTGATGAGTCCCGTCACAAATGATCTAACCTATATATACCTCCCGATTTTTTTAATTTCATTTTTCTCTCCACTCATCTCTTCTTCTCTCGTATTCTTCTTTGTACATTTTTCAAAGTTTTAAATTTTGCAGTGAAGCAACTTTCAAGCTTTGAATCCACCGAAACATTATATTTTTAGGTATTTAATTAATGTTTTTATTTTTTATTTTATTTAATTTAATTTATATTAGTAATAATTATTATTAACAAGCAGTAATTATATTTAATTAGAATTAGTTGGTTTTATTTTTCATTAATTAGTTTTATAAGTATTTTATTTTAATTAACAAAAATGTTTTTAATTAAAAGTAAATTGTTTTATTCTATAATAATCTCATTCAATTATCAGTAATTAGTAATAATTAGGTGTAGTTAATAATAATTAGTGATAATTAGTAACAATTAGTATTAAATAGTACTCGCCCGTGCTATTGCATGACATATTCGATTACTGGTTTTTCTTTTAATAAAAAATTCGTATTTATAAAAGGTTATAAGAAACAAAAATGTTGAATAAATTTTAATTAGGAATTAAGGGTGTATGATAATGTAATAGGAGTGTATAACATATGGAGAGACCATTTAAATTGTTAACAAAGAAAAATGATAGATGAATAGTATATGAATTTCAAAAAAAAAGGATAGAAATTTGATTTTATTTTCAACTTCAATCACAATAACACTAATGCATGCACTGAAATAATAAGTGATAGATAAATGATAGATAAGAAAGTGGTTGTAATAATAAATGTGAGAAATGTGAAAATGATTGAAGTAATTACCAATTGTTAGAAAGTAAGTAATTGCTACATAATTTAAAATGTATAAATTTGTAGAAGATTTTCAGCAACATGAAGTTATACAACCATCCATTTACAATCTTTTTGTTTGAAAATAATTCAATTCTCTAATAAATGACTCACTGCTCAATCAATCCAATGCCCAAAAAAATACATTTTGTAATGATTTAAAATACTATCTCCAATTTAATAAATCATTCAATTAAATAAATCATCCACTGCTTAATAAGAAGCACTCTAATAAACCCACTACTCAAAAAGACACTCGGTACTTAATTGGAACCATTGAAATCTTTACTCCCCAAACGATGATTTTTTTACTGTCAAAAACAATCATCAGTTATCATCTGAACAATGGTTTTTTCATCAACTGTACCAGATGTTTTAGCATCCTCACTGGCAATGATGGAATAATCATGGCTCGATGGTAAATGACATTTTTTCTTGGGTTCCCTTAGTTCTTCTGATACAGACCCGAGCCTTGTCTGTGACATTAAGAATCTTCAGGTCAGATTCTACTTTCAAAAAATTGGTTGATGTATTTATAAGGGCTATTAAATTGACCAAGATTTCTTCTTAAAATCAAGAATTTGGAGAGGTTCATCTGTCTACAATACTCAAAACTTATAAGAAAGTCCATAAGTGGAATGAGGATACCAGAAATGAAATATAAAAAATTAAATCATAACCCATACTCAATACGAGTATAATAAACTATTAACTAAAACAAAATAAAATGAGAAAACTGCTTCATAAGGCTGTAAAAGACCTGTGGGAATGTGATCCATAGAGTTATGATAACAAAAAGAAATTAGAGGTGTATTTTACACACGCTGCAACTCATCCCATGTCTCTTCAGCATTTAACAGAAATTTCAACATTTATAGAAGCCAACATTGGGTTTTGATGCTTCTATATGTATCACAATGTTTAACTAAATATTAAAAGATCCATCAAGATCCAATGTTATTTATTCAAAACAGTAAGCTTAAAAAACGTCACAAATCTCCAGCACCATTGCTTCGCACCCAAATCTAACAATAGAAACCCAAAACATATAGACATCAACTATCCAAAATATCCCTTGGTAAAATAATTTTTCAAATACATGAATATATAGGAAAACAATCCATCATCATTCAAGAAATAAATCATGTATTAAGAATGCAAATATATAACTGATTTATGAAGTACATCTCAGATTTATCAAACTGTAGTTGAACATGTTTTGTACAATTTATGTACAATAAGGTTTATGTACAGTAATGAAATACAATTTATGTACAGTAAGGTAAAAGTTACCCACCAATAGTAATGTTTAATAATTTTTAGTCACAAATTATTGGAACATATAAATGTAATAGGAGTGGATATATTATGAACACAACAAAATATTTAAAAAAAGAAAGTTAATAAAAAGTAATTTTTAAATTATGAGGGAGATTGAAAATCCTTTTCAAATGCATTAAAGTAATTATTTTTGGTCATAGTGGGTCAACACCTGTGCTCCATTTCAGTACATGCCATCATAGGGTTCAACCAACTATCAATGTGAACAGGCTCCATAGAAAGAGTAATGTATGTATTGTAATTCGAACTAAAAGACAAATATATTGTAAGGGTAGTTGTAATAATAAATAATGTGAACTGGATAAGGGATTAATTTCAATACATAAGAAAAAACACAATATTATTTAATGCACATAATGAAACAGAATTAGATATTTAATTTTTTTGAATTTTCTTAGATGTTGAAATTCTGATTGAAATCACTTATAACTACTTATCAGAGTAGATATTGAAACATTTGATATAAAAAGTACATGAAATTGTAACACATGAGAAGTAAATAATAATAAAATTTTAATTCGGTATCGAAAAACCAAAATCCATAAATAATAAAAAAATGAAAGAGACATACCTTAAGATGTCAACTTGAAATATATTAGGCTAAGTGATTGTTGTGTTGTATAATGTTTCTAACATACATATTCAAGAACATATATGATCAGTGTTGTTGTTGTGAAACATTTTTTAGTTATCTATGAAATTTCTCTTCCATGGAATTGTCTTGGAAATTGAAATTAATGTGTGACATATTTGTAATTTGAATATACAATATATGCATAGGTAAGGTGAGGTCAGATAATAAAATTTTACCTCTCCAGTGGAACATGAAAATCACTACTTAATGATGCTTCCTCATGAGAAATGAATTTCATGCATGATATATTAATCTCTTATAGATAAGAATGCAAGGATCCATAGATGTCACCATTGTTATATCTTGTGAAGACATGTTCACATATCACACCCACTAAGGAAAAAACCTCCGAGATATAAAAGAATACAAAAAAAATTCTTCAAAAAAATTTAGAAAAATTCAAATGCTCAGAATAATTATTTTATATGTTTTTTGAAATCAGATGTCACCTTTGGGCATTAAATATTTTTTACTAACAAAAATAATACAATTTTTAAACTACTAAACTTGATAAAATGCTTATAACTATTTGTGAGAGTGCCCTGCTATTTTCTCTAATACATTAAACTATTGAATCATTAACATTTTAATTACTATATCCAATAATGTCATATATCCATGTTGAAAATAGAATATAGGTCTCACGAAGCAATGAAGAAACAATAAAATCAATTGTTTAATTTAATTGACTCATCCATTTATCACATAGTAAATTCCATAAAAAATCATATGCTACAAACCCTAATCATAATTACTAAAACAGTCTGCCAATGTAGCCCCTTCCTCAGCTCCCCGCCGAAGATGTTTGATGTCCATCTCCTTTGCCTTCAGTGCCCCGCCACCCCCAACCTATGGTTTTTCTATTTTCTCTACAGAGAGGTGCAAATACATTTACTGTTGGGATTTGTTTAAGCTATGGAATAACAGAGAAATAAGTTTGAATGTGCCAAAAAAGGATGAGAAGCTTGAAATCATATGTAAATAGAAGAAACATAAATAAATGTACCTAAGAAACTGACGGCTTCTCCTTTATCTTTGTGAAAATCCACCATACACCAATTCAGTGATTATGTGATATGATTCCCTGTTATCGTTTTGTGTTCTTGATTTTCATAAAAAATAAATAGGCCTTGAAGATATTGAAGTGATTTCAAGGGAGGAGATGTTTAGTGTTAGTGAAATAGAAGAAGTCTATAAGTTGTTTAAGAAGATTAATAGTGCATTGATTGATGATGGGATGATAAATAAGAGTTTCAAGTGGAATTATTCAATATCAACCGCATTTAGGAAAACAATAATGCGTACAATGAAAGAAAAAGTGAAAGAGAAATTACATAAAGAGTGATTATAATAATAAATACGAGATATGTGCAGAGGATTATTTGATAAGAATAAATAATCACCCTCATTTAAGATTGTTTCATTTGTTCCCAACTCTTCCCAAAGAAAGAAGTAATTTTATGAATACCAGAGTAAACAAACTCATACAATTTAATAGAACTGAATTAGTAAATTCATTTGGATTTTGAAAAAATGTTCGAGATGTAAAAAAATAGGAGCTACAAAATAGGAAAAAGTAAAGATCTCCATATTATAGAGATTTTAATGATCTCCATGTGACAGGGAGTTTATCAGCTGCAGAGTATTCTTCAAAATCAAAAGCAAGTAAAATACTGAAGATAAAGCAAGTAAAGTAACAGAAAATGATCCAAACATGATGTTAGTGACATTGAAGGACTATGTTACTGATAAAACATCAAAAAATAAATAACTAGTTCCATCATGACAACTTTGAAAAGATAATTTATGGAATAATATGCAGTTGAATTTCATGAATTGATGTGGATAAGGAAAGAAACTTTAACAATATTATTAATAGTAGTAGTGTTTCCAATATATAATCTTGTAAGCACTAAAAAACAAATATGAAACATAATCTAAACTAGATATTCCACCCCTATATTGAAAACATTAAACAACCAAACATGAAACCTCATCATGTTATGAAAATATGAGTAAGGGGAATGAGTTACTACTAAAAAATGCCAGTTCCAAGAATGAAATAAAAAATGCATCACCTGTCACTAAAAAAGTGGGTTCTATTATTTTTTAACCTCTATTAGAGAAAAATAAATGTATCCAAACAATTTGACAATATTAATGATTCTGATGGATAAATTTACTATAAATATAAATTTATAATTAAAAAAATGATCGAATTGCACACCTTACATACATTTTTTTCTACCCAAACCATCTGTAAGGCATATTGCAAAATTGTTCTCAATATTATTTCCATTGATTCTTAAATTGATTTCATAAATAAAATTAATGAAATAATAACAATACCAATTTGTTCATCGAGATCTATGACCACCAGCACAAAAATATGCATGTACGAAGCATGAAATGAATGAAATGATTAATAGTCCTTATCATTATTGAACAAATCAAAAACCTGTGAATTATACACTTTCACTCTTCTTCTTAAATGTTAAATGACATGATGAAAATGGGTATGAGTTTGTTTATAACACATAAAATTTTATATTAAATTCATTCTGGTTGTATATTAAAACAAATAAAAATTCGATTATTAAAAAGAACAGATCCGTAGTGGATTAATCAGGTTAAAGATCAAGCATGGACATTAATTAATAGATGAATTTTCAAAAATAATCAGAGGATACCCCTGTTGAAAATCATGAAATATCAAAATGAAAGAAGAATTAATCACTAAGGGATAAATCCAGTGTTATGAAAATAATACCTCTATACTGAATTCCATCTATTTCAGCCCCTGCGACTGTGTTAAGAATTGATGTTTCAATGCTGATAAGTGGAGAATCAAGATCTGTGACTGCCAGTACATATTTTTTTATTTCCATAAAACCCAATAAGAAGGTAGTTAATGGATCATAATTTAAAAAACAAAATCACATAACGAATAATATGTATCTGTAAACCTATTTGTAGTTGTTGCCTTAGTAGTCTTCATAGAAACACCTATCAATTTATGGACAAAATTTTAGCAAAAAAGTACTGGAAAATCATAAAGAAGTCAATAATATTAAAGTGAAATTTTATATTTAGAAAATATTAATATACACATAAGGGAATAACAATACAATGAAATTAACAAAAAAAATCAAGTAATGATTAATACATATCTGACAACCTATTTGTAGTTGTTGTACTGGTAATATCCACTGAAACTCTTGTCAATTCTTGGTGACAATTTGAGTGATCATGTAAAATCATTAATAAGTCAATAATGTTAGTGATGTGATATATTTAGAAACAAATGATGTTTACATTTTTAGTATAATGAAATTAACAATTTACAGATATCTAATGAAATTTACAATGGTAGTTGTATAATGGAATGAATGTTTAAAAAGTTTACATATGACTCTCAAAGAACTTCACAGACTGGTAGCCATGCAAACAAATTGGTTTAAGTGCTAGTTTATGGAGATTTGTAATAAAATCTACTGGAATGTTGGTAATAAAACCTATATCCAATTCTAGTTTATCTATTCAAAGACAGTGAGAAAACCAATTGAAATTATTCAACTAAAACTGGAAATATTAACTCATGAATATAAGGTAAATCGTTTTCATGAAATGAGGACAGAACACCTTTTGCGCAGATCTTGATCTATAATGTCTCTGAATATAGGTAGTGGTATAGTATCGGTGGAAGACCAGACTAAGTGGAGCCCCAATAAGCCCCAATAACTGAAACGTGAAATTAGTAATATTTCATTACATTGTGGAAGCTTTGTATGAATAGGTTTTAATGGATAATTTATAGTACAAAATACCGCAGTCACATAAATAGACTTTTATAATTGATAACATCACAGAGAACATAACATAAATTGATCCAAAAATTGAGAACAATATAGAATAATAATGATAAAGTAAGGCAATGAATAAAAACAATAAAACATACCAACAGGAAGACTAATCTCATCACCTGAAATAGAACGCACTAAATATACAAGTTATTTTTTTTAAAAACTGGTCGAGAACTGCAATCAAATAAAATGCCTCCAAATGAAATTGAAATAAACCATAGCCAAAGATAAATTGAAAACAAAGGAAAATGTGATAAACAATGAGAATAAAAATTGATACTAAAAAATTGTAGACCATAAAAATAAAACATTTAGTTTGAGAATTTTAACTGAAGAAAGCATACAATAAGACTAAATTATGAGGGAGAAGAAGAATATTTCCCAAAACCTTGGGTATGTGGTCAGGATCTGGAGAAGTGGCATGAGGTTTTGGTCGGGCATGGAGGAGAAGTAGATGGAGGAGACGCTGAGGGAGGAGCTAGAGGCGGAAGAGCCATGGTGGGAGAAGCCGTAGATGGATGAGTCATATGTGGAGTATCTAGATGCGGGGGTGGACACAAACCTGGAGGCATTGATGTAGAGGGGTATCACGGAGCCGGTGAAATCGATTGGGAACTCTAAGAGGTATTAAACCCAAGCGGGGGAGGGAATTGGAGGGAGGAAATGAAATAATTGATGGAAACCGTGAATTGAAGGGATATGTTGACCGATGTCTGTGGGAACCGTAGGTCGAGAAGAGGTGCTACTCGAGAAGTAGGAGAAATCGATGGAAATTTCCATGGGTGTGAAGAAAATCTCAAGCCAGAGAAGAACTGAATCTATGTGCGGAAGAGAGATGGGAGGGAACTAGAACTATGAGGGAGACGATGTCTCGGGTTTGCGAGAACCCTAGGTTGATAGAAGATGAAGCATCAGTAGAAGTAGAGTCGAATTGAAACCGCATGCAGAATAGAGATAGAAGGAAACAAATTAATTGAAACAAATCTTGAAGATGACTTCGTGCAGTGAGAACCCTAGGTAGATAGAGTGAGCAGGAGCAGACACCGAGGGAAACCTCACGTGAAATATGGAGGGAGCACCATTAAAGGGTTTACATGGATGGAAGAGAAGAAGGTGAAGGTGGTAAATGTGAAGAATGGAGAAATAACGGAAACCCTAGATTAGGGAGAGTGTAGAAGGTGAAGGCGGGGGATGCTGAGGATGGCGAGTAGGGGAGGAAGAGGAAGGTGACGACAGAGGTGGGGATATAGTATGGAGGAATCGGGTTTCATCTATAACCCTAGCTGATGGATAGGGAGAGGCCACGGGCGCTGGTGTTCAGCGAGAGCAGCACGAATTGGATTGCGAATTAGGAGTGGGGATTGGTTTTTTTGGGTGACGTGGTTGATTGGAGAAAGGACACGTAATAGAATATGGATGGGGAAGAACGAGAGCGTGACACATGGCAGTTGAAAAAACCTAAGATTAGTATATATATAGATTAGTGTTAATTAGTAATAATTAATAAAAACTAGTAACAATTAGCAATAAATTGTTATAAACTAATAAAAATTAGTACTAATTAGTGGTAATTAGTAATAATTAGTAAAAATTAGTGAAAACTGTTATAAATTAATAAAAATTAACAAATTGATAGAAATTACAATAAATTTATATAAAATAGTATAAATTATTGTAAATTATTATAAATTAATAAAAAAATATCAATTAATATAAATTAGTAATAAACTAATAAAAATTAGTAAATATTAGTAATAAATTGTTATAAAATATTAAAAATTGGTACTCATTAGTGTTAATTAGTAATAATTAGTAAAAAAAATGTAAAAAAATGTTATAAATTGATACAATTTGCAATAAATTGATATAAAATAGTATAAATTATTATAATTTAATAAAAAATATTAACTAAGAGAAATTAGTAATAATTTGTAAAAATTAGTAAAAATTAGTAATAAACTGTTATAAACTATTAAAAATTATTACTCATTAGTGGAAATTAATAATAATAAGTAAAAAATAGTGAAAATTTGTTATAAAATAATAAAATTTAAAAAATTGATAGAATTTATAATAAATTGATATAAAATAGTATAAATTATCATAAATTATTATAAATCAATAAAAAATTATTAATTAATGGAAATTAGTAATAAATTGTACAAATAGGTAATAATTAGTAAAAATTAGTAACAATTAGCAACAAATTATTATAAACTATTAAAAATTAGTACTCATTAGTGGTAATTAGTAATAATTAGTAAAAGTTAGTGAAAATTGTTATAAATTAATAAAAATTAATAAATTGATATAATTTATAGTAAATTGATATAAAATAGTATAAATTATTATAAATTATTATAAATTAATAAAAAAATCATTAACTCATAAAAATTAGTAATAAATTGTACAAATTAGTAATAAACTAATAAAAATTATTAAATATTAGTAATAAATTGTTATAAACTATTAGAAATTAGTACTCATTAGCGGTAATTAGTACTAATTAGTAAAAATTCATAAAAAGTTGTTATAAATTAATAAAAATTAATAAATTGATAGAATTTACAATAAATTGATATAAAATAATATAAATTATTATAAATTATTATAAATTATTATAAATTAATAAAAAAATACCAACTAATAGAAATTTTCAATAAATTATTCTAATTAGTAATAAAATAATAAAAATTTGTAAATATTAGTAATAAATTATTATAAACTATTAAAAACAAGACCTCATTAGCGGTAATTAGTAATAATTAGTAAAAACCAGTAAAAAATTGTTATGAATTAATAAAAATTAATAAATTAATAGAATTTACAATAAATTGATATAAAATAGTATAAATTATTATAAATCAATAATTTTTTTAACAAATATAAATTAGTAATAAATTTGATAAATTAGTAATTAGTTAATAAAAATTATCAATAATTAGTAATAAATTGTTATAAAATAATAAAAATTAGTACTCATTTGTGGTGATTAGTAATAATTAGTATAAATTAGTAATAATAAGTGGTAATTAGTAATAAATATCGGTACAACATAATAATTTGTAAAAAATAATATAAACATGTGTTAGTTAGTAAAAATTAGTAATTTTTTTTGGTAATGACTAAAAATTAGTAAAAATATAGATGATTAGTAAAAATTAGTATTAATTAGTAGTAATTAGTGGAAATTAGTAATAATTAGTATAAATTAGTAAAAATAAGCAACAATTAATATCGGTAGCATAATAATTAGAAAAAATTAATATAAATACTTGTTAATAAAAATTAGTAAAAATCATTGGTAATGACTAAAGATATTAAAATTAGGGGTGATTAGTAAAAATTAGAAACAATTAGTAGTAATTAGTAATAATTAGTATAAATTAGTAAAAATAAGCGGTAATTAGTAATAATTATTGGTAAAACTTAATAGTTAGTAAAAATTAATAAAAAATAAGTGGTAATTAATAAAAAATAGTAAAAATTATTGTAAATGGTTAAAAATTAGTACAAATAGTGATGATTAGTAAAAATTAGTAAATAGTAGTGGTAAACCAGTATAATTAGTAATAATTGGGAGTAATTAGTAAAAAGTAAAGGTAAATCACTATAATTATTAAAAATTAACATTAAATCACTTTAATTATTAAAAATTATTGATAATTAGTGGTATGTAGTAATGCTTAGTATTTTTTAATATAAATTACTAGAAAACTAAAAATGAAATCGATAGTCAATTTATAGGTGACGAGCAATGAAAAATTTGGACATGGTTGGTATAAATTAGTGTAATGAAAAATTTGGACATGCTTGACATAAATTGGTTTCATCACCTAAAGATTGTAAATTCTATGATTTACACCTTTTTAGTAATTTATAATTTATTTTATTACTTTATATTAAACTATACAAAAAATTAGCAGTAATTAGATGTAATTATTTATAATTACCGCTAATTACTTGTTAATTTTTAGTATAGTTTAATATAAAGTAATAAAATATCTTAAAAATTAATATTAACGTGAAAATAATAGAATTTACAATCTTCGAGTGATTAGAAATGACAAATTTGTGCCAACCTTGTCTAATTTTGTCATTGGGCCACCAGAATCAGGGCATCCAGGATGTGACACATCGATGATAGCAGAGCAGTGGCAGGAGGAGAAGATACGTCGATGACAAGACATGGTTGACATAAATTGGTGCAATGAAAAATTTGGATATGATTGACATAAATTGGTTTCATCACTGGAGATTGTAAAATCAATGAGTTACACCTTTTTAGTAAATCATAAAATTTCTAATATTCAGGTGATTAAAAATAACCAATTTGTGTCATCCATGTCCTAATTTGTCATCAGGTCGCCATAACCAGGGCAGAGAGGATGTGACACGTCGATGAAAGCATCAAGAGGAGGAGATGTGTCGATTGCATGAGTAGCAACATGAGAAGATGATGAAGTACATGAAATAGTGTTTGTTAATTAGAAATATCAAGTTTTAATTAGTAAAAATTAGTGACAAAATAGTAAACATTAGCAATAAATTAGTAAACATTAATGGTAAATCACTATATTTTTTAAAAACTAGTGACAATTAAAAAAATTAGTAAAAATTAGCGGTAATTAGTAAAGATTAGTAAAAATGAACATTAAATCACTATAATTAGTAAAAAGTAACGGTAATTAGTAGAAAACAGCGGGAATTAGTAAAAATCAGCGGTAAATAGATAAAATTGACAATATTTACAAGTAAATAATAATTTTTTAATTTCTACTCTTTTTTGGATCATCTTTTTCTTATATCAAATTAATTATAAACAATTTTTCTTTTTTATTTTTAGAGAAATATGGAACAAGTAGGTTGAAAACAATCTTTATTACATGATCGTGATTAGATAAATCATCACTAGAATGGTTCTAGTATAAATCCTATATATATTGAGGGTGTTAAAGATTTTTTATCATTTACAACATCAAAAGTAGAAGTTGTTTCAGAAGGGATAATTAAGTGTCCATGTAAGAAATGTGATCCAAGGAGGGTTGACACATTTGACAATATTGGGGTTATCTATTGTGTTTTGGTTTTAAAAAAAAAATTATATTTTTTGGTATCAACACGGTGAATGCAGTTCTGGAGAAGAGACTAATAATTTGGTTCCAGATCCATCACAATTTCAAAATTGAGTACATGATGCGATTGGTCAGTCTTTTCAACAAACTGAAACTCGGGATGATATTGATTTAACTCCTGAGTTAGAACCATCTCAATTTTATGAGGTGTTGAAGTCCACTAAGGATACCTTATATTCTGGTTGCAAGATAAGAAAATTTGAAGCTGTTGCAAAATTTATGACTATTAAATTAGATAATTGAATGTTAAATAACTATTTTGATCATATATTCTCTTTGGTTAAAGCACTGTTACCTAAAAAAATGTGTTGCTTACAAATTTCTATGAGAGTAAGAGGCTGGTTAATAATTTGGGTCTTGCTTATTAGAAGATTCGTGCATTTTCAAATAATTGCATCTTATATTTTGGTGAAAATGAGTCATTAGTTAGTTGTCCTACATGTGGATAATTGAGGTACAAAGAACCTCAACTAGGGAAGTCTGGATTGATTCCTGTAAAACAGTTGAGGTATTTCTCATTTCACTTATACAAAACCGGTGTTTAACAACACTAGTATTTATCAGCGCTACAAAAAAAGCACTAATAAATGACATATTTATCAGTGCTAAAGAAAGCATTGATAAATTTAACCTTTTTATCAACACTTTTTTTGCACTGATAGATTAAACCTTTATCAACGCTTTATTTTTAGCACTGATAAGTGGTACCTTTTATCAGAATTTTTTTTTGTTAACGTTGATAAAAGGTACCCTTTATCAATGCTTTATTTTTAGCGCTGATAAAGGTCCAAATAAATAAAATGAAATAATTAAATAAATAAAAAATAAAAAATGAGTTTATTAAAAAAATATTAAAATTTTTATTAATTAAATAATCATTGATAAAAAAAATAAATTGATTATACATTATTAAATATTAAACATTTTATTAATTAGATAATTATGATAATTAATGTTAATAAATTGTATATATTAAATATATATATATATATATATCAATGTATATAAATATGATTTATATATTATAATATATTTATGCGCTTTACATTAAATAGCCATCTATTTAGTGAATAATGGTTTATAATTAAAAATTAATATGAATTAAAAATATTGACTAATTCCATAGTGTAATGGATATATAATTGAATGTATCATTTAATTTTTCAATTTAACATAGATCAAATGTGTGTTATATTGATCTCACATATACGTAATTAATGAATTTTTATATACAATGGACACACACAGAACTTATCCATTTTTTCAATATTGTTAAATTGTACTTATTTTTAATTTATTCAATTTCACTCATTTTTAACATATATGCATATTCATGCACTTAAAATTAGATATAAATATTATTTCTCAAAAATATTTCTATAATTATAAATAAATAATTATAAAATTATAATAAATTTATTAAAAAAGGAATATATTTATTCTATTTATATCTATATATATTTGTTAAGTATGTATATATATATATATTTACAATTTTTATTTATTTATAATTATAATTATAAATCCTTTATCAGCACTTAAGTAATAAGCACTAATAAATTTAGGTCTTTATTAGTGATTTTTTTGCGCTTATAAAGATTAGGCTTTATCAGTGCTAAAAAAATCATTGATAAAATGAATGTTTATCAGTGCTAAAACATTAGTGCTAATAAATATGAATTTTATCAGTGCTTATTACTTAAGTGCTGATAAAAGGACTCCTTATTAGTGCTTATTTGTAAGCGCTAAAAAAAGTGTCCCAAACTATTTAAAAAAACCTAACCATTTGTGAACCCATCGTGATATCATAATTTTTTCATAGAATCCACCCATTATCAGTTCTCCTCCTTGGTTAATCAAAACTTGAATCACACTACTCGACTGACTCCAGTTGTTCGAACATTGTTGGACATCCGATGTTTGGTTGCGGTTAGGGTTTTCGAAGCGGATTTTCTTTAACCTAGCGAGGCAGGCCTTGTGATTTTCTTTGTGTATTTTTCGTTTCGTTTTTGATTAATTGTTCGATGATGTCATGAGTTATTTGTGGTTTGGTACTTGTATAAAATTTTTCTTTTAGATTATGAACAGAATGATTTGTTTATTATCTTTTGTTTGATTGAATACTGATTTGGATATCCTGTTTTGGTATTTTTAAATTGTTGTTTTGAATCAATTTTCTTCGCTATCTACATTTATACCATACCTTGCTCCACAAGATTAATTCCTAGTTTTTAATTTATATTGATCATTGGTTGATAATAGTTCCAATTATTCCTTATCTATTTCTATATAGTGATCTTGGTCATTGATCCAAGTTCAAAATTTAATCTTCTTCTTAATACTAAAGGTATTATAATTACAATTCCATTGTGATTTAATATGTTCCATGTTCATTCCATGTATATTTTAGGTATGTTTCCCCAACACATAATCTGTAACATGCTTTTTTTAGTAATTTTTTTCAAACCTAAGGTGGTGTATTAAGAATGTCTTAAATTGTCATGCTACCTTTATAGAACCATAAATAAAATTCCTTTCATTGCAAATATCAAATAAAAAATTAATTATGTTTTCATAACAATCCATGATATCATTTTATATCATCCTTCATGTTGGTGGTTAAATTGACCCAAAAAATAACATGTAATAATCAATGGATGAGAATTAATATGAATTTAATTTTATTGTAATATATTTATTACAGAAGTATAATTATTTTATTTTGATTTTATTAAAGTGGTAAATTATTATTAGGAATAGGTATTTGAATAAGCTAAATGGAAAAAATATATATAAGAAATTGTTAATTAAATAAATGAAATCATATATTCTGTTGAAATATTTCTTCATATTGAATAATTTAGGACATCTTATTGAGACTAGGACCACTAAAAAGTGTAATGAAATAAAATTATAAAGATTTATCGTAGCTTATATTGAGGGATCATAATTTTCATTATTGTTCTGAAAGGGTAGTGGAGGGGTTCCTATATAATTGAGAAGGAGTGTCATTTTTTCAAATACTCATTCCTTACTATGTGATAAATAAAAATATACATCTCATGTGGATACAATGTGAAGAAATACTAGATATGTTTTGTGCATTACCTATAAATATTAAGGATGGGTATGCATCATAGGAAATAAAATGAGGATGAGTTGTCTATAACTTTCACCTTTGAATGAATTCATAGGATAACACATTCCATAATGAAGTAGTTTTTTTTTCTTAAATCCAATTACCCATTTTAATCAACATACTAAAATTCTTTGAAATAAAGACATAAATGTTGACTTTCCCTTATTAGAATTGTCTATAACTTTCACATTTTATAATGAATATCTTATGTGTATTTATTTATAAATTATACAAAATTAATATTTTATGAACCCAATAGGATGGATATGAATCGATAATGGATGAACACTAATCGTTTGAAAAATGAGTATGAAAATAGAGTTAAAGAGTTCATCAAGTTTGCAAGAGATCATGCAGACAACCCTTCTAAAATCCTCTATCCATGTTTATATTGTTGTTATTCAAGAAAAATTAGTCTGGAAGAGTTGGAAGAACATTTGATTTTTCAAGGAATAGATCAAATCTATAAATTTTATACTAAACACGTGAGAAAACTGAATGTGGACACCGATTGGGATGATACTGTGGTTTATGAATCATTTTATATGAATACCTTTGTAAATAATGATGAAGATTTCTTGGAAGAAATGACGATTACTGTAACATCCCAAGTAAGTAAAGAATAATAGATTTTCATATCTATGTCTATTTATGAATTAGATAGTGTTTTAGAGGCTTAAAATGAGAATAAATCCAATCTTAAGCATAGAATACTCTAATGTTTTTTAAAAGATTGTTTTACCGCATTTTGATGGAAAACCATTTTAATTCTAAATTTTGACAATTTTATAAGCTCTATTTGTCAAAATAAACTTATTATTTAGAATTGGGACATTGAAATTTACTTTGGATAAATTTTTGGTATTTTTCAGACAATGTTCATTTTTTTAATGAATAGTGAAAAATACTGCATTTTACTTCAAAACCGCTTTTTCATATAATTTAATTATATGGTTAGATTATATTTTTAATTGGTTTTAAAGTATAATCAGAATATATTTTTACCATTTAATCCAATGGTGGTCATTATAATTAATTTCAATTTAAAATTGGACATAAACAATTGTCAATCTTTTGATAGATATTGTTTCTTAAAAACACACTATTTGTTTTGACAACAGGAATTATTTTTAAATTAATTAATGCAATTTCTATGTTTGTAATTTGGTAAAATGGATTCCATATTTGGAATCAGAAGGTCCAAATTATGTAATTAAGACCTTTTTGTTTTTGGACATTATGAATAGTAACGACGATAATTATCTTTAATTTTCGTGATTAATTAGTAATCAGGTAGTTAAGGGTAATAAAATAAGATAATAATAATATAAAATGACACCAAAAAGTGTCCAAATACTCTTTTATTTGTCATGGACTACCATGGTATTCCTTGTGCCAACTTTGGGACCCCATAGAATCACTTTAGTGTGATAGTGACCTTTTATCAAATTATTTTTTAAAGAAAGGAAAATATAACCAAAGTATGTAATACCTAAGTAAAACAATTTTAATTTTGTTTATATAAATTATATATTTGACTAAAAATAGTCATTAGAAATTTAAAAATATTTCCTACATCATGTTAATTTTTTTTATAATTTTTAGACATCAAATAAATAAAATTATTTATGACACAATAATGATGTAGTGTTTACGTCATTATTGAATAATTTAAATAAATAAGAAGATAAAGTTTAAAACAATATCCAACACTTGTCCAATTCTTATTGGATGATTTAATTTCTAACATGGGCCACCTTATATTTGACTAATTATTTTTGGACCTTTATAAACCAAAAAACATTATATAATAAAATAATATTTCCAAGCTTTCCAAAAGAGCCCCTCCTCTCTCCTATAAAAGGATCCCACCTCTACCCCCTTACCCACACCTATCAAGCCCTTGGATCGTCCAAACTCTACTAATATTATCCCTCCACATCACTCTCTTTATCCTAGAAGCCTTACCTTAGGCAGAAATCTCTTCAAGAAACCCTTTTGGTTCAAACCAAGGGGAGTTACCCGATTTAAAGGTAATGTCTTCTCTTATGTTCTTTTATTTTATTTTATTTCTACCAACCACTAAACTTTTTTTATTCCTTTATTTTGTAACAAAAAAAGTATATTCAATATACTAGGATGTTTTTATGATAAGTATTAGAGCTACACTTACACACACCTCCATCTAATGGGTGAAGAACATACTGTTTATGTGGACGGCGAACTACTGCCTCACAAAACGATGATTGTTCAATTATCTCCTACCGCCTCTCATGGTATCCATTATGATGGAACTGTATTTATATATGATATATATTATTTTTATTTTTTCTTTATGCTTATGTATTTTCCATTTATATAATGCCTTTATGGTTTCTATAGTGGGTAAATACGATAATCTCATTTGAGGAAGTGCGGACTACCGCCCCCTCAAAGTGACATGACTCGTTCATACCATATGTGGTATATATAAATGATAGGTTTAATTATATTATATGTTATAAAATACTTTAATTATAATATACCTATGTATCATTATGTTTTCATTCCATTAAAGTATGAAATGGAAATGAAAGTAGCGTTCATGCGTACGTACGGCTTACCGTCTCCATGAATGGTGAATTTCATTTATTATCTTCAAATGTTATGTAATATTATAAATAAATACATATACTGTATATATATGATATATATGGAATCTAAATGATGAATATCATTCTATAGAAAATGGAATCTTAACTACATGGACAATTCTTTTCAAACAAGTTCATTTTTTTGACTCATGTACCAAACATCGAAAAAACGTATGATATGAAATCACATAATTAACTCATTATTATAACATGGTAATATGTGATATTAATTAAATAATTAAATTTTAATGAAGTACTTAAGAAATTATAAATTTACCTAAGTTTATTATTCAGGAATATAAAGAACGAACGAGAACAAGTCAGACTCGAGGTAAGGGATCCTACCTATCTCTTTCTTTTTAAGTACTCTCTTTTATGTCATTTCTTTTAAGATCCTATTTCTTATGTTAGGGGATGTTATTTTATATTCCTATTACAGTACTTTTTATGTTATTAATATGAGAGACCCTATTTTATCTCACCAATCCATTTTTGGAAGTTTTAAGTGGCGCCGTTAGGATGCCGAATTTTCGTAAGGGATTTTTATCTCACTTTTCATTCCCGTGATATTCATGCTACATTTGCCACTATTTCCTTTGAGTGGTGTATGTAATACCCATTATTCTACTATTTTTGTAATATACTTTCATTTATGGGTATTTACATCAACATTGTATAGTCCTTCTTTCATGGGGTGTACGTTTCAAAAGTTACCCAAATCGGTAAGGGAACCTTTCACCCTCCTCTTTTTAAAAGGATTCTATTTGTTAGGTCTTTTAATTTACATATTATTATGTTGGGATATGTTCTTATATATCCTTATTGCTGTAAATTTTATTTCCAAGTGATGAGATACCCTTTTTATCTCTCATCAACTCATTTTCTGAATTTTAAAGTGACACTGTTAGGCTGTCAAATTTCTGTAAGGGGACTTCTTAACCCAATTTCAATTATTTGGGTTAAACCTCTACTCCTTGATTATATCGTGCTATGAATATGTTTGGATTAACTATGATTGTTTTACACTTAATATCCACTTATATTGGGTGTATTTATATTTTTCACACATAATTATGTAATTGATTTATCCTTAATATAAGGATACCGTCTTTGTAAGGGACTCCATTTCAATCTCCTTTCATTGAGGCATAATTTGTTTTATACACAACTTTATTTTATATGGTGTATAAAACCCTTTTACTTTTACTTTTATTCAAAAGGAATCTTTTCTCTACGAAGCGTTTTACTAAACGACAAAAAGTATGTTTCTTTTTAACGTACGTGGTGACAAAAACCTTTCAGCCGCCGTGAGTATTATTTGATCTTTGGCTTCCTCAACAAGCCGTAATGATTTTTAAAAGAAAATAAATACCATATACTCTTTTATGTATTTTGGTATTTAAAATGGTTTTGATAATGGATTTGTTATGTCAATATATTTAAGTGATATATTGTGATTGAAATGTGGAAATGTTTTATTTCCTTTATATTTGTTTTATGTATTATGACTTTATAATGGTACTTGGACATTTTACGGGTGGTTACGTGATAAAACAAATGACGGGTTGTCCCGTGAATACCAGGATGGGTGGTTACGTTATAACCTCTAATGCATTGGGTATAGAAGTCGACCGTATGGCTATTCCATTTAGTGATATGTGTGGAAGTCAACCGTATGGTTATTCCATTTAAGTATGTTTATATTCCAAGTTACCTTTATATGTTATGTGTTCTTTATATGGGTAATATTTTGGTTACGAAAGGGTAATTAGTGATATTTTATTCAGTGCAGAGTATTTACTACTTCATAAAGGTGAAAAGTATTACCTATGTTAAAGTTTTCATGGTTTACTTTTTGTTTTGAAAAATTAATAGTTTTCTTCTTTGTGTATTTCTTACTGATCTTTTTATGCTCATCCCAAGTTTTTGAAATGTTTTTTCACAGGACATAAAGTGGAATAGGGTCAAGGATGGGATCAAGGAAGTGTCATGTTGTCTAAAACATGGAACTAGATCGACTCTTTTGTTCAAGAGTTTTTATTTTGTGAAAAAAATGGAAACTGAGTAGATGCATCTACTTTGTAATCATTGATATGTAATAGTTATGTCCTAATTCTCTAAAACTCTAAACCTGAAAATATCCTCAATGTGAATTATTCATTTAATTCATGATTATGTAATGTTTTAAGGCTAGGTCCTTATAATGACAATTTAATATGACCTTTGTGATTGTTCAAAGTTGTTTGATGAGTTAAATAGTTGTTATAAGAAACCATTGTATACTAATTGTACTAAATACACAACATTGTTAGCTGTATTAAAGTTATATAATTTGAAAGCTCGCAACAGATGTAGTGACACTGAATTTACATAACTACTTGGTCTTTTGAATGATATGCTACTAGAAGAAAGTGAACTATCATGCTGAAAATATGACACTAAAAAAATTTTACATTCAAAGGGAATGATCTCTAAAAAAAATCATGCTTGTCCGAATGATTGAATATTGTTTTGCAAGGACCATGGATTACTCATAAAATTACCAAAGTGTGGCTTGGATCAATACAAGAAAAATGAATCAAGTCCTTCGAAATCTGTATGGTACTTTCCTATCATTCCACAGTTTAGAAGACTATATGGATGTTAGGAAACCATGAGATAATTAACATGTCATCTAGATACAAGAATTAAATAAGGGAACCTACGTCATCCAACAGATTCTCTTTAGTGGAAGAAAATTGATTATGAGCTTCCTGAATTTGGAAATGAGCTGAGAAACTAACGTCTTGCATTTTCTATAGATGGAATAAATCCTTTTGGTGTATAGAGCAGTACTCATAGTACATGGCCCGTCATGTTGGTAAATTATAAATTTTCACCATGGTTATGCATGAAGTGCAAATACATTATGTTTTTCGCTACTTATATCTAAACCAAAGCAACATAGTAATGATATTGATGTCTATTTGGCTCCATTGATCAAAGATCTGAAATTTATGTGGGATACATGTGTTATAATGCATGATGCTCATAGAAGTGAAGAATTCACATTGAGGGCCATATTGTATACAATGATAAATTAATCCCACTATTATGGAAATTTATCAAGATATAACATTAAAGGAATGTTGGGGGTGTCCCATTTGTGAAAAACACACATACTCAGTTCAGTTGAAACACTCCTTGAAGTTTGTGTTTTTAGGACATCAATTTTTTTTACCTCGATGACATAAATCCCGATCCTGAATGACATCATTCAATGGGAATATTGAACAAGGTACAACACTGTCTCTAGTAATGGATGATCAACTATATAATAATTTTAAAAAATATTGACACCGTTTATGGTAAACCATTTAAAAAAAAACCTTAGAAAATCAGGTTGGAAGAAGAGATCAATTTTCTTTGAATTTCTATATTGGAATTGTTTGTATGTTAGGCATTTTCTTGATGTCATGCATGTAGAAAAAATGTATTTGATAGTGTTATTATCACATTGCTAAATGTTACTAAAAAAATGAAAGATGGAATCAAGGCTAGGTTAGACTTTTTTGAAATGAGGATAAGGGAAGAGTTGGCACCGGTGAAGGGTAAAAGATGAACTTTTCTTCCCCCAATAGCTTACACTCTATCCGAATAGGAAAAATTTCATATTTTAATTTCCCTTACCAGTGTAAAAGTTCTACAAGGGTATTCATAAAATATAAAGAATGTTGTTTTAATGACTAATTTGAAGTTATAAGGACTAAAATCACAAGAATGCCATGTTTTGATGGAAGATTTAATTCATGTTGCTTTCTATTGCATTCTACTTCAAAATGTATGACATATATTAACCAGAATCTACTTATTTTTTAAATTCATATGCAGTAAAGTTGTAGACCTGAAGAAGTTGACCATCATGAATGAGAAGATTGTGGTCATATTATGTGAATTAGATATGTTCTTCCCAATACCATTCTTTGATATAATGGTCCACCTGATGGTTCACTTGGTTAGAGAGGTTCAACTATGTGGTTCTATCCATTATGATGGATGTACCCCATTGAATAGTGTATACAGATTTTGAAAGGTTATGTCAAGAATCAAAGTTGTCTAGAAGGTTGTATTGTAGAATGATATATTATTAAAGAAGATATTGAATTCTATACCGATTACCTATCATATGTTTAAAGAATAAGTCTCCTAAAGTCTTGTCACAACTAATGCCTTCTGGGTAAAGGGATTTCCAAAAGAGATGTTGTTACAATTAACTTGACAGATCAAGAGCAATCACACCTTTACATATTAAATAATAGTAAAGATATTGATCCCCACATTGAATCCCAAAAAGAAATTATTAGGGATTTTAATCCATCAAAGGCTGAATAATGGATATCAAATATACATAATCTATAGTTTATAGGATGGTTCATAGATCAAATTTATAAGGATTTATCTAAAAATCCAAATTCAATTGCTGAATGACTTCAATGGATAGTTAGAGGACCGAATGAAAAGGTTATATCTTACACTAGTTTTGTAATCAATGGTCATATGTTCTATATAAAAGAACATGATGACTTCGGTATGATAAAAAACAGTGCTGTTATGCTTATGGATTAAGTGATGCACATATCTGGTTCTAAGGATAAAAAATAATTTATGAAAATATGTCATATTTTGGCATTATAGAACATATATACGAGTTGGATTATAAAACATTTAAGGTGCCGATTTTCTGTTAAAAATGGGTTGACAATATTAATGGAATGAAATTTGATGAAATGGGATCTGTGAAGGTGAATTTTAGTGTATAAGGGGATAAAGGATGAGCCATTCACAATTAAATCACAAGCAGTTCATGTATTTTATGTCTCTGATCCAGCAAACAAGAATTAGTCGATTGTCTTATTGGCAACTAAAAAAATGTCGAGTTAGATGAAAATTCATTCGAGGATGACCCTTTCATTGGGACAT
This sequence comes from Viscum album, assembly GCA_963277665.1. NCBI lineage: Eukaryota > Viridiplantae > Streptophyta > Magnoliopsida > Santalales > Viscaceae > Viscum > Viscum album. Next base: position 1,887,533,593 of record OY728127.1, on the reverse strand, counting down.
CACAATCAGTTCATACTAGTCCCAATGTAGACAATGTGTTGTATGTTAGATGGGACCATAAAGAGGGTATTTGGATTCTCGATAGTAGAACCAAATCCTTGAAACCTTAAAAAAGAGAGTTCAATGAGAAGGTAAAAGTTTTTTAAATATATTATGTTTTTACTCATAATATTATATGTTATTTACTACATTAACATAATATAAATTAATTGTTTGACTACTCATGCAAACAATGTCTTCTACACATGATGATGTTACCAATCCATCAGAAGAACAAACTATAATGAATAAAACCCTTTGGAAATATGTAAAGGTAATGTTATGATATACTTTCTCTATTTTACCAAAAAATTATATAATAAAATGTTGATTTAATTTTCATTATTCCTTGTAGAGTTCATTTATTTTAGAAGATTTTTGTCCATGGCCATTCCTTTGCAGGAAGAGCAACGACGCTGTCTCTGCTCAATCATAGAGGTAATCTTGATGTTTATACAGTAAAATCATTGTCCATATAATTAATATATTGTTTCATATTTATGTTTAATTTATTTCTTTTTAGTATTACTCACATAATAATTGTTTTCTTATACATGTGAATTCTTTTGTTCGATTTGGGGTGGTCTGTCCATATTTTATGCCTTTCTACACCAAAAATTTCACAAAATTCTTCTCCCTCAAAACCTTTTCACCCTTAAAGTGTTGTATTTATCACTTTATTTCAAGTTATCTACACCACCTTTACATGAAGAGCAGTGATGTTTCTTCTACTCAATTATAGAGGTAATTTTGATGTTTGCATAGTAAAATCATTATCTATATACTTAGTCTATTGTTTCATATTTATGTTTAATTTATTTCCTTTTAGTATTACTTACATAATAATTGTTTTCTTATATAGGTGGATTATTTTGTTCTATTTGGGGTGATATATCCATCTTTCATGCCTTTTTGCACCAAAACTTCCACAAAATTCTTCTCCTTCAAAACCTTTTCACCCCTATAGTGTTGCATTTATCACTTTATTTCAAGTTATCTCCACTGACTTTACAGGAAGATCAAAGACACTTCCTCTTCTCAATTACAGAGGTAATCTTGATGTTTTCACAGTAAAATCATTGTTTATATAATTAATTTATTGTTTAATATTTATTTTTAATTTATTTCCTTTTAGTATTACTCACATGATAATTGTTTTCTTATACAGGTGGATTTTTTGTTTAAGTTGGGATAATCTGTCCATCTTTCACGTCTTTCTGCACTAAAACTTCCATAGACTTATTCTCCCATAAATCCTTCCACCCTCTAAAGTGTTGCATTTATCACTTTATTTCAAGTTATCTTCACTACCTTTGTAGGAAGAGTAATGATGCTCCCTCTGCTCAATTACAAAGGTAATCTTGATGTTTTCATAGTAAAATAATTGTCCATAGAATTAATGTATTGTTTAATATTTATGTTTAATATATTTATTTTTAGTATTACTCACATAATAATTGTTTTCTTATATAGGTGGATTATTTTGTTTGATTTGGAGTGATCTATCCATCTTTCATGTCTTTCTGCACAAAAACTTCCATAAACTTCTTCTCCCTTACAACCTTTCACCCATATAGTGTTGACATTTATCACTTTCCTTCAAGTTCCCTCCACTACTCAATCAAAAAGGTAATCTTGATATCTTTATAGTAAAATCCTTGTCCATATAATTAATATATTATTTCATATGTATGTTTAATTTATTTATTTTTAGTATTACTCATAATAATTATTCTATTATATAGGTGGATTATTTTTTTCAAGTTGATGTGGTTTGTTCTAAGCTAGTCATGCAGTGTTGGTAGTTCGATAAAGAAATTAAACGAACCTTAATGACTCCAAGTACTTATTTCTATTTAAATTTGACATTAATTTTAGTAAAAAAGACAATCGACATACTCAAAACCAAGAAAAAACATTCAGATTGTTTTGATACTTTAAGAAAATGATCCATAATTCATTTTTGATGTGTAAGAATTAGCCAAACCTCAATCTGATACACGATGTGCTCGATATAACTCAATGTGTCAGTTATCAGTTTAAAATCGACATTTGACTTTAAAAAGTGTCACTAACTGAAAACTAAAAAAACACACTCATATTTTCTTAATAATTTATAGAATCAATTCATAAATAATTTGTGACATATAGGAATTGGTCTGACATCAAACTGATACACAATGTGATCTTTATGAGTCAAAGTGTGTGTTTCAAATTTAAAATGATATTTTAGTGAAAGACAAGTGACATACTCAAACCAAGAAAAAACATTCATACTGTTTTGATAATTTATTAAAAAAATCCATAAGTTATTTGGAACGTGTAGGAATCCACTACACCTCAATATGATGAATTATGTGACCAGTGTGACTTGAAGTGTGTCTTTATTTAAAATTGACATCAATTTTAGTAAAAAAAAACCCGACCTACTCAAAACCAAACAAACACATTCATATTGTTTTGATACTTTAGGATAATGATCCATAAGTGATTTGAGACGTGTATGAATCAACCACACCTTAATCTGATGCACGGTGTGACCAGTAGGACTCCAAGTGTGTGTTTTTATTTAAAATTGACATCAATTTTAGTAAAAATGCCAACCAACCTACTCAAAACCGAGAAAACACATTCAAATTGTTTAAATAATTTAGGAAAACAATTCATCAGTCATTTTTTATGGGTAGGAATCATTCACAACTCAATTCGATACACAATGTGATCAGTATGATTTAAAGTGCGTGTTTGAATTTTAAAATGTCATTTTAGTAAAAAAGACAAGTGACGTACTCAAAATCAATAAAACAAATTCAATCTGTTTTGATATTTTAGTAAAATTATCCAAAAGTCATTTAGGATGGGTAGAAATTAGCCACATCTCAATTTGATGCATGGTGTGACTGGTAGGAATCAAAGTGCGTCTTTTTATTTAAAATTATCATCAATTTTAGTAAAATGGACAATTGTCATACTCAAAAGGAATAAAACACATTCATATTATTTTGATACTTTACGAAAATGATCCATAAGTCATTTGTGATGTATAGGAATTATCCGCACCTCAATATGATACACGATGTTCCCAATATGACTTAAAGTGTCCGTTATCAGTTTAAAATCGATATTTTAGTTTAAAAAGTGTCACTCACTAAAAAATAATCAAACATGATAATATTTTCTTAAAAATTTATAAAAATTATTCATAAGTCATTTTTGACATGTAGGAATCTATTCACATCAAACCAGTACATTATGTGATCAGAATGAGTCAAAAGTGCGTGTTTCCAGTTTAAAATGGCATTTTAGTAAAAAAGACAACGAACGTACTCAAAACTAAGAAAACACATTCAGATTGTTTTTATAATTTAGGAAAACGATCCATAATTAATTTGGGACATTTAGGAATCATCCTCACCTCAATTTGACACATGATGTGACCAGTATGACTCAAAATGCGTATTTTTATTTAAAATTATCATCAATTTTAGTAAAATGAAAAAATGTCCTACTCAAAATCGATCAAAAACATTTAGATTGTTTTGATACTTTATAAAAATGATCTAGAAGTCATTTTTGATGTATATTAATCATCCACACCTCAATCTGATACACGGTGTTCCCAGTATGACTCAAAGTTCCGTTATCAGTTTTAAAACGACATTTTAGTTCAAAAAGCATCACTCAATAAAAACTGATCAAATGCATTCAATTTTTATTGATAATTTAGGAAAATGATTCATAAGTCATTTGTGATGTGTAAGAATCCTTTTAATGTCAAACTGATACATGATGTGATCAGAATAACTCAAAAGTGCGCGTTTCCAGTTTAAAATGACATTTTAGTAAAAAAGACATCTGACGTACTCAAAACTAAGAAAAAACCTTTACATTGTTTTGATAATTTATAACAATGATCCACAAGTCATTTAGGATGTTTAGGAATTAGACACACCTCAATCCGATGCATGGTGTGACCGGTATGACTTAAAGCATGTTTTTATTTAAAATTGACATCAATTTTACTAAAATTAACACTTTATGTTAATTTATTTATTTATATTATTACTAACATAAGAATTTTTTCTTATACATGTGAATTATTTTTCTCAATTAGGGTTGGTTTTTTCAGCAATAGCATGAGTTGGCCCAGGATTAAAATACAAAGGAACATTGATGTTTTTGAATGTATGTAATAATTTGTATTTATGTAATTATATAAACTAAGGTTTGAAATGTCTATAATATAATGTTTTTTTCTTGTGTTTATGTAGTAAATTTCATTTCATTTAAATCCTGTATTGAGACTTGTTTTTGTTGATATTTGGTGTGTTTCTAGTGCTGTGGTGTATTGTTACAGCACATTATAGTGGTGGTATCGTGTGCTGTTACAACACACTACAGTATGGCCCTTTATCAATGCTTCTATGAGCTTTGATAAAGGGATACTTTATGAGCACTTTTATAAGTGCTGATAAAATACCTTTTATCAACCCTTTTATAAGCGCTAATAAATAGAGCCTTTATCAGCACTGATAAAATCCCATGGCTTTTAACCTCACTTATGTAGTCAACGTTTTTCTAGCACTCATAAAGGCCATTTATACCATTATTAAAGGCCTATTTTGTAGTAGTGTTTACACCCAAATTTCAGCATTTATTTATGTCTCGGAATATAGTGTCATTGATGTCATGACACAAAACCAATATTTCAACTAGTAAAAGCTTAAATCATCATACTGATGGTGATTCATGAAAGCATTTTGACCAAGTACATCTGTATTTTGATTTAGAAGCTCGAAACGTGTGATTGGGTTTTTCTACTGACGGTTTATGTCCATTTGGTTCTTATGGTAGTCAATATTCTTATTGGATCATCTTTATAAATATATACAATTTACCGTCTTGGATGTTGATGAATGAGTGATATATCTTTTTAACCTTATTAATTCCAAGACATCCAAAAAAGAATATTGATGATTATTTGAAGCTGTTAATTGATGAGTTAAATTTATTATGGCGTAATGTTGTCAGTACATATGATGTTGTTGTGAAAAAAAAATCCTAATGAAAGTTGCATTGATGTGGACAATTAGTTACTTTCTAGCACATGATATGTTATCTAGTTGGAGTACACATGGTCCAAAATCATGTATGTACTGTATGATAGACATCAAAGCATTTATGCTCATAAATGGAGAAAAACCTTATTTCTTCAACTACCACCAAATATTTCTTCCTACCGATTATCCTTTTTAGATGAACAAATATCATTTTAGAAAAGGTACAATTAAAAGAGATGAACCTCTAATAATGATCTCATTTATTGAGTTAAAATACATTGTATCTTAATTACCTCTCATTATCTTTAGACCGACTATAAACAAAAAATATTGAGGAATTTGGGAAGGAACACAATCGTAGAAAACAAAGCTTTTTTTGGGATCTTCCATATTGATCTAATTTTTTGGTCTGTCACATATTGGATGTCATGCATATTGAGAAGAATTGTTTTGATAATATATTTTATATAGGTTTGGAAACACCTAGTATGACCAAAAATAAATTAAAGTTACAATTATATCTTGCCCAAATTTACAGGTGATCAGAACTTGAAATGTTTGAAAATGACAGATCACAGAAGTTAATGAATTTAAAATAATCTTATATAGTTTACAAAGAAAATCATTTATTATTTTTTCATTGGATTTCAGATTTGAGCCTTCTAAATGGTCATGTTTCCAATTTGTCTAGATGTGTCGGAAATAGCCATATTACCAGATTAAAAAGTCATGACTATCATGTTTTAATGGAAAGACTTCTACCAATTGGATTTAGAGGTTTTTTTAATTCTATGATTTGGGATTTTTTAATAGAAATATCATATTTTTTTTCTAAGAAATTTGTGTGATGATAATAGACTACGATGAACTAAGTAGACTATAAGAAGATATTGTTTAAATTTTATGTAAATTGGAAAAAATCTTCCCACCAACTTTCTTTGATTCAATGGAACATTTGATATTACATTTTCCACATAAAGAAAAATGTGGATGTCTGGAATAGTTTCAATGGATATACCCATTCGAGAGATGCATACAGAAATTAAAGAAAAAGGTATGTGACAAAGCATTGATTGAAGGATCAATTGAAAAAGCTTATTTATAGGAAGAAATTTCTTTCTTCTACTCTCATTATTTTAAATTTGAATATCCTTCAAAACATAAATGCCTAGGTCGTAACGAGGGAAATTTTGATATTGAAATGAATAATTAATTATCAGTTTTTAATTAGCCTAAACTTGGATTTGGTGGAGTTCATGAATAACAAATTTTAGATGATGAACATTATAGGGCTCATACATATATTACGATCAGCTATGAGGAAATGAAACCATTTGTACTATGAGTTCTCCTATCACTTATTCTATAATTTTTAAGTAAATTAATATTATTTTATTTATAGATTATATGATAATCATATCAAGAAAAAATTTCCACAAATTATAGTAGCTTCTCTGGAAGAATTTCGACAAAATAATTTTTCCTACTGGTTTTAAAAACTGGTAAAGAAAATTTTTTATGGTTTAACACATAAAATAAATTTATTACTTATTATATTGATAACTATTTTTCAAAATTTCAGGTATCTCAACAAGCTGATAAAATTAATAATTAATTTTGTGTATTGGGTAACCCACCATCCAAAATGGTTAAATATTATAATTCATATGTTATGAATAGCCTTTCAATTTCATACACATGCATATGGGTAACCAAAAAAATAATGAATAATGGTGTTTTCTTGAGAGGATCTTATCATAGAGAAAGTGAAGTTAAATTTTATGACATGATGGAAGAAATAATTAAACTTTGTTATCTGAGACAAAATTACATAACGATGTTTAAACGTCATTGGTTGGATACTGATAGAGACTTGCGTGTTCATCCGCATCATGGAATCATTGATATTAAATATAAAATATTTCTTGTAGTAAATGAACCATTTTTATTGGATCATCAGACAAATCGAATTTATTATTCAAATTATTGTGCTGCTTTAAGAGAGTTAGGTAATTGGTGGAACATAATAAAAATGAAATCTCATTAAAATAAATTTATCCAAAGTGAATGTGGATATTCTAAAGTACAAGGAATTTAATTTTTTCAAGAGATTACTTCAAATCCAACTTTTCCAAAAATAGACATGAATATCGATGATTACCCCCCACAATTATGGGTCAATGGTGACAATGATGTTATTGATGTAACCAATGAATTTGAAATAACAAGAGAGGATGAAGCTGAAAATCCTATAAAAATTAAAGATAATGAGGGATATAAAGATATTTACACCGTCACGTGTGAAGTTGAGGGTAGAGATGACGATTGATATAGTTAAATTCCATTTATAATCATATATAATATATATCTATATAGGATACTTACTTTCAACTATTTTCTAACAACAGTCATTTCATGTTTCATATGGATGATGAGCATTTATTTGATCTATTTTGTGAGTTGGGGGATGCTTCACTACCTAGTGACGAGCATGATGCTACATCATTTGACCATCAGACTGCTAGTGGTTTAGGGACGACCCAAAGAGGTCATGGTCTTACGAGATTGATGATTCCTAACCCTATCCTCAAGCGATGTCCACATCTTGAGTTCAATCAATGAATGAAGAGATATGTTTAGTTGTGTATTTTAGTTAGTTTTCATTAATTTTCGTTAATTTATTTATATACTAATTGTTTAATTATTTGTTCTATTTTTACATAGCTTTTCACATATAGTTGTTGGACAGGGGAGTGTTATATTGCAAAATTATTTTTCTGAAGTATGGGTGACATGGGATCAGATTCACATGGATGTTTGACACTACATGTTTGATAATTGGATGATATGTAAATAAATAATAGTTATTTTGAAATTTATTTAATTAGTAACTTGATATTATTAATTATTTGTAGGTTTTATGGTATGTCATAAATTATTGCATGAAAGACTTTATCTAGAAGGCATGGGAGGTCTATATTCATGACTGTTGCTGCCAGTTTTTGCATAATCTGAAGAGGGAATCCATGTGAAAAGTGGGAGTCATAGATTTTAATCAATCTTACTGCACCCACCAACCAAATTACATCTTATCTCAGTTTTGGGATGAATTATGTTTATACTGGATGTGATATACTTTTCAGAGGAGAGAATCATTAGGTTGACAGAATCAGGGGAGGCAGGAGGTGACACATCGAGCTGGTTGTCATACATTCAGTACGCATTGACGATATACGGTAAGTGATTTTATTAATAATTTATATAACTTTAAATGTGAACTGTTTATTTTATACTCATATAGGTGGTCGAACATCCCAATATTATGGAGTTTGATGTTTATAATAGGATGTACAATGATCTTGTCACTAGAAAGATTACAGGTGGTCGCCAACGACATATTGTGTTTAATATATTTTTTTGAGATTTAAAATTAATTACAAATAATATTTTAACTATTTTAATTTTAAATTGAAATTGAAAGAGTCATATGAGGTCACTACTTCTCAGACATAGGATGAGAGTTAGGCCAAGACTAAGGATTAGATCAGCAGTGCAACAACATTTGATGATGCAACATTGATGCAGCGACTCCATATGTATTCACGAAAGGCAGAGTTGTTGGTATCAACTCTTGATTAACACTTGAGAGTTATTATAGTACTATTATGATATCGGCATCCATCTTGATAGGATCTCATGGAGAGTCATCATCATCTTCTGCACAGTTTGAGGAGCAGCTGTGAACTTAGAGTGAGCTTATAGTGACCATGTGTAGGGAGAGAAAGGAGATCCGTCAACAGTAGCAACAATATTAGGAGGATATGTTTCGATGATAGGAGCAGTAGCATGACCAGACGATGAAGTACATACGACATATGAATCATGGATTAGAGATGGAGTTCCCTCCTCCACCTCCTCTAGATGACCCCTCCCACTCAATGATTTTTTTTTAAAAAAACATTTAAATGTACATATTTTTTGTAATACTTTCATTAATTTATATATTTATAGTTCTATATATTACGTATTTTATATTGTTACGAATATATATGTTTTTATTTTTTATTTTTAGGTTATTTACTACAGGTGAGCCCTCTCGTTTCAAATAGTATTTTTTGAGATACCCCATCACAAAAAGTATTATTTGCAATGTCATTTTCTGCAATAGGTTATTTACGACAGGATCCTATCGCAAATAACCAGTCACAAATAGTTGAAAGTTATATGGTGGTATAATATTTATTACATATACATATACTAATATATATTATTTATTATATAAATTTATATAACACATATAATATATATTATTTATTATATATACATAGGAAAATTTCAACTCAAAATTTCCACATGAAATTTCATGGATAAATTTCCATAGAAAATTTATACTTCAAATTTTTACCAAAAAATTTCCTGGAAAATTTGCATAGAAAAACTTTTACTAAAAACTTCCACTAAAAAATTAATTTGAATCTTCACTTAAATTTCCAGTGCAAAATTCTATTTTTTTATTATAATTATACTAAAATTTTGATTACCAAAATTCTAAAATAAATGCATGCTTAAATTTTTAGTTTAAATATATTAACACATAAATAAATAATTTAATTTTTTATTGAAAATTTAAACTGCAAACTTCTGCTGGAAATTTGCAATGCAAATTTTCACTAGAAATTTTCATTTTATGTTTTCACTTAAAATTAAAATTTTGATATATTAAAACATAAATTAAAAAAAAATTAATTTTCAATAATTAAACTAAAATAAAAATATTTTAATTCATATATAAAAAATTTAAATTTTTACCAGAAAATTTCATTGAAAATTTTCATGAAAAACTTTAAGTACATATTTCCACTAGAAAAGTTTAGTTCAAATTTCCACTTAAATTTCCAATGTAAATTTAAATTTATTTTTTATTATAATTATACTGAAAATTTGATTAAAAAAATTCTAAAATAAATGCATGCTCAAATATTCAGTTCAAATATATTAACACATAAATAATGTAATTTTTCACTGAAAATTTGAACCTTATATTTCCTTCAGAAATTTTAAGTGCAAACTAACACTGGAAATTTTTAGTGTAAATTTCCACCAAAAATCATTATATCAAATTTTCACTTAAAATTATAATGTTTATATATTATAATATAAATGAAAAATGAAAATTTTCAGTGGAAAATTACTTTTAAAATTTGCATTAGAATATTTTACTGTAAACTTCCACTAAAAACGTCCACTTTTTTGAAAGAAAAACATCCACTTAAAACTACAATAAAAATATATTGATTCATAAATAAAAAATAAAAAATTTCATTAGAAATTTACATTTAAAATTTACATGAGAAACTCTTAGTGAAAATTTTTATTGGAAAATTATAGTTAAAATTTCCATTTGAATGCCTAATATAAATCACCAAATTGTTTTTTCTATGCACTAGAATTTTACTATCATCAGTGTAAATCTTTACTCAAAAATTTCATTGAAATTTTACATTGAAATTTTGTATTAGGTACTTGGATATCAAAATTTTAAAATAAATAAGTGTTTAGATTTTCAATTCAAACATATTAATACATAATATTATTATATATTTATTATTATTGTTTCTTATTTTTATTTATTCTATTTATTAATTTTATCTAAGTTACTTTTAAAAACTCATCGTAATATATATATATATATATATTTTATTAAAATTAAATAATGTATGCTATTTTTTTTTAATTTTATGATGTTATCAAAAATTATAAAAATAAAAAACTTATGTTAACATATATTCTATTTTAAAATAAAATGCTAAAAATTATTTTATATTTTAAAATTCTATAAAAAATATATAAATATTAATATATAAAAAATTATGATAATAAAATTAAAATACATAAATCAAAATATCAGTAAAGAATTGTTTTAAAAACAAAAGGGTAGCCTTGTACATCTGTTTTCAGAATTATTACATCAATTTTTTTAACACATCAATCATATTTATTAATCTGATGTCAAGCTCAAAGTAAACACATGTGCCATCCATCCCCCAGCCAACCTGACTGCCAGGTTCAAAACCCAACATGAGAGGATATTTTCCCTAATTTATGTATGGTTGTATTAAAATTTAAATATTGTTTCCTGCACTCATGTTAATTTATTATATTACATTATTTTATTTTAATTTAAAAAAAATAAATTTTTGGAATACTACTTATAATTGCGGGTCAAATGAGACCTGTGGGAACCCGGTGGGCTAGTTTGCATGGGCAGTGGTCTTTGGGGGTTGGATCAAATGTGATCCAAATTTTTTTAGGCATAAATATTTAAATCTCTAACCCACATAAATCCATGGGCTAATGGATCAGCCCGCAGTCATGCATGTTTTTTTTGGTCTGTATAGAAAAGAGCGAGAAGGATGAATCCGATCATGCACCAAGTAAGAGGGAAGGGGAGGTCCTCACATAGATGAGTAAATTTTCAAGAACCATGTGATATATAAATTTTTCCTGGGGATTTGGGTGGGTTTAATCAAGGCTCTCATTTCATCTCGTGCAAAAGTGGAGTTTATTTTTATTTTTCACAGGTAGTCAAATATTAATAGTACCCCATTTATGTTAGGGAATTTAATATAAACCAAGGTTATTATGTTTAGAAAAAGGGATATATATATTCACATGGGACCTAGTAGGTTGTAGAAAAAACAAAAATAATGTTTATTTATAAAATGTCGGCAGTTCTTTATTCGAGGATGGTGTCACCCCTTCTTTTGTCAAGGGAGGCAAGCGGTTGGATGTGTGATGGGTGGTCAAACCCCACTAACCTTATAGCAAATGAAGGCATGAAGGGGGAGGATGAAACCTATAAATGGGGCTCTCTCCTAATGTTTTTATCATCAACTCATCGCCTCCAGTAACCAATTTCATCATATCTCCTCTCATCATATTTATGTGTGGTATTTTGTGATGCGGATTACTTGCATGTCTAAGAGAGAAATATAGGAGGGACTATACTTGTAAAAGTGAGGGAGTGTGTACCCACTTTTACCCATAATGATATCATTATATTTTTATGCTTTTTTCCACTTTTATTTTATTGGGTTTTTTCCACATTACATATGGTTCCACTAATTTCCACAATTTTCACTTTATTTTATTTCACTATTATCATTGTACCATTATATAAATCATTTTAGGTCTCAAAAATGGTATCATAGGAAGGTTATGGCATGGTGTTGTTCACTTTTTCAGGTATTAATAATTCTCATTAATTTGAGTATGCTCTATGATTGCGACTTCGGTTGATCTTTCACATCAAAAAATTTTTTATTGAGAATATTAAATACACCATTGTGAAACATAAGAGTTTCTGAACTAATGGTGTGTCCAAATATTGGTGAAATTCTAGATCAAAAAAATCAATGAGTATAATTTTCTGTTGTGGAAAATGAATATGCAAGCAGTGCTATAGAAGGATAATTGCTTACTGAAAATTAACGAAAGACCGGTGGGTGTGATGAAAGAGAAATGAAACGACATGGGAAAGAATTATATTGTCAAAATCCATTTGTATTTGGTAGATGATATTCCATCAAGAATTGTAGAGAAAAAGATAATGAAATAAATATGTGACACTCTCATAAAACTACACAAGGCCAAGTTACTATACAACAAAAATTTTTTTAAGAGAAAATTGTACACCCTTTGAATGAAAGATTCATCATCAGTTACTGGACATATCAACACCCTCAATACCCTATTCGACCAAATCACGATGTTAGTCTATAATATTATGGATATTAAACATGCAAAGATTATACCCCCAAAGTTTTCCAGATTCATACGAACAACTCATCATCAACCTCACCAATAATATCCTTATGGATATGTTTCTCTTCAGTGATGTTGCATCCATACTTTATAAAGAATAAAGATGGAAAAATAACTAGAAAGACATACTAACAACTTCACACCAATCAGAGGCTCTATCAATGGAGAGAGGAGGGACGACGAAATGTGGTTCCAATGAGAGCCAAAATCATGGCAGGTTCAAATTAAGAGAAGAATAATGTCACATTTACAAATGTGTCAAGAAGGGTAATATCAAGAAATATTACCAAAATAAGAAGAGTAGTGAAAATAGATCTCAAAGAAATGTGGTTAGTAATTATGGAAAATAAGATATACTAGTCAGTGAAGCAGTGATGACTGTTGTAAGAAAGAAACATCTCAACAATGCATGAATAATAGACTCTAGAGAAACATGGAACATGAAGTCTCGATGAGAATGGTCTGATTAGTATGAAAGCATCCTGGAAGGACTTATGTACATGGGGAACAATCACACCTTGAAGATCATTGGAGTCGGTACCATCAAACTGAAGACACATAATGGTATTGTTTGAACCGTCCAAGGAGTACTCTATGTGAAGGGCTTGAAGAAAAACATATTGTATTTGAAACAATTTTATGACATCATATACAAGAATCACACCAATAACTGAGTGGTGAGAATTGTGAAGGGAGTGCTTGTGGTGATGAAGGTGGAGAAGATCTTAAAGAACCCATACAATCTTATGGGTGAAACGTACAAGGAAGTAGAGATAGTTTTCACATCAACTACCTCGACGAAAGTGTTGATGGAATTATGAAATGAGAAGCTTGGTCATATGTCAGAACAAGGCCTAAATATTCTTGTGAATCAGAAGTTGTTTCATAGGCTTACAAAGGCATCTTTACCATTTTGTGAGCATTGTGTTTCAAGAAACCAACCCAAGTTAAAGTTCGAGGCATCAACAAAAAGAAGTAAGGAGAGCTTAGAGTTGGTTCATTCTAACATTTGGAAAGCATTTGTTATATCCTTGTGAGGAGCAAGGTACTTTGTATCATTCATTGATAATTATTCCAAGATATGTTGGGTGTACCCAATCAAGAGGAAAACAAATGTTTTTGAAGTCTTCAAAACATTCAAAGCACAGAAGGAGCTTGAATCTGGAAAGTAGATCAAGTGTTTAAGTACTGATAATGATAGAGAATATATAAGTAAGGAGTTTAATAATTTTTATCATTGAGAATACATCAAGAGATAGTTTATATTGGTGCACACTTCTTAAAAAAATGGAGTGACAGAATGAATGAAAAAAACCCTATTGGATAGAACATGGGTGATTCTAAAGACTATAAGAATTATCAAAACATTCTGGGAAGAAATAGTGAATACTACTTATTATGTGATCAAATGATCTCCTTCAATGGAAATTGATCTGAAGACACTAATGAAGATGTGGATTGGTTAACCCATTGATTATTCTCAATTACATATTTTTGGAAGTCCTATATATGGATTGTTTAATGACCATGAAATATCTAAGTTGGATTCGAGATCTAGGAAATGCATCTTATTAGGGTACGTTGATGGTGTGAAGGGGTATCATTTGTGGGACCCCACTACCCACAAGCTTATCATCTTCAGATATTTCATTTTTACAGAATTCAAGGTGAAAATGACAATTTATGAAGGCAAGGAGAAAGAGAATAAAGAAACAATAATAACCATAGTGGAGGACAAATCCAAGGAAGAACTAGTTTCCTATGAGGCATTACCAAAGTACGATGATCAAGTACCAGTTGAGTTTGGACTAAAAAAGCCAACTCAAGAGAAAATATCACTAGTATGGAACTCATACTAAGTCAAAAAGAACAATATTGTGTATTGATTATTAATAGAGGATGTAGAGCCATCTTCTTTTGTGGAGGTGACCGAAAGTCTGGATGTATCCTCATGGATGATGGTGATGTAGGAAGAACTTGAAGCCCTGTACAAGAACAAGACTTGAGATCTTGTTCTATTACCTCATGGAAGGAATGCTATCAATAACAAATGGGTCTTTAAGATTAAGCACACATGAGCCTAAACCCAGTTGGTGAGGGCTCCTTAAGTAAATCCAAGAGACCCAGGATCAAATCTAGGTGGGGGCTAATTTTCAGGTAGTAGGTACTAGAGTAGTACTGTAGTAGGAACTGTGCAGAACTGTAGAAGGTACTATAGCGAGAACTATAGCAGGCACTGTTTGGCAGTGTAGCAGCCAGTAATATGCCCCCGTTTGGGACTTCGGTCCACCGATTTGGTCCCTAAGTCCTTTAAGGCCTTCGGTCCACCCAGGCCTTTAGGTCAGTAAGGCCTTCGGGCCACCTCAAGGCCTTCATGCCACCTTAAGTGTAGATGAAAACCAGACAACCTAAAAGGAACAAGCTTTAGAAGGAGGAGGAGCAAAGAGCTTTCACCATAGCAGAAGATAAATGGATTGCAAGAATGAGAGGGTATGGTACCTGCCATCGGGACAAGCTTGTGCATGCACAGGAAATCCTAGCCGAACAGCCATGCGAAGGTGGAGAGCTGATTTCACAATGAAGATGCTGGGGAGGAGTAGTTCCAAGTAGTTAGTCTGGGTTGTATGTAATGTTTGAATCCTACGGGAAATAAATTCATCTAAGGCCTATGGGCTATGTAATACTTACGCCTATGGGCCATGTAATGGTTCCACATCACCCCTTAAAGGGTGGATTATAAAAAATAAATAAAAATGAAGGCCTTCAGGCCATTGGAGGTCTTTAAGATTAAGCGGGATGGAAATGACTAATTGGAAAGATATCATGAAAGACCAGTAGTAAAATGATATACTCATAAGGAAGTTGTTGGTTTCAATAAAATATTTTATCATGTTGTTAGATTGATGAATTTTGGATAGTTTTGGCAAAGTGTGCTACATATAGTTTATATCTAGAGTAGTTAGATGTGAAGACTGCTTTTCTCTATGGTGATATTGATAAAGAAATATATATGATCCAAATAGAAGACTTTATAGAATAAGAAAAGAGAACTTGATTTGCAGGTTTAACAAATCTATGTATGGTCTCAAGCAGGCACCAAGATGTTGGTACAAGTGATTTGATTCCTATATCACAAGCCTTGGATACAATAGAATTCACCCTAATCCTTATGGATATTTTTGAGGTTCTAATGGTAATGATTTCCTAATTATTATGTTGTATATGGATCACATGTTGGTTGGAGGCCCCAATAATGATTATATCCAAGAGATGAAGGCATAGTTGGATAGGGAGTTTGATATGAAGGACTTGAGACTAGAAAACAAGATTCCAGGGATGCATATTTACTAAGAAATAAATAATGGAAAAAATTGGATATAATAGAAAAATTATTTACATAAAGTCTTGAACACTTCAACATGAAAGAATGTATGCCAATATCTACCCCTATTCTTGTTAATTTCAAGTTATCCTCTATGATGAGTCATAACAGTGAAAATGAGAGGATGGAGATGTCTTGATTACCATATGCATTAGCAGTGGGTAGTCAGATGTTCATTATGGTTTGTACTAGACCTGACATTACACATGTAGTGGGAGTAGTTAGTCGGTATATGGAGAATCTAGGACGAGATCATTGGAGAATAGTGAAGAGGATCCCGAGATACTTCAAGGAGACCTCAGATGTTGTATTATGTTATAAAAGATTAGGTTTAACTATCAGAGGACACATTGATTCCAAAATTTTAGGTTATTCTTTTTGGAGAAAATCCACTATTGGTTTTATGTTTACTCTTGTAGGAGAATTTGTGGGATGGATTTAAAAGTTTCAGTAAGTTTTAGATTTATCCGTGATGGAGGTAGAGTACATGGAAGCTATAAAGGCTTTCAAATAGTCAATGTGGATGAGAAGGTTGTTGGAGGATATTAGTAAAAAACAAGAGAAAATTCACACTAAAGAAAATTTGGAATATTTTCTTGAAAAAGGCGATTCATTTTGATAAGTTTAGATGGTAAAAATATTTGAGTGGCCTCATAGATACATAAGAAGCATGATTTGATAGATAAAAATGATATGTGGAGATGTGATTGGTTCTCAATCAATATCCAAGTGGGAGATATGTCAAAAGTTATTTATTCAAGGACAGTTCCACCCCTTCTTTTTTCAAAGGAGGAAGGTGGTTGGTTGTGTGGTGGGTGACCAAACCCCACCAACATTATAGTGGAGGGATGAATGAATGGGGAGGAGGTAGCCTATAAATGGGCCTCTCTCCCAATATTTTCAACATCAACTCATCACCTCCAACAATCAACTTCAACACATCTCCTCCATCATATTTATGTGTGGTATTTTGTGAGGTGGATTCCCTATATATTCAAGAGAGATATTTACATGGGGTTATATTTGTAATAGCGAGGGAGTGTGTACCCACTTTTAACCATAGTGATATCTTTCTATTTCCCATGGGTTTTTACCCCTTTTATTTTAGGGTTTTTTTCCACGTTGCATCTGGTGTCATTTATTTATACATTTTTCACTTTATTTTGTCTCTCTATTATCTCTGCAATAGTGGGTCAATAATTTTTAGTACTAACATAAAAAATATTGTCAAGTACAATATAAAATGGGAATAAAATGATAGAATGAATATTAAATAAAGAAAATGTAAGAAATAACATTGAGTTTGTCTTATATGTATGTTTTTCTCATAAGTAGAACTTTACAGCTTAGGTAAAAACACACACACACACACACATAGACACATATATATCAAATTACACTTATTAACTATTACCCATATTCATATTCTTGATGTATTTTTATTTAGTGAACTATTCTAGTATCTCATTGGATATTGACGTTTCGTGGATGAAATCAATTACTGGATAAAACCTGAGGATGCTATTTGGTATGGTTTCACGAGTTCAATTAGAATAAGATGGTTTCAGGGGTTCAATTAGGAGGAATATAAAATGGATCTTCCTAATAATATATCCTTAAGTTTCAAATAACCTTATTAGGTATGGTTTCATTGGTTCAAAAAACCCTAACCGCCTCTACCTCCCATAGTAGTTCCCATCACAAAATAAATGACTATAAATTTGAAAAATAATAATAATATGAAGAAAGTAGAAACTATATTTTAATTAATATGTACCTATATTGAAAGGCATGATGTTATAATAAAAAACATATATTTTTTCTTAGAAGAAAAAGGTTTGTTCTATCATGTGGAAAAATATAACTAGGGAAAGATATTGAGTAATTTAAATGTCACTTACTCATTCCTTTGAGTCTTCATTTTATATATATTGAAATTTGAACTCAACGAATTTTATTTTATTTGTAGCTTGAAGATCTATGTGTGAAATATATGTCACATTTATCATATTCTGGAAATGTTTCATCAAAATATCATATTAAATTTCAATGTAAGGGGTCAAAATAGTAGAAAATATTAGTTCTAAGCAAACGAAAAGGGACTAGAAAGGAAATCATAATTTTGTTTAAAAAAGGTGTTTAATATGATGAAATTTTTTTAATTTGGAAATAGAATTTGGTATCCATGGTTCACTACATACTTGAAATGATTATAATATGAAATAATTTGAAGTTACTATGCAAATATTCTTGTGTGTACTAATATAAGTGTTGATAATAAAAAGTAAATGATTTGAATATTGAAATAATTTATCTCATGAAGTGGAATGTTGTGTGCAATAATTAGTACCTAAACCCATGTGATTTTATGTTTATGAAATTTTCCATACCAAGAAAATAAAAATACATAACCTGTTTCAAACACTATTATTCAAAAATCAAATAACGAGTCATCAATTAATATTGGATATGCATTAAAGAAAGAAAAAACAAACGAGGGATGTTTTTTTGGTTCTAGGAAATTTATCAAAACCAACTAAATAAAACTATAATAATTATCATCATGTATGTCTTTGTTGGCTCTTTCTACTCATTATCAATGATGAAAACATTGAAACCATCTGAAATTGATCTGATCAATGACTTATGTATATTTTCCCTACATATAAGTGATGTTTTTCATATATATATATATATCGTAATACATATATATGAATATAAATCAGAATATATATATAAACACACACACATGCACATCAGAATATATAAAAAGATGTAAAAAATAACCTTTTATCTGGCAGCATAACTTTAAGCCTCCTACTGGAATACCCTCAACATTGAATTTCTTCTATAATGATGAATACGTTTGACAATATCCCCCAAAAACATGAAAAAATGAATATTTACATTAATTAATGTATAAAAATGTTACAAATAAGGAATATATACAATAAAAAATGTTTGCAAGTGTTTACAGAAATATAAAATGAACACATATAACAAATTCAGTAATGAAAAAACATATATACGCTACCTATCATGAAATGGCTATATACCTGTCGTATATGTTTGTTTAATGCAATATATAATACTATTATACAAATTAAGTATGTACACATAACATATAGTAGTTAATGTATGTTGGGTTTAACATAAATTGAATCAATAATTCATATTTATGTTATATTAAACTGCAAAATATGTAATGCTTATACTTTTCACAAATCTAGTAAATAAAACACTCCACATACTTTTAGAAACCCATCACTAAAAGATACCTATATTTAATAATTAATAAATAGGTTAATTAATAAAGATTAAATTATTATAAAATTCATATAGAAAAATAATGTTGGAACACAATAATAAAAAGTGTGGATTGTGTTTACCACCATATTTTATAATTCTTTCAACAAACCATAAATACATACCATAATATCTTTATTGGTGGGTGGGGTCACCGATATCTAAGAGAACTATAACTAATAATTAAGAAAATTAGTACATATCAATGCAAAGGGATGAGGTGGTGAAAAAAACATTTAAATTTGGATTAAATCTATAACACATTTAATATGAATTATTACCTGTATATTCTCCATATACCAAAAGATGTGAATTTTACAAGTCATTAATTATTTCTACATGTAGAAATTAGTATTATGTTTCTGCAAGTAATTTTAGTATTAGGTATAATAATTATTGTTATTATAATTTAGTTCTTGATACATATAAATTAAGAAAATATTATAACCTGCATATTTACAAACCCGTATATTAGAAAAAATTAATTTTAAAAAAATTAACAAGTATTATTAACAAATATGAACCTATATATTTTATTTAACAAATATTAATAGATATGAACAAAAAATTAGATTATGAATTTTTATATGAAAAAATATAAACAAATATGGACCTGTATATTTAAATGGAATCATTTATTTTGTTAACAAATATGAACCTGCACAAAAATATATGAACAAATATGAACTTGTATAAAAATAATTATTAACATAAAATTATTGTTATACAATAAGGAACAAATATGAACCTATATATTTAAGTGATATAGAATTCATATGGAAACATAATGCTGGAACATAATAATTAAAAGTCTAGGTTGTGTTTACCAAAATATTTCTTAATTCTTTCATCAAACCATAAATGAACATGGAAATATATTCAAAGGTGGGTGGTGTCACCAATATCTAAGTGAACTATAATTGATGGATAAGAAAATCAATACATATTGATGTAAAAGTATAAATAGGTGGGAAAACATTTAAAATTGGCTTGTATGTATAACACATATAATATGAATTATTATATAAATATTATCCATATTACAAAAATGTGTATTTTTCATGTCATCAATAATTTCTTCAAGTAGAAATTAGTATTAATTTTCTTGAAGTAGAAACTATTTTTATATCAAAAAATTATTGAAATTACACTTTAGTTCTTGATACAGATAAGTTAAAAAAAATATTCAAACCTGTATATTTACAGACCTTATACATAGAAGTTATAAAAAAAATATTCAGACCTACATATTTATAGACATGTACATTATAATAAATTACTATTAAAAAATGAACAAATATTATTAACAAATACGAACATATACATTTCAGTTCTTGATATATATAAGTTAAAAAAATATTCAAACCTGCATATTTATAAACCAATACACTACAAGAAATTACTATTAAAAAATGAACAAATATTTTTAACAAAAATGAAATGATATATTAAAGCTAAAAAAATATGAATATATATGAACAATGAAGTAGAATATGAATATATATATAAATATTTACAAATAAATCCTAGAAAAAACTTCAATAAAATTCAACAATGATGTAACAACTACCATTTCATTACTGCTCATATAAAACTATTAAACATTGCTTAAATGGAATGAGGAGACAATACCATAATGAAAATGAACACCATTTAAGAGTCTCTGAATCACCAACCATCTGGCTAAAATGATAGTAGTGAAGAATAAAACATTGAATGGATTCTAATCTAGAAAATATGAAATCCAAGAACATACATCTATGTATAGTAGTGGTATATTACTACTATAATAGAAAGATATACATGTTTTAATAAAAATATATATAAACTAGTTAATTTAGAATAAAAATTTAACATAATGGAAAGGGAGTCAAAGGCAGAAGCAGAGACATACAATCCTGAAAAGTAAATAGAGTTTTCAAGTTTTTAGATTAAGGAGAAATCAAATATGCTTATATTCTTGAGTACCTTGGATTTAGATTATTTATTTTTCATTTATCCCAATTAAAATAGAATGGGAGGTGGTGTAAGTAGGTAGAGGTGGGATTTGGAGGTGAGAGTCAGTCTTTCGACGATACCTTGAGAGATTTGCAGGGAAGCCAGAGGGTGGAGGTGGAGGTGTGAGGTGAATAAGGAGGCGACAAGTGGAATAGAAGTCAAAGATGGAGGCGGCAGGTGGAGGTAGATATGGGAGGAAAATATGTAATGGTACGTATTGGTGGAGATGTAATGGGAGGAAGAGGTGGAGGTAGAGATATAACCTGAGGTGGAAGTAGAGGCAGTGGCAGAGGAGGAGGCGATAGGTGGAGGCGGAAACAGAGGCAAGAGGTGGTCTTATGATGATACCTTAGAGATTTATAGGGTTTCTGAACTTTTATGGGAGGTGAAATTAAATAGATTATGTATTTGTGATGATTCATAGGTGGGGATTTTTAGGAAACCTTCAACACAATGCTATTAAAAGAGTGGTATTTGCAGAGGAAAATGGATCATGATGCATGAGAATCAGTCTTTGCTTAGAAAATAGGACTGAGAAGCAGAATTTATGGAGGTAATGAGAATCAGTCTTAGAGAGGTGGGAATTTATGTTGAAGACTACTATGGAAGATCCACATAGTTGTGGGAGGCACAATGGATAATATATATAATAGATTTTCAATAACAATGATTGTTTTGTGTTGTTAATTCATACTTATAACAATGTACATACACAATATTTTGTTGAATTTTATTTTTAACAACATGCATATTAATGTTGTGTTGATAAACCTATTTTTTGATAGTGACTCTAATGATTCTCTTCTACCTAATATATATAGAGATAGGGAGAGAGATCAATGATATTTTGACTCATCATTTATAAACCACATTTAACAATGAATTTTTTTATAAGTCGCGTGTCGTTTTATATGCAATATATTGAAAAGGTGTTGTTAAAGATACCTATTATATCCCATTTTTCCATCCAATCACATCCAATTCTATAAATACTTCCTTTCATAAATCACATCCATGAATATTCATATTTATCTCTCATTCTTTCTTCTATTTTTTACTGAGTCAATTATTGATCAATCATTTACTCTTTTACTTTTTATTTATTTTTCCCCATTATTGAATCAAATTTTTCCAGTTCCTCTTCCTTTTTTTGTATTTTTGTGTTATTTTTGTTGTTATTTTTTTTGTTATTATTATTATTATTAAATTTATAAATATAAAAAAACATAAATAACATTAGAAATATAGTTTTTTATATTTTTATTACTAAACAATTACTTTCTTTTTTTCTTATGTTATGCTATAGAATCTTACATAAATATATTACGTATCTATTAGATATTACATATACATATGCACACACACACACACACATATCACATACCTTTTATTTATATTATATTATATTATTTATTATATTTTATGTTTTTAGATATAGTACTTATATAAATATATTTATTACATTTTTATATACATATATACATATTTTATAATAATAACATTATTTATTTATTTATTTAATATTTATTTTATTTTAAAAAATTGTATATACATATATCTAAATATATTTGAAACCAAAATTTAACACACACACACACAAACGTGCAAAAAAATCATAAAAAACATGTAATAAATGTATATAATTAATAGATAATATTATATTCAAACGTATTTTATATAAAAAATTAATATTTAAACATAATACGTGTGTGTAAATATATATAAATATAAATATAAATACAAATACTGACACATATTATAGGGTGGGGGGTTAAATCCTATACATCAAGGGTTGTATAAGATTAAAATTTATGTGTGTTTTTTGTATTTTTATTTACAAAAGTTACATATATACATATATAAACATAACTATATATTTTTGTTGTTATCATAATTGTTGTTTTTATTTAAATATATAAAAATAAAAAACATAAATAATAATATGAACTTTATTTATTTTTTATCTTTTATAACATTTTTGATCTCATTATCACCACCACCACTATCATTATAATGGGAGGGAGTTTTTTACTCTTATGTAGCAAGGGTTACATAAAGGTAAAATTTATGTTTGTTTTGTTTATTTATTTATTTATTTTATTTACAAAACATATATAAATATATTATTATTATTATCATTATCATTATTATTACTACTATTATTCATTTAAGGGGCCTAAAAATGCAGGGACTTCGAGCCACATGGCTTGTGATCCATTAAATGGTTGGGCTTTTAGGCCATTTGAGATTGTAATGAGCTAGAATGGTTATGAACCTATCCTTAGCAGGGGATGAGGTATTTATTGGGTATAAAACCATCAAAACAAGAAGAAACCCTTAGAAACTTCAAGTGTGAAATAAACTTTGGAACTTATGAAAAAAATGAACCAGAAAAACAATGTACAAAACTGAGAAGAAAAAATCTCCCTGACCACCACATTGAATCACCACATTCCAGTACTCACATCTCTCAAAACAAGCACACAATAAAGACAAAAGAACTAAAGAAAATACAATAATAAATCACATGGTTCGTACTTTAGTCACACTTCATGGGAGAATACCGGTGTCTTCATTATACTTACAAAGAGAGAGAGATTGAAAATTTTTCTATCACATTACAAGTGATCCCATGCCACCAATTTATAGTGGTCCCCAACCATTTGATTAGGTTCCACCACCTCTTAAACTTCACGGAGAGATCACCATTGATCACAATCATCTTTGATTTCCTGTGGATTACACTACCTCAAACACTCTATTCTACTAAATATTTTAAGTTAATATCACGCAACCCTATTAAGAATCTTACATGACATTTGAAAAATGTAAAAAATCTTACACATGTCCTTTTGAGTTATTATCAGGTGAGATAGAGCTTCCACACTTCCTTCATCTTGATATGGACATTTTCCATTTGGTTTCAGAACATGAGAAAATGGACTAGCCCACCTCCACCAGCCATTCATTTCCACAAGGCTTCCCATGTTTCAGTCCTAAGTTTCTGAATTTCTCCTTTCAAAATTAAAGAAAGTGAATATGAATGAATTATTCACAAATCTTGAAAAACTCCCACTTGAAGACTTATTTAAAGGATTAAATGCAACCAAAACACTTAGTAAAATTAAAAACTCATAATACTTTGTAGTAACAACCAATGTATGATCACTAAAGTCCCATTGAGGCACAATGTTGTGACAAAATTTTCCAGACTAAGACCTTGGTCAACATGTCAACCAGATTCTGACTCCCCCAAATATTCTATAGTCCCAATACCCCATATTCCAATAACTTCAAGATAAAATGATACTTGATCCCAATGTGCCTCATATATGAAAGAAACACCAGATTTTTTACAAGATGAATTTCCCTCTAACTATCACAGAACAAAAACCACTTTCCTCCTTTCAAGTTCTTCCAACATGTACATCCGTTAGACTAATTCCTTCTCTACTTCCATGACGTCCACATACTCTGCTTACATAGTTAAAAGTGAAACTACCATCTATAGTCTTGACATCTAAATCATGGTTTTACATTTGAAATAAAACACAAAACCATGTGGTACTCTTATGTGCATCCATATCCCCTCCATAATCTACATCAATATATATCCCTATAATGGATAATCCATTTTGAAATATAAAATTATGTCTTTTGAATATTTGAGAAACCATATAATCCACTTCAAAACTTCTTAGTTTTCCTTTCCCCGATTATACATAAACCAACTAACAACTCCCATTGTATGATAAACATCTACCAATGTACAAAACATTGTATAAATCAAACATCTGACAACTGAATTATATGGAACTTTCACCATGTACATTTCCTCATCATCCATTTTAGGTACTTTCTCTTTGGATAACTTGAAGTGTCCATACAATGGGGTAGATATAGGCTTGCATCCTATCATTATGAATCTTTCAATGATATTTACAATTTACTAATTCTGAGATCGAACAAATTTTTTAGTCTTCATATCCATTTCGATCTACATCCCCAAAATATGATTGGCTTTACCAAGATCTTTCATCTCAAACCTTCCATAAAAATCAGATTTTAGCTTCTTAATTTGATCAATATCTAGACCTTCTAGGAACATATCATCCATGTGTAAGAGAATAATGATATACCATATATCTTTTTATACCTTTTGGTAACTATAATGATCAAAATTACTTCATAAGAACCGCTTACCAGTCATAAAGTCATTGAAAATTTGGTTCCACTTCCTTGGTGCTTTCTTCAAACTATACAGACTCCATTTCAGCTTGCACACTAGGCCCTAATTTTTTTTATCCATGAAATTCTCTTGCTACTTCCTGAATATCTCCTTCTCCAAATCACTATAAAAGTGTGTTGTTTTTATATATAACTATTCAATATAAAACCCTTCTAAAGATACTAGACTTACATAATTTAATAGTTGTATTCTTGATAATAGAAGAATTTTTTAAGAGAAATATATCACATAATTTTACTAAAACCCTTTAATAACTAACCTAGACTTATAAATCTTTCTAAAATACACTTCCTCCTTCAACCAGTATACTAAGTTTTCCAACAATATTTTCTCTACTTGTGGTAATTCTGTTGGATCCGAAGATCTATTTTCATGTAAAAAATCCATATTTTTTTCATAGATAAATCCCACGTTTTAGAATGGTTGAGATTGTACACTTATTCCAAGATCTCAAACCTTTATCCATTTATAAGAATAAATAAAATAGAATTAGTTATAAACCATTGAACCATCATATGAATTTGGTAGACCTATGTAATTTAGCTTTATGCTCTACTTTTTTCATAACCAATACTTTCAAAACTTCATATTCCAAAGCACTACCCTGAGCTTCTGTAGTTCCAAATCTTTCTAACACTTCCATCCTTATTGGATATTCCTAAATTTCAATGCTTTCTGAACTTTCCAAAATATTTAGAACTTAAATATTTCTATTTATATCAACTTTGACATGCTTTTTTGATTCTTTATTATCAATCATATCTTCCACCAATTTCTGTTTTTTCCACAATGCCTTATCAATGAAGATAATATTCCAGTTTCTAATGACATTGCATTCATCATTATCCTAGATCCTAAACCCATAGTTTTCATCACCATACCAAATAAAGAAACATTCTTGGGACTTTACTTCAAGATTATCCCTATCATTGACATCAAAATAGATGTGGGGGAGACTTCTGAAAACCTACAGATGAGATACATCAATAGTTATTATGGACCATACTTATTCTAGAATTTCTAGCCCCATGGGTATGGAAGGAATTCTATTAATGATATAGGAAAAATAATTTACAAATTTAAACTAAAATTCCTTTGGGAACCCTACATGAAACCTCATGCTTTGAGCTTTCTCATTCAGTGTCGAGTTTACTTACTCTACCCCACCATTTTTTCGGCATCTTGGATACAATATTCTCAAAAATCATTAATTTTCTTCAGTAAAACCTCCATAATTCCATGAACCCATACTCACTAACAGGGTATGACCAAGGGCAAGCCCAGTGAGCCCTTAGACTTGGGAAACAGGAAGGGTAGGGGGAAAAATGTGATGGAAATTATCCATTATTCCCACTTTTCCTCCCACTCTCAACCCTAGTCATTTCGCTCCACACCCATTATGGATGACGAACCTTAGACATAGAGAGAGAGAGAGAGATCACCTGTAATAAATTTATCTTCCATGAGGTCAACTCGCCCCCCATAGTATCTTCCTTCCTACACCATCCTTGTCATCTCCCATTACCCTCCTCCTCATCCCGTTACCCCATTGAGTCACCAGACTCACATGTTACAACTCTAACTCAACTTGCTGACTGCTGACTTGAGCATTGTTTTGCCTTCTATTTTGTCTCACCTCCTCAGCTGAGTCTCCATCCCCTGATGCTGCCCTGTCCGGTCATTCAGTACGGTGCCCCACTACCCACCTCCCCTATTGCTGGTTGGTATGCTGCCACACCCCTCAAGGAGTTTTTTAATATGTTTTCTAATTTTTTAAAAATT
Source organism: Viscum album (assembly GCA_963277665.1). Lineage (NCBI taxonomy): Eukaryota > Viridiplantae > Streptophyta > Magnoliopsida > Santalales > Viscaceae > Viscum > Viscum album. The sequence continues at coordinate 1,887,505,953 of OY728127.1, read as the reverse complement.
TATAGGTTAATTTTTTTTTAAAAAATGCACCTCAAAAGAGGCATCGCCACTTTCGCCTTTTCCCTAAAACATTTTTTTCTAATTTAAATATATTTTTTATATATTTAAAATTTTAATTTTTAATTTTAATTTTTTATGTTTATATATATATATATATATATATAACAAAATGTTTCAATAGAATTTATCTCTTATTCAAGTACGTGACTTTTCTAGCCTGTAAAATATAAATTAGAAGACCAATATAAATGAAAATTAAAACATGGATTAAACATACAATAAGTAGTCGAAAATAATAATAATTTATTAAAATTTTTTGATGAAAAATAATTTACAAGCTTTATAATCTACCAAATTGGAACTTAGAAATGTTTCAAGTACGTGATTTTTATATCTTATAAAATATAAACTATAAGACCAATATAAATAAAAATTAAAACATGGATTAAAAATATAAGAAGTTGTCAAAAATAAAAATAATTTCTTAAAAAATGTTGATGAAAAATAATTTATAAGCTTTCTAATCCACCGATTTGAAGCTTAGAAATGTTTCAAGTACGTGACTTTGCTAACCTATAAAATATAAACTATAAGACCAATATAAATGAAAATTAAAACATGGATTAAACATATAATAAATAGTCTAAAATAAAAATAATTTCTAAAAAAAAGTTGATGAAAGATAATTTATAATCTTTATAATCCACCAAATTGAAACTTACAAATGTTTCAAATATGTGACTTTACTAGCCTATAAAATATAAACTATAAGACCAATATAAATGAAAATTAAGACATGGATTAAACATATAATAAGTATTCGAAAAAAATATTAATAAATGTTGATGAAAAATAATTTATAAGATTTCTAATCCACCAAATTGAAACTTAAAAATGTTTCAAGTACGTGAATTTTATAGCCAATAAAATATAAACTATATGACCAGTATAAATGAAAATTAAAATATGGATTAAACATATAAGAATTAGTCAAAAATAAAAATAATTTCTTAAAAAATGTTGATGAAAAATAATTTATAGGTATTCTAATCCACCAAATTAAAACATAGAAATGTTTCAACTACGTGACTTTACCACCCTATAAAATATAAAATATATGAATAATATAAATGAAAATTAAAACATGGATTAAACATATAAGAATTAGTTGAAAATAAAAATAATTTCTTAAAAAATGTTGATGAAAAATAATTTATAAGCTTTCGAATCCACCAACTTGAAACTTAGAAATGTTTCAAGTACATGACTTTTCTAGCCTATAAAATATAAACTATAAGACCAATATAAATGAAAATTAAAACATGGATTAAACATATAAGAAATAGTTTAAGTTTTAATTTTTATTTATATGGGTCTTATAGTTTATATTTTATAGGTTTTCAAAGTCAAGTAGGTGGCTTTGGATCCTCCCTGACATTCCTTATTTTCACTCTCACTTTTGAGTAACTTTTCTTACATTCCTTTCATTTTTATTTATTTATTTTATTTACAAAACTCTTTATTTTAAACAAATTTTCTGATATTTAGGCTATCTTTTAAATTTTATTTACATTGTTTTTATACTGTATATTTTATAGGCTTTTAAAGTTATCTACTTGAAATTTAATAATTATTCCTATGTTTCAAGTTGTCAGCTTTGAAAGGTGTCAAATATATACTATGCCTAAAATATTAATGAAAACTGAAACACTGGATAAACATATAAGAAGGGATGATAGTAATAATAGTATATTTATTTCAATAGATAAAAAACATATAAATGAACATGTATAATCAATTTCTATGTCTATGGAAAGGAGATTCCATCCCATGTGGTGGTCTACGAATAGGACGTCCTCTTAGAGTTCATTGTGGAGTCTGATGACATAAAAAGGGTTGATCCTCAGGAATTGGAATTTCGACTATCGCATCCTCCACTTGTGTGTCAGTGAGAGGAGCTATCAACTGCTTGTCGTACTGTAATCCTGATCCTTCTCCCACTAGGGTGGTAGAAGGACCTACCATCATCGCAGTGTGGAACCAAGCCTACGATAGAGCTATACCCTAAGGTTGCGATGGATCTGGACCCCAAGGCTGTGATGGATCTGGACCTCAAAGCTGCGATGGATCTGGACCCTAAGATGGAGAGAAATATAGATATCCTATCAAGAAAGATGGATCCCATGATACCTGAGGAACATTCTCAATCAGTTGAGCCTGGACTACTAGAGGGTTGAACTCTTCCTGTGGAACAGGTGAGACCTCACGTGCAACATGACATTGTCTACTTCATCGTCGTCATGGATCCTCAGCACCAAAAACTACTGCGGGATGTTCCTCTGGGGCATGAACCTCCTCTATCTGGGATGGACTCTCGAAGATGCTCTCTCAAAGCGCAAGATAAGATGACATCAGCTTCAGTGCTTCAACATGGACGACTGACTAACTAAAGACCCCCTCCTCTTCATCAATCATGCGAACAAAATGCTCTGAGAAAGTGACCTGTAAGTATATTAAAAATTAATTATAAAATAGTTCAATAAACAAACTAATGAAAATTTAGTGACTTACAATCTTATGAATCTATCTACCGTGTTAGGTAAGATACAGTATAGACTTCAGTCTATACCATGGATCATACTCGACTTGCTCCGAAAGAAAGAATTGATTCATAGGTACACCCTAGATATGAAACCCTGCACGTCTGCACCAGTAGTCGAGAAAGCTGACATAAACTTGGTGCCAGTCCTCATCCTGCCTCTGTCAACTTCACATCAAAAAACTTTTCTGTCTGTCTCAGCGGAAATGGAATTGACTGAGCACGAAAAAACTGGCGCATGACTCTGTCAGGCTACTACCACTCAATAATATTTAAGTGAATGAGGGGAACTATAGTCATAGCATCCTCAATATCAACAGTATAGTGTGGTGGCAACTGGTCTATAATAGTCCAGTATGGAAGCCATGAAATCTGAAATGACATGTGACCTTTGTAAAAACTCTCCTTACTAAAAACTAAAATTGATGTTATTATTAATTTTTTTAGACAGTGACAGATTGTATATATATACCTAGTCGGGTAAGACACAATCCAACTTGAGCCGATATACGCCCAAATGGTGTCTCAGAACCGCGTGGAAACTGTGAATCTGACACCACCTTTAAAATACAACATCTATAGTGATAAATAATGAGAAATTAAATTCAATAACTCCTAGTAGAATTATAAACCAATATAAATGAGTGATCATACCAGCATCCATGTGGAGCATCATGAAGAACCTCCATTGTGATCGGCAGACCAGCAGTCTTAGGACAGAATGTGAGGATGCACTCCCATGAATATATCCGAAGAAGTATGACGCATCCCCCGAGACCTGTGTGGTCCTTGTGGGATAACCCACATAATGCTCTGTACGTGTATGTCAAGTAGGCTGATCCCTAGTTGTACATCTCAACCCAATCAATGTCCACTAGTAGGGGTAGATACATCATGTGCACGTGCATCCTTGAGTGATCAGTACACATGGTCACTCCAATGATCCATAATATATATGCATGGGAATAACACATGATAGTCTAATCATCAACATCATCTGGTAAATGTGGAATATGCACCTCCAACCAAGGCATAGATATCGACGCTCCATCTATAGCCCTACGGTCGGACAAAATTTCAACGCCTAACAATAACTGAGAAAGTTCAGGCCAAGATGCATGAGTGAGTCTAATAACGGCTTTCCCTTGGATAAGAATACCGAGAAGCACTTCCACATACTAGAGGATGATAGTCATCTCTCCCTCAGGAAGGTGGACTGTGTGTGTCTATGGTCCCCACCTCTCCATGAAGGCAGCAAGAAGGTGATGGTCGACAAATGTGAAATCTGATACAACAATGCCATAGAAGCCAACATGATTCAATTATGGTCTAATGACATGTGAAGGCTCCCAGTGATGAAAATGGTGCGCTCAATGCACCCTAATAGATTGATCCTTACCACCATCTAACACGACCTGAGAAACATGGCTATCCTTCTGAGTGAGTAGCATGGTATCATCCATCTATATATAAACAAATGAAATGAGTTGTAAGTGTAAAATGTAAATATAATGTTATGGTTAGAAAAAATTCATAACTTATAGAATTCAATACATGCCATGTTTATTCACATTGTTTTATGAAGTTATTTTTACCAAAAGAAAGGGGAATGTCTTCATGTTTTTCAAAGCATATTACTAATGCGTTGTTAAGATATGATTTTACCTAGAAAAGGGTGATTTGTAAGATATGGTTTTATATATTTATATATATAAACAAATTGTCTTTGTTATATAAATGTTTATTAGAAAATGGTGTACATTGTCATTTATGTATGACTATCCACATGATGGTATGTTTCATGATTATTTTCTCACATATACAGGTCATTCTGTAACAATAACTGAACTTCAAGAAAGAATTTGTGGGAAATGAACCATGATGTAGGAGGAAAAGTGACAACGACGAAAGTGATAACGTAAAGTCATTCCATCACCACCATCATTGTCACTATTCCTCCTATGTCGTGGTTCATTTCCCACAAATTCTTTCTTGAAGTTTAATTAGTGTTACAGAATCAGCTGTACTAACCTCTATTGTTGGTTGTTTACTATAACAAGCTCCTTTCTCAGTTTGTATAACCTCCCCGTAGTAGTACACACAGGTAAAACCTGACTCTATATGTCAAAAATGTTATTTGATTATGATTTTGATAGTGTAACTAATATTGACAAAGATGATTGATCATATAATCTTTATTATACTAAAATTTTATAATGTCTTCTTGTACCATAATATATGATACTATTATTTCATTATATAAAAGTTTATTAGAATATAAATCATATAATGTTTTGAAAAAAAAGGTAAAGGGAAGATGTTTTTGGGTTTATGATTCATCTTTTAGGTTTTAGGGTTTAGATATTAGGGTTTCAGATATTAGGTTTTGGGTCAAGGTTTTTGGATTTTTTTTGTAAGTTTTAGGGTTTAGGTTTAGGATTTTAGGGTTAGGGTTTAGGTTTTAAGGTTTAGGGTTTATTATTTTGATATTACATTATAGGGAATATGTTTTTATGTTTGGGGATTGGCTTTTAGGTTTTACAATTTAAGTATTAGAATTTCAGATATATTGTTTTGGGTATAGGTTTTATGATTTTTTGGTTCGGTTTTAGGGTTTGGGTTTATGAATTCAAGGACACGGTTTAGGTTTTAAGGTTTAGGGTTTATAATTTTGAGATTATGGTATAGGAAATATGTTTTTGTGTTTAGTGTTCAAATTTTAGGTTTTGGGGTTTAGAAAACCAAGGTAAAAAGAAGAGATAACATATAATTTACAATATGGAAATCTCAAAATGAAGACAATACGTCATTGTGGCTAAGAGTGTGAATTCAACCCAACAATGTTAGGGTGTCTTTTCTGGTTATGAACTTCTTGATAACATATGTTGTATCTCAAACTCTACCCTTGTTCTTGAGGCTATTCCATCTCATTCTGCATCCTACTGGCCTTCGGTCTCCCATGGGGACACAATCAATTGATGTCAGGTATCACTATAAGACAACCTTCAGGCATTGGGAAATAATGAAACTCCCCAATAGGCATCCATATTGAAGCATAACAGTTAGTAATGGTGCCCATCCGGTACACTGGATCAATATATGCTTCCCATGTTATGTTCACAAAGGCACATGCTGTGATGACATATGTGCATGGAAATTGTAAGGCCTGAAAGTTTCCACATTGAAATTTCCTCATTTCTAGTAATACCACCATTTTTTCACCGATTCTATTTGTGATGGGGTTCGAACACCCTTGAAATTCAAATTGAGAGTCTTCTCATCAAAAAAGGAAGACATGATAACCATAATATTCTTCAATATTATTTTCAATCTCTCATTGAAAGTGTCTTATATACCTTAGCCCCTCTTGTATTCCATATGATGCTAGTTTTTGTTTATCAACAAAGTACTTCACACAACAATATAATGTCTTCTGAACTAGGGTAGTTATAGGTAACTTGTGAATCCCTTTTAAGAAACCATTTATGCACTAAATAATTTTTGTGGTCATGTGTCCATACCTCTTCCCACTGTCATATACCAATGTTCATTTTTCTTTTGGAATCCACATCATATAATCATAAAATTCTTGATTAGCCTTGCAGATTTGTTCAAAACTTTCTTCAAACTTTCATTGATCTGGCTCATATTCTACACAAAAGAGATGATATTTCACATAAATTGATTTTATATTTATGTTGAAATAGTAAAAAATAACAAAGACAATGCGTATCCAGCCTCATGATTTCCTTCTTCATCGGTTTTTTGTGAAAATTTTTATGCATGTTTCTAGTAATGTGTCTAATGCAGAACTGAGGCTGTGCATTTGGGTATCTCCATGTATCAGGATCCACATTGATTACCTCATTAATTTCCCGATACCGATCAGATATAAAACAAATACCCTGAATGTTGGTGAAATGGTTGTTGATATATGCCAAAAACCAACTCCATGATTCATAGTTTTATTTATCTACAATGGAAAAGTAAATCAGAAGAGGTGAATAGTTTCCATCTTGGGTTTCCGTAATAAAAAATATACCCTTATATTTTCCGTATAGAAACGTTCCATCAATATAAATGAATTGTTTGCTGAAACGAAATTTGAAGATACAAGAGAGGAATGCCCAGAAAAACTGATGAAATTGAACACGAGATGGATCAAGGTGGTTATCTTGAGACACATGTTTGTTTGTATCATGATGGAATAAAACTTGGTTATGATTCCTCATTATAGATAGAAATTGTGGTAACACCTAATACGAGTCATCTCAATCACCATAGACTTTCACAATTGCCTTCTGTTTCGCCATCCATGCCTTATTATAGGAAATATTATAACTGAATATCTGTTGTATCCTCTCTTGTACAAGGGATATTAGAACATATTGTCATGTTCTAATCATCTCAATAATAATGGTGACACAAATTATACATCCAATGAGGTATGATCTTTTGTCAATATTGGCTGAATGTAAGTATGAGCTGCCTCAATCCTCGGGATTCTCCAACCTCCAAATGAAATTTCTAGAATCACCCTCAAGCAGAATCTACAATCATGCCCATACTTCTCACACCATATGAGATATTTACTATAGCCTGATTCCTAAACTATATATATGTAGTGTCTCTCAATATGAATTCTCTTTATCATACTTTTTAATGCATATTTAATTGGAAAATCCCTTCCAACATATAAGGTTTTATCCAGCTCACTAAACCTATCTAGTACAACTACAAGAAACTAAGTTGTGGGTGTGAGAGTATTATTGTCGAATCTGGGCACACATGTCATTGATTTTGACCAAGATACAAAGAGTGGTGGATGATTTATTATAGGTCAAGGCTGTTGTACAACTAATGCATTTCTTGAAACCTCTTCCCTAACTTCCGCTAGACCCTCCTCATCAGCCCTATTGTCACAATCTATTCCATCATTAAGAAACTCCTCATTGGAATTTAGATTGACATGTATATCTAGGAGATCATCAAGGTTTTTCTCTTCTGAATCATTTGGAATAGGCACAATTTCATGGCCAGACTATATTCAACCACTCTTGTAAGTCTACATATTTGTACAAATGGATGTTATTGTTGTACAGTAGAAACATCAACATATAAAACCATCATGGTACCATTTGACCAATGAGAAAATAAATTTATTGCTTGAACCCACTACGCATCAGCAACCAATGTAAAAGATAGATGCCACAGTGTTGTCGTGAATTGCAAATGTCTATAGCTCATAGACTTGATCTCTTGATAGAGTCCTAGATTTAAGGAACCAAAAATTCTGTCTTGAAGGTCACTTAGGGTTATACAATTATCTGTACTAACCACTATTATTGGCTGTGTACTATAATAAGCTACCCTTTCTCAGTTTGAATAACCTCCACATAGCAGTACACACATGCAAACATGACTCTCTACATCAAAAATGTTTTTTGATCAAAATTATGATAGTGTAAAAAATATTAAAAATGATGGTTGACCATATAATATTTATCAGAATGTAATTTTAGGATGCCTTTTTATACCCTAAAATACACTAGTAATGTTTCATTATATATAATTTTATTAATTTATAAGTCATAATTTTTTTTGGAAACTGAGGTAAAAATAAGAGGAAACATCAAATTAGTTTATTTATCATTGATAAAGTGACAATTATGATCATATAAATTGAAATGAAGAATAAAAAACACATTAAATAACACATGAATGATTGATAATATATAATAAATTCCTTTACATTTTTAAATAGAATGTTGTTTTGATGAGATGAGTCTCACTTTGGATATGAGGTAAAATACAGATTATTTTTAATTGACATCTTAATAACATCTTTAAAAAATATGTACTTCACTTTTGAACTTTAAAAAGCTTTCGACCTTCTAATGAAATATCTTAGATGTCATATTAGATGTCATTAGAAGGACAAAATATTTTTAAAGTTCAAAATTTAAGTGCATATCCTTAGAATTTGTTATTAATATTCTAATTAAAAATAAGATAGATTTTACCTCATGTACAAAGTGAGACTCATATCATCCAAACCAATTTCTATTAAAAATGTCAAAGTATTTCTTGTATGTTGTAAATCATTCATGTGTTATTTAATCTGTCTATTCTTCTTCATTTCACTTTATATGATCATAAGTATCATTAGCTAAAAATTATATGGTTTAATTTTTTTAATCCTATGTTATTCATTAATTAATCTATAATTAATCATTACTAATAATAACTATTATTTATAAACTATATAATCTTTATGATACTAAAATTTTAAAACATTTTCTTATATTCTAAACTATGATATTAATGTTTCTTAGTATAATTTTTACTAAGTTAATCATTATTTAATCACTAGTTAGTCATTACTAAGTTAATCATTAGTTAATCATTAGTCAATCATTCTTCAATCACTATATAATAGAGAAGAACAAACAGATAAAATAACACATGAATATTTTACAACATAAAAGAAATACCAACATTTTTCAACAAAACATGGTTTGGATGTTATGAGTCTAATTTCAGAAGTGAGGTAAAACCCAATTTATTTTTATTTGATAGCTTAATAAAATCTTCTACAAGTAGAATTTTTCCCACCCATAGAGCTCAAACAGGAAAGGGATCCTCCACCGAAGTAGAATTTCTCCTATCCACAGAGCTCATATGGGATAGGGATCCTCAACTGGTGTCATATTTCACCCATAGTAATGGGGCAAGGATCCTCTGTAATCATATGAGGGAAAGACTGTGTAGGTTTCTTGGGACTTACAAATTGAGAGTTGGCGTGCCAGAGTTAATTTGGTTGGTTGAGATGTTTGAAATTGTACTCTGGGACTTGAGAATCTTTTATGACCATAACCGGGTCTATCTATTTTCCCTCAAGTAGTGTGTGCTCCTCAGTGGATGAGCGTGCTTCAAGGTTGAGCAAACACCCCTTCCTGGCTCCTATAGGTGGTGTGGCTATTGGAAGCCTACATAGTACTGGATTCTATGAGACTTGTGATTCCTTGACACCCTAGGGGTTGCCTTTGAGGAATGATACTACGGATGGCTATCAACTTTAGGATTTTTCACTTCAGTGTTCCAGCCGCCATTCACTGTAGATCCTTGGACTTTCAGCCGGAATCCACTATTGCAATTTTGACTTGGGTGGTCACCTTTAACTGTAGTGATGTGGACTTTCTGAGGTTGGTGAAAGAGTGCTTCGTCATCTACATTATCCCATTTTCGGGCTAGGGTTTCGGGGTGTGTGTGAGAAACTCCTGCAAATTGTGCTCCTGAATTATAGTGATTTCCTGCCTCTCTATGGACATAGGGATTATTCTTGAACCACATAAATCCTTGTGTCCTTGTTCTTTTTTTACCTCTTACTCTTCTATGATCCATTCTTTGTTTCGTTGCTCCTGAAGTTTTTTTCACAACAAAACTCTCTTGGGTAAAAGAGGTGAATTTATTTTGCTTATTCAAAGAAATAAATATTCAGATTGATGGTTTTTGTGTGAATTTGGAAGATGTTGTATTTGAGGATTATTTAAATGGTATTTTGAGAACGTTTATTGAATTGTGCTTTGTATCAAGAGGTTTTAATTTTGGGATTTGTTTGGATGGTGTTCTTATTTCTTGTCTTTAGAGTTCTCCCCCCATTCAGATTTCATGGACTTTTTGGTTGATCGAGGTTTTTAGGACAGTTTCCCCATCTGCTCTAGTCGGCTTGGTGTTCTTACTACCTTTCCCCAACATGAGTGTTAGGAAGTTTAAGCCAACTCTAACAAAATTGGAAAACAATATAAGAGAAAATATGCAGCATCTCATTTATTATTATCACTTCAATTGCTATTACAGTACTTTGGAAAATAATACGAAGACATGTTCTAAAAGTACAACATGTGTCTGCTTGAAGAAGAATTCCACAGGAGAAAGACTTCCACTCCTAGAGCTCCCACTCCAGCAGGTAAACCCAATTCTCCAGAATGATCCCCCAAACAATTTGACTTCCTTTTTATTTGAGTGTATCATGGAAGGAAAATAACTAACTTCCCCCTGCCACATCAAAAAATTAATGAGCCTTACCCCTCCTTTTATAAGTATGAAGGATAGGAGGTCTTTTAACCTCAACAAAAAACCTGGACCCATTGCTAACAATTCAACCCTCCTCAAAGTCCACCTTGTCCTCAAGGTGGAAAGAAGGAAACTGTTCAAGGAAGAACTCTACATCTACCCAGGTAGACTCCTCGGAAGGAAGACCCTTCCACCTTATTAAACAAAGCCCCTTTGAAGTACCTGATTGGGCTTTAAAATCCAAAACTTAATGGGGAACAATGTGATAGACTAGTCCTTGAGCAACAACTTCTAGAAGATTTTCCTAAACAGAATGGTTCCCAATAGCTCATTTTAATTGTGATGCATGAAACACTTAGTGTATGCACGTTCCTTCTGACAAGGAATGTTGCTAAGCAGTGGCACCGAGACAGGACAATACTGGGTATGGGCCATAATACCGAGAAGAGAGATTGGGAAAAAGTTTTTTAGCTACTAGAGTCTCAACATTGGGGATAAATTTAACATAAATAAGGTCCCCTTCATCAAAATGTTTGAATAGTGAATCATCAACTGTTGATCCTGAAAAATATTTCAGCGAAGATGAACCAAAACTGTATCCCAATCTAATAAAACTTGCGCCACTGATTCCATAAGAGTCTCACCGGGAATAAAACAAGGTATAATTGGTGGTTTCTGACCATAAAAAACCTTAAAAGGTGCCATATGTGTTGTTGAATGAGAGGATGTATTATGATAATAATCATCCCATGATATCCATCGTTCCCAAGAGAGAGGATGTTCGGAAGCAAAGCACCTCGAATATGTTTCAAGACACCTATTGACAACCTACATTTTCCCATCTGTTTGTGGATGGTATGATAAACTCATTTTAAATGTTGTACCCTCTAAATGAAATAGTTACTTCCAAAAATTACTTACAAATAAAGGATCACGATCACTAATGGTTGATCTTGGAAAGCCATGTAATTTGAAGACTTCCTTCAAAAAATGTGTAGCAATGACCTTAGCGGTGTAGCAACGACCTTAGCTGTGTAGGGATGGAAAATTAAAAAAAATGTGAATACTTGGAGAGTTTATCCATAACCACCATTATTATATCAAATCCTTGAGATTGTGGTAATACAAAAATAAAATCCATAGATATCTCTTCTCACACCTGTTCCGAAATTGGTAATGGATGAAGTAATTTGGCCGACATTTGGGCTAAATACTTTGTTGTTGGAAAGTATCACACTATCATACTTATTTTAAGACACTTCACATAATTCCTATCCAAAAAAGTCATGACAATATTTTATATGTCTAATATCCTACATGTCCACCAACAGTAGATGAGTGAAAATAGGGTAAAAATTTAGGAATGAGTGATGATTTTTTTGGAGAGAACCAGACGTACCTTGTAATAAAATATCCCTGCACACAGGTAAAATCTAGGTTTGGCCTCTAACTGAGTTTCCATAGCCAAAATAATCTGTTGCAATGCTGGATCCAACTGTTGTTCAGATTTAATTTGATCCAACTCAAACCACAAGGGTTCAGAGACAACTGAAAAAGATGGGAATCTGTGGCATCCCATCCTTCAACTTTTCCTGATAAGGAATATGGTGCATAGTTCACTTTCCCAGGTTTGTATTTAACTTTAAAGTTTAGCCTAGGTAGCTTAGATAACCAGCACTGCTGATTCATAGAGTAAAGGTACACTTATTCTGGTTTGTTGATAATTGGTTTTTTAACATCATTTGAAACACAATTTCCAAGTGCTGAAGTTGCTCCTTCCAAGAATGGTTGTAGATCAAAATATCATCATAGAAAATCAGTACAAACTTCCTTGATAATGACCTGAACATTTTATTTATAGTTGATTGTAATGTAGTCCGCGTGTTCATCAACCCAAATGGCATGACCAAGTACTCGTAGTGCCCCTTATGTGTTTTAAAAGCAGTTTTTAATGTCCTCCTCCCAAACTCTAACCTGGTGGAATCCAGAGGTAAGGTCCAACTTAGAGAAAAAAAATTGCTCCATGAAACTCATCTAACAATTCTTCGACAACAAGAATTGGATATATATCAGGAATTTTTAGCTTGTTCAAAGCTCTATAATCCACACATAATCTCCACTGCCCATTTTTATTTTTCACTAAAATAATTGGACTGGAAAAAGGGCTAGTGCTATACCTTATTATTCCTTTTTTCGGCATGTATGAAACTTGTTTTTCCACCTCATCTTTTAAGTAATGGGCTAATTTGTATGGTTGTATATTGACCTCTGTTTCTCCCTCTATCAATGTAATTGAATGATCTGTTCTACATCTAGGTGGTAGCCCACTAGGTTCATCAAAGAGTGTTTGGAACCACCTCAACAAATCTTCTGGTTGTTTTTGTTCCTCTCCCTTCTCCTTTATTGTCTCCGAAAATAATAAATCAGCCTTCCATAGCCATCCTTCTACTCGAACCTCTTTCTCTTGTAACACTAATCACAAAATTTCTGGTCATTCATCTTTTTCTATTATTCCTTGCAACTTTATTTCTTTTCCTTCACAAATGAATTCCATTGTCTTTCAGCTCCGGTTTTTCATCACATATCCCAGATTTCTCAACCATTTCATTCCCAAAACCAAATTCGGACCTCCAATATAAAAAACAAATGCCTCAATTTTGAAGGTATAATCTCTTAGGCTAATTTCAATTTCTTTACACACGGGATAATTCTCTCTGCCCATAACCTAGTTGAAATCCATATGGTGTAGTTCATTTAAATTCCAAATCTACCACCTTAATTAGAGCTATAAAAATGAAATTATGGCTTGCCCCACTGTCAATAAGGACCTCTATAGGTATCCCAGAACTTTTTTCAGAAATGAGTAAGGATTCTTCTTTGTTCTCTCCTATATTTCTTATCTCCACAACTTCTTATTCTGCTATAATCTCTATAGCCCATTTTCCCTCTTCTAGGTTCGGTTCATCATCTTTTTCCTACCGTACTTCTGGATCCTCTATTTCCCAAACTAATAGTTTCATATTTTTTTTGGAAACCTATGTAAAGGAGTATATGGCTGTCCATATCTAAAACATAACCCCTTAATTTTTCGTTCCTTTCTTGTCGGATGATCGGTTTAACACTATTCCACCTCTCACCAGTACCGCTTCACCTCAATTAATCCTCTTTCTTGTTGTTGTCTGCAATAATTCTTGGTGCAAGTGCTATATGCACTGAAGAAAGTGTCTTGTATGTCATTGGAGTTAATGTAGAATTCCCATGTATCAAACCTTCTCCAATAAATTCCCACTCAATCTTCGTAGTGAGAGATATCATTCTGTACTTGTTTGCCGATTCATGTGTTGACACCCTATTTTCTATTTCTGAATGAAGTCCTCCCATAAACAAGCTCATACACCGCATTTTTGGGAAATCCAAAATTCTTAACGCTACTTGCTCGAACTCTTCAATATATTTGTCAACTGTTATAGTTTGCCACAATGATTTATGGGATCGAATTGGATCCCCTTCGGTCACCTTCCCATAATTTTCCATCAGAGCGGTCTTCAACTGTTCCCAATAAAGATTCAGACAAAAAAATTGCCAAGACAAGAACCAATACAGTGCAGCTTCTTCCATACAAAGTTGTGTCGGCGGTAATTTCAAATCTTCTAGAGTACAGTTTATCCTCAAGTAGGTCTCCTCTTTAGTTATCCATCCAAATGGACCATTTACAATGAATGAGGGAATTTCAACATGCTTCTTAATATTTCTTAAATCCTCACGTTGTGTCACTACTGTAGGCATCAAACTAATTCCCTATTTCAGATTGTGCTCATCGCCTTCTCCTCAAAGTCATTGGCCTATTATCCAAATCACGAGACACAAAACTCTGATTCACCTGTGATTGTACGATATTAAATATTTCCACTATCTTCTCTTTCAAATCATGGATGTGTCATGGTGTCTTTTCTTCATTCTTCCTCAACTGATCCTATAACATTCTCTAATTTTCCGTCTGTCCGATCAAAAAATTTTCAATGCTTGATTGCACTGTTGAAATCAACTTTTTTGAATCCAAAACTTTCTATTGTTGCCTCTCCATCATCTTTTCTAGTGTTTTTATCTTATTTTCCATCCTTTTCTGTATTCAAAATAAACTCAAAAATTCTGATGCTACATTGGCAAACAACCGCACCTCCAGACTTCCAATGAAAGCTGCTTTTCACCACCACAACTTACACCTTGTACTGCTCTTCCTTTCAGAACACTCAAACCAGATCAAGAAAAAAAGAAAATGGTAGAGGAACTAACAGTGATTGTGATATCCTACAATGATTGGAGTTCTATGAAGCTCTAAATAAAATCACCAATTTGTTAGGAAGTTTTAGCCAACTCTAACAAAAATGGAAAATAGTAGAAGAGAAAATATGAAACGTCTCCTTTAGTATTAGCAATTCAATTTCTATTACAGTACTTTAGAAAATAATAGGATTACATGTTCTAAAAGTACAACACTTATGTTATTAACAAAGAATTACACAGGAAAAAGACCTCCACTCCTGGCGTTCCTGCTCCAGCAGGTAAACCCGATTCTCAAGAATGATCTCCCTAACTGCTTGCCTTTCTTTTTATTTGAGAGTAATGTGGCAGGGGAATAACTAAACCCCCCCTACCACGTCATTCCTCTACCACGTCAAAAAATTAATGATCCTTACCCTTCCTTTTATAAGTATGAAGTATAGGAGGTCTTTTACTCTCAGGAACAAACCTGGACCCATTGCTAACAATGAGGATTTTGCTTGAAAGTTTTGAAACCCGAATCCTTCTCATTTCTTTATGTAATGAGATTATCAAGAAATAGTGGTACCACTACTAAGGGTTACAAATATTTTCATCCATCTTGGGCTTCATGAATCGTTCAAGGTTAAGTTTTTAACCTTCATTCTAGAGGGTCCAAGTTATAAGCGGTGGAATTTTATTATTGAAACTAAGCCACATAAGGGAAACTCTTGGGAGTGTTTCAAGGTGTGACTCATTCAAAAGTTTCTTTCTAATTTCGGTATGCAATCCATTTGCGTTTTTTTATGTAATTTGTTTCCTTTTGTTGATCTTGTGATGTCGATAGTTATATTTTGGTTATTTCATAATTATAGTAACATTTTAAAATTACATAGTTTCATTGATGGATTATATCTTGGTGATGTAAGGATCCGGTTTATATGGCCTCTCACACAATTTTTCTCATGTTTAGAGTTGTTTAACTTTATTTAAATGAGTTTGAAGAGTTTGAATCAATGGGGAAAAAGAGATGGAGTCCTTGGGATGTAGAAACCTTTGAGGCGACTCATGCTTGACTTGTTCTTTTGACTATCCTGTGTGGGATGTTGGTTATATTGGGAATTCTCTTGCCTCTACGATTGATTGTGCTACTATTCACTCCGGGAGATGTGGGCGTTGTGTTGGGGCATTTCTTTTTGATGGTTATACATATGAAAGTTTGAGTAAGTGTTGGGGAATCCACAAGTCGATGTTATTTATGCTCTAATGTTTTAGTGGATTCATTGGGATTCGGTGTTCCAGAAGCATGGTCTCGAGATTTGATTGTGCTCCTATTGTTATTTTTTTTCTCTTGTTTGATTTATCTCAGTTACTTTGCTTGAGTTGGTAATCCTTTCAGACCTCTTTTTCCAGTTCAATGTCCGAGGATTATCGGGTGCGGCGCTTGAGGAATCATCAGGCTGTTGAACATTCTTTTGCTCGATCTAGGGTAGTTTTTTCGGCAATCAATAGCATGGCCGAAGTTCAGGAGCCAAAGACCAAGGAACGTTGATATTTTTGACTATCTGTGATAAATTGTACTTATTTAATTTTATAAAACAATGTTTAAAATCTCTATAATGTGGTTTTTTGTCCTTGTATTTATGTTGTAAATTTTATTTCAATTAAATTTTGTATTTTCTCTATGTTTTTGCTGCTGTAGTGTGTTGTAATTTTAGACATTGCAGTAGTATGCCCTTTTATGAGCCCTGGATATAGCACTAATAAATGGCACTTTATCAGCGTTAGAAAAAACACTGATAAATGGGTCCATTATTAGCGCTAGAAAAAACACTCATAAAGGGATCTGTTATTGGCACTAGAAAAAGCACTGATAAAGGGACCCTTTATCACCACTAGAAAAAGCGTTAATAAAAGAATTATTTATCAACACTAAGGAAAGAGATGATAAAGGGATTCTTTATTTCTACCCTTACTCTCTCGCCTTCTCTCTCACCCCCTCTCGTCTTATCTCTCTCTATCCCCCTCGCTCTCCTGCTCTTTCACCCCTACTCTTCTGATCTCCCCCCTCCCTTCCCCCCTCTCTTGACCCCCGTTCCCCCCTCTCCCCCTCTCCCCTCTATCTCTTTCTTGCTTTCTCTCTCTCCTCCCCTTGTTTTCCCTCTCTCTATCTCCCCCACCCCCCTCTCTCTCCCACTCTCTGTCATTGCATAAGATCAATTTCACATAATGAAACCTTTTAATGTAAAAATAAAAAATTATTCTTCAATTAAATTTACCAATAATTGAAACAAATATGAGATAAAAACAAATTACTAGAACTATGATGAAATTCCATGTCTAGTTAAAACTAGAAACTAGTCATTTGCTATAATAACATTTTTAAATAGGTCTAAACCCTAAACCATAACTAGAGGGCATAAAAAACATTAGTCTATCATCCACTCTTATGGTTGTCTTGTGTTATCTAAAAAACAAATGTAAAATAAATAGAAACAAATAAAAAATCAAACAATTCCATGCCGATGTTTTTTAATTATGCATCAATTACCTTCACACCTACTTGTGTGAAATCAATGGCTCTGATTCCATTAGTGGTACCTATAGCAAAAGAAAATCCCATGGGTACTTGAACATACCTTTTAATTGATCAAAATATTCATTAAAAACTCCACAAACTTTTTATAATTCCTATCTCCAATAATATAGGTTCTCTCAAATTCATCTAGATAAATACAAACTACAAAATTTCAATGTAACAACAACCAAAGGAAATAAAAACAGGAGACCAAGTTCATGCCTAGGGACCATGCCATAGCATAATTCATTCTTCTCATGACTGCACAACATATGTTGTACAGATATCTACTTGAACAAAATGAAAAAAAATTAAATGTGAAAGATAGCACGAGAAATTAGCGAATCAGGTAGCTTTTCTAGGGGACATTATCATCATGGGGGACTTGAGAATCTTGAGATCCTTTGAAGCTTTCACAGGTTTCTTGGGCAGAAGATTCCCCAACTTCTCATAGTCCCTCAGCAGCGAGCAACCATTTACACCAAAGCACTTGTACGAACACACTAAAAGTGTTGCACCTTCTTCAGGTACATTCCAATCCTTCTAACAGGGAATTGTGATCTAGATTTAATAGCCCAAGAAACGATATAAAGATAGACACACATGAGCGCAATGAAAGTGGTTGGGTGCCCATAAACAACTCTAATTAGTACTGGAAAACACTGTTATTTGATTAAATAACCATGACCAAATGAGGGAAAATCCATCAGTAGGAACCAAATAAATTACATTTGAAGGGTAAAATGCAATGTTGGAAAACCCTAACCTATGGATCATCTAAAAACCAGTCATGAACCATTTTATGTGGAAATTAAATTAAATACAATCATTTTAAAAGATGGATTTTAGATTTCATTTTATGTAGGGCTCTTCACTTCCTCTTTCGTGGTAATATTTTCTTATGTAGGGCTCTTCACTTCTTCATTCGGGCTTCATGGATGCCTGGGTAGTGCCATATCCATTTGGCCCAATCTGAAAAGAAAAAGAATAAAATTCCGACGAGACTCACGAACTGGAGAACTCATGGAATTAAAAAATATATATATATATATATATATAAATTTGTTTCGTAAAATATGATAAAGTGGAGCATAAAAATATAAATGTTTGAAATTAAGTGAAAATATTTAGTTTTCAATTAACAATAACTGTTAAAAAATTATATTTTTGATGATTTATGCAATTAATATCATCTCAAGTGGGTCATTTAACCTAATCATCCAAATCGATTTATGAACAACAATATTCATGCGTCTCTCGTTAATGTTGCAACTAATATGTATACTACGGAAAAAACAACTATTTGTAACGAGTTATTTGCAACAATTGGATAACCCGTTGTAAATAGTCCGTCCAAAGATACTATTTGCGGCGAAAATCATATCTTGTCACAGATAGTCGGTTAAAAAATAGTTTTTGTGATGAGAAGATATTCTCATCACAAAAACCTTTGGCGCGAGGTGCACATCAAACCGTGGGATGACTATCTGCGACATGAATTTACTCTTGTCGCAAATGCTGTGATGGCAGGAAAGTATTTGAAACGAGACTCGTCGCAAATAATTTTCATCATTTTTTGTTATTTGCGACGCGTCCCATCGTAAAAAAGTTTTTTTAACCACCGCCGTAATTAATACTAGTGACACTATTTGGGACGAGTCCCGTCGCAAATGATCTAACCTATATATACCTCCTGATTTTTTTCATTTCATTTTTCTCTCCACTCATCTCTTCTTCTCTCGTATTCTTCTTTGTACATTTTTCAAAGTTTTAAATTTTGCAGTGAAGCAACTTTCAAGCTTTGAATCCACTGAAACATTTTATTTTAAGGTTTTTATTTAATGTTTTTATTTTTTATTTAATTTAATTTACTTTATATTAGTAATAATTATTATTAACAAGTAGTAATTAGATTTAATTAGAATTAGTTGGTTTTATTTTTCATTAATCAGTTTTAGAAGTATTTTTTTTAATTAACAGTAATGTTTTTAATTAAAAGTAAATTGTTTTATTCTATAATAATCTCGTTCAATTATCAGTAATTAGTAATAATTAGGTGTAGTTAATAATAATATGTGGTAATTAGAAACAATTAGTATTAATTAGTGTTAATTAGTATTAATTAGTAATAATTAATAAAAACTAGTAACAATTTGAAATAAATTGTTATAAACTAATAAAAATTAGTACTAATTAGTGGTAATTAGTAATAATTAGTAAAAATTAGTGAAAACTGTTATAAATTAATAAAAATTAACAAATTGATAGAATTTACAATAAATTGATATCAAATAGTATAAATTATTGTAAATTATTATAAATTAATAAAAAACTATTAACTAATATAAATTAGTAATAAATTGTACAAATTAGTAATAAACTAATAAAAATTAGTAAATATTAGTAATAAATTGTTATAAACTATTAAAAATCGGTACTCATTAGTGTTAATTAGTAATAATTAGTAAAAAAATGTAAAAAAATGTTATAAATTAATAAGAATTTATAAATTGATACAATTTTCAATAAATTGATATAAAATAGTATAAATTATTATAATTTAATAAAAAATATTAACTAAGAGAAATTAGTAATCATTTGTAAAAATTAGTAAAAATTAGTAATAAATTGTTATAAACTATTAAAAATTATTACTCATTAGTGGCAATTAATAATAATTAGTAAAAAATAGTGAAAATTTGTTATAAATTAATAAAATTTAAAAAAATGATAGAATTTATAATAAATTGATATAAAATATTATAAATTATCACAAATTATTATAAATCAATAAAAAATTATTAATTAATAGAAATTAGTAATAAATTGTTCAAATAGGTAATAATTAGTAAAAATTAGTAACAATTAGAAAAAAATTATTATAAACTATTAAAAATTATTACTCATTAGTGGTAATTAGTAATAATTAGTAAAAGTTAGTGAAAATTGTCATAAATTAATAAAAATTAATAAATTGATAGAATTTAAAGTAAATTGATATAAAATAGTATAAATTATTATAAATTATTATAAATTAATAAAAAAATTATTAACTAATAAAAATTAGTAATATATTGTACAAATTAGTAATAAACTAATAAAAATTAGTAAATATTAGTAATAAATTGTTATAAACTATTAGAAATTAGTACTCGTTAGCGGTAATTAGTAATAATTAGTACAAATTCATAAAAAGTTGTTTTAAATTAATAAAAATTAATAAATTGATAGAATTTATAATAAATTGATATAAAATAGTATAAATTATTATAAATTATTATAAATTAATAAAAAAATACCAACTAATAGAAATTTTCAGTAAATTATTCTAATTAGTAACAAACTAATAAAAATTAGTAAATATTAGTAATAAATTATTATAAACTATTAAAAACAAGTACTCATTAGCGGTAATTAGTAATAATTAGTAAAAACCAGTAAAAAATGTTATAAATTAATAAATTGATATAATTTACAATAAATTGATATAAAATAGTATAAATTATTATAAATCAATAATTTTTTTAACAAATATAAATTAGTAATAAATTGGACAAATTGGTAGTTAGTTAATAAAAATTAGCAATAATTAGTAATAAATTGTTATAAACTAATAAAAATTAGTACTCATTTGTGGTGATTAGTAATAATTAGTATAAATTAGTAATAATAATTGATAATTAGTAATAAATATTTGTACAACATAATAATTAGTAAAAAATAATATAAACATGTGTTAGTTAGTAAAAATTAGTAATTTTTTTGGTAATGACTAAAAATTAGTAAAAATAGAGATGAATAATAAAAATTTGTATTAATTAGTAGTAATTAGTGGAAATTAGTAATAATTAGTATAAATTAGTAAAAATAAGCAGCAATTAATATCTGTAGCATAATAATTAGAAAAAATTAATATAAATACGTGTTAATAAAAATTAGTAAAAATCATTGGTAATGGATAAAAATATTAAAATTAGGGGTGATTAGTAAAAATTAGAAACAATTAGTAGTAATTAGTAATCATTATTATAAATTAGTAAAAATAAGTGGTAATTAGTAATAATTATTGGTAAAACACAGTAGTTAGTAAAAATTAATAAAAATAAGTGGTAATTAATAAAAAATAGTAAAAATTATTGTAAATGGTTAAAAATTAGTAAAAATAGTGATGATTAGTAAAAATTAGTAAATAGTTGCGGTAAAGCAGTATAATTAGTAATAATTGGGAGTAATTAGTAAAAAGTAATGGTAAATCACTATAATTATTAAAAATTAACATTAAATCATTTTAATTATTAAAAATTATTGGTAATTATTGGTACTTAGTAATGCTTAGTATTTTTTAGTATAAATTACTAGAAAACTAAAAATGAAATCAGTAGTCAATTTATAGGTGATGAGAAATGAAAAATTTGGACATGGTTGGTATAAATTGGTGTAATGAAAAATTTGGACATGCTTGGCATAAATTGGTTTCATCACCTAAAGATTGTAAATTCTATGATTTACACCTTTTTAGTAATTTATAATTTATTTTATTACTTTATATTAAATTATACAAAAAAATTAGGAGTAATTATATGTAATTATTTATAATTACCACTAATTACTGTTAATTTTTGTATAGTTTAATATAAAGTAATAAAATATATTAAAAATTAATGTTAACATTAAAATCATAGAATTTCTAATCTTTAGGTGATTAGAAATGACCAATTTATGCCAACCTTGTCCAATTTTTT
This sequence comes from Viscum album, assembly GCA_963277665.1. NCBI lineage: Eukaryota > Viridiplantae > Streptophyta > Magnoliopsida > Santalales > Viscaceae > Viscum > Viscum album. The sequence goes on along the minus strand of OY728127.1, from coordinate 1,887,483,698 downwards.
CATTGGGCCACCAAAACTAGGGCATGCAGGGTGTGACACATCGATAACAATAGAGTAGTGGAAGGAGGAGAAGATACGTCAATGATAAGACACGGTCGACATAAATTGGTGAAATGAAAAATTTGGATATGATTGACATAAATTGGATTCATCACTGGAGATTTTAAAATCAATGAGTTACACCTTTTTAGTAAATCATAAAATTTTAATATTTAGGTGATTAAAAATAACCAATTTGTGTCATCCATGTCCAAATTTTTCATCAGTTCACCAGAACTAGGGCAGATAAGATGTGACACGTTGATGAAAGCAACAAGAGGAGGAGATGTGTCGATTACATGAGTAGCAACATGAGCATAGGATGAAGTACATGCGATAGTTATTGTAAATTAGAAATATAGAGTTTTAATTAGTAAAAATTAGTGACAAAATAGTAAACATTGGCAATAAATTAGTTAACATTAACGGAAAATCACTATATTTTTTTAAAAAATAGCGATAATTAGAAAAAATTAGTAAATATTAGCGGTAATTAGTAAATATTAGTAAAAATGAACTTTAAGTCACTATAATTAGTAAAAAGTAATGGTAATTAGTAAAAAATAGTGATAAATAGTAAAAATAAGTGGTAAATAGATAAAATTGACAATATTTATAAGTAAATAATAATTTTTTAATTTCTACTCTTTTTTGGATCATCTTTTTCTTATATCAAATTAATTATAATTTTTTAGAGAAATATGGAACAAGTAGGTTGAAAAAAATCTTTATTATATGATCGTGATTAGATAAATCATCACAGTGGTTCTAGTATAAATCTTGTATATATTGAGGGTGTTGAAGCTTTTTTATCATTTGTAACATCAAAAGTAGAAGTTGTTTCAGAATGTATAATTAAGTGTCCATGTAAGAAATGTGATCCAAGGAGGGTTGGTATATTTGACAATGTTGGGGGTCATCTATCATGTTTTGGTTTAAAAAAAAATATTTTTTGGTATCAACACGGTGAATGCAGTTCTGGAGAAGAGACTAATAATTTGGTTTGAGATCCATCACAATTTCAAAATTGAGTACATGATGTGATTGGTCCATCTTTTAAATAAACTAAAACTTGGGATGATATTGATTTAACTCTTGAGTTGGAACCATCTCAATTTTATGAGGTGTTGAAGTCCACTAAGGATACATTATATCCTTGTTGCAAGATAATAAAATTTGAAGCTGTTGCAAAATTTATGGCTATTAAATTAGATAATGAAATGTTAAATAACTATTTTGATCAGATATTCTCTTTGGTTAAAGCACTGTTACCTAAAGGAAATGTGTTGCCTATAAATTTCTATGAGAGCAAGAGGACGGTTCATAATTTGGGTCTTACTTATCAGAAGATTCATGCATTTTCAAATAACTGCATCTTATATTTTGGTGAAAATGAGTCATTATTTAGTTTTACTACATGTGGACAATTGAGGTACAAAGAGCCTCAACCAGGGAAGTCTGGATTGATTCCTATAAAATAGTTGTGGTTTTTCCCATTTCACTACTATAAAACCAGTGTTTAACAGCGTTGATATTTATCATCACTTCAAAAAAAGCACTGATAAATGAAATATTTATTAGCTCTAAAGAAAGCATTGATAAATTTAACCTTTTATCAACACTTTTTTTAGCACTAATAGATTAAACCTTTATCAGTGCTTTATTTTTAGCACTGATAAATGGTACCTTTTATCAGCACTTTTTTGTTAACATTGATAAAAGGTACCCTTTATCAGCGCTTTATTTTTAGCATTTATAAAGGTCCAAATAAATAAAATGAAATAATGAAATAAATAAAAAATAAAAAATGAGTTTATTAAAAAAATATTACAAATTTTATTAATTAAATAATTATTGATAAAAAAGAATAAATTGATTGTACATTATTAAATATTAAACATTTTATTAATTAGATAATTATGATAATTAATGTTAATAAATTGTATATATTAAATATATATATATATATATATATATCAAATTATATAAATATGATTTATATATTACAATATATTTATGTGCTTTACATTGAATAGTCATATATTTAATGAATAATGGTTTATAATTAAAAATTAATATGAATTAAAAATATTGACTAATTGCATAGTGTAATGGACATATAATTGAATGTATCATTTGATTTTTCAAATTAACATAGATCAAATGCGTGTTATATTAATCTCACATATACATAATTAATGAATTTTTATATACAATGTACACACACAAAACTTATCCATTTTTTCAATATTGTTAAAGTGTACTTATTTTTAATTTATTCAATTTCACTAATTTTTAACATATATGCATATGCATGAACTTAAAATTATATATAAATATAATTTTTCAAAAATATTTCTATAATTATAAATAAATAATTATAAAATTATAATAAATTTATTAAAAAAGTAATATATTTACTATATTTATATCTATATATATTTGTTAAGTATATATATATATATATTTAAATTTTTTATTTATTTTTATTTATAATTATAAATCCTTTATCAATGATTAAGTAATAAACACTAATAAATGTAGGTCTTTATTAGTGTTTTTTTCGCACTTATAAATATTTGGCTTTATCAGCACTAAAAAAAGCACTGATAAAATGAATGTTTATCAGTGCCAAAACATTAATGCTGATAAATATGGATTTTATCAGTGCTTATTACTTAAGTACTGATAAAAGGACTCCTTATTAGTTATTATTTGTATTTGCTGATAAAAGTGTCCCAATCTATTTAAAAAAACCTAACCATTTGTGAACCCATCGCGATATCATAGGTTTTTCATAGAATCCACCCATTATTAGTGCTCCTCCTCGGTTAATTGAAACTCGAATCACACCACTCGAATGCCTCCAGTTGCTCAAACATCATCGGACATCCGGTGTTCAGTTGCAGTTAGGGTTTTCGAAGTAAAGTTTCTTCAACCTAGAGATGTAGGCCTTGTGATTTTCTTTAAGTATTTTTCGTTTTGTTTTTGATTTATTGTTCGACGATGCCATGAGTTATTTGTGGTTTGGTCTGTGTATAACATTTTTCTTTTAGATTATGAATAAAATGGTTTGTTTATTATATTTTTTTTGATTGACTACTAATTTGGATATCCTATTTTAGTCTTTTTAAATTGTTGTTTTGAATCAATTTTCTTCTCTATCTACATCTGTACCCTAACTTTCTCTACAAGATTAATTCCCAGTTTTTAATTTATATTGATCATTGGTTGATAATAGTTACAATTATTCCTTATCTATTTCTATATAGTGATATTGGTCATTGATCCATGTTCAAAATTTCATCTTCTTCTTAATACTAAAGGTATTATAATTACAATTCCATTGTGATTTAATATGTTCCATGTTCATTCCATGGATATTTTAGGTATGGTTCCCGAACACGGAATCTATAACATGCTTGTTTTAGTAATTTTTTTCAAACTTAAGGTGGTTTATTAAGAATGGGTTAAATTGTCATGATACCTTTATAGAACCATAAACAAAAATCCTTTCATTATAAATATAAAATATAAAATTAATTATGTTTTCATAACAATCCATGATATCATTTTATACCATTCTTCATGTTGGTTGTTAAATTGACCCAAAAAATAACATGTAATAATCAATGGATGATAATTAATATGAATTTAATTTTATTATAATATATTTATTATAGAAGTATAATTATTTTATTTTTATTTTATTAAAGTGGTAAATTAGTATTAGGAATAGGTAGTTGAAGAAGCTAAATAGAAAAAAATATAAGAAATTGTTAATTACATAAATGAAATAATATCTTCTATTGAAATATTTCTTCATATTGAATAATTTAGGACATCCTATTGAGACTAGGACCACTAAAAAGTGTAATGGAAGAAAATTATAAAGATTTATCATAGTTTATGTTGAGGGATCATAATTTTAGTTATTGTTCTGAAAGGGTAGTGGAGGGGTTCCTATATAATTGAGAAGGAGTGTCATTTTCTCAAATACTCATTCCTTAATGTGTGATAAATAAAAATATACTTCTCATGTGGATCCAATGTGAAGAAATAATAGATATGTTTTGTGCATTACCTATAAATATTAAGGGCGGGTATGCATCATGGGAAATGAAATAAGGATGAGTTGTCTATAACTTTCACCTTTGAATGAATTCATAGGATAACACCTACCATAATGGAGTAGTTTTTTTTCTTAAATCTAATTACCTATTTTCATCAACATACTAAAATTATTTGAAATAAAGCTATAAATGTTTATTTTCCCTTATTAGAATTGTCTATAACTTTGACCTTTGATAATGAATATATTATGTGTATTTATTTATACATTGTACAAAATTAATCTTTTATGAACCCAATAGGATGGATATGAATAAAAAATGGATGAAAAATAATTATTTGACAAACAAGTATGAAGATGGAGTTAAAGAGTTCATCAAGTTTGCAAGAGAGCATGAAGACGACCCTTCTAAAATCCTCTTTCTATGTTTACATTGTTGTTATTCAAGACAAATTAGTCTGGAAGAGTTGGAAGAACATTTGATTTGTCAAGGAATAGATCAAAGCTATAAATGTTGTACTAAACATGTGGGAAAACTGAACGTGGACACCGATTGGGATGATACCATGGTTTATGAATCATTTTATATGAATACCTTTGTAAATGATGATGGAGATTGCATGAAAGAAATGATGATGACTATTGAAGATGACCTTCATGATTGTCCAAAGTTGTTTGATGAGTTAAATAGTTGTTCTAAGAAACCATTTTATACCGGTTGTACTAAATAAAAAACATTGTCAGCTATATTAAAGTTATATAATTTGAAATCTGGCAGCGGATGGAGTGACACCGACTTTACAGAACTACTTGTTCTCCTGAATGATATGCTACTAGAATAAAGTGAACTATCATGGCGAACATATAATGCTAAATGAATTTTACTTTCAATGGGAAAGATCTATAAAAAAATTCATACTTGTCTAAATGATTACATATTGTTTTTCAAGGACCATGGATCACTCATAAAATGCCCTAAGTGTGGCATGGATCGATAAAAGAAAAATGAATCAAGTCCTTTGTGAAGGTTCCGGGTGTAGTGGAAGCATGGTTGGGACAACACCCAATTTTGATTTTTACCACGATCAATGATTATTCCAGGATCAATACGACAATGAAAGCTAGTCTCCACAGAATACAATAAAATATTTAGATAAAGAAGAAAGAGGCTTGAAACCTTTAGAGAGGATCTTTCACATCATGTTTATAATTAATTTAATTAATTTTATAAAGAAAAATAATACTTGGATCTTTGGTATTTTTATTCATTGATAATTTTGATCGTCCGAAATGACCCTTCCAGATTATCTCATTGTTCTTGTAAGGATCCAAACTAGAATCCCTCTAGCGGTGATCCACACGTGCTCTGATGGCCTCCGATCGACACCGCTCGTTCTCTAGGTGCTAGCGTGATGAAGCAAGTGTCTTGTGTTGGTCGTTCTTGATCGCTTATTCTTCGAGCTTGAAGAATGTCTCTTGTTCTTGATATGGGAGAGAATAGGATTCGAGAGAGAAATTTTTTGTCTCAACAATTCTCAATTCACCAGGCATGTGGTGTGGTGTATGACACAATAGACCTACTTGTCTATTAATATACATGGAATTTCAGTTACAATATTTAATTTCATAGAAATAATTAAATACATTCATGAACTTAGAGAAAAACCATGTTCATAATAATAATACCATGTCATTATTCATGGTGTTCCAACTTGCGCAAAATAGAATTATAAAATAAAATTCCACGTCACAAAATTATAGCAGCATCATTATTATTTAAACTTGTGCCAACTAGTTAAATAATTATTTACCATCTTGTAAATAATTATTTTACTACCGGACCGACCTTGGTCCACTCTAACTTCACTTCCATTTATTGAACACCCAAATAAATAAATAAATAATTTATTCTCTTAAATAAATATTTTATTTACAAACTAGTAAATAAATATTTATTAAATGTTCAATAAAATAAATAAATATATTTTATTTAATTTATGCGATCATTTTAACTTGAATAAAATTATTCCACAGTCTTGAGAATAATATTTATTTCATTAATTAAATTAAAATAGAATTTAACTAAGACCACCAAAAGCACTTGGTGTGTGACCCTCTAGGATTTTTTCTCATTGGCATTAGGTGGACTTGCCTAAAGTCCAAGAGTATTGTCTAGCAGCAAGTCAAGATACCCAAGAGAAAGAACATAAATCCACAACAACGACATCCACATATGAATGCTCACTGTGTAATATAATCCCTTTGTCACAATATCTCATCAAGAAGGCTTCATGATAGTGTCATCAACTTTTATGCTTGATATGTTGTTCTTTGACAACCTGAAATAAACTCATCGTTACACCATGGCCATTGAATTTTGTGTGACGATTCTATTTCAATCAAAGGGATGAGATATCAACTTCTATAAAAGGAAGGGATAAATCCTTCCTCAACTTATACATTAATAACATGCCACTCATGATGCACCCAACATACCCTACTTCCCGCCAACTATTTACGTGACGGTTTTCGTCAGTAAATCAAAGTGCGTGAGTCGTGACACGTATTAATGATAATCTTAAAGTCTAAGGATCATTACACATGCTCGCAAATAGAAATATATGATGACACCAAAACATACAGAATTCCTACTAGAGGGTCTGTTCTCATAATATCCTATCTTGGAGATTACCAAGTGCAAACTTCATGAGAGGAAGTCTCATCTACTTATGAGTACTTGAACCTGACAGTCTACATGCTATGTATCCAATCATAGCATGTCATCCAACCGTAGAACTATATTTAAGAATATTGTTATAGAATTTCAAGGTTCTCATCATAGCGGGGAACTTCCATGACCTTATCAATGTAACAAATACTCTAAGACATTATTATATCATAGTCATGAAAAACAATGAACAATATGTAATAATAAATTAAATATCCATGTAATCAAAGTAAAACTAGTTGGTTCTAGGACACCAAATCTTACACTTCTAAATCTGTATGGTACTTTCCTATCATTCCATAGTTTAGAAGACTATATAGATGTTAGGAAACTATGAGATAATTAACATGTCATCCATATACAAAAATTAAATAAGGGAACCTACGTCATCCAGCAGATTCTATTTAGTGGAAGAAAATTGGTTACGAGTTTCCGGAATTTGGAAATAAGATGAGAAACTTGCATCTTGAATTGTCTACAGATGGAATAAATCCTTTTGGTGTATATAGTAGTACTCATAGTACATGGCCTATCATGTTTTTAAATTATAACTTTCCACCATAGTTATTAATGAAGAGAAAATACATTATGTTTGTCTATGGTTATATATAAACCAAATAAACCTAGTAATGATATTGATGTATATTTTGATTCATTGATCAAATATCTGAAATTGATGTGGGATACATGTGTTACAATGCATGATGCTCATAGAAGTGAAGAATTCACATTGAGGGCCATGTTGTATAGAATGATAAATGACTTCTCCTCTTATGGAAATTTATCAAGATATAACATTAAAGGAATGTTTAGGGTGTCCCATTTGTAAAAAACACACATACTTAGTTCGGTTGAAACACTCCTTGAAGTCTGTGTTTTTTGGACATCAGAAATTTTCACCTCGATGACATAAATCCTGATCCTAAACGACATCATTCAATGGGAATATTGAACAAGGTACAACACTATCTCTAGTAATAAATGATCAACTGTATAATAAATTAAAAAAATATTGACACTGTTTATGGTAAACCATTTTCAAAAAACCTTACAAAATCAGATTGGAAGAAGCAATCAATTTTCTTCGAATTTCCATATTAGAATTGTTTGTATGTCAGACAGTTTCTTGATGTCATGCATGTAGAAAAAATGAATTTGATATTGTTATTATCAGATTACTAAATTTTCCTAAAAAATTGACATATGTCATCAAGGATAGGTTAGACTTTTTTGAAATGGTGATTAGGGAAGAGTTGGCACCAGTGAAGGGTAAAAGATGAACTTTTCTTCCCCCAGCAGCTTACACTCTATCCAGATAGGAAAAATTTCAAATTTTCACTTACCTTACTAGTGTAAAAGTTATACAAGGGTATTCATAAAATATCAAGAATGTTGTTTCAATGACTAATTTGAAGTTATAAAGACTAAAATCACACGAATGTTAGGTTTTGATGAAAGATTTAATGCATATTGCTTTCCATTGCATTCTGCCTCAAAATGTATGACATATATTAACTAGACTGTACTTATTTTTCAAAGTCATATGTAGTAAAGTTTTAGACCCGACAAAGTTGACCATCATGAATAAGAAGATTGTGGTCATATTACGTGAATTAGAGACGTTCTTCCTAATACCATTATTCGATATAATGGTCCACCTGATGGTTCACTTAGTTAGGGAGGTTCAGCTATGTGGTTCTGTCCATTATGATGGATGCACCCCATTGAACATTATATACAGATTTTGAAAGGGTATGTCAAGAATAAAATTCATCTAGAAGGTTGTATTATAGAATGATATATTGTTGAAGAAGCTATTGAATTATATACTGATTACCAATCAGATGTTGAAATCATCAGTCTCCCAAAGTCTTCTCACAACAAACGCGTTATGGGAAAAGGGATTTATGGAAGAGACATTGTTACAATTAACTCGACTGATTAGGAGCAAGCACACCATCACATATTACATAATAGTAAATATGTATATCCATAAATTGAACCCCACAAATAAATTTATAGAGATTTTAATCCATAAAAGGATGAATTATGGATATCAAATACACATAATCTATAGTTTATAGGATGGTTCAGAGATCAAATTTATAAGTATTTGTTTAGAAATATGAATTCAATTGCTGAATGACTTCAATGGATAGCTAGAGGACCGAATGAAAAGGTTATATCTTACACTAGTTTTGAAATCAATGGTTATATGTTCTATATAAAAGAACACGATGACTTTGGTACAATGTAAAATAGTGGTGTTATGATTATGGCTTAAGCGATGCACATATCTGGTTCCATGGATAAAAACTAATTTATGCAAATATGTCATATTTTGGAATTATAGAACATATATACGAGTTGGATTATATAATATTTCAGGTGCTGATTTTATATTGAAAATGGGTTGATAATATTAATGGAGTGAAAGTTGATGAAATGGGATTTCTGAAGGTGAATTTCAGTGTGTAAGGGGAAAAAGACGATCCATTCACAATGACATCACAAGAAGTGAAAGTATTTTATGTATCTGATCCAGCAAACAAGAATTGGTCGATTATCCTACTAGAGACTAAAAAAAATGTTGATTCAGATGAAAATTTAATCGAGGATGACCCTTTCATTGGGACATCATAATCAGTTCATACTGGTTCCAATGTAGACAAAGTATTGTATGTTAGATGGGACCACAAAGAAGGTATTTGTATTCTCGATAGTAGAACCAAATCCTTGAAACCTAAAAAAAAGAGAGTTCAACAAGAAGGTAAAAGTGTTTTAAATATATTATGTTTTTCCTCATAATATTATATGTTCTATACTACATTAACATAATCTAAATTAAATTTTTAACCACTCATGCAGAAAATGTCTTCTACACATGATGATGTTACCAATCCCTCAGAAGAACAAACTATAATGAATAAAACCCTTTGGAAAGATGTAAAGGTAATGTTACGATATACTTTCTATATTTTACTGAAAAATTATATAATGAAACGTTGATTTAATTTTCATTATTCCTAACAGAGTTCATTTATTTTAGAATATTTTTGTCCATGTGCCATTACTTTGCAAGAAGAGAAACGACGCTGTCTCCACTCAATCATAAAGGTAATATTGATGTTTTCACAGTAAAATCGTTGTCCATAAAATTAATGTATTGTTTCATATTTATGTTTAATTTATTTATTTTCAGTATTACTCACATAATAATTGTTTTCTTATACATGTGGATTCTTTTGTTCGAGTTGGGGTGGTCTTTCCATCTTTTATGCCTTTCTGCACCAAAACTTCTACAGAATTCTTCTCCCTTAAAAACTTTTCACCCTTATAGTGTTTTATTTTTCACTTTCTTTCAATTTATCTCCACTGTCTTTACATAAAGATAAATGATGTTTCCTCTACTAAATTATAGAGGTAATATTGATGTTTACACAGTAAAATCATTATCTATATAATTAATGTATTGTTTCATATTTATTTTTAATTTATTTATTTTTAGTATTACTCACATAATAATTGTTTTCTTATATAGGTGGATTCTTTTATTCGATTTGGGGTGATCTATCCATATTTTATGCCTTTCTGCACCAAAACTTACACAAGATTCTTCTCCTTCAAAACCTTTTCACCCCTACAGTGTTGCATTTATCACTTTCTTTTAAGTTATCTCCACTTCCTTTGTAGGAAGATCAAAAACGCTTCCTCTTCTAAATTACAAAGGTAATCTTGATGTTTTCACGGTAAAATCATTGTTTATATAATTAATTTATTATTTCATATTTATGTTTAATTTATTTCTTTTTAGTATCACTCACATAATAATTGTTTTCTTATACAGGTGGATTTTTTCTTTAATTTGGGATAATATGTCCATCTTTCATGCCTTTATACACTAAAACTTCCATAGTCTTATTCTCCTACAAATCCTTCCACCCCCTATAGTGTTGAATTTATCACTTTATTTCAAGTTATCTCCACAACTTTTGTAGAAAGAGCAACGATGCTACCTCTGCTCAATTACAAAGTTAATCTTGATGTTTTCATAGTAAAATCATTGTCCATAGAATTAAATTATTGTTTAATATATATGTTTAATTTTTTTCTTTTTAGTATTACTCACATAATAATTGTTTTCTTATATAGGTGGATTATTTTGTTTGATTTGGAGTGATCTATCCATATTTCATGTCTTTCTACACTAAAACTTCCATATACTTATTCTCCCTTACAACCTTTCACCCCTGTAGTGTTGAAACTTATCACTTTCCTTCAAGTTCCCTTCACTTATCAATCACAGAGGTAATCTTGACATTTTTATAGTAAAATCCTTGTCCATATAATTAATATATTATTTCGTATGTATGTTTAATTTATTCATTTTTAGTATTACTAATAATAATTATTCTCCTATATAGGTGGATTATTTTTTTCAAGTTTATGTGGTTTGTTCGAAGCTACTCATGCAGTGTTGGTAGTTCGACAAAGAAATTCAATGGACCTGTATGACTCCAAGTACTTTTTTCTATTTAAAATTGACATTAATTTTAGTAAAAAAGACAATCGACAAAATCAAAACCAAGAAAACATATTCATATTATTTTGATACTTTAAGAAAATGATCCATAAGTCATTTGTGATGTGTAAGAATCAACAACACCTCAATCTGATATACGATGTGCCCGATATAACTCAATGTGTCCGTTATGAGTTTAAAATCGACATTTGACTTTAAAAAGTGTCACTCATTGAAATCTGAACAAACACACTCATATTTTCTTGATAATTTATAGAATCAATTCATAAATCATTTGTGACATATAAGAATTGGTCTCACATCAAAATGATACAAAATGTGATCTGTTTGAGTCAAAGTGCGTGTTTCAAGTTTAAAATGATATTTTAGTGAAAAAGACAAGTAACATACTCAAAACCAAGAAAAAACATTCAGATTGTTTTGATAATTTATTAAAACAATCCATAAGTTATTTGGAACGTGTAGGAATTAATCAAACCTCAATATGATGCACAATGTAAACAGTATGACTTGAAGTGCGTCTTTATTTAAAATTAACATCAATTTTAGTAAAAAAACAATCTGACCTACTCAAAACCAAAAAAACACATTCATATTGTTTTGATACTTTAGGATAATGATACATAAGTTATTTGAGATGTGTATGAATCATCCATACCTTAATCCGATGCACGGTGTGATCGGTATGACTCATAGTTCATGTTTTTATTTAAAATTGACATCAATTTTAGTAAAAAGGCCAACTAACCTACTCAAAACTGAGAAAACACATTCAAATTGTTTAAATTATTTAGGAAAATAATTCATAACTCATTTTTGATGTGTAGGAATTAGTCTCACCTTAATTAGATACACAATGTGATCGGTATGAGTCAAAGTTCGTGTTTCAATTTTAAAATTCCATTTTAGTAAAAAAGACAAGTGATGTAATCAAAATAAAGAAAAAAAAATTCAAATTATTTTTATATTTTAGGAAAAAGATTCATAAGTCATTTAGGATGTATAGGAATTAGCAACATCTCAATCTGACACATGGTGTGACTGGTAGGAATCAAAGTACGTCTTTTTATTTAAAATTATCATCAATTTTAGTAAAATGGACAATTGTCATACTCAAAATGAATAAAACACAATAATATTATTTTTATACTTTATTAAAATGATCCATAAGTCATTTGTGATGTGTAGGAATTAGTCGCACCTCAATATGATACACGATGTGCCCAGTATGACTTAAAGTGTTTGTTATCAGTTTAAAATCGATATTTTAGTTCAAAAAGTGTCACTCACTGAAAACTGATCAAACAAACTAAGATTTTTTTAATAATTTATAAAAATTATTCATAATTAATTTTTGACATATAGTAATCTATTTCATATCAAACCAATACAGGATGTGATCATAATGAGTCAAAAGTGCGTGTTTCCAGTTTAAAATGACATTTTAGTAAAAAAGACAACTAACGTACTCAAAACTGAGAAAACACATTCCTGTTGTTTTTATACTTTAGGAAAACTATCCATAATTCATTTGGGACATGTAGGAATCATACTCATCTCAATACGACACATGATGTGACCGGTAGGACTCAAAATGCATATTTTTATTTAAAATTGTCACCAATTTTTGTAAAATGAAAAAATGTCCTACTCAAAATTGATCAAAAACATTTATATTGTTTTGATACTTTATAAAAATGATCCATAAGTCATTTTTGATATGTAGGAATCAGCCGCACCTCAATCCGATACACGATGTACTCGATATGACTCAAAGTTCCATTACCAGTTTTAAATCAACATTTTAGTTCAAAAAGTATTACTCAATAAAAACTGATCAAATGCACTCTATTTTTCTTGATAATTTAGGAAAATGATTTATAAGTAATTTGTGATGTGTAGGAATCCGTTTCATGTCAAACCGATACATGATGTTTTTTATGATATTTGGTGTGTTTCTAATACTACAGTGTGTTGTTACAGCACATTATTGTGGTGGTGTAGTGTGCTGTTACAACACACTATAGTATGGACCTTTATCAATGCTTCTATGAGTGTTGATAAAGGGATAATTTATGATCACTTTTATAAGAACTGATAAAATACCCTTTATCAACCCTTTTATAAGTGCTGATAAATAGATCCTTTATCAGTACTAATAAAAGACCATGTCTTTTAACCTCGCTTATGTAGTTTGTATTTTTCTAGCATTGATAAAGGCCATTTATACCATTATTAAAGGCCTATTTTTTTAGTAGTGTTTACATCCATATTTCAACATTTATTTATGTCTCAGAATATAGCATCATTGATGTCATGACACAAAACTAATATTTCAACTAGTAAAAGCTTATATAATCATACTGATAGTGATTCATGAAAGTATTTTGATCAAGTACATCTGTCTTTTGCTTTAGAAGCTCGAAATGTGTGATTGAGTCTTTCTACTGACAGTTTATGTACATTTGGTTCTTAAGGCAGTCAATATTCTTGTTGGCCCATCTTTATAACTCCATAAAATTTACCACCTTGGATGTTGATGAATGATCCATATATCTTTTTGACCTTATTAATTCCACAACATCTAAAAAAGAATGTCGATGTTTATTTGAATCTATTAATTGATGAGTTAAATTTATTGTGGAGTAATGGTGTCAGTACATATGGTGTTGTTGTGAAAAAAAAATTCCTAATGCAAGTTACATTGATGTGGAAAATTAGTGACTTCCTAGCATATGATATGTTATCTGGTTGGAGTACACATGGTCCAAAATCATGTTTGTATTGTATGATAGACATCAAAGAATTTATTATCATCAATGGAAAAAAACCTTGTTTCTTCAACTGCCATCAAATATTTCTTTCTACCGATTATCCTTTTCAGATGAATAAATATCATTTCAGAAAAGGTACAATTGAAAGAGATGAACCTCCCATAACAATCTCAAGTATTGAGTTAAAATCCATTGTCTCTTAATTTCCTCTCATTATCTTTGGACCAACTATAAAAAAAAATAGACGGATTTGGGAAAGAACACAATTGGATAAAACAAATAACTTTTTGGGATCTTCCATATTGATCTGATTTTTTGGTCTGTCACATGTTGGATGTCATGCATATTGAGAAGAATTGTTTTGATAATATATTTTATATAGTTTTGGACACACCTAATAAGACCAAATATAATGTTAAGGTATAATTAGATCTTGCCCAAATTTGCAGGTGACCAGAACATGAACTATTTGAAAAAGAAAAATCATAGAAATTAATGAAGTTAAAATAATCTTATATAGTTTACAAATAAAATCATTTATTATTTTGTCAGTGGATTTCAGATTTGAGCCTTCTAAATGGTTATATTTCCAATTTGGATAGATGTGTCAGAAATGGTCATATTACCAGATTAAAAAGTCATGACTATCATGTTTTAATGGAAATACTTCTACTATTTGGATTTAGAGGTCTTTTGAATTCTATGATTTGGGATTTTCTAATAGAAATATCATATTTTTTCCGATATATTTGTGCAATGATAATAGACTACGATGAACTAAGTAGACTATAAGAAGATGTTGTTTAAATTTTATGTAAATTTGAAAAAATATTCCCACCAAATTTCTTTGATTCAATAGAACATTTGATATTACATTTTCCACATAAAGAAAAATGTAGGGGTCCAGTACAGTTTTGATGGATATACCAATTTGAGAGATGCATAAATAAATTAAAGAAAAAGGTACGTAAAAAAGCATCAATTGATGGATCAATTGAAGAAGCTTATTTATAGGAATAATTTTCTTTCTTCTCCTCTCTTTATTTTCAATTTGAATATCCTTAAAAACATAAACACATGGGTCATAATGAGGGAAATGTCGATAATGAAATGAAAAATTAATTATCAGTTTTTAATCAACTTGAACTTGGATTCGGTGGAGTTCATGAACAATGACTTTTAGATGATGAACATTATAGGGCTCATACATATATTCTGCCTAGCTATAAAGAAATGACACCATTTGTACTATTAGTTCTTCTATAACTTAATCTATAATTTTTAAGTAAATTAACATTATTTTATTTATAGATTACATGATAATCATATCAAGAAAATTTTTCCACAAATTACAGTATCTTATCTTGAAAAACGTTGGCAAAATAATTTTTTCTACTGGTTTCAAAAACTGGTAAAGTAAATTGTTTATGGTTTAACGTATAAAATAAATTTATTACTTATTATATTGATAACTATTTTTCAAATTTTCAGGTATCTCAACATGATGATAAAATTGATAATTGATTTTGTGTATTGGGTGACCCACCATCCAAAATGGTTAAATATTATAATGCATATGTAATGAATGAGTTTTCGATTTCATACACATGCATATGTGGAATCAAAAAAATAATAAATAGTGGTGTTTTCTTAAGAGGATCTTATCATAGAGAAATTGAAGTTAAATTTTATGACATGATGGAAGAAATAATTGAACTGTGTTATTTGAGACAGAATTACGTAACAATGTTTAAATTTCATTGGTTGGATACTGATAGAGACTTGCGTGTTCATCCGCATCATGGAATCATTGATATTAAACATAAAATCTTTCTTGTAGTAAATGAACCATTTTTATTGGATCATCAGACAAATCGAATTTATTATTAAAATTATTGTGTTTCTTTAAGAGAGTTAGGTAATTGGTGGAGCATAATAAAAATAAAATCTCATAAAAATCAGTTTATCCAAAGTGAATTTGGTTCTTCTAAAGTACAAGGAATTGAATTTTTTCAAGAGACTACTTCAAATCTATATTTTCCAAAAATAGACATGAATATCGATGATGAAACCCTACACTTATGGGTCAATGGTGATAATAATGTTATTTATGTATCAAATGAATTTGAAATAACATGAGAGGATGAAGCTGAAACTCCTATAGAAATTAATGATAATGCTTGATATAAAGATATTTACACTATCATATGTGAAGTTGAGGATACAGATGAATATTTATATAGTTAAATGCCACTTATAATCATATATAATATATATCTATATATAATACTTGCTTTCAACTATTTTCTAAAAATATTCATTTCATGTTTCAGATGGATGATGAGCATTTATTTGATCTGTTTCGTGAGTTGGAGGATTCTTCACTACCTAGTGATGATCATGATGCTACATCATTTGACCATCAGACTGATGGTGGTTCGCTATGACCCAGAGAGGTCATGGTCTTGTGATATTGATGATTCCTGACTATATCCTCAAGTGATATACACATCTTGAGTTCGATCAATGAATGAAGAGATATGTTTAGTTGTGTATTTTAGTTAGTTTTCATTAATTTTCATTAATTTATTTATATACTAATTGTTTAATTATTTGTTCTGTTTTTATATAGATTTTCACATATTGCTGTTGGATAGGGGAGTGTTATATTGCAAAATTATTTTTCTGGAGTATGGGTGACATGGGATCTGATTCTCATTGATGTTCGACACTGCATGTTTGATAATTGGATGATATGTAAAGAAATAAAAGTTATTTTGAAATTTATTTAATCAGTAACTTGATATTATTAATTATTTGCAGGGTTTATGGTAGATCATCAATGATAGCATGAAAAAATTTATCTAGAAGTCATGGGAGGTCTATATTCATGATCATTGCTGCTAGTTTTTTCATAATCTAAAGAGGGAATCCATGTAGAAAGTGGGAGTCAAAGATTTTCATCAATCTTGCTGCACCCACCAACCAAATTACATATCCTATCAGGTTTGGGATGGATTATGTTTATACTGGATGAGAGCTACTTTTCATAGGAGAGCATCATTAGGTTGACAGAATCGTGGGAGGAAGGAGGTGACACATCAAGATGGTTGTCATACATTCAGTACGCATTGACGACATGTGGTAAGTAATTTTGTTAATAATTTATATAACTTAAAATGTGAACTGTTTATTATATACTCATATAGGTGGTCTAACATCCTAATATTATATATTTCGATGTTTATAAGAGGATGTACAATGATCCACTCACTAGAAAGATTACAGGTGGTCGCCAACGAAATATTGTGGTTAATATACTTTTTTGAGCTTTAAAATTAATTGCAAATAATATTTTAACTATTTTAATTTTAAATTGAAATTGAAAGATTCATACAAGGTCTCAACTTCTTAGACACAAGATGAGAGTTAGGCTGAGACCGAGGATTAGATTATCAATGCAACAACATTTGATGATGCAATATTGATGCAAACGACTCCGTATGTCTTCACGAAAGGCAGAGTTGTTGGTATCAGCTCTCTATTAACACTTGAGAGTTATTATGGTACTGTTATAATGTTGGCGTCCAGCTTGAGATGAGCTCATGGAGAGTCACCATCATCTGCTGCATAGTATGAGGAGTAGCTTTGAGCTTAGAGTAAGCTTATAAAGACCATACGTAGGGAGCAAAAGGAGCTCCGTTGACCGTAGCAACAGTATTAGGAGGATATGCATCAATGACAGGAGTAGTAGAATGAGCAGATGATAAAGTACATGCGACATCTGAATCATGGATTAGAGATGAAGTTCCCCCCTCCACCTCCTCCAAATGACCCCTCCCCTGCAGTGATTTATGTATTTTTATAAAAACATTTAAATGTACATATTTTTTGTAATATTTTCAGTAATTTATATATTTATAGTTATATATATTACATATTTTATATTGTTACGAATATATATATATATAGGTTATTTACTACAGGTGATCCCTCTCGTTGTAAATAGTATTTTTTTGTGACAACCTATCGCAAAAAGTATTATTTGCGATGCCGTTTTTTGCAATAGGTTATTTATGATAGGATCACATCGCAAATAACCCATCACAAATAGTTGAAATTTATATGGTTGTATAATATTTATTACATATACATATAATAATATATATTATTTATTATATAAATTTATATAATACATAAAATATATATTATTTATTATATATACATAAGAAAATTTCCCCTCAAAATTTCCAAAGGAAATTTCATGCATAAATTTCCATAGAAAATTTGCACTTAAAATTTTTACCAAAAAATTTCATGGAAAATTTGCATAGAAAATCATTTACTAAAAAATTCCACTAAAAAATTAATTTGAATCTCCACTTAAATTTCCAGTGCAAAATTCCATTTTATTTTTATTATAATTATACTAAAATTTTGATTACCAAAATTCTAAAATAAATGCACGCTTAAATTTTCAGTTTAAATATATTAACACACAAATAAATAATTTAATTTTTTATTGAAAATTTAAATTGTAAACTTCTGCAGGAAATTTGCAATGAAAATTTTCACTAGAAATTTGCAGTTTAATTTTTCACTTAAAATTATAATGTTGATATATTAAACCATAAATTAAAAAAATTAATTTTCAACAATTAAACTAAAATAAAAATATTTTAATTCATATATAAAAAATGTAAATTTTTACCAGAAATTTTCTTTGAAAATTTTCATGAAAAACTTTAATTACAGATTTCCACTAGAAAAGTTTAGTTTAAATTTCCACTTAAATTTCCAATGTAAATTTCGATTTATTTTTTATTATAATTATAATGAAAATTTGATTAAAAAAATTCTGAAATAAATGCATGCTCAAATTTTTAGTTCAAATTTATTAACACATTAATAATGTTATTTTTCACTGAAAATTTGAAACTTAAATTTTCTTTAGAAATTTTAATTGAAAATTGCCATTGGAAATTTTTAGTGTAAATTTCCAAAAAAAATCTGTAGTTCAATTTTTCACTTAAAATTACAATTTTGATATATTAGAATATAAATGAAAAATGAAAATTTTCACTAGAAAATTACTTTCAAAATTTTCATTAGAATATTTTACTATAAACTTCCACTAAAAACGTCCACTTTTTTTGAAATAAAAACATCTACTTAAAACTACAATAAAAATATATTGATTCATAAATAAAAAATAAAAAATTTCATTAGAAATTTATATTGAAAATTTACATGAGAAACTCTTAGTGAAAATTTTTATTGGAAAATTATAGTTAAAATTTCCATTTAAATTCCAAATATAAATCACTAAATTGTATTTTCTATCCATTATAATTTTACTGTTATTAGTGTAAATCTTTTCTAAAAAATTTCATTGAAACTTTACCTTGAAATTTTGTATTGGGTACTTGAATATCAAAATTTTAATATAAATACGTGTTTATATTTTCAATGAAAACATATTAATACATAATATTATTATATATTTATTTTTATTCTTTCTTATTTTTATTTATTCTATTTATTAATTTTATCTAAGTTACTTTTAAAACCTCATCGTAATATATATATTTTTTGTTAAAATTAAATAATGTATGTTATTTTTTTTAATTTTATGATGTTATCAAAAATTATAAAAATAAAAAACTTATGTTAACATATATTCTATTTTAAAATAAAATGCTAAAAATTATTTTATATTTTAAAATGCTATAAAAATATATAAATATTAATATATAAAAAATTATGATAATAAAATTAAAATACATAAATCAAAATATCAGTAAATAATTGTATTAGAAAAAAGGGTAGCCTTGTACATCTGTTTTCAGAATTATTACATCAATTTTTTTAACACATAAATCATATTTATTAATCTAGTTTCAAGTTCTAAATAAACACATGCGCCATCCACCCCCCAGCCAACCCGACCGTCAGGTTCAAAACCCAACATGAGATGATATTTTACCTAATTTATGTATGGTTGTATTAAAATTGAAATATTTTTTTCCCACACACATGTTAATTTATTATATTACATTATTTTATTTAATTTTTCAAAAACAACTTTTTGGAATACTACTTATAATTGTGGGTCAAACAAGAACCGTGGGCACCCGGTGGGCTAGTTTGCACGGGCAGTGGGTTTTGGGGGTTGGATCAAATGCAATCCAAATTTTTTTAAGCCTAAATATTTAAATCCCAAACCCACATAAATCCATGGGCTAATGGATCAGCCCGCGGTCTTGCAGATTTTTTGACTGGTATAACAAAGAGCAAGAAGGATGAATCTAATCATGCACCAAGCAAGAGGGAAGGGGAGGTCCTCACATAGAGGAGTAAATTCACAAGAACTATGTGATATATAAATTTTTTAGGGGGATTTGGGTGGGTTTAATCATGGCTCTCATTTCAACCTCGTGCAAAAGTGGAGTTTTTATTTTTATTTTTCACATGTAGTCAAATATTACTAGTACCCCATTCATGTTAGGGAATTTAATATAAACCAAGGTTATTATGTTTAGGAAAAGTGTTTTATATATTCACATGGTACCTAGTAGGTTGTAGAATAAATAAAAATAATTTTTATTTATAAAATGTTGGTAGTTCTTTATTCGAGGATGGTGCCACCCCCTTCTTTTGTCAAGGGAGGTAGGCGGTTGGATGTCTGATGGGTGGTCAAACCCCACTAACCTTATAGTGGAGGAAGGAACGATGGGGGAGGATGCAACCTATAAATGGGGCTCTCTCCCAATGTTTTTATCATCAACTCATCGCCTCCAGTAACCAGTTTCATCTTATATCTTATCATCATATTTATGTGTGGTATTTTGTGATGTGGATTCCTCGTATGTCTAAGAGAGAAATATAGAATGGTTTCTAATTGTAATAGCGAGGGAGTGTGTACCCACTTTTAACCATAATGATATCATTATATTTTTTATGCTTTTTACCCCTTTTATTTTATTGGGTTTTTCCACGTTACATATGGTTCCATTTATTTCCATAATTTTCACTTTATTTTTTTCTCACTGTTATTTTTCTTGAATCAATAAGTTTTTCCTTATGACTTTTCCATTCCTTAATACTTAGGGGAGATTGTTTAGTCAATAAGGTTTCCTTATGAATTTATAATTCCTTCTTGTTTTGAAAATCACAAACACCTTATCTCAAGGAAAATCTCTTTTTACCCTATGCTTTACTTCTATAAGGAAAAATTTCCTTCCCAAAATAAATTTGTCCTTATCTTGTTTTCATTGTTCATATCATAATTTTTCTAAGTGTAAAATTCGGTTTGAAACCAAAACCTCGGAATCTTATAATTATCTAGATATGAAACATTCAGTTTTAGGATCCGAATTCTCAGAATTCTGATTATGAATTATAGTTACGAACTCTTTTGAGTTCTGACTCAGAATTCTAATTTTGAATTCTAGTTACGAACTCTTCTGAGTTCTAACTCTGAATTCTGATTATGAATTCTGGTTACGAACTCTTCTGAGTTCTGACTCCGAATTCTGATTACGAATTCTGGTTACGAACTCTTCTGAGTTCTGACTCCAAATTCTGATTACGAATTCTGGTTACGAACTCTTCTAAGTTCTGACTCCGAACTCTGATTATGAATTCTAGTTACGAACTTCTATGAGTTCTAATTCCAAGTTATTTGAATACAGACTCTGAACTCTTATGAGTTCTAACTCTGAATTCTCATGAACTCTGGATCCAAACTTTGTAAGTTCTGGTTTCGAATTCTTGTGAATCCAGATTCTGAATTTCCTTGAAATTCAGACTCCAGAATTCTATAGAGTTCAGGTTCTAAATTCCTAGAAAATAGAATCCAAATATCCTTGTATTATAGACTCAAAATTCAATTTTTGTTAGAATTATAACATTCATTTGCTTATATTCTGAATATTGGATTTTATTTATGTAACCATATTTTTTCCAACACTTGTTTTGTTATAAAACGATGTCTTTCATTCAGTTACTAACTAACCGTTGTTTGAGTGACACATGTATAGGTCCCTCCGAAATTAAAGGAAAAATATGACCATTGGAAGAGGGAGACGACTGTTGAAGTCATGCCTATAAATAGGAGCTCATTTGAAAGAGCTTCACAACTGTTCTATGAATCAATAGATTACATGTTGTTGAAGTGATTTCTAGAGAGAGACTTTCAT
Organism: Viscum album; assembly: GCA_963277665.1. Taxonomy (NCBI): domain Eukaryota; kingdom Viridiplantae; phylum Streptophyta; class Magnoliopsida; order Santalales; family Viscaceae; genus Viscum; species Viscum album. The sequence continues at coordinate 1,887,461,341 of OY728127.1, read as the reverse complement.
TTCTTTGTGCGCACTGAACTTCTGGTTTATATTTTCTTTGTGTGACTCTGATTGTTGCTGTGTACAATCAAGGGACTCCAGTGATAGGAAGACAAAGGTTCCGACTACCTTGAAGTTAAGGGCCTCCTTACTGAGGAAGATAGAGGTTTCGACTACCTTGAAGTTAAGGGCTTGCGGGGATAGCAAGACAAACTCCGATCTTCATATCAAGGGCTTACCCTGGTGTGGGTAAGACAAAATTTCTTGAAAGTATAAATCAAGGGACCTTTATCCAAGGTTGTTGGAAACCCTTCTCTTTGGGTTAAAATATTTACTACTTGTTACTTGTTTGTTTCAAGTTTTTCACTATATTTGTATTGTTGAGGAAAGTATAACTATCTTATACTTCCTTATACTTGTACTCTGATTTAGTTAGATTCTATACACTTTAAGGTAGAATCTTCATCATTGTAAACTTTCATTAAGTTTCATTTCTGGAACCATCTTTTCTGAAATTACTTTCTCAGAATCATATTTCTGGAATCAAGCAAGTCTGTAGAACTAGAGGTTTTGTGAATTACCTTGTTTAACCTTATCAAACATAACCATCTTTAAAAGTTCCAAAAGAATTTTTTAAAGTGTACAATTCACCCCCCTCTTGTATTTTGAGCATCATTAGATACTTTACTCAGTATCTCTTTTATTTCGATCCTACATTTGGTATTACAGAGTATATCATACTCACATACCATCTCAACAATTGGTATCAGAGGAGGTCTCTGAAATACTTATACTCACATATAAGTTTTTCTTGCTCAAGTTTTCATTGTTCTATATTTTCCTTTCTTAGGAATATTTTCCTTGAATCTAAAATTTTTCTATTAACAAGTTTTTGTGGAAAGATTTTATTTAAGATGGCAGGAATTAATGTTGGTTCTATTGACAACTTAAATCCAACTAGACCACCTATTTTTGATGGAAATGATTATGAGTACTGGAGAGATCACATGAAGACATTCATTATCAATACTAGTGTTGATAATTTTGTTATGCTTACTGAAGGATATAAAATCCCTGAAAAAGAAGTTAGTACCTTTACCAATCAAGAAAAGCATGAATATCAACTGAATTATAAGGTACACAATACTTTGCTTTGTTCTATGACTAGAAACATATATATCCAGGTTTTATCTTGTGAAGTAGAAAATTGTATTTGGAAGAAACTTGAAGTTACTCACTTTGGAGCTTCCAAAGTTATTGAAACTAGAAGAGCCATGCTCAGAGCTAAATATCATGGTTTTTTCTTTCCTTATGGAGAACCCATATGTAGGGTGCAACAAAGATTCATGAATATTGTGAATAGTTTACAATCCATGGGTGAGAAAGGATTAGATTATGAATCTCTTGTTGATAAGATCATAGACATCATGCCCAATGAGTGGGAATCCAAGAGGACGACTATAGATGAGAACATAAAGGTTACTCAGATTTACTTAGATGAACTATTTGGAACTCTTCTTCAACATGAGACTAGAATGAAGAGAGATGCTAATAATGTAAAGAAGAATAATGGGAATGGTAGTGTTGCTTTTACTACAACTTCAAATCATATGAAAGCTAAGACTCCTGAGAGAGTTACTATATCCAAGTATAATAAGGTTGTTATTCAATCTGAATCTAGTGGAAGTGAATCCTTAGAGAATGAACTAGAAAATCTTTTTCGAAGGATGAAAAAGATAGCTGGACAGAGGAACTTTTAATCCAGATACAAGAAGAAAGAAAGGAAATATAAGAAAGATTCAGAAGTTACTTGTTATGAATGCAAGAGAGCTGGACATATAAGACATGATTGTCCTATGCTTAAGAGAAAAGAAAGAAAGGAAAAGCATTCTGTGAGAAACAGAGAGAAGTATTATAAGGCTAAAGCTAAGAAAGTCTTAAAATCTAATGACACCTGGAGTGCCAGTGGTGGTGACTCTTCAGATGAATTTTCAGATTATGAATCTTCTGGACAGAAGAATCTTGGTATAATAGCCAGAATACCTATTGACAATCATTACTTAATGGATAAGGTACACAATGCTGAATCAATGACCAATGTTTCTTTAAATGAAAATTATAGTAATGATAAATATTATAACTCTTCAGATGAAGAATCTACTTCTGATGAAGATAATACTTTACCTTCCTATGAAGAAGTTTCTAGGTTTTTCAAACTCCTTGATATTGAGAATTCAAAACTCACGAAAAATATTGATAAGTCAAAATCTAAGAATACTATTCTTACTAAGGAAATATTAGATCTTTCTAAAGATCTTTATAAGAAAAATTTTGATTTCGAAAATATTTCAAAAAATCTTGAGGAAGTAAAATCTGAGAAGAATAAACTTTCCAAAGATCCAGAAAACGTAATTTCTAAGAAAAATGTTTTCGTGCCTAACTCTAGTTCCAAATAAAGTGTTTTAGAAGACAAAAACTTGGTTATCAAACTAAAATCCAATATTTTTTCCTTGAGAAAGTGTTTTTCAAACTTTACCTTAGGAAAGGAAATTTTTTATAAAATATATTATCAAATCCGACCTTTAAGGAATAGTTCTGGTTTTTGTTATACTGGTTCTAAACTTATTTTTAGTAAAAATTATTTTGCTCCTCAAAGTGCTCCATGTTGGGTCGGAACAAAGCGAGGAAGATGGCAAGAGGGGGGGGGGGGTGAATTGCCTTTTAAAAAATTGATTAACAAATTAAAAATCAAAGTAAAGTGCAGCGGAAATAAAGAAGGCAAGACACACGAAATTGATAACGGAGTTCGGCCAAAACCCGGCCTACGTCTCCGCTCCCAACTCAACCGTTGAGAGATTCCTACCGCTTGCTTTTCAATGGTTTTAGCAAGAAACCCACTAGGCTTTGAGGTAGCACTAGGACCTATTACAGCTTGCTTTTATTGGTTGAGCAAGAACCCACTTGCTTTCAATGGTTTAGCAAGAACCCACTAGCCTTTTTAACGGGTGAAGGCTAGCTCACCGTGTCTCAAGCTTTTTAAAGGAAAAGCTTGTGAACCTCTTCACACCTTAGTGGTGGTGTGAGAACCCAAAGAAAAGGGGATGAGAAAAGAGTTTGGGGTTTGTAGGCACAAACCCAATTTTAAAGCTCAATAAAAAGTAAAACAATAAAACCCGTATTTGGGAAGACTTGGGCGCCTTTGATTGGATGGAGATGTTGAAGGCCGCTTCCAAGCTTCTTTGAAGGAGCTCCTTGGATGAGGAAGTTGTTGGAGCTAGGTGGGTTCCTTTGAGGAAGTCCGCCGGAGGTTGGCCAATTGATCCAGAATATGTCCGTTGGCTTCGTATATGTTCCGGGTGGTGTCCGGGGCTTCCTTGGCCTTTATTTATAGGCTAGGAACCTTTGGGGAGGCTTCGGAGCCGTTGGAGAGGCTAAAAGGGCCGTTGGGAGCCAAGTGGACAGGCTGGTCAACAGCCCAACGGCTAGTTTGACTGTGTCCACCGGCTGGCCGGTACAGGTCCACCGGTTGGCCGGTGTTTGCAAAAAGTCATTGGATTCCTGTCCAGGGGCCACCGGTCGACCGGTGCCAGAGCCACCGGCTGGCCGGTGGTGAGGCAGTAGCTAATACTGTTTGGGCAGGGGGCCACCGGCTGGCCGGTGCAAGGCCACCGGTTGGCCGGTGCTGAGGCAGAAGCTCAGCCTTCTTCCCAGGTGTCACCGGCTGGCCGGTGGTGAAGCCACCGGTTGGCCGGTGGTCTGCATTTCAGTCCAGTTTGGCCTTTTTGCCTTCTTGGCCTTCTTGGCCCAAATCCTTGGCACCTTAAATGAATGCCTATCATCCAAAAACACTTAAAACAAAATTAGATAAACAATAAGGTGATTGTGATCATGAAAATCAAACAACGAGGGGAACGAGATGTACAACAATCTCCCCCTATTTTGATGATCACAATCACCAAAACAATTAAAGTAAAAACATAAATGAAAGGCATGCTTTTAAATGATCAAATGAAAACAAGCAATGCATGAGAGAAAAGGTTTCTCCCCCAATCAATCAAGAAATTCTCCCCCTTTGTGATTATCAAAATAGCGTGGGGCATAAAACTTGATTGAGGGAAACGATGAAAAACGAGATTTTAAAACAATTGAAAATGATACTAATTTTTGAAAATTTTGAAATGAAAAATTGAATTGAAAAATTTGAATAACAGTTTGAATTGAAAGTTTTGAATCAAAAACCAATTGAAATTCGAAATTTGAAACCAAATGAAATTTTTGAAATTGATAGTTTTGAAAAATCGACACCAACTGTTGGATATTTAAAAAAGAAAATTTAAAAGAAAATTTGAATTTCAAAGACAAGTGTTGAGTTTGAAATGAAAACTTTGAATACACAACAAGGCTTAAAAAAAATCCTAACTCCCCCTAAATAAAAACAAAGAATCACTGGGGAGTGGTTTTTGAAACCGAAACAAATTTAGGCCCGGAGAGACTTGCCAAAAGGGATTTTTCAATCCAAATTTGTTTCATGGCGGGTCTTCTCCTATAAAATTCATCGGAATAGAAAATCGATTTGGGTTGGCCGTACCGGGCGTTTTTACAATTACATTCATAAATGAGATGCCCGGGTTTTTTGCAATAGTTACAAAATTTAAAGCTAGAGCTCCCCCTTACAAAAACAGTGGGTGCATGGGAGGAGGAGGCTTGGTTGGTATAGCCAAGTCCATTGGTGGTTCGGGAAACCCTTTGTGAACCAAGCAAATTGTTCAAATTTTGTTCACCTTGGGTGAACTTGGCTAGGGTCTCTCTAAGGTCTTTGATGGTTGATTCCATGGAATCAACATTTGGAAAATTTTGGATTTTAAGGGTGAGTTCCTCCTTCTCTTTGTGAAGTTGGTCTTTTTCGGAGGAAAGTTTTTTGAAAGACTTTTTCAATGCGACAAATTTAGAAGAGAGTTCATGAAAACCTTTTTCTAATTGGTCTCTAGCAAATGAGAGTTCTTCATAAGATAAATGATTTAAAGAATTTGAATTTGAAGAACATGAGGAAGAGGAATCGGAAGATGTTACCTCATGGAATGCCATTAGGCATTTTGTACCTTGGTCACTCGAGGAGGAGGAGGAGGATGAGGAGGTGTCACTCCATGTGGCCTTGAGGACCTTTTTCTTTCCTTTCTCCTTTTGCGTGGCCCGTTTCTTGTTGAGTGGGCAATCGGGCTTGTAATGGCCCTTTTCGCCACACCCGTAGCATTTCACCTTGGGCTCGGATCTTGCGGTGGGTTCTTGCTTTTGATGCTTGCGGGATTTCTTCTTCTTGTTGTGCTTCTTCATAAACTTGTGCATTTGGCGGGCGAGATTCTCCATTTCCGAGTCGCCGCTTGATGATGAGGAAGAAGATGAGGAAGAAGAGGATGAGGAGGAGCTTACTTCCTTTTGTACCTTGAGGGCAATATTCTTTGGTGTCTTGATTGGTGTTCCCTCCTTTTGAGCTTGCCTCCTCATCGTGATCTCATAAGTCATTAGGGATCCGATGAGCTCCTCTACCGGCATATTTTTGACGTCCTTAGCTTCTTGGATCGCCGTCACCTTTGGTGCCCATGAGCTCGGAAGGACCCATAGGATCTTCTTGACCATCGTCTCGGCTGAAACATTATCACCAAGAGATTTCCTTCCATTGCACACGTCAGTAAAGCGAGTAAACATATCGGAAATAGACTCATTTGGATGCATTGAAAATGACTCAAAATCTTGCCTATACATGTCCAATCTAGTGTCTTTGACTTTATTGGTGCCCTCATGAGTTACTTCTAAAAGTTTCCAAATTTCATGTGAGGAGGTGCAAGTAGACACTCGATTGAACTCATTTCTATCTAAGCCGCAATGTAGAGCGTTCATGGCTTTGCCATCAAGCTCGAAATTCTTTATATCGGCTTGGGTCCATTTGGATTCATCGGGGGTAGACAAAGTGTAACCTTGCATGACTATTTTGTAAATCGGATAACCTATGCTTCTTAAAAAAGTAGTCATGCGGGTTTTCCAATAATTATAGTCGGTCCCATCAAAAAATGGAGCCCGACCCAATGAGAGGCCCTCGGGGGCGAAAGAGGTTGATGCCATCTTAATGGATCTTAAATTTGAAACCGGGTTAGGGTATTACTCAAATTTCCCTCTGATACCAATTGTTGGGTCGGAACAAAGCGAGGAAGATGGCAAGAGGGGGGGGGGGGTGAATTGCCTTTTAAAAAATTGATTAACAAATTAAAAATCAAAGTAAAGTGCAGCGGAAATAAAGAAGGAAAGACACACGAAATTGATAACGGAGTTCGGCCAAAACCCGGCCTACGTCTCCGCTCCCAACTCAACCGTTGAGAGATTCCTACCGCTTGCTTTTCAATGGTTTTAGCAAGAAACCCACTAGGCTTTGAGGTAGCACTAGGACCTATTACAGCTTGCTTTTATTGGTTGAGCAAGAACCCACTTGCTTTCAATGGTTTAGCAAGAACCCAGTAGCCTTTTTAACGGGTGAAGGCTAGCTCACCGTGTCTCAAGCTTTTTAAAGGAAAAGCTTGTGAACCTCTTCACACCTTAGTGGTGGTGTGAGAACCCAAAGAAAAGGGGATGAGAAAAGAGTTTGGGGTTTGTAGGCACAAACCCAATTTTAAAGCTCAATAAAAAGTAAAACAATAAAACCCGTATTTGGGAAGACTTGGGCGCCTTTGATTGGATGAAGATGTTGAAGGCCGCTTCCAAGCTTCTTTGAAGGAGCTCCTTGGATGAGGAAGTTGTTGGAGCTAGGTGGGTTCCTTTGAGGAAGTCCGCCGGAGGTTGGCCAATTGATCCAGAATATGTCCGTTGGCTTCGTATATGTTCCGGGTGGTGTCCGGGGCTTCCTTGGCCTTTATTTATAGGCTAGGAACCTTTGGGGAGGCTTCGGAGCCGTTGGAGAGGCTAAAAGGGCCGTTGGGAGCCAAGTGGACAGGCTGGTCAACAGCCCAACGGCTAGTTTGACTGTGTCCATCGGCTGGCCGGTACAGGTCCACCGGTTGGCCGGTGTTTGCAAAAAGTCATTGGATTCCTGTCCAGGGGCCACCGGTCGACCGGTGCCAGAGCCACCAGCTGGCCGGTGGTGAGGCAGTAGCTAATACTGTTTGGGCAGGGGGCCACCGGCTGGCCGGTGCAAGGCCACCGGTTGGCCGGTGCTGAGGCAGAAGCTCAGCCTTCTTCCCAGGTGTCACCGGCTGGCCGGTGGTGAAGCCACCGGTTGGCCGGTGGTCTGCATTTCAGTCCAGTTTGGCCTTTTTGCCTTCTTGGCCTTCTTGGCCCAAATCCTTGGCACCTTAAATGAATGCCTATCATCCAAAAACACTTAAAACAAAATTAGATAAACAATAAGGTGATTGTGATCATGAAAATCAAACAACGAGGGGAACGAGATGTACAACACTCCATTCTGCACTAAGTGTCAGTGTGGTGGACACTGGGCAAAAAATTGTTCCTTAAAAAAAACCCAGTCTTTAGGATTTCATAAAGCCTATTTTTCTAAAAAGATGTGGGTGCCTAAAATTTTTCTTTCTAAGAATTACAGATCCAAGCAAGTTTGGATTCCAAAAACCTAACTTTTTCTTATTTTCAGGAAAATAGAGAAGGCACCAAAAATAATACTTGGTACATGGATAGTGGATGTTCCCGACATATGACTGGTAAAAAAACTATTTTGAAAATATTATCAAGATGAAAGGAGGAAAAGTAACTTTCAGAGACAATGCTCAGGGAGAAATTATTGGTATAGGTAACATCATTATTCTTGGAAAATTTTTTATTTCAAATGTTTTATTCATTAAGGGTATTAAGCACAACCTCATAGAATAATCCAATTATGTGATGAAGGTTACTTTGTGAATTTTAGGAATGAAAAGTGCTTAGTACACAATTCCAAGGAAGAGTTTATTCTTTTTGCCTATAGGCAAGATAATGTTTACACACTAAATTTAGAAGACCTTATGAGCCAATATCTACCTTGCCTTAGTGAAATGGAAGATCATTATTGTTTGTGTCATAGAAGGTTAGGACACTGTAACCTTAGGAACTTATGCAAACTTTCTAAGAAAATATTAGTTAAGGATCTACCGGAGCTTAGATTTGATTCTTCAAAAGTTTTTGATCCTTGTCAATATTGAAATAAACATAAATCAAGTTTTAAATCAGTCAGTAAATTCTCAACTACTGATGTATTACAGCTAGTGCATATGGATATTTTTGGTCCTACACAAACTGGAAGCATTGGAGGAAAGTATTATGTATTTGCCTTGGTTGATGATTACACTAGATTTACATGGGTTTATTTTCTAGAAAAGAAGTCTGAATATTTTTATTATTTCAAAAGTTTTAGATCCCAAGTTAAAAACGAGAAAAATCTTCCATTGAAAACTATTCATAGTGATCATGGTGGAGAATTTCAAAATTCATATTTTGAAACTTTTTGTATTAGAAAAGGCATTACTCATAACTTCTCAGCACCCAGAACACCTCAACAAAATGGTGTTGTTGAAATAAGAAATAGAATTCTTCAAGAGATAACTAGAACCATGTTGAGCGAGTATTCTGTAGCCAAACATTTTTGGGCTAAAGCTGTAAGTACTGCTTGTTATACTATAAATCAAGTTTTGATTAGATCTTTTCTTAATAAAACTCCTTATGAGTTATGGAATGGTAGAAAACCTAGACTTTACTACTTCAAGGTTTTTGGTTTCAAGGTATTCATTCTGAATACTAAAGATAATCTACATAAATTTTCACCAAAATCTGATGAAGGAATTTTCTTAGGCTACTCAAAAACTTCTAAGGCTTATAGAGTTTTCAACAAAAACACTTGTACCATTGAAAAGACAGCACATGTAAAATTTGATGAAACTGATCCTTTTGTTTTTAAACAACCCCAACCTACATCATTGGATGTGTTTTCAAAAATTGATTATCAACCTTTGTTAGAAGATATTTCTGATAAGGAAAATGCCCAAGAAAATGTTTCTGAATCATTTACTCCAGAATATTTTCTACCCTATGTTGATGAACAGGTTTTACAAAACCCAAATAAGATTTTTATAAAGAATCATCCTAGTGATAGCATCATTGGAGATGTGAATAAACTTGTAAGAACTAGAAGTTCCTTAAGAAATTAAGTAGAACACCTAGTATTCCTTTCCCAATTAGAACCAAAAAGCACAGATTAATCTTTAGGTGATGATGATTGGATTAAATCCATGCAATATGAACTAAATGAATTCAAAATGAATAAAGTATGGACCTTGGTTTAAATACCTAAGGAAACTTCTGTTATTGGAGTAAAATGGGTCTTCAGAAATAAGTGTAATGAAAATGGAATCATTGTTAGAAATAAATCTAGATTGGTTGCTAAAGGTTATAATCAACAAGAAGGAATAAACTATGAAGAAACCCATTCTCCAGTAGCTAGAATTGAATCTATTCGTATTCTACTTTCCTTTGCATCATTCTTCAATTTCAAACTTTTTCCAATGGATGTGAAATGCGGTTTCCTTAATAGTTATGTACAAGAGGAAGTTTTTGTTGAACAACCTCCTGGTTTTGAAGATACAAAACATCCTGATCATGTTTTTAAACTTACCAAAGCTTTGTATAGACTTAATCAAGCCCCTCGAGCCTGGTATGATATACTTATAGGATTTTTGCTTCAAAATAATCATGTTAAGGGAAATGCAGATCCAAACCTTTTTATAAAGAAAGATAAGAAAAATGTTTCGATTGTTCAAATTTATGTTGATGACATTATATTTGGTTTAACTCAGAAATCTTTAACTGATTCCTTTGTGGATCTAATGAAATCTGAGTTTGAAATGAGTATGATGGGTGAGTTAACATTTTTACTTGGTTTTCAAATCTCTCAAAAACCAGAAGGAATCTATATATCCCAACATAAGTATATTAAACATCTTCTTAAAAAGTATGGATATGACAACACTAAGAGTATAATTATTCCCATTGGTACCTCAAAAACTATTTATCTTGATGAAGCTAGGAAACCAGTATATCAAACATCTTTTAGAGGTATGATAGGAAGTTTAATTTACATGAAAACTATTCATCTAGACTTAATGTTTTTAGTATCCTTATGTGCAAGATATCAATCCAATCCTAAGGAATATCATTTAAAGGTAGTGAAAAGAATTTTTCGCTACTTAAAGGGAACCATGGATTTAAGACTCTTTTATACTTCTGAAAATGATTTTGTTTTAAAAAATTTATCAGATGATGACTTTGGTGGATGTAGAATGGATAAAAAGATTACATTCGGAACTTGTCATTTCTTAGGAGATTCATTAGTTTCTTGGTCATGCAAGAAGCAACACTCAGTAGAACTTTCCATTTCTGAAGCTGAATATGTAGCAGCTGGAAGTTGCTGTGCTCAAGTGTTGTGGATGCAACACACACTCACAGAATATGGTATGAGTTTTACCAAAACACGAATTTTGTGTGATAATATAAGTTCCATTTACCTTAGTAAAAATCATGAACATCACTTTCATGTAAAGCACATAGACATTAGGCATCACTTTCTTTGGGATCACACACAAAAAGGAGATACCATTCTTCAATTTATCAGAACGCAAGATCAGCTTGCTGATATTTTCACAAAGTCTTTACCCTTCGATAGATTTGAATACATTAAACAGAAGTTAGTAATGATAACTGTAAGGTAATCTTCCTTGTTAACTTCCGGTGGAATCAATCTCCTTACAGTAATAAACTCCTTTTCATAGGGGGAGTACATTTTTTCATATGTTTTTCATTTTTTTCATAATGAAGTTTTTCATGTTTTTCATAATGAAGTTTTTCATGTTTTTCATAAATAAGTTTTTCATGTTTTTCGTAATGAAGTTTTTCATGTTTTTCATAATGAAGTTTTTCATGTTTTTCGTAATGAAGTTTTTCTTGTTTTTCGTAAATAAGTATTTCATGTCTTTCATAATGAAGTTTTTCATGTTTTTCATAATGAAGTTTTTCATGTTTTTCATAATAAAGTTTTTCATATTTTTCGTAATGAAGATTTGCTAATTTTTTTCGTAATCTAAAATTTTCATAATGAACATTCTCATAATGAAGATTTTCATAATGAAGATTTTTGTAATGAAGATCTGCGTATTCAATTTTTTTTCATACTCAAGTTTTTTTCAGAATCTAAAATCCTTCAAGAAGAATTTTCCTCAATACAAATAATTCTACTAAAAATCCAAAAGGTATGATTCTTTATTGAGTTTTCGTAATCACATTTTACTTGATGGTTTTTTTAAAAATTTCTCAGATTCTAGTTTCCTTAAATACGAATGTTTTCCTTTAAAAACCTTAAAAGATTGGATCCTACCAAATTTTCCTTACGACTATCTTTTCAACTGTCAGATCTGATTAGAAGAATTCTCAGCCATTGGATTGAGATGGGAAGATGAACTGTCACATCAACACCTATAAAAGGGGACCCCCGATGGTTGTCCCACATAGGTTTTCAAGCTTTTTCGTGTCGAAGATCTACCCTGCTTCAAAATTCCGTTTCGGATTTTCAAAGGTTTCTCAATTCTGAATGTCTGTTGAAGTTTCTTCTCAAGATATGTCTTCTGTCAAGCCGATTGCGGAGTGGCAAGTATATAGAGAAAGTCTGGTGCATCTGAGTTTCTTCAACAAGTATGACTCCATTATCTCCAAAAACATCAAGCTGAATGGATGGGAAATCATTTGCATATCAAATCCTGGAGCTCAAGTCTTGGCGTATCCAGATCTTCTTATAGAGTTCTATGAGCTAGTAAGTTTCTTTAAGGAAGAAGGGAGAGATAAGTTTTCTTTCAAGTGGTATGGAAAAACCTATTCACTTTCATACACCAAGGCTATTAGCTTAGTGGGGCTGTATTATGAAGGGGCTGAGTTCTGTCCTCACAAGCTGCCGAATGTTCAAGGAAGTTTTGTAAAGGTGAAGGCTATGAAGTGTCTTGGACTTATAGATGTTAAGACCGCAAAGATTGCTCATTTTTCTACAAATAATCAGATTCTTAAGTTATGGGTTTAGGGTTTTATCGTACCGAGAAAGGGTGACAAGGACACATTGAAGAAAAGTGATATGTATATCTTGTATTTTTTGGTAAATATAAGGAAGATCAATCTGATGAATCATATTCTCATTACGATAGAGAATATCAAGAATGGGAATTTGAGATCACAAATAATCATGTGTCCTGCCCAACTCTCCAAGTTGATTATTTGATGTCTTGAGTCTTTTAAGATTCCTTGCAGTTCCAAGATGAGGAATTGCAAAGTCATGTTAGTAAGTGATGATACTTTGAAAATAATGAATGTCAGCTTTTATAAAGATTCTGGAGAGTTTTATGATCTACCAGTGGAAGAAGCAGAAGATATTTTAAAGAATGAAGAATAGGTTGAACCATCAAAGAAGGCTGGAAAGAAGAGGAAACTGAAGGAAGTGGAAGAATCAGAGAAAACCCCTAAGTCCAAAGAAACTCAATCCGCACCTCCAAAGCCCAAGAAGCAGAAAGCCTATGCAGACGAAGTAGTAGCCAAATGGAGAGAAGACAAAAAGAATCGGAAGGAAGGAGAGTCACAATTTGGTCTAGATACTGCTAAGGCCAAGGCTCTAAAAGAGAAGGTAGCCGATGAGATTGACAAGCAAGCTAAAGAAAAGAAGCTTAAGAAGAAAATGTCTGAGGCCGAAATTGTCCAATCTCTTTTGAGGGACACTGAAATAGCATCCGAAAAAATTCCAGTACCGAAATCGTTCTTGGTTGAGGCTTTACCTAAGACTCTAGGGAAGAAGTTAATGACTCCGAAAAAATCCCAAAAGAAGGTTGTTGAAGAAAAGGAAGTTATCGAAGAAGTGGAAAAATAAGAAAGTAGTGGTGGCTCTGAAGATCTTATTAAGCAAGTTGAAGATTATCATGAAAAGGAAACCCCTTCCAAGAAGCTATCAATCCAAACTTCTGAATAAGAGTCTTCAAAGCTCCCAACTCCTAGGAAGGATGAGGAAAAAGAAGATGGGAAGGGTGAAGAAGAAGTTAATAAATTTTTTGAGGAAGAGAGCTATAATCATCACTTTATTCACCCTGAGGATATTGAGGGAGGAGGCGAGAAAGAAAAAATTGATGAAGATAGAATATTTCAGTTGTCTGAAAGTGAGCATGAGTCTCCAGATGAGGAAGTTGTTCTGAGAACCAATAAGGGAAAATAGGTGGTTGCTGATACACCCAAGAGAACAATTTTAAGGAAGAAGGAAGCTGGTGGATCTTCTAAGAGGAATCTGGTTGAGCTAGATAAAGAACCATTACCAAGAAAAGTATCAGATTCGAAATCATCATCTCTAGGACATGATTTTTTCATTCAATCTCTAAAAAATCTTGTTGACACCATACCGATCTTTCCAAACATTGACTCCATATGTCAGATGATTCAATATAGCATGAATTAGAAATCAGATTTTGTATCCATGGTGATGGATAGGTGTGTAAAGATTGAGGTTGATCATAATAATTTCCTTATCAACTACGATTCCCACAGAAAATCTTGTATGAAAGTGGTCAACTAGTCAAAGAATATAGTTAAAGATTTTAGAGAGCTTGATAAGTTTCAAGATGATTTTAAGGAAATTTTTGATACTCAAGATAGCAAAATCAAGGATCTCACAAATATCTTTGAGGAAAAGCTAAATCTTGAGCAGAATTCTCAGATTCAGGAGGTCAAGGATCTGAATGGGAAGTTGTATTCTGTTGCCCAAAGATGGAAGAGGGAAAGGGATCTCCAGATCGAGATTGAAGAAAATCTAGCAAAACAAGATGACTTGTTGAAGGTTCAGGCAGAGGCTTTGAAGGCTCAGGATGATAGGATCAAAGCCTTAGAGAAGAAAGCATAGGAAGATCACAAGGAGCTAAATAAGCTGAAAACTATTGTGAAGAAAATCATACCCAAGGAAAAGGAAGGAAAATAAATCCAATCTTTTGTTGTATTTTTTTCCTTGTACAAATTATTCCAATATTAATGAAATTTTGGGTTGCTCGTTTCTGTTTGCATGCTTTATACTAATATTTCAGGTACTATAATTTCTTTTCCATTCCCTCAAATTCTTTTTGAAAATAACAAAGGGGGATAAAGGAAAAAGAATGCTAAGTAAAGAAGAAATATTCCTAGGTAAGGGGGAGTTTATCTAAGGGGGAGTTTTCATACAGATATTTCTGTACTCAAGATAATGAAAAACTCATTCCGGAAATCTAGAATACGATCCTTAGTGTTTCAAATCCTAAGGGGGATTTAGTCATATTCATCTTTGCAAATGTGAAAAGGGAGATAAGTTTTATTTCAAAGTCTAGAAATTTTTTTCTAAGTCCTTATATTCTTTTTCATAAGGATGTTTGTGCTTTCCAAAAAGGGGGAGATTGTTGAGTCAATAAGGTTTTCCTTATGAATTTTTCATTCCTTCATACTTAGGGGAGATTGTTTAGTCAATAAGGTTTCCTTATGACTTTACAATTCCTTCTTGTTTTGAAAATCACAAACACCTTATCTCAAGGAAAATCTGTTTTTACCCTCTTCTTTACTTCTATAAGGAAAAATTTCCTTCCCCAAGGAAAATTATCCTTATATTGTTTTCATTGTTCATATCATAATTTTAATAAGTGTAAAATTTGGTTTGAAACCAAAACCTCAGAATCCTATAATTACCTAGATATGAAGCATTCTGTTTTAGGATCCGAATTCTCAGAATTCTGATTATGAATTCTGGTTACAAACTCTTCTGAGTTCTGACTCAGAATTCTGATTACAAATTCTGGTTACGAACTCTTCTGAGTTCTAACTCCGAATTCTAATTACGAATTCTGGTTATGAACTCTTCTAAGTTTTGAATCCGAATTCTAATTACGAATTCTGGTTATGAAATCTTCTGAGTTCAAACTCCAAATTATGATTACGAATTCTAGTTACGAACTCTTCTAACTTCTGACTCCAAACTCTGATTACGAATTCTGGTTACGAACTTCTCTGAGTTCTGACTCCAAGTTCTCTGAATACAGACTCTGAACTCTTATGAGTTATGACTCCGAATTCTCATGAACTCTGACTCCGAACTTTGTAAGTTCTGGTTCCAAATTCTTGTGAATCCAGATTCTAAATTTCCTTGAAATTCAGACTCTGGAATTCTATAGAGTTCAGGTTCCAAATTCCTAAAAAATAGAATCCGAATATCCTTGTATTATAGACTCTGAATTCAATTTTGGTTAGACTCTGAACTTTCATTTTCTTACATTCTGAATATTGGATTTTAGTTATGTAACCATATTTTTTCTAACACTTGTTTTGTTATAAAACGATGTCATGCATTCAGTTACTAACTAACCATTGTTTGAGTGACACATGTACAGGTCCCTCCAAAATTCAAGGAAAAATATAACCGTTGGAAGAGGGAGCTGACCGTTGAAGCCATGCATATAAATAGGATCTCATTTGAAAGATCTTCACAAATGTTCTATGAATCTAGAGATAACATGATGTTGAAGTGATTTCTAGAGAGAGACTTTCATTGCTTTGTGCGCACTGAACTTCTAGTTAAGATTTTGTTTATGCGACTCCGATTGTTGCTATGTACAATCATGGGATTCCGGGGATAGGAAGACAGAGGTGCCGACTACCTTAAAGTTGAGGGCTTCCTTGCTGAGGAAGATAGAGGTGCTGACTACCTTGAAGTTGAGGGCTTGCGGGGATAGCAAGATAGACTCTGATCTTCGTATTGAGGGATTACTCTGGTGTGGGTAAGATAGAATTTCTTGAAATTATAAATCAAGGGACCTTTATCCAAGGTTGTTTGATACCCTTCTCTTTGGGTTAAAATATTTACCACTTGTTACTTGTTTTTTTCAAGTTTTCCGCTGCATTTGTATTGTTGAGGAAAGTATAACTATCTTATACTTCCTTATACTTGTACTCTGATTTAGTTAGATTCTATATTCTTTAAGGTAAAATCTTCATTATTGTAAACTTTCATTAAGTTTCATTTATGGAACCATCTTTTCCAGAATTACTTTCTCGGAATCATATTTTCGGAATCAAGAAAGTGTGTAGAACTATACATTTTGTGAATTACCTTGTTTAACCTTGTTAAACATAACCATCTTTAAAAGTTCCAAAAGAATTTTTTAAAGTGTACCATTAACCCCCTATTGTATTTTGAGCATCATTAGATACTTTACTCAGTATATCTTTTTTTCGATCCTACATTTGGTATTATAGAGTATATCATACTCACATACCATCTCAAAAATCGTTGTACCATTGTATCAATCATTTTAGGTCCCAAAAAATGGTATTAGAGGAAGGTTCTGGCATGGTGTTGTTCACTTTTTCAGGTATGAATAATTCTCATTAATTTGATTATGCTATATGATTTCGACTTCAGTTGATCTTTCAAATCAGAAAAACTTTATTGAGATTATTAAATACATTATTGTGAAACATAGAAGTTTCTAAACTAATGGTGTGTCTTGATAGTGGTGAAATTCTAGATCAAAAAATTGAACGAGAATAATTTTCCATTGTTAAAAATGAAGATGTAGGCAGTGCTACAGAAGTATAATTGCTCACTAACAATTAGTGAAAGACCGATGGGTGTGATGAAAGAGAAATGAAATGACATGGGAAAGAATTATATTTTCAACATCCATTTGGATTTAAAATATGAGATCCCATCAATCATTGTGGAGAAAAATATAATGAAATAAATATGTGATACTTTGATAAAACTATATGAGGCCAAGTTACTATACAACAAAATTTTTCTAGAGAGGAAATTGTACACCCTTTGAATGGAAGAGTCGTCATCATTTACTAACCATATCAACACTCAAATCACGATGTTAGGCTATAATATGGTGGATATTGAACATGAAAAGATTATACCCCAAAGTTTTCTAGATTCATATGAACAACTCATCATCAACCTCACCAACAACATACTTAGGGATATGCTTCTCTTCAGTGATGTTGTAGCCACAGTTTGTGAAGAATAAAGTTGGCACAAGAACTAGAAGGACAGACTGACAACTTCACACCAAGTAGAGGATCTATCAATGGAGAGAGGAGGGATGATGGAATGTGGTTCCAGTGAGATCCAAAATCATGGCAGGTCCAAATTAAGGAGTAAGAAGAAGAATTCCACATTTACAACTGTGTCAATAAGGGGCATGTTAAGAAATATTATCAGAATAAGAAGAGTAGTGAAAATAGATCTCAAATAAATGTGGTTAGTAATTCTAGAAAATAAGATATACTAGATAGTGAAGCGGTGATGACTGCTGTAAGCAAGAAACATCTCAACAACACATGAATAATCGACTCAGGATCAACATGGAACATGAAGTCTCAATGAAAATGGTTTGATTAGTATGAAACCATCTTGGAAGGACTTGTGTACATGGGGAACAATCACACCTTGAAGATCATTGGAGTCGGTACCATCAAACTGAAGATACATAATGTTATTGTTTGAACCATCCAAGGAGTACTCCATGTGAAGGGCTCGAAGAAAAACATATTGTACTTGAGACAATTTTATGACATCATATACAAGACTCACACCAAGAATTGTGTGATGAGAATTGTGAAAGGCACACTTGTGGTAGTGAAGGTGGAGAAGATCTTAAAAAACCCATACAGGCTTATGGGTGGAACGTACAAGGAGGTAGAGATAGTTTTCACATCATCTACCACGACGAAAGTGTTGATGGCGTTATGACATGAGAAGCTTGGTCATATGTCATAACAAGGCCTGAAGATTCTTGTGGATCAGAAGTTGTTTCCTAGTCTTACAAAGGCATCCTTACCATTTTGTGAGCATTGTGTTTCGAGAAATCAACACAAGTTAAAGTTTGGGTCATGAACAACAAGAAGTAAGGAGACCTCAGAGTTGGTTCATTATGACAATTGGAAAGCATTGTTTATATCCTTGGGAGGAGCAAGGTACTTTGTATCATTCATTGATAATTATTCCATGATATGTTGGGTGTACCCAATCAAGAGGAAAACAAATGTTTTTGAAGTATTCAAAACATTCAAAGCATTGAAGGATCTTGAATCTGGAAAAAATATCAAGTGTTTAAGTACTGATAATGATGGAGAATATACAAGTAAGGAGTTTAATACTTTTTATAAATGATAATACATCAAGAGACAGTTCATAGTGGTGCACAATCATCAACAAAATGGAGCTATAGAATGAATGAACAAAACCTTGTTGGATAGAACATGGATGATACTGAAGACTACAATAATTATCAAAACATTTTGGGAAGAAATAGTGAATACCGCTTATTATGTGATAAATAGACATCCTTTAATGGAGATTGATCTGAAGACACTGATGGAGATGTGGATTGGTCAACCCATTGATTATTCTCAGTTATATATTTTTGGAAGTCCTGCATATGGATTGTTTAATGACCATGAAATATCTAAGTTGGATTCGAGATCTATGAAATGTATCTTATTAGGGTACGTTGATGGTGTGAAGGGGTATCATTTATGGGACCCCACTACCCACAAGCTTATCATAAGTAGATATTTCTTTTTTATAGAATTCAAGGTGAAAATGAAAATTGATAAAGGCAAGTAGAAAGAGATTAAAGAAACAATAATAGCCATAGTGGAGGAAAAATCCAAGTAAGAACCAGTTTCCTATGAGGCATTACCAAAGTACGATGATCAAGTTCCAATCGAGTCTGGACTACAATAGTCAACTCAGAAGAAAAGAGAACTATTATGGAACTCATACTATGTCACTGAGAGCAATATTGTGTACTGCTTATTAACAGAGGATGTGGATCCATATTCTTTTGTGGAGGTGACCCAAAGTCCGGATGTATCCTCAGGGATGATGGTGATAGAGGAGGAAATTGAAGCCCTATACAAGAACAAGACTTGAGATCTTGTTCTATTACCACATGAAAGGAAGGATATAAAAAAATGGGTCTTTATGATCAAGTGGGATGGAAAGGACTAATTGGAAAGAAAGACTAGTGGTCAAATGATATACTCAGAAGGAAGGTGTTGGTTTCAATAAAATATTTTCTCATGTTGTTAGATCGATGACTTTTGGATAGTTTTGGAAATATGTGCTACATATAGTTTACATCTAGAGTAGTTGGATGTGAAGACTGCTTTTCTATATGGTGATATTGATAAAGAAATATATATAATCCAAATAGAATACTTTACAAAAGAAGGAAAAGAGAACTTGATTTTCAGGTTTAACAAATCTTTTTCTATTCTCAAGCAGGCACCAAGATGTTGGTACTAGTGATTTGATTTCTATATCACGAGCCTCAGATACAATAGAATTCACCCAGAACCTTGTGGATATTTTTGAGGTTCTAATGGTTATTATTTCCTAATTATTATATTTTATGTGGATCACATGTTGGTTGGAGTCCCTAATAATGATTAGATCCAAGAGATGAAGGAACAATTAGATAGGGAGTTTGATATGAAGGACATGAGACTAGCAAACAAGATTCTTGGGATGCATATTTACTGAGAAAGAAATAATGGAAAAATTGGGATATAACAGAAAAATTACTTACATAAAGTCTTGAAACGATTCAACATGAAATATTGTATGCCAATATCTACCCCTATTCCCATTAATTTCAAGTTATCCTCTATGATGATTCATAACAGTGAATCTGAGAGGATAAAGATGTCTTGAGTACCATATGCATTAGCAGTGGGTAGTCCAATGTTCACTTTGGTTTGTACTAGACTTGACATTGCACATGTAGTGGGAGCAGTTAGTCAGTACGTGTAGAATCTAGGATGAAAGCATTGGAGAATAGTGAAGAGGATATGAAGATACTTCAAGGAGACCTCATATGCTGCATTATGTTACAAAGGATCAGGTTTCACTATCAGAGGTCATATTGATTCAAAAATTTTAGGTTATTCTTTTTAGAGAAAATCCACCACTGGTTATGTGTTTACTCTTGTAGGAGAATTTGTGTTATGGATTTAAAAGTTTCAGTAAGTTGTAGATTTATTAGTGATGGAGGTAGAGTACATGGAAGCTATAAAGGCTTTCAAATAGACGACGTGAATGAGAAGGTTGTTAGAGGATCTTATGAACAAACAATAGAATATTTCATTATTTTGTGATAGTCAGAGAACCTTGCAAATTACAAGGAATCTATCTTTTCATTTCAGGATGAAGAACATTGGGGTATAATATCACTTTGTCTGAGATGTGGTGGAGGAAGGAAGCACGAACATGCAGAAAATTCACAATAAAGAAAATATGGACGATTTTCTTGACAAAGGAATTTGAGTTTGATAAGTTTAGATGGTTAAAATCCTTGATTGGCCTCGCAGATACATAAGAAGAATGATTTGATATATAGAAAGGATATGTGGAGATGTTATTGGTTCTCAATCAATCTCCAAGTGGGAGATATGTCGAAAGTTATTTATTAAAGGAAAGTTCCACCCCTTCTTTTTTCAAAGGAGGAAGGTGGTTGGTTGTGTGGTGGGTGACCAAACCACAAAAACCTTCTAGTGGAGGGAGGAATAAAGGGGGATGTGGTATCCTATAAATGGGTCTCTCTCCCAACATTTTCAACATCAACTCATCACCTCCAGCAATCAGCTTCAACACATCTCCTCCATCATATTTATGTGTGGTATTTTGTGAGGTGGATTCCCCATATATTCAAGAGAGATACTTAAATGGGGTTCTATTTTTAATAGCGAGGGAGTGTGTACCCACTTTTACCCATAGTGAGATCTTTCTATTTTCCCATGGGTTTTTAACCCTTTTATTTTAGGGGTTTTTTTCCACGTTGCATCTGGTGTCATTTATTTCTACATTTTTCACTTTATTTTATCTCTCTACTATCCCTGCACTAGTGGGTCAATAATTTTTAGTACTAACATAAAAAATATATTCAAGTACAATATAAAATGGGATTAAAATGATATAATTAATATTAAATAAAGAAAATTTAAGAAATAACATTGAGTTTGTGTTATATGTAGGGTTTTCTCATAAGTGGGACTTTACATCTTAGGTAAATACACACACACACACAAAGACACGTATATATAAAATTAAACTTAGTAATTATTACCCATATTCATATTCTTGATGTATTTTTATTTAGTGAACTATTCTGGGATTTCATTGGATGTTGAAGTTTCTTGGATGAAATCAATTACTGGATGAAACATGAGGATGCTATTAGGTATGGTTTCCCAAGTTCAATTGGAATGAGATGGTTTCATGGGTTCAATTAGGAATAATATAAAATGGATCTTCCTAATATTATATCCTTAAGTTTCAAATAACCTTATTAGGTATGGTTTCATTGGTTCAAATAACCTTAACCGCCTCTACCTCCCATAGTAGTTACTATCACAAAATAAATGACTATAAATTTGAAAAATTATAATAATATGAAGAAATTAGAAACTATATTTTAATTAATATGTGACTATATTAAAAGGCATGATGTTATAATAAAAACATAGAGTTTTTCTTAGAAGAAAAAGGTTTTTTTCTAGCATGTGGAAAAATATAACTAGTGAAAGATATTTAGTAATTTAAATGTCACTTACTCATTCCTTTCAGTATTCATTTTATACATATTGAAATATGAACTCAACTAATTTTATTTTATTTGTAGCTTGAAGTTCTATGTGTGAAATATATGTCACATTTATCATATTCTGTAAATGTTTCATCAAAATATCATAGTAAATTTCAATGTAAAGAGTAAAAATAGTAGAAAATATTAGTTCTAAGCCAAAGAAAATGGACTGGAAAGGAAATCATAATGTGGTTTAAAAAAGGTGTTTAATATGATGAATTTTTTTAATTTGGAAATAGAATTTGGTATCCATGGTTCACCTCATACTTGAAATGATTGTAATATGAAATAATTTTAAGTTACTATGAAAAGATTCTTGTGTGTACTAATATATGTGTTGATACTGAAAAGTAAATGATTTGAATATTGAAATAATTTATCTCATGAAGTGGAATGTTGTGTGCACTAATTAGTACCTAAACCCATGTGATTTTATGTTTATGAAATTTTACACATTGAGAAAATAAAAATACATAACCTTTTTCAAACACTATTATTCCAAAATCAAATAACGAGTCATCAATTAATATTGGATATGCATTAAAGAAAGAACAAATAAATGAGGGATGTTTTTTGGTTCTAGTAAATTTATCAAAACCAACTAAATAAAACTATAATTATTACCATCATGTACGTCTTTGTTGGCCCTTTCTACTCATTATGAATGATGCAAACATTGAAACCATCTGAAATTGATCTGATCAATGACTTATGTATATTTTCCCTACATATAAGTGATATTTTTCATATATATATATATATATATCAGAATACATATATATATGAATATACATCAGAAAATATGCATAAACACACACACATTCATATACAAACATACATACATACATACATACATACATACATACATACATACATACATACATACATAAAAAGTGTGGGTTGTTTTTACCACCATATTTTCTAATTCTTTCAAAGAACCATAAATACACACTATAATATCTTTATTGGTGGGTGGGGTCACCAATATCTAAGAGAATTGTAACTAATAATTAAGAAAATTAGTACATATCGATGCAAAGGGATGAGGTGGTTCAAAAAACATTTAAATTTGGATCAAATCTATAACACATTTAATATTAATTATTACCTGTATATTCTCCATATACCAAAAGGTGTGAATTTTACAAGTCATTAATTATTTCTACAAGTAGAAATTAGTATTATGTTTCTACAAGTAGAAATTAGTATTAGGTATAATAATTATTGTTATTATACTTTATTTCTTGATACATATAAATTAAGAAAATATTATAACCAGCATATTTACAAACCAGTATATTAGAAAACATTACTTTTAAAAAAACGAACAAGTATTATTAACAAATATGAACATATATATTTTAGTTAACAAATATGAATAGATATGAACAAAAAATTAGATTATGAATTTGTATGTGAAAAAATATAAACAAATATGGACCTGTGTATTTAAATGGAATCATTTATTTTGTTAACAAATATGAACCTGCACAAAAATATATGAAGAAATATGAACTTGTATAAAAATTATTATTAACATAAAATTATTGTTATATAATAAGGAACAAATATGAGCCTATATATTTAAGTGATATAGAATTCATATGGAAACATAATGCTTTGACATAATAATTAAAATTCTGGGTTGTGTTTACCAAAATATTTCATAATTCTTTCATCAAACTATAAATGATCATGGAAATATATTCAAAGGTGGGTGGTGACACCAATATCTAAGTGAACTATAATTTACAGATAAGAAAATCAATACATATTGATGTAAAAGTATAAGGAGGTGGGAAAACATTTAAAATTGGATTTTATATATAACACAAATAATATGAATTATTACATAAATATTATCCATATTACAAAAATGTGTATTTTGTGTATCATAAATAATTTCATCATGTTGAAATTAGTATTAATTTTCTTCAAGTAGAAATTAGTTTTATATCAAAAAATTATTGTAATTATACTTTAGTTCTTGATACTAACAACTTACAAAAAATATTCAAACCTGTATATTTACAGACCTTATATATATAAGTTATAAAAAAATATTCAGACCTACATATTTATAGACATGTACATTATAATAAATTACTGTTAAAAATGAACAAATATTGTTAACAAATACGAACATATACATTTCAGTTCTTGATATATATAAGTTAAAAAAATATTCAAACCTACATATTTATAAACCAATACACTACAATAAATTACTATTAAAAAATGAAAAAATATAGTTAACAGAAAATGAAATGATATATTCGATTTAAAAAATAAGAATATATATGAACAATAAAGTAGAATATGAATATATATATATATATATATAAATATTTACAAATAAATCCCTGAAAAAACTTCAATAAAATTCAATAATGATGTAACAAATACCATTTATTACTGCTTATATAAAACTATTAAACATTGCTTAAATGTAATGAGGAGATAATACCATAATGAAAATGAACACCATTTAAGAGTCTCCGAATCACCAACCATATGGCTAAAATGATAGCGGTGAAGAATAAAACATTGAATGAATTATATTATAGAAACTATGAAATCCAAGAACATACCTCTATGTATAGTAGTGATATATGACTACTATAATAGAAAACTATGCATATTTTAATAAAAATATAGTTTACCTAGTTAATGTAGAATACAAATGTAACATAATGGAAACATTCAACACAATGCTATTGAAAGAGTGGTATTTGCAGAGAAAAATGGATCACTATGCATGAGAATCAGTATTTGCTTAGAAAATAGGACTGGGAAGTGGAATTTATAGAGGTAATGTGAACCAGTCTCAGATAGGTGGACACGTAGGTTGATGACTACTTTGGAAGATCCACATAGTTCTGGGAGGCACAATGGATAGTATATATAATGGATTTTCAATAACAATGATTATTTTATGTTTTTAATTCATACTTATAACAACGTACATACACAATATTTTGTTGAATTTTATTTTTAACAACATGCATGTTAATGTTATTTTGATAAAATTATTTTTTATAGTGACTATGATGATTCCCTTCCACCTAATATATATAGATATAGGGAGAGATATCAATGATATTTTGTCCCATCATTTAGAAACCACATTTAACAAAGAATTTTTTTATAAGTCACATGTTGTTTTATGTGAAATATATTGAAAAGGTGTTGCTAAAGATACCTATTATATCCTATTTTCCATCCAATCACATCCAATTATATAAATAATTCCTTTCTAAATCACATCAATGAATATTCATATTTATCTCTCATTCTTTCTCCTATTTTTTACTAAGTCAATTATTGATCAATCATTTACTCTTTTGATTTTTATTTATTTTCCCCATGGCCGACTCAAATATTTCAAGTTCCTCTTCCTTTTTTGTATTTTTTGTTATTTTTGTTGTTGTTTTTGTTATTATTATTATTATTATTATTATTATTATTAAATTTATAAATATAAAAAAACATAAATAACATTAGAAATATAGTTTTTTATCTTTTTATTACTAAACAATTACTTTCTTTTTTCCTTATGTTATGCTATAGCATATTACATAAATATATTATGTATCTATTAGATATTACATATACATATGCACAGAAACACACACACATATATATATCACATACCTTTTATTTATATTATACTAGTACCCTGCCCGTGCATACGCATGGTGGCATAAATGTAAGCTGAATATCAAAATGCATTAATAAATTGAGAAGTTATCAGTGAAAATTTAAAACAAATATTTTGAAATTCAAATGTTGGTAACAGTTCTCAAATATGAATAAGTAACAGTAAATAGTAAATTATGTAAAATTAAGTTAAATAGAAAAAGTAAATGATAATAGAAGCTATATATAGTTTAAGTGTAAATAAAACAGAAACACATTATCATTGTATGAGTGATTGCTATAACAAAACATTTCATATGTGAAGTGGAATAATTTCAATACATAATGATATAAACCAATGTTAAAAACTACACAAAATTGTATGAACTTCATGTTTGAAGAATTTGTGAAGGTAATTGAAGTGGAAAAGTCTGTATGAAATTGTTCTTGTTCCTAAGTTGTCTTTACCTTTTTTATCATCTGCTAATTGCATCCTGCAGATGAGAAAAAACATTTAAACATTAGTAAAAATTGATGATTAAGAAAGTATGAAAATACAATGTACCAGGTAAATTGAATATAGTTGTAGAAACATAAATGACTATTATGGAAGTGCATAGTAAAGGGATAAGAGGATACCAGAAATTTCACACTGATTTCATATGCGCAGAGAATATTTATTAGAGGAATGTATAAAAAACTATATCAAAAGCATACTGATGGATGAAATTATACCGACTACTGTAGAATAGTCATACATTTTAAGAAGAGGTTGTTTTGTGGATTTAATTTTACAAGTTTAGCTACTGACTGTTGATTTCAAACAGGGCATAATTTGTAGCTCCTATAGTTAATGAAATGTAAAAAATTGAGTTATATTTCATAAAGAACAACATTATATTAATTTTTGACGAATTTGTATAATGAAATAGAGTTATTTCTTTAATACAACAGGCTACATTTCCTACACCCTAATAGTTGAACAGACAATTGAACCATCAAATGATACATGCTACAAGTGAACAACAACTGATACATCCTAACAGATAGAAAAACAATATTTTATTTATTTAATACTAGAAAAATTTCAGGTGCAATGGTATTTTCCATGACACAGGATATACTAATAATATCAAAATAGGAAATGAGTAGCAGAATACATTTTAAATGAACTATATTTACTCTATCTAATGTAATACATATTACACTACTATTTTAATTCTGAAAACAATAATGAAAAGAATATGAATAGTGAAGATGTATGGTTACCTTATGTTTGCAGCAGCATATTTTAGTTTGTCTTTTTCAGTTTTCCTGTTTATATCTCCCCTTGTTATTGTGTGTAATTTAGAAATATGAATTGTCGCAGCGATGCTGTTTGGAGAGGTCTTTTCACTATGTTGCAGACCACCCTCACTATCAAAATAATGCGACATATTTTTCTACATAGAGGATATTGTTAGAATAAATAGAACCTAGAAACTAAAGCTGATGAAATAATTGAAAAATAGGGCAGATATTTAATAGTATGGTGTACTGTAATAGCAGACAATTGTAGATAGAATGAAACATTTGATTTTTATATATTCAAATTATAGAATGCCAATGTATTTATACCATATATTTTTCTAGTAATGAATATAATTTAGAATAAATCAAATAGAAGAGATAGATAATGGAGTAAAAGTTACAGATTTTGAGGAACAAAAGCTATATAATGAGCTGCCTTTTCAAACAAATTCATAATGAAGAAACAAAAGTTAAAGAAAGAGAGACTAATTGGGAATAAAATTTATATACATTGATGAATAAAAGTTACATGATGAGGTAGTTTCAGCTATAATAATAATTTCCAAAACCCATAACCGGATTTTCAATCAAGTCTATAGAAAGACTGACTTCCTTAGAACATTTTCAACCTTCTATTCCTCCATCAAAACTGTCAATTTATGCTAAGGAAAAACATGTTCCACTACTCTAAAAAATTATCCAATGATAAAATACAATACAATATCCAATACTCAATGAAACTAAAAGACCCACTGTTGTAATAAATTACACACTGCTTTAAAACATGTCGCCAAACATACCCTTTCATAAAACCTTTTATATGAAATAAATTGTTCTCATAATATTAATAAGATTTCTACAATTCCTAATTTTTAATAAAAATAATAATAATAAAACATCACCAAGATTACTTCAAGAATCCAGTGCAGAATTAAATCTTCAAGGGAAGAAATAACCTCCTCTATAATCACAGTAGGGTGTCTCACATTGTGATAACAATCTAGATCTACTTCCAAAGAGCAATTTTCTGGTCTCTTAACAGCAATTACCTATTAAAAGTTAACACATGTCATAGTAAAGACATGAATTAATACAACCTAAAACTTAATAATAAGTTTTTTTGTAGACAATCCATGCTAGAGGATCCTTGAGAAATATGGGTAAACTATGCAGTAGTTATGTAATAGAAATTTTAAACTTTAAATATGTGGAAAAAACATGTTTATATAAACTGGAATGTCTAATAAACTTCTTAACATATATAAAAATTCAAAAAACAAAATTTTAAATTAAAGAAACAATCACAATTTTGTATTACCTTACTATTGCACCAAGAAAAACAATTGTATAGTTTTTCCTATATGAATAAGTCCTGTGAATAAAAATCTAAGAATAAAAAACATTCATATAAAGGAGTTTGTAAGATGAAAAACATACAAGGAGAAATGGTGTAATGTTGTACCTACCATAATGTGTCAGAATAGATGACATGAAGAATTCATTGTGAGTGTGGCATTAATTACCTATAGAAAAGATGATTAATAATATCTTGTGAGTGTGGCATCGCCAAAATTCCCAAAAGTTCCATAGTTACTAAAACAGAAAATCATTCCTGATGTATAAGAAATCTGGAAACACTTATGCATAATCAATATGTAAAAATACATATCTTGACTAATTGGGAAATGATTTTGTATAACCAGTACATAAATGATGGGATGCATGGAAGAACTCATGGAACACATAATAATTAACATAGAGAATGAAGTCAAAATATATGACAGAAGAAAACATGTCTGTACTGGACATAAATGGAGAATATAGAGCACATTTTGTGGACAAGACATGCTAGAGAATCCATGAGAAAGCAGGGTAAATTGGGTAGAAGTAAAGGCAATAAAAAAATAAAATATGCATGTAGTCGACAAGTCAACTATTCATGTAAACATTGATCATAGTACATGAGATTTTTCTTGTAAATGCAATCAATAAGTCAACTATGCTTGCAGTCGAAGACAATAATAATAAAATCAATGAAATTTATAGTAAATCTACATAAATAAAACTGTAAAAAGTTATGTACTGAAAGATGTCAGGTATGTAATAGAAACTTCACATGTTGTGGTGGAAATATATAATAGCCTTGGTAAAAATTAATATTGTCCAAGAAAATGAAGGACAATGCGTAATTAGAGATTCAGATATAGTGATCTATCTTGTTAATGTTTGAATAAATCATGTGTAACTGGAAATACTAAATCATGTCGTGAAGGGAAAATATAATAATTCATGGAGTGGAGGGAAACAACACTAATCAGTAAGTCAACTATGCATTATCTGCATAAATGAAACTATAAAAATTATGTATTGAATGAAACCAGGTAGGCATAACAAAACTGCATGACACTCAGATGTAGTGCTGGAATTCTATAACAGCCCTAGTAAAAAAAAATATGAAGTAACATTGGCCAAACAAAATAAGGACACTGTAATATTCAGCCGAAATTCATAATTCATGGAGAGAAGGGAATAAATTTCTAGAAATTGATAAGAACACACCTTTTTCTTACCTCTAGATCTTTAGAATAAAACATGTCTGTACTGGACATAAATGGAGTACATAGAACAAATTTTATAGACAATACATGCAAGAGGATCAATGAGAAAGTAGGGTAAACTGGGCAGCAATAAAGGAAATAAAAAAAATAAAACATTCATGTAGTCAATAACTTACACAATCTCATGCAATGTGCAAGGTAATACATACTCTATAGTTTCCTCACCCAGAGAAAAAAGAATAAGTTGCAGGATATGAAAGGTTGTTCAAAGTATAGATTTTACCTAGACTAACCTGAACATGTCTAGTGTCAGCCCAAGATGTGCATATATGGGGATATTGAGTCATGAATTTATACGATTGACACATCCTTCATGTGAGAACTAGAGAAACTATCTATGCACATATAATAGGTAAAGAGATAGTGAACAATTGAGACAAATCATTGGTGTCACGAGAATGACATAATTTTAATGGAAATGTAAATAAAAAAATTTGTGAATCGATTAAAACATAAGGTAACCTACAAGACTGGGGGTCTGATATCCGCCATGCTCCTCTTAATCTTCATCATTGTCATAGATATATCCAATGTGGTATTTGAAACATATGTCCATTTAATAAATGAAAAGACAATTATATAGAAAAAAACATGCAATAAAGTGTAAATCTTGGTTAACTAATCTCTTAATGGAAAACAACATCCATCAAATCATTGTTAATGTTAAACCAGTTTAAGAGTTCACATGTATTATAATATAAAAATGTAAATAACTTATGTCATGTCTCATGTTAACAACATTGGACTTTAAGAACAATGAGAGGCTCTTGTCGCAAAAGTGAAAGAAATATGGTATGTTTGAGTAGATAAACCGATAATCTTACCATTCACATGGATACTAATCAAGAATACTGATTATGAGGCGTGCACCCATGATTAGAAAGTACATGAAAATACTATAAACTGTGTGTTATAAAATGATAATTGTAAAAAAATGGAAAGAATAAAAAACATTACCAGGGTTAGTAAACATTCAGTGATATTATCTCCAAATACTTCATGATTTGAATGTCTTTGTGACATTAATGCATGATCTCATGAACCATTAATGAAATATTTGAGAATAAAATGATTTAGCTGCATGAAAAAATGGGATAAAATGAATGATGATCAATGAAAATATAAATAACTAAAAAGGTTAAAAGTGATTTCATAAAACTTTAATAAATAAAATGAGATATTATTGCTTGAAAAACACAATGGAAACATAATAAACTTAAGATTAATGGAGAAACAATAATATTGAACACAAAATGAATACATTGTGTGATGGAATGGATTGTACTTACAGTCCCAATGATTCAAGTGTTGATTCCTTCACAATATCTTCAAAGACAGTTGAATATTGTATGTCGCAACTTATGGTTGAAAGTAACTAGAGTCATACCTTTATGGGAATGAATATTCCAATGTTGGGAGGAATCTGCAGGAAAATGTAGAACTGGATGAGCGTGGGGGTATGTTGGAGTAATGAATGAAATGATATTCTTGAAATTAATATGGAGTAATTGGTAGTGAATTTCCCAAAATATAGAGGAAATGTAAAATTTTAGTAATAAAAAATAACTAAACATAAAAATGATAGAGAATATTGAAAATTAATATAAATCAAAACTAACCTTCAAGTGGAGGAACACTTCACCCATTTCCCTAAACTCATTGAATAAAGAATATTCCATAGAAAAATATATAATTATAGTCAATATATATCAATAAAATAAAATAGTACAATAGTGGAAAAAATTAATAATAAAATGTATTTGAGAACATTACATGTTTTGGGAAGCATGAATTATAATTTATATTCTTTGATCAGTTACAATAAATGATTTGAAATAGTGACTTACTAATGCACACTAATATCAATAATTTTTCAAAGAACCAAACTAATATAAACTCCATATGTAATAGAGGGAAGGGATTAGATTCTTGAAATATAAAGGAATCATTCAGAATCATGTAACAATAGATCAATTCAATTTCATATTGTAACAACATTGAAATGTGAGAGAATAAACCTCCACCAGATAAAAATGCATTCAATGTGTACTTGGAAATGCATTCATAAAAAATAGAAATACCTAAAAATGAATTCATTACGTACTTGTACATGCGATCATTAAAAGGATTCATTTATGCACCTGAAAATGAAAAAAAAGTATAGTAGTTATTACTTAATATGGTATTGGAACATTAAAGTGGGTAATCAAGTATATAAAATTAGATTTCAAATACAAATCATAAGAAATTAAAAAAATCATGATAATATAGTTAAGTTATTAAAACAAAACTAATGTGAAAAAATAAACTCATACTACTAATAAAATTAAAATTATTACAGAATATAACATTTATAAAAGTTACAGATACTGCATTTAAAATACTAGAACCAGAATACATGTAGGGATAGAAAATAAGGGTTAAAAAAGAGGAAGAACCATTGATCATAAAAGATAAATTAAATAATGTTGAAAAAAGTAGGGTTTTAGTAAAGGAAGCGAACCTGGAAGGAAATTGATGATCAAATGGAGAAGAATCGTGGATGGAAGAATGAAAAAAATTAGGTATTTTGTGAATTGGAGATAACCTATAGTGAAGGATGAGCCGTTATTTTATACGGAAGATTATATCAGAACCTACTCAGATCTATTTAAATAATAGTTTTATAATGGGGGGACAAAGGAATGTGATGCTAAGATGGTATTCGAGGAGGAGGTTAGAGGCAGAGGCGAGGTGTAGGTGGAGGTGTAGCTAGGGAAGGGGGTCGAAGAGGGTGACGATGATGGAGGTAGTATCAAGAGGGGATGAGGGAGTTGAGGGGGGGGAGACAATGTTGAGAGGGGAGTCGAGTATGGTGGGAGATAGGTATGGATAGATAGGGAAATTGAGGTGGAGGCCATGCGGATCCATAGCTGGAGGAATATGTTGGAGGTGGATGGATAATCATGGGAGGAAGATGATGGAAGAAGGAAACCCTATGCGGGAAGACGGGTCGCCATAAGGCACAGCTTGTAGTCGAGTTGCGATGGGTATAGTGGGTGTTTGATTAGAAATAGGAGGTTTAATTGGTAATTGGATAGGCATAATTGATGATGTGGCTGGATGTGGCAGTGACACGTAAGCAGGGAAACACCCAGGTTTAGTAAATATAGTAGATTATATTATTTAATATATTTTATGTTTTTAAATATAGTACTTATATAAATATATTTATTACATTTTTATATACATATATACATATTTTATAATAATAACATTATTTATTTATTTATTTAATATTTATTTTATTTTAAAAAAATTGTATATATATATCTAAATATATTTGAAACCAAAATTTAACACACACATACACACACAAACATGAAAAAAATCATAAAAATCATGTAATAAATGTATATACTTAATAGATAATATTATATTCAAACATATTGTATATAGAAACTTAATATTTAAACGTAATATGCACGTGTAAATAAATATAAATATAAATATAAATATAAATACAAATACTCACACATATTATAAAGGGGGGGGGGGTTAAATCCTATGCATAAAGGGTTGCATAAGATTAAAATTTATGTGTGTTTTTTGTGTTTTTATTTACAAAAGTTACATATATACATATATAAACATAAATATATATATTTTTGTTGTCATCATTGTTGTTTTTATTTAAATATATAAAAATAAAAAACATAAATAATAATATATACTTTTTTTATTTTTTTATCTTTTTATAACCTTTTTGATCTCATTATCACCACCACCACCATCATTATAATGGGAGGGAGTTTTGTACTCTTATGTTGCAAGGGTTACATAAAGGTAAAATTTATGTTTGTTTTTTTTATTTCTTTATTTTATTTACAAAATATATATAAATATATTATTATTATTATCATTATAATTATTATTACTATTATTATTATTCATTTAAGGGGCCTAAAAATGCAGAGACTTCGAGCCACATGGCATGTGAGCCATTAAATGGTTGGGCTTTCAGGCTATCTCAGATTGTAATGAGATACCATGGTTATGAACTTATCCTTAGCAGGGGATGAGGTCTTTATTGTGTATAAAACAATCAAAACAAGAAGAAACCCTTAGAAACTTCAAGTTTGAAATAAAGTTTGAAAATTATGAAAAAATGAACCTCCAAAACAATGTACCAAAACTGAGAAAAAAAAGCTCCCCGGCCACCACATTGAATCACCACATTCCAGCACTCACACATCACAAAACAAGTACACAAGAAAATAAAAGAACTAAAGGAAATAAAATAATAAATCACATGGTTCATACTTTAGTCACACTTCTGGGGAGAATACTGGTGAATTATTTATACTTACAAAGAGAGAGAGATTGATTTTTTTTTTTCTATCACATTACAAGTGACCCCACACCACCAATTTATAGTGGCGCCCAACTGTTTTGTTAGGTTCCACCACCTTTTAAACTTCACGAAGAGATCACCATTGATCACAGTAATCTTTGATTGCCTGTGGATTACACTACCTCAAACACTATCTTCCACTAAAGAGTTTAAGTTAATCTCACGCAACCCTCTTAAGAATCTTACATGACATTTGAAAAATATAAAAAAGAATACACATGTCCTTTTGAGTTATTATTATGTGAGCTAGAGCTTCCACACTTCCATCATCTTGATATGGACATTTTCCATTTGGTTTCAGAACATGAGAAAATGGACTATCCCACCTCCACCACTCATTCATTGCCACAAGGCTCCCCAAGTTTGAGTCCTAAGTTTCTGACTTTCTCCTTTCAAAATTAAAGAACATGAATATGAATGAAGTATTCAAAAATCTTGAAAAAATACCACTTGAATACTTCTTTAAAGGATTCAATGCAACCAAAAAAACTTAGGAAAATTAAAAACTAATAATACTTTGTAGTAACAACCAATGCATGATCACCAAAGTCCCATTGAGGCACAATATTGTGAATTTTTTTTCCAGATTAATACCTTGGTCAATATGTCAACCAGATTATAACACCCCAATATTCTATAGTCCCAATACCCCATCTTCCAATAACTTCAAGATAAAGTGATACTTGAGCCTATTGTGCCTCATATATGAAAGAAACACCAGATTTTTTACAAGATGGATTCCACTCTAATTGTCATATAATAAAAACCAATTTCCTCCTTTCAAGTTCTTCCAACATGTAATTCAGTTAGACCAATTCCTTATCTACTTCCATGATATCCACATACTCTGCTTACATAGTTAAAAGTGAAACTACCAGCTATAGTCTTGACATCTAAATCATGTTTTTCCCTTTGAAATAAAACATAAAACCATGTGGTACTCTTCTGTTCAACCAAATCCCCTCCAAAATCTACATCAATATATCCCTATAATGGATAATCCATTTTGAAATAAAAAATTATGTATTTTGAATATTTGAGATACCATAGAATCCACTTCACAACTTCTCAGTTTTCCTTTCCCCGATTATACATAAACCAACTAACAACTCCCATTGCATGAGAAACATCTACCAATGTACAAAAAATTTTATAAGTCAAACTTATGATAGTTGAAGTATATGAAACTTTCACCATGTACATTTTCTCATCTTCTATTTTAAGTACTTTCTCTTTGGATAACTTGAAGTGTCCATCTAATGGGGAAGATATAGGCTTGCATCTGATCATTATGAATATTTAAGTGATATTCCCAATGTACTAATTCTGAGATAGAACCAATTTTTTAGTCTTCATATCCCTTTCAATCTACATCCCCAAAATATTATTGGCTTTACCGAGATCTTTTATCTCAAACCTTCCATAAAAATCAGATTTTAACTCCCTAATTTGATAAATATCTAGAAATTCCAGGAACATATCATCCATGTTCAAGAGAATAATGATATAACATCTATATTTTTATACCTTTTGGTAACCATAATGATCAAAATTACATCATACAAACCCCTTCCCAGTCATAAAGGCATTAAAAATTCGGTTCCAATGCCTTGGTTCTTTCTTCAAACCATACAGACTCCATTTCATCTTGCACACTAGGCCCTAATTTCGTTTATCCATGAAATCCTTTTGCTACTCCATGAATATCTACTTATCCAAATCACTATGAAAGAGTGTTGTTTTTATATATAACTATTCAAGATTAAACCCTTCTAAAGCTACTAGACTTACACAATTTAATAGTTGTATTCTTGATAATAGAATAATTTTTTAAGAGAAATATATCACATCCTGTTTCTAAAACCCTATAATAACTAACCTGGACTTATAAATATTTCTAAAATCCACTTCCTCCTTCAACCAGTATACCAATTTTTCCAACAATATTTTCTTTACTTGTGGTAATTCTGTTGGATCCCAAGATCTATTTTCATGTAACAAATCCACATCTTTTTTTATAGCTAAATACCAATTTTTAGAATTGTTGATATTGTACACTTATTCCAAGATCTCAAACCTTTCTCAATTTATAAGAATAAATAAAATTTCATTAGTTATAAACCATTTAACTGTCATATGAACTTGGTAGACCTATGTAATTTAGCTTTATGATCTAATTTTTTCAGAACCACTACTTTCAAAACTTCATCTTCCAAAGCTCTACCCTGAGCTTTTGTATTTTCAGATCTTTCTAACACTTCCATCCTTATTCGCTATTCTGAAATTTCAATGCTTTCTGAACTTTCCAAAATATTTAGAACTTCAGGATTTCTATTTATATCAACTTTGACATGCTTTTTTGATTATTTATTCTCAATCATATCTTCCACCAATTTTTGATTATCCTAAATCCTAAAACCATAGTTTTCATCACCATACCCAATAAAGAAACATTCTTGGGACTTTACTTTAATATTATCCCTATCATTGACATCAAAATAGATGTGGGAGAGACTTATGAAAACCTATAGATGAGATACATCAATAGTTATTCAGGACCATACTTATTCTAGAATTTTTATCCCCATGGGTATGGAAGGACTTCTATTAATGAGATAGGAAAAATAATTTACAGATTTAAACTAAAATTACTTTAGGAACCCTACATGAAACCTCATGCTTCGACCTTTCTCATTCAGTGTCAAGTTTATTTACCCTACCCCACCATTTTTCATCATCTTGGATACAATCTTCTCAAACCTTATTAAATTTCTTCAGTAAAACCTTCATAATTCCCTGACCCCATACTCACTAAAAGGGTCTGACCAAGGGCAAGCACAGTGAGCCTTTGGACTTGGGAAATAGGAATCTTAGGGGAAAAATGTGATGGAAATTATCTATTATTCCCACTTTTCCACCCACTCTCAACCCTAGTCATTACGCTCTACACCCACTATACACGAAAAACCTTAGATATATATATATATAGATCACCTGTAATCCATTTATCTTCCATGAGGTCAACTAACCCCCCATATTATCCTCCTTCCTACACCATCCTTGTCACCTCCCATTACCCCCCTATCTCGTTGCCCCATTGATTCACCAGACTCACCTATTACAAATCTAACTCACCTTGCTAACTGCTGACCTGAGCACTGTTTTGCCTCCTATTTTGACTTACCTCCTTAGCTGAGTCTCCATCCCCTGATGCTACCCTATCCGGTTGTTCAGTGCGGTGCCCCACTGCCCACCTCCCCTATTGCTGGTTGGCCTACTGCCACACCCCTCAAAGAGTTTTTTAATATGTTTTATGATTTTTTTAAAATGTGTAGGTTATTTTTTTTAAAATGCACCTCAAAATTGGCATCTCCACTGTCGCCTTTTCCCTAAAACAATTTTTTTCTATTTTAAATATTTTTTATATATTTTAAATTTAAATTTTAAATTTAAATTTTTTTATGTTTATATATATATATATATAACAAAATGTTTCACCATAATTTATCTCTTATTAAAGTACATGACTTTTCTAGCCTATAAAATATAAATTAGAAGACCAATATAAATGAAAATTAAAACATGGATTAAAAATATAAGAAGTAGTCTAAAATAAAAATATTTTCTTGAAAACATTTGATGAAAAATAATTTATAAGCTTTCTAATCTTCCAAAATGGAATTTACAAATGTTTCAAGTACATTACTTTTCTATCTTATAAAATATAAACTATAAGACCAATATAAATGAAAATTAAAACATGGATTAAACATATAAGAAGTAGTCTAAAATAAAAATAATTTCTAAAAAAATGTTGATGAAAAATAATTTATAAGCTTTCTAATCCACCAAATTTAAGCTTAGAAATGTATCAAGTACATAACTTTGCTAAACTATAAAATATAAACTCTAAGAAAAATATAAATGAAAATTAAAACATGGATTAAACATATAAGAAATAGCCGAAAATAAAAATAATTTCTAAAAAAATGTTGATGAAAAATAATTTATAATATTTCTAATCCACCAAATTGAAAATTAGAAATGATTTAAGTACGTGACTTTACTAGCCTATAAAATATAAACTATAAGACCAATATAAATGAAAATTAAGACATGTATTAAACATATAATAAATAGTTGAAAATAAAATCAATTTATTAAAAAATGTTGATGAAAAATAATTTGTAAGCTTTCTAATCCACCAAATTGAAACTTAAAAATGTTTCAAGTATGTGACTCTTCTATCCTATAAAATATAAACTATATGACCAATATAAATGAAAATTAAAATATGGATTAAAAATATAATAATTAGTCAAAAATAAAAATAATTTCTTAAAATATGTTGATGAAAAATAATTTATAAGATTTCTAATCCACCAAATTGAAACTTAAAAATGTTTCAAGTATGTGACTTTACCATCCTATAAAATATAAAATATAAGACCAATATAAATGAAAATTTAAACATGGATTAAACATATAAGAAGTAGTTGAAAATAACAATATTTTCTTAAAAAATGTTGATGAAAAATAATTTATAATCTTTCTAATCCACAAACTTGAAACTTATAAATGTTTCAAGTTTGTGACTTTGCTAGCCGATAAAATATAAACTATAAGACCAATATAAATGAAAATTAAAACATGGATTAAAAATATAAGAAATAGTTGAAGTTTTAATTTTTATTTATATGGGTATTATAGTTTATATTTTATAGGTTTTCAAAGAAAAGTAGGTGGCTTTGTGTCATCATCAACATTATTTATTTTCACTCTCACTTCCAAGTAACTTTTCTTACATTCATTTCATTTTTATTTATTTATTTTATTTACAAAACTCTTTATTTCAGCAAATTTTCAGATATTTAGGATATATTTTAAATTTTATTTACATTGTTTTTATTCTATATATTTTATAATATTTTAAAGTTATCTACTTGAAATTTAATAATTATTCCTATGTTTCAAGTAGTCGACTTTGAAAGCCGTCTAATATAAACTGTGCCTAAAATATTAATAAAAACTGAAACACTGGATAAAAATATAAGAAGAGATGATAGTAATAATATTATCTTCATTTCAATAGACATAAAACATATAAATCAACATGTATAATCAATGTATATGTCTATGGCGAGGATATTCCATTCCAAATGGTGGTATGTGAATAGGACGCCCTCTTAGAGTTTGTTGTGGAGTCTGATGACCGGAAAAGGGTTGATCCTCGGGCACTGAAATGTCGATTGTCGCATCCTCCACCTGTGTGTCAGTGAGAGGAGCTGTCAACTACTTTTCATACTTCACTTATGATCCTTCTCCCACTAGGGTGGTAGAAAGACCTTCCATCATCGAAGTGGGGAACCAAACCTACGATGGAGCTATACCCCAAGGTTGCGATGGATCTAGACCCCAAGGCTGCGATGGATCTGGACCCCAAGGCTGCGATGGATCTGGACCATAATATAGAGAGAACTATAGATATCCTATCAATAAAGGTGGATCCCATTCCACCTGAGGCACATCCTCAATTAGTTGAGGCTAGACTACTAGAGGGTCAATCTCTACCTGTGGAACATGTGAGACCTCACATGCAACGCGACATTGTCTACATCGTCGTCACCGTGAATCCTCAACACTAAAAACTACTGCAGGATGTTACTATAGGGAAAGAACCTCCTCTCTCTGGGATAGAATCTCAAAGATTCTCTTGGAAAGTGCATGATAAGATGACATCAGCTCGAGTGCTTTAGAATGAATGACTACCCAACTAAAGACCCCATACTCCTCTTCATCACTCATACAAACAAGATGTTCTGAGTGAGTGACCTGTAAAGATATTCAAAATGAATTAGAAAATAGTTCAATAAACAAAATAATTGAAATTTAGTGACTTACAATCTTATGAATCTGTCTACCGTGTTGGGTAAGATACAGTATAGACTTCAGTCTATACCATGGATCATACTCGACCTACTCTGAAAGAAATAATCGATTCATAGGTACACCCTAGATACGAAACCCTACATGTATACACCAGTAGTCGAGAAAGCTGGCATGTAATAAGTGCCAGTCCTCATACTACCTCCCTATCAACTTCACCTCATGAAGCTTCTATGTCTGTCTCGACAGTAATGGAATTGGCTGAGCACAGAAAAACTAGCGCATAACTCTGTAAGGCTACCGCAACTCAATAATATGTAAGTGAATGATGGGAACTACAACCATAGCATCCTCAAGCCCAACAATACAGTATGGTGAAAAATGGTCTATAATAGTATAGTATGGAAGCCATGAAATCTAAAATGACATGTGACCTTTGTAAAAAATCTCCTTACTAAAAACCAAAATTGATGCTATTATTAATTTTTTTAGACAGTGAAAGATTGTATATACATACCTAGTCAAGTAAGACACAATCCAACTTGAGACAATATATTCCCAAATGGTGTCTCAGAACCGTGTGGAAACCGTGTCTCTAACACCACCTGTAAAATACAACATCGATAGTGATGAATAATGAGAAATTAAATTCAATAACTCTTAGTGGCATCATAAACTAATATAAATGAGTGATCATACCAGTATCCACATGGAGCATCATGAAGCACCTCCATTACAATCAACATACCAACAAGATTAGGAAAAAATGTGACGATGCGCTCCCATGACCACATATGAAGAAGTATGATGCATCCCCTGAGACCTGTGCGGTTCCTGTGGGATAACCCGCATAATGCTTTGTACGTGTATGCCAAGCGGGATAATCCCAAGTTTTACGTCCCAGCCCAATAAAATTCATCTATTAGGGGTAGATACATCATCTGAACTTGCATCCTTGAGTGATCAGTACATATGGTCATTCCAATGATCCATAATATATATGCACGGGCATAACACATGACAATCTGCTCATCAGCATCATTAGGTAAATGCAGAATCTGCACCTCCAACCAAGGCATAGATATCCATGCTTCATCTGTATCCCTACAGTCGAACAAAATGTTGACGCATAACAATAACTGAGAAAGTTTGGGCCAAGATGCAAGATTGGGTCCAATAACGTCTTTCACTTGGATAAGAATATCGAGAATTACTGCCACATCCTATATGATGATGGTCATCTCTCCCTAAGGCAGGTGGAATGTGTGTATCTATGGTCTCCACCTCTCCATGTGGGCAACAATTAGGTGATGGTCGGAAAATGTGAAATCTGATACAAAAATTCCATAGAATCCAGCACGATGCAAGTATGGTCTAATGGCATGTGGAGGCTCCCTGTGATGAAAATTTCTCACTCAACGTACCCTGATCGATCGATCCTTACCACTATCTAACACGACCTGAGAAACATGGATATCCTTCTGAGTGAGTAGTATGGTATCATCCATCTATATATAAACAAATGAAATGAGTTGTAAGTGTAAAATGTAAATATAACGTTATGGTAATCAAAATGTTATGACTTGTAGAATGAAATACATTCCATGTTTATTCACATTGTTTTATGAAGTTAGTTTTACCAAAATAAAGGGACACGTCTTCATGTTTTTTAAAGCATATTACTAATGCGTTGTTAAGATATGATTTTACCTATAAAATGGTGTTTTGTAAGATATGGTTTTATATATTTATATATATAAACAGTTTTTCTTTGTTATGTAAATGTTTATTAGAAAATGGTGTAATTTGTAATTTATGTATGACTGTCCACATGATGGTATGTTTCATGATTATTTTCTCACATGTATAGGTCATTCTGTAACACTAACTGAACTTCAAGAAAGAATTTGTGGGAAATGAACTATGATGCTGGAGGAACGGTGACAATGATGATGGTGATGCCGTAAACTCATTCCATCACTGCCATCATTTTCACTACTCCTCTTGAGTTGTGGTTTATTTCCCACAAATTCTTTCTTTAAGTTCAATTAGTGTTACAGAATCAGCTGTACTAACCTATATTGTTGGTTGTTTACTATAACAATCTCCTTTCTTAGTTTGTATAACCTCCTAGGTTAAACCTGACCCTATATGTTGAAAATGTTTTCTGATCATAATTCTGATAGTGTAACTAATATTGAAAAATATGGTTGATCATATAATCTTTATTACACTAAAATTTTATAACGTCTTCTTGTACCGTAATATATGATACTATTATTTCATTATATAAAAATTTATTAGAATTTAAATCACATAATGTTTTGAAAACTGAGGTAAAGGGAAGATGTTTTTGGGTTTACGATTCATATTTTAGGTTTTAGGGTTTAGATATTAGGGTTTCAGATATTGGGTTTTGGGTCAAGGTTTTTTGATTTTTTATAAGGTTTTAGGGTTAGGGTTTATGATTTAAGGGCTAGGTTTTAGGCTTTAAGGTTTAGGGTTTATTATTTTGATATTACATTATAGGGAAAATGTTTTTATGTTTAGGGCTCATCTTTTAGATTTAAAAATTTAAGTATTAGGATTTCAGATATACTATTTTGGGTATAGGTTTTTTGGTTTTTTGGTTTGGTTTTAGGGTTTGGGTTTATGAATTCAAGGGTAGGGTTTAGGTTTTAAGGTTTAGGGTTTAGAATTTTGATATTATGGTATAAGGAAGATGTTTTTGGTTTTAGTGTTCAGATTTTAGGTTTTGGGGTTTAGAAAAATAAGGTAAAAAAAGAGATAACAACATATAATTTACAATATGAGAATCTCAGAATGAATCATTGTGGCTAAGAGTGTGAACTCGATCCGACAATGTTAGGGTGTCATTTCTGGTTATGAAATTCTTGATGACATATGATGAAACTCAAACTTTAACCTTATTCTTGAGGCTCATTCATCTCATTCCACATCCTACTGGCCTTTGGTCTCCCATGGGGATGTAATGAATTGATGTCAGGTATCACTATAAGCTGGCCTTCGGGCATTGGGAAATAATGAAACTCCCCAATAGGCATATTTGGTGAATCATAATAGTTAGTAATGGTGTCCACCTGGGACATTGGATCAACATATGCTTCCCATGACATGTTCATAGAGGCACATGATGTGATGATGTGTGTGCATGGAAACCATAAGGCCTGAAAGTTTCCACATTGACATTTCCTCATTTATAGTAATACCACCATTTTTCACCGATTCTATTTCTGATGGGGTCCAAATGACCTTGAACTTCAAACTGAGAGTCTTATCATCGAAAAAGGAAGACATGATAACCAGAAGCTTCTTCAATATTCTTTTCAATCTCTCATTGAAAGTGTCTTCCGTACCATATCCCCTACTGTATTCCATATAATGCTAGTTTTTGTCTATCAACAAAGTACTTCATGCAATTATATAATGTCTCTTGAACTAGGGTAGTTATAAGTAACTTGTGAATCCCTTTTAAGACACCATTTATGCACTCCACAATGTTTGTGGTCATGTTTTCATACCTCTTACCTCTATCATATTCTAATGTTCATTTTTCTTTTAGAATCTACATCATATAATCATAAAATACCTGATTAGCCTTTCAGATTTGTTCAAAACTTTATTCAAACCATCATTTATCCTCTTATATGATACACAAAAGATATGATATTTCACATAAATTGATTTTATATTTATGTTGAAATAGTAAAAAATAACAAATACAATGCGTACCAAGCCTTATGATTTCCTTCTTCATCAGTTTTTTTTTTGTGAAAAATTTTATGCATGTTTCCAGCAATGTGTATAATGTAGAACCAAGGATGTGAATTTGGGTATCTCCATGTATCAGGATCCACATTTATTACCTCATTAATTTCCCGATACCAATCAGATATCGAACAAATACCCCGAATGTTGGTGAAATGGTTGCTGATATATGACAAAAACTAACTCCATGATTCATAGTTTTCTTTCTCTATAAAGGAAAAGGAAACCAGAAGAGGTGAAAGGTTTTCATATTGGATTTCCGAAATAAAAAATATTCCCTTGTATTTTACTTATAGAAACATTCCATCAATATAAATGAAATGTTTGCTGAAACGAAATGTGGAGATACAAGAGAGGAATACCCAGAACAACAAATGAAATTGAACATGAGATGGATCAAGGTGGTTATCTTGAGACACATGTTCATTTGTATAAAGATGGAATAAAACTTGGTTATGATTCCTCAGTATGGATAAAAATTGTGGTAACACCTTATACGAGTCATCCCAATAACCACAAACCTTTACAATTGCCATCTGTTTCGCCATCGATGCCTTATTATAGGAAATGTTATAACCGAATATCTATTGTATCCTCTCTTGTACAAGGGCTTTCAGAACATATTGGCATATCCTAATCATCTCAAATAAAATGGTGACACAAATTCTGCATCCGATGAGGTATGATATTGTGTCAAGCTTGGATGAATACAAATATGAGTTGCCTCCATCCTCGAGATTCCCCAACCTCCAAATGTAATGTTTGGAATCACCCTCAAGTAGAATCTACAATCATCCCCATACTTCTCACACCATATGAGATATTTACTATAGTCTAATTCCTAAACTATATATCTGTAGTGCCTCTCAATGTTAAATCTATTTAGCATGATTTTTAATGCATATTTAATTGGAAAATCCCTTCCAACATATAAGGTTTTTTCCAGCTCACTAAAAATATCTAGTATAACTATAAGAAACTCAGTTGTGGGTGTGAGAATATTATTGTCAAATCCAGGCACACATTTCATTGCTTTGACCAAGATGTAAAGAGTGGTGGATGATTTATTATAGGTTGAGGCTACTGTAAAACTAATTCATTTCTCAAAACCTCCTCCCTAACTTCTGATGGTCCCTCCTCATCAGTACTGTTTTCACCATCTGTTCCATCATTATAAAACTTCTCATCAGAAGTCGGATTGACTTGTATATCTAGGATATCATCAAGGTTTTCCTCTTCTACATCAATTGGAATAGGCTCAATTTCATGGGAAGACTATCTTCAACCACTCCTGTACGTCTATGTCTTTGTATAACTCGATGTTGTTTTTGTATAGTCGAAACGTCAACATATAACTCCATCATGGTACCATTTGACCATTGAGAAAATAAATTTATTGCTTGGACGCACTGCGCATTAGCAACCAATGTAAAAGCTAAATGCCATAGTGTTGTCGGGAATTGAAAATTTATATAGCTCATAGACTTGATCTCTTGATGGGGTCCTTGATTTAAGGAACCACAAATTATGTCTTGAAGGTCACTTAGGGTTATACAATTAGCTGTACTAACCACTG
Organism: Viscum album; assembly: GCA_963277665.1. Classification (NCBI taxonomy): domain Eukaryota; kingdom Viridiplantae; phylum Streptophyta; class Magnoliopsida; order Santalales; family Viscaceae; genus Viscum; species Viscum album. The sequence continues at coordinate 1,887,416,461 of OY728127.1, read as the reverse complement.
TTATTGGTTGTGTACTATAAGAAGCTCCTTGCTCAGTTTGAAAAACCTCCTCATAGCAATACACACATGCAAACATGACTGTCTACGTCAAAAATGTTTTTTTGATCAAAATTATGACAGTGTAAAAAATATTAATAATGATGGTTGACCATATAATATTTATCAGAATATAATTTTAGGATACCTTTTTATACCCTAAAATATGCTAGTAATGTTTCATTATATATAAGTTTATTTGAATATAAGTCACAGAATGTTTTGGAAATCGAGGTAAAAAAATAGGAAACATCAAATTAGTTTATTTATCATTGATAAAGTGATAGTTATGATCATATAGAGTGAAATAAAGAAGAACAAACACATTAAATAAAACATGAATGATTTATAACATATAAGAAATTCCTTTTCATTTTTAAATAGAATGTGGTTTGGATGAGATGAGTCTCACTTTGGATATGAGGTAACATCCAGCTTATTTTTAATTGAAAGCTTAATAACATCTTCAAAAAATATGTAATTCATTTTTGAACTTTCAAAAGCTTTTGACCTTCTAATGACATATCTTAGATGTTATTAGAAGGCCAAAGGATTTTAAAAGTTCCAAAGTGAAGTGAATATCCTTCGAAGATGTTACTAAGATGCTAATTAAAAATAATATATATTTTACCTCATATACGAAGTGAGACTCATATCATCCAAACCACATTCTATTAAAAAATTTCAAGGTATTTCTTATATGTTGTAAATCATTCATGTGTTATTTAATCTATTTGTTATTCTTCATTTCACTTTATATGATCATAAGTATCATTAGATAAAAATTATATGGTTTCATTTTTTTAATCCTATGTTATTAATTAATTAATCTATAATTAATCATTAATAATAATAACTATTATTTATAAACTATATAATCTTTATGATATTAAAATTTTAAAACATTTTCTTATATCCTAAACTATGATACTAATGTTTCTTAGTAAAATTTTTACTAAGTTAATCATTCTTTAATCACTAGTTAATCATTACTAAGTTAATCATTAGTTAATAATTAGTTAATCATTAGTCAATTATTCATCAATAACTCTATAATAGAGAAGAAAAAACTAATAAAATAACACATGAATGTTTTACAAAATACAAGAAATACCAACATTTTTCAATAAAACATGGTTTGGATGATATGAGCCTAACTTAAGAAGTGAGGTAAAACCCAATTGATTTTTATTTGATAGATTAATAACATATTCTACAAGTATGTACTTAAATTATTAAGTAAATATCTTTAGATGATGTTATTAAGCTACCAAATAAAAATAAACTGGATTTTACCTCACTTTTTAAGTCACACACATCACATCCAAACCATGTTTAATTGAAAAATGTCAAGGTATTTCAAGTATATTGTAAAACATTCATGTGTAATTTAATGTGTTTGTTCTTCTCCATTTCATTTTATATAATCATAATTTTCATTTTATCAATGATAAATATTATTTGCTAATCATTACATGTATTTATATTTCAATCCTAAGTTATTTAGTAATTAATCTTTAATTAATCATTACTAATAAAAAATATTATTTCTAAACTACATAATAATTATGATATTAAAATTTTAGAACATCTTTTTATATCCTAAAAAATGATACTAATGTTTCTTAGTATACTTTTTAACTAATCAATCATTCTTTAATCACTAGTTAATCATTATTAAGTTATTCTTTAACTATTTATTCTTTAATCATTAATCATATGATATTCATTAGTTAATTATTATTAACTAATCATATGTATTCATTTTTAATCCTAATTTATTCATTAATTAATCTATAATTAAACGTTACTAATAATAAGTATTATTTCTAAACTATATATAACTAATTAAACTACTTAATAAATAACATCTTTAAAACTAACTAAAAAAATCAATTACTAATAATAAATTTCATTATTTAATGCCTTTTTCCTTGTAAATTTAATTATATATCATCATAATTATCATTTTATCATTGAGAAATATACTGATTTGATTTTTCTTTTCTTAGGTATTTTAGTAGTTTATAAAGAAAATATGAACCATCCTAAGCATATCCCCTAGGAGTGTCAAACTAGGAGTACATAAAGGCCCCTTATTATGCACCAGTTCCCATTCAAGTCTAGCTCAAAGTAGTGTTTTTGGGTTTTACCCCTAGGTACATCTGTGCTAGAGCCACATCCACTTGTTTGTATACAGACAGAGATTTGATTGCTTAGATAACCACATAATCTTTATGCTACCAAAATTTTACAATATGTAATCCTAATTTATTCTATAGTTAATCTATAATTAATCTATACTTAATCTATACTTAATCATTACTAATAATAATTATTATTCCAAACTATATATAACTAATTAATCAACTTAATAAAAAAATATTTCGAAATAACTAAACAACTTAAAAAATTAAATATTTAGAACTACAAAAATTCAATTAAATAAATAAAAAACATTAAATAAAATAAAAAATACCTCTAAATGATGCTTTGTAAAAAACCGGGCCTTCTTTTGGGCCACCGACTCCACAACATGGAAAAAGAGTTTTTTTATAGAGAGAAGCAGTAGAATGAAGATAGATGGGGGAAAATGGAAGTAAGGAGAAGGGGGGGGGGGGGTTGGGTTGGGTTCCCTTTTATAGGGAGTTGATGGAAAGGTGACATCGGTGGGGCCACCTTTTGCCTCAACCAAAGGAGAAAAGTGGCAACCCCACCACCTTTACTATGTCATCGATCCAGGCCAAACACGGTGGGGGGGGGGGGAGGGAAGGCAGCATCGACAATGCTACCTTTAACACATATTTTTTTAAAAAATAACCTATTTTTTTTTTGTTTTTTTCATAAAACATATTAAAAACAATCCCCCCTCAAGCTATATGTGGTTTTTGTTTTATTTTTTTGTAATAAATTTTTAATAATCATTTTTATTTTTATTAATAATTTTAATTAAATTTCATAAATTATCTAAATTACAGATTCAATGGTGCCCCATCAATGAGATTTATGATTCGTTCATATGTAATTAATTTCACATTTATATTTCATTTATTTTATGATTAATTTTTTTATGATCATATTTTTTAATTGGTTTATCTATTTTTATAATAATCAATTTTATTTTTACACTATTTAATCTTCTTTATCATTCATACTTTTTTTAGTTTATGTGAGTTTTTAGTTTATTTATTTATTAAATTTAAAAGTAACGATTAATTTGTGAAATTACTTGCATAAAATAATTAATCATTTTGGAGAACAAATTAGAAGATTTATGAAAAATATAATGGGATTTTTTGTAAACATTCATAATTTATTACTTAATTTGATCTTGTAATGAAATATCATGTTTGTCATGTTTTTAATATTTATGTTAAAAAGAATTATCTTAGCCATAAAATTCATAATGAATTGATAATATTATCAGGGGATATAATTAAAGAAAAAATATTTAAGAAGATCAAGTGAGAAAAATATTTTTAATTATCCTTTATTTTCAGATCTAAGTCATATAGAATAGATTTAAATTATCATAAGGTGTATGGATGTTGAGGAATAATTTAAAGTCAATGTGGTAGATTTTTTTCTTAGCTTTATAAATATTTATGACATGTATTATCTTGGGATTTTAAATTCACTTAAATATGCTTTGATTGATCTTAAACTGAAAGTTGATGTCATAATAGAAAAATGTTATGATATTAGATTAAACATTAAAGGTAAACATAAATGTGTAAAAATACTTCTTGATGTAAATAATACACTCCATGTGGATGTCATGGCCTATATATTTCTACATGTGACATGAAAATATCTAGTGTAAAGGTGGGATTTTTTTAAATATGTGAAAAATATTTATAATTTTTTTCCAGATTCACCATAACAATGGGTTGTTCTAAAGACCTATGTAAAGGGTTTGGAACACAAACCATTATCAATAACTCAATTTGAAAGTCACATTTAAAGTATTAGATCTATAAAAGGTCAATCGAAATGAATTTGTTAAAATTTCAAATCCTTATAAACATGATGATGTTTCAATGTCAGATGAAAAAGGATTGCGTTTCAATGCATTATTGAAATATGGATTTATTATCAACTTATTCATTTGGTATAAAATCTTAGATAATATCAAAAATTTCTATAAAATCCTTAAAAGTGAAGAGATAGAAATCGAAGATACAAGTAAAAAAACAAAAGAGTTGATTTTGTTCTTTGAAAAACTTTGAGCATAGGGGTTTGAATATTTAATGAATGAAGTTAAGGAACTTTCACTTGAATTTGGTATTGATCCCATACTTGAAGAAAAAAGAGCTGTTTTTAGGAAAAAATATTTTTACAAGGATGTAGAATATGATGCTATTAGAAATTTATCTATAGTGAAAAAATTTATAAAAAATTGTATCTTTTAAATTATTTATCAAGATCTTATTTAATTTAGAGAAAATTTTATGCAATTTGGACACTTAGAAATAATCTTTGGATTTTTTTTATGACAAATTTTAGAATTATTTTTTATGAAAAACTGAAGGTTAAATGTACTCAATTTAAAAGTTTTTTTTAAACACAATGAACATAATGGTATTTTTGAAGATGCTTTATTTCAATAGTTCAGACATTTGAAGTTGGAACCTCTAAGTGGATTAATAAAATAAAATGATATCCTTTATTTTATCAAGCCTTATTAGAAATATGTGGGGTTTCAAAGGACATGGGTAGAATATTGATTTTTTTGACTATAACCATTAGAGTTTAATCATCATAGAGAATCTTTTCCATGTTTAATTTGATAAAAACTTATCTTCAGAATACCATGTCACAAGATATAATATGCGTATTGACAATGATTTCAATTGAAAATTATTTTTTTTTATAGTTTCAATTATGATGATTTCATAAAATAATTTTCACCAAAAAATGCAAGTAGAATTGTTTTCCTTTGAATTGAATTATAAAGCACCATAATTAGATTCGTGAAGTGGTATATATTTCTCTAGTATTTCATGGTTTATTTCTTTGTAATATTAGAATTTATATGTGTTTTTTTTTTGTTTTTTAGGTTATTTTGGATTTCATGATTATTTTAAAATTATATTTTTTCACATTAGAAGTTTAATTTTGTGGTATTCTCCCCATGTTTTAGGATAATACTTAAAAAATGTATTTTTTTTGTTTTTTTTCTTAAAAAACATGTTATTTTATTAAAGGGAAACATTATTTATAATTATTATCGAGATACAAGATTGTCCGGGCTAGTCCCAATCAATAAAATTATCTGACCTTAAACACTTAACATTATTTTCGAGCTCTTTCTCCACCATGTATCTATATCAAATAAGAACTTTTAAGTCCCCAAAATCATTCTTAAGGAAGTATACATATACCTTCTACGCTGAATCATCGATGAAGGTAACATAATACAGTGAACCACTGTGATAATGAATTGGAGAAAGACCCCAAACATCCTTATATAGGAGTTATAATTTATAAGACTTAAGTGTCCTTATATTTATTAAAAATTAAATCTTTATCTAGTTTCCTAGAATATAACTCACACTGATGAGTTTTATGTGTTCATTAAATGAACTTTATAGTGGAAGAAAACCCATGAATGATGCCTGATCAATCCTAAACATTATCAATATGTATAAATGAAAAACATTAGACTTTCATACATGAAGTGATATATAATCCATATATTACTCTTAATACTATACTTGATTGAAACTAATTAAGAAGTAAAAAAAATCCTCCTAACTTTAAGGGGATTACACCAGCCTAAGGACCCCTGATAGCATCTTGAGGATTCTCATACACTAAAGGCGTACTAGAACCTTCACTGTGTGATGAACAATTCTAAGGGACAAGGGAACTGTGGCAGGATTTCAACCAAATGGTCATGCCCAATAAAGGGAAATCCTTCCATTTTATATAGTCCAAGCATGGTTCTCTTCATTAACTAAAGTACATTGAACCTTATAACATACATTACAACCTGTTGGGTTTATTCATTAAACTCCTTTAAAAAATATACAAGCCATAAATGAATCAACTCTTTGATTCATAATTTATGAAAACCATGTGGGAGGATGTGGATGAATTCATGCACTATAATCCATAAGTTCTCACTAAATCTAGTTTAATGTAGTCCCAGGCTACATTTTATGTTCACTAGACCATGTTGGCACCAATTTATGCTCAGGAGGTAACTCAAGGACATGTAATCAAAGTATCCTCATTCTCTAACTTAAGAATATATTAGAATAATGTATCCTCAAGGTCATGATACACATCACATGAATATATTTTTTTGCACATCCAATAATATCTCAATTACACTAAAATACCATAAGGACTTTGTTCCAAACTTCACAACTATTTATAAATCCATCCAAACACTTTTGGATACAGTTTATCAAACCCTCCTCATTTTAGAAAAAATACTTTTTACAAAATTTAATCCTTATACAAAGGAATAACTGTGTAACCTTGAGGGACTTATTAGTATTACCAAAAAAATATGAAATCCCTATTTCATATATATAAGAAAAGAGTAGCCTCTAGTAAAGAATCAACACTACTCAGTCCACTAAGGGGTCTGGTGTGATCTCAATCAAACATACTCATATATCTATATGACCTTGTCTATCACAAGATGTATCATATAAATCATATATATACCTATATAATTTCATTTTACCTAACTTTGAGTGATCACTAGACATAGAAAATGTTAATCTAGTATAGGCCAACTCATCTTTTCTTGATACTTTGAAATAGACTTACTGGGTCAACGAATACATCACATATCATTCATCTAACATATGAGTACATAAAATTTCCCTCAAAAAAGTTATTTAACACATCATATATGACTCAACTAGTCACGACCATACATTTCATCAGTCTAATTGGATCAAGGGATCAGATGTACTAACTCACCATACAAGTGGAAAAATCTCATTTGGTTTTGCTCTAACCGGTGACCTGATTAGCAACACACCCAAACACCCCATGATAAGGCTTGAAAAATAATGGTATCAAGGTATGGAGGTTATGATTATAAGTATCTCAACAACCTCAATTAGAAATGATTTATTATATGTATGCACCCATAAGTATATCAATGATTGTATAACATTCCATGAGATATACTTTGGCAGGTTAGTCTAAGTAATAAGTCTCTACTTATCATCTCATGAATTTATTCTTAATATATCATATACAACCCTTTTAAATGATTTCATATTTCTATTAATTCTAATAATAACTTATCATCACAACCCAAAAATACTCTGTGTTGATCATTAGTTAGGGAAATCTCAAAAAATTAACTTTGAGGGTATATTATCATTAAACTACTCATGTAAAGTAAATTTTATCACTCTTGAATGAATGATAAATGAAGATTTAATTCATTAATAAAATCATCATATATTTAAAACCATTACATCAATATACTATGAACTATACACAAAGTTATTTAACATGACCCTTATATTGTTGTCAAGGAAACAATTTCATTAATGGATTCACTATATTATTCTATGTATCCACCCAACATATCACAATGATCTCTCATATAAGATGGTATTTGAAAAGGATGTTTTTGGTCCTTTGGTGAGACTGAGGTTCCTTAGATCGAGAAATAAATCCATTTTTGTCATAGTAAAGTTTTAATTCTCCCTTGATGCTAGAAACCACTCCAAGTTCAGTAATAAACTTCTTGATACCTATAGTTTTATTCACAATATCTAAGGAAATGATGTAATCATTATCTATTGTTGAGTTTTACACAGTGTCTTATTTGTAACACTTCCAAGATATAACTCTAATATTTAAGAAAAATATGAAATCTGACTAAGAACTCATCTCATATTTATCATATTTGAAGATAGAATTTGTGTAACCATTTTCACAGAGCTCAACCTCTCCTAAAAAGAATAAAAACATATCCTTAGTCATTCTTATGTACTTAAGAATGTTCTTAACAATAACTTAGTATCTCTCACTAGGATTTGATTGGTATATAATCATAATTCCAAGACCATATATGACATTAGATCAAGGAAAAAAATATAATATACATGATATAACCTATGGTAGGTGCATAAGTAATTATATCTATCCTTTTTTAACTATTTAGAAGGACCATGAATCTTCCTAAGATTAATCCCATGTAACATTGGGAAAGACCCCTTCTTGGAGTTATCCAAGTTAAACCACTTTATAAATTTACCAATATAAGTGTCCTGATTGAATCTAAGTAATCTCTTTGATATATCTCTATAGATCTTCATTCCTAGTATGTAGGTGTCTTTACCCATGTCTTTCATCAAGAATCATTTAACCAACCAAATCTTCACAAAATGAAGAGTTGAGATTTCACTTATGATAATTAATATTCAATACACATAAACTATAATAAATATTATAAAACTCACACTAACTCACTTATATACATAGGAATCATCCACATTTTTTATGAAAACAAACTCTATGATTTCATTATCAAACTAGATATTCAAACTTTGAGAATATTGATTCAGTCCATAAATATACCATTGTAACTTATATACCCTAACAAACTTATTTGGAACTTCAAAACCTCAAGATGTGTCATATACACATCCTTGAATAAATTCCCATTAAGGAATGTATTTATGACATCCATTTGATATATCTCAAAATCATACTGATCTGTTATGGATAAAAATATCTGAATAGACTATATCATCACATTAAGTGAAAAGTTTTCTCTATAGTTAATACCGTGCATTTTTTTTAACCTTTTTCCACTAAGAATTATTTATAGGTAGAAAATCTACTAGTTATGTTGGTTTTCTTATATAAAACCCACTTTCAACCTATGAGTCTCCCCCTTTAGGTGCATCTATTATGTTTCAAACATGATCAGTGTAATCCCCCAACCCCAGAAGCTCAGAGTCAGTGCATTATTTTATTACATTGTCATAGATTCAAGGAAGATTCATCCTAAAGGATCGATCAGTTTAGTAGTTTTGGAAACAAGATACATACAAGAGTTCAAAATTTCAACTAAAAACTAAAAACAACATAATAACTTCAACAGAAAATCCCATAATCTATTAGATTAACCCTTCAATTCATTCATAGCATAATCATCCTCGTAACTTGGAATGATAAAACATAAGAAAGGGGTGAGAAAAAATGATCAGTAAGGGTAAGTAATATATTGGAAGATATCATAAACATAAACATTAGGCATGGTGAATAACTAAAAACACATGCCTTTAAAAATAAACTTGGACACATTATGGTAGGAATAAGATTTGGATAAATAATTCCACAATAAAACATAATCATGGGAATTATACTAGATGAATAACCTCATAAACTATCAATAATATTTTCATAATGAGGGAATGTATAATGCGGGACATCATAACCATACCGTCAAGGCCTCATGCAAATACTATACATATCTATTTTGTCAAGGCCTCGTGCCAAGACCATAGTTTGTCTCATGAGACCTACCGATGCACCAAGGGGTTATAGCGGGCCCCACCCAACACTTACTAAGTCCAATTCATTACTATTATGAATGGGTATAAATATAAAAAACATACAAATTCATATTTAAACTAACATATGAAATGTAAATAACTTTCCCCAATCATTAATCATAAACACTAACCATTCAAAGTAATATGGTGAATGGTTTCAAGATAGTACATCCACAATAAAACTAGTCATAAAACATTAAATAAAACATGATGGATTATATCATAGGAGATAAAACTCAATGAATTACATGATTCAACAAAGGACATTGACATAGATGTAGATAATTTTAAATGAGACCATTGAAAAATCCTTGAGGAAATAATCCTTAAACATTCCAAAGTGTCCCATACCAGCATAAAACATTAAAATCATAATACCTTAGAATATCATGAGAATAAGTAGAATCTTGATATGATATACCAAGGGTAATTACATAAACTACATGCAAGTAATAAGTGGTGAACAAGGCATATATCTCATAAAAGTTAAAGTGAGGTGATAAAAATCTATTTTACTTTGGAAAGAAGAGTTGTTTTGGAAAATAATATGTATTTGGAATAAATATGGTTTTAAACATGTATTTAATAGAAAATAAAGTTAAGGAAATTTAGATTACATTTTAGGCATAAATTATGTCCCAATGAGGTGAAATCATGTAAAAAGTGTTTTTAAAGAATCTTTGGAAATAAAACATTTTAGTGCGGTTTAAGGAATTCATTAAAGAGATTTTAAAGCGCTAAGACATGTTTGATTTCATAAAACCAGAAATGAACCAAAATATATTTTTCATGTTAAAATGTTTGATTTTAGAAAGATAAATATGGATTAAAACATATTATAGAGTGGACTTTAAAATAGGTAAGAATTTTAGAAATTCCCTTGAATCGGGCTTGCATTTCGGAAGAATTTTTGAAAGATTCTTTTAAAACATGTAACTATCCATAAAATAAATAAGGATTATGATTGGTAAACATATATAAAACATTAAAAAATAATTTTTGATGAGTAAATAAGAATAAATAATAATTTTATTAAGGTTAGTAGAGAATAAGATCAACCCGAATGAAAATGGTGGTTCAGGTAGAAAATACTTACAACTTTGTAATCAATTGTATCATATGCCCAAAAAGTAATAATCATAAAATTATAAATTTAATATAATTAAAATAAATATATTAATGATATTAAACGTCAATATAAAGTATAAATACACCATACACAATTAATAGTAGTGAATAAAAAATATCTCACAAAATTGGAAGTGAGATGAAGAAACCCCTTACAAACATTTCTGTATGGTAACAGGTGTTTTTGTGAGGGATTAATGAGAGTTAAATGGGTATCCTATAATTTATATATCATAAGGTAAGTATGGGGGGGGGGGTGAGAAAACATACCACATCATTATGAATTAAAAATAAAAGGACACAACATAGGGGGGATTCTTGAATAAAAGTGAGAGAGGATCCCTTACCTTAAATCCGAGGGTGTTCTTCACTTGATCTTATTGACCTAAATAACAAAATTAGGTTAATTAATTAAAAATTAAATAAACCTTTATACATTTTTTTATTATGACTTTATTAAGTTCATTCATGTCCTTTCAGATGGGTTAAGGGATTCAATTTCATTGTTCCTGAGTGCTCGTTTTCATAATATTCATGATCCGCTCACTTATAAAAGAGTATGGTAGTTCATGTAAGATGGGAGTTGAAGTACAGAATTGATTTTATATGTTATTAATGAAAATTAATAATATTAAATGGTTATAAAATTCATTTTATTATTTGTATTGAATGTGAATCATTATATAAAACATTAATAATAAACGCTTGGATTAATTTGGTGATTTTTCTCACAATTACCCTGTTTTGAATTATTATTTTACATCATGAGTGCATAAGGATTATAGAACATTATATAAGATAAAATAAATATATAATAGTCTGTTTCTACCATAAAAATGGTTTCATGACCATATTTGAAGAAGTTAAATCAAATTGAAAGCATCGTCGTCCTTGAATGTGATAAATCAACACATCTCGGACGATGTTTCATTTTTAGCATAAATGAGGGGGAAAGGAGAGATGAAGATGAATTATCCCATTAGAATAAAAAAATTATAGTAAATGTATTTTAATATAGTTTCCATACCATTATTATGAGGAGTGGTTAGGAAATAAAAGAGAACAAAGGAACATGAAAATGAAAGAAAAGAAAAGAGGAATTTTACCCCCTGAATTAACCTTCTTTGAGAGCCTCTTAAGGGAAGGGGAATTGTTATTTTTATGAGACCAAGGGATTTTTTTTCATGGATTAGGATCTTGGGAGGAGATTTGGGCCGAAGTTTTACAAGGAAAAATGCTTGAGAGAAGTGAAGAGAAGAGGGTGGAAGAGGTGGTATTTATAGTGGAGGGGAGGAGGGTTTTCTTAATATTTTAATCATTAGTTTATTATTTTTCCATAAGACAAGAAATAATGATTATTTCATGAAAAAAAGTAATATGTACATGTGAGTTCTAACCATTGGTGATTACATCATCATAACACCATCAATGACTCAATAAATCAATTATTTAGCATTTATTGTAAATTATAGTATTTTACCTTTCACAAAAAATTCAAGTATTTCAGAAAAATCCAAAAAATTGACCCTAACCATTTTTTGATGAGTAGAATATAAAAATTAAGTCTATTTTTTATAAATAATTTTCTAAATATGATTAATTTAATTTTTAATTAAAATCAAAATTTACTTGAAAAATACAGTTTTTAAAACATTTATTTACTTATTCCAAAACATAGGTACATCATTATTTAACTTAAATCACATATATATATATATATACTATCATAGGTGAGGTTAATATTAATAAGGGTATGTAACTATTCATAAGGGTAACATTACTATTCATAAGGTTATGTTACTATTCACCAAAAATTAAGTTGGTCATATCAGAATCTAAATTACTTAATGATCGCAACCGTGTATGTCAGATTTTAAAAATTCAAATCATAGGGGTGGTAAAATTATGTTTACTGGATAGGTTATAACAAAGTGGTGTTTTTTATAGACTCAAAGTTTCATGCATTCAATATTAAAAATATTTTCAAAATCTTTGGGTGTTACATTATCCCCTCCTTACAAAAATTTCATCCTCGAAATTTTATATTTCACTGTGAAAGTTATTGGTTGTTACTTGAAAATTTCCTATAAAAAACCCATATTAGAAATAGGGTTAATAGAATATCCTTCTTAAAAAGGTTAAGGGAAAATAGGTGGTAAAAAAAATAAATAAATAAATTATACTTTTGAGTGGAGTGACATTGATTGGAATTGAAAACCTCGACATAGAAGAAAACCCAAACTATGAATTCATAGTGATAAAAAACAGGTTTAGATAAAAGTAGATTACCACATAACCATAAACTAAAGTTATCAAAAATTTCATTAATGCTATCAAATATTATTATAACAGAACAACATTTAAGACTCTTTTTGTAGAGTTAAGAGACTATTCCACTCTATAAGTGTATAAATATACGTTTATATTTCATAAACATGATTTTATCATTTTATTGTTCCTTGAACTACCTATACTTTATATGTTATCATAAGTTGCATCATGTGGTGTCATTAACCTCTAAAACCTCGTACAATGATCAATTTAAACCATTTCATAAATGGTTTAGCATTCCAAAATATCAAGATCCAATACTTTAGAATCATTCCCATGATAGTTAGTACTATCCAATTTACTTTATCCATATATACCATCTCTCTATTCCAAAATTGACATCTCAGTATTATGAATATAATATGGGTTGTCTATCCCTTGACCATATATTTTCCAAAAGTTTGACCAGCTATTGAGTTAATTTTCCCTAGTACCATTAATCATATGACCTCAAATCCTTAAAGAAAAAGTACTATAGTACAATCCTCATATATTCCATAATTTTTATAACCAGTACATTTCTGATAAAATATTAAAATGAAATTATTCATGAAGAGTCATATTAATAATTCCACTTCATATATATGGAAGTATCATGATTTTATCATTATCTAGTAACATCATTTGGGGCATATTCCTTTTATGCTTGGAACATTGATTCACATAGTGTCCCATATCCTTGCATTTGAAGCATTGCACATTGGATACCTTTTTATTTCCCTTGAAATCATGAAATTGGTATCCTTTTTCTCCACACTTATAACAAACTCTGATTCCCTTGAAGCATTTACCGGTGTGATTCTTTCTAGATTTATCACATGTGGGAAAACCCTTATTTACCTTATTCCCTTTATCCATGTTTTTATCTACCATCATTTTCTTCATTTTCTTACCTTCAAATCCATAGGACTCATAGAATTCCTTACATACCTTTTTAACACATGATACTATTTCTTTATATGATGAGGATACTTGGGAGACTATATTCCTTTGAAATAATGGATTAAGACCATTATAGATATGATCTTTCTTACTATTTGCATCATGTACATTAGTGAAGTTATCATTCCTTCTTCTAGGTTCTATTTCTAATCAATTCCAAATAATATATTAGCTCATAAAATTATGAACTCTCTATATCTCTAAACATGGTATAACACTTAACATAAATTTATGCATCATAAATCCTAGAACCATATAATTTGGTTACTTTGGGGGAATAAATCCTTCATAATGGTTTTTAATAAGCTTATGAATTTACCAAATCATATCCCTTAGGAGTATTGAACCAAGAGTGCAGCAAGTCCCATTGTTGTGCACCCGTTCGCATTCGAGTCTAGATCAAAGCTGTGTTTTTGGGTTTTAACCCTAGATACATCTATGCCAGAGTCACCTCTACTTATTCGTATCCAGACAAGGATGTATTTTATTGATAAAACACATAATCTATTCCTTAAAAAAATTCTAGGATGTCCTTGTATTCTTATCCCCAAAGTCTATCTTAGGTTTTTATTAACTAATATACCTTTTCTATACCTAGTTTCCAAGTTTTCTACTAAACTTCCTCTGATAAAAACTATAACATCCCGACCCCAAAATCTTAGATTCGGTGCCTTATTTTATTAAATTAGAATAGATACAAGGAATATTCATCCTGAAGGACCGATCAATTTAGTAGTTTTGGAAAAAAGATATATACAAGAGTTAAAAATTACAACTTGAAACTAAAACAACATAATAACTTCAACAGAATAGCCAATAATCTCTTAGATTAACCCTGCAATTCATTCATAGTATAATCATCCTCGTAACATGGAAAAATAAAACATAAGAAAGGGGTGAGATCAAATTCTTGGTAAGGGTAAGCAATACAATAGAAGATATTATAAATATAAATATTAGGCATAGATAATAACTATAAACATATGCCTTTAAAAATAAACTTGAACACATTATGGTAAGAATAAGATCTGAATAAATAATGCCACAATAAAACATAATCATGGGTATTCTACTAGTCAAATAACCTCACGAACTATCAATACTATTTTCATAATGAGTTAATGCATAATTCAGGACATCATAACCATACCATCAAGGCCTCGTTCTAAGACTATGCATATCCATTTTGTCTTGGCATCGTGCCAAGACCATAGTTTGTCTCATGAGACCTACCGATGAACTGAGAGGATATAGTGGGACCCAACCGACACTTAATAAGTCCAATGAATTTATATTATGAATGGGGATAAACATAAAAAAAATCCAAATTCATATTGAAACTAACATATGAAATGTAAATAACTTTCCCCAATCATTAATCATAAACACTAACCATTCAGAGTAATATGGTGAATGGTTTCAAGATAGCACATCCATAGTCAAACTAATCATAAACCATTAAATAAAACATGGTGGATGATATCATAGGATATAAACCTCAATTAATTACAATATTCAACAAAGGACATTGACATATATGAATATACTTTTAAATGAGACCATTGAAAAATCCTTGAGGAAATAATCCTTAAGCATTCCAAAGTGTCCCATACCCCCTTGAAAAATTAAAATAATAATCCCTTAGAATATCATGAGAATAAGGATACACTTTATATGATATACTAAGGGGAATTAAATACACCACATTCAAGTAATAAGTGGTGAACAAGTCATATATCTCATAAAAGTTAAAGTGAGGTGAGAAAAATCTATTTTACTTTGGAAAGAAGAGTTTTTTGGAAAATAATTTTTATTTGGAATAAATATGGTTTTAAAAATTTATATAATATAAAAGAAAAGGGAAGGACATTGAGATGACATTTTAGGCATAAATTAGGTCCCACTGAAGTGAAATCATGTAAAAAGTGTTTTTAAAGAATCTTTGGAATTAAAACATTTTAGTGCGGTTTAAGGAATTCATTAAAGAGATTTTAAAGTGAAAAAGAATGTTTGATTTCATAAAACCAGAAATGAACCAAAATATATTTTTTATATTAAAATGTGTGATTTTATAAAGATAAATATGTCTTAAAATAGATTATAGAATTAACTTCAAAATAGGTAAGAATTTTAGAAATTCCCTTGAATCGGGCTTTCATTTCGAAATAATTTTTGAAAGATTATTTTAAAACATGAAACTCCCCATAAAATAAATAAGGATACTGATAGGTAAAAATATATAGAACATTAACACAGAATTTATGAGGAGTAAATAATAATAAATAATAATTTCATTGAGGTGTGTAGAGAATAAGAGCAACCCGAATGAAAATAGAGGTTTGGGTAGAAAATACTTACAACTTTGTAATCAATTGAATCATATGCTCCAAAATTAATAATCATAAAATTATAAATTGAATATAATGAAAATAAATATATTAATGATATGAAACATCAATGGTAAGTATACATATACCATTCACAAGTAATAGTAGTGAATACAAAATATCTCACAAAATTGAAAGTGAGATGAAGAAACCCCTTACAAACATTTTGGCATGGTAACAGGTGTTCTTGTGAGGGATTAATGAGAGGTAAAGGGGTATAAAATCATTTACATATCATAAGTAAATTATGGGGGAGGTGTTAAAACATACCCTATAATTAGTAATTAAAAATAAAAGGACACAACATAGGGGGGATTCTTAAATAAAAGTGAGAGAGGATCCCTTACCTTAAATCTGAGGGTGTTCTTCACTTGATCTTAATGACCTGAATAGCAAAATTAGGTTAATTAATTAAAAATTAAACAACCCCTTATAAATTTATTTTGTTTATTATTACATTATTAAGTTCATTAATTTTATTTTAGATGGGTTAATGGATTCAATTTCATTGTTCGTGAGTGCTTGTTTTCATAATATTCATGATCAACTCACTTATAAAAGAGTATGGTTGTTCATGTAAGATGGGAGTTGAAGTCCAGAATTGATTTTATATGTTATTAATTAAAATTAAGAATTTTAAATGGTTATAAAATTCATTTGTTTATTTGGAGTTAAGATGAATCATTATATAAAACATTAATGATAAACGCTTAGATTAATTTGGCGATTTTGCTCACAATTACCTTGTTTTGTATTATTATTTTACATCATGAGTGAATAAGGATTATAGAACATTATATAAGATAAAATAAATATTTAATAGTCTTGTTCGACCATAAAAATGGTTTCTTGACCAGATTTTAAGAAGGTAAATCAAATTGAAAACATCATCGTCCTTAAATGTGATAAATTAACACATCTTGAACGATGTTTCATTTTTAGCATAAATGAGGGGGAAAGGAGAGATGAAGATGAATCATCCCATTATAATAAAAAAATTATAGTACATTTATGTTACAAGATTTCTCATAACATTAGGATAAGGATAGTTTCAGAAAGAAAAGAGGACAAAGGAACATGAAAATAAAATAAAAAAAAGAGGAATTTTACCTCTTGAATTAACCTTCCTTGAGAGCCTCTTAAGGGAAGTGGATTTGGTCTTTTTATGAGACCAAGGGATTTTGGTAATGGGGGATGATATTAGGAGGAGATTTGGGCAAAATTTTTATAAGTCACAAGGCATGATATGAGTGAAGAGAAGTGGGTGGAAGAGGTGGTATTTATAGTGGAGGGGAGGAGGGTTTTCTTAATATTTTAATCATTAGTTTATTATTTTTCTATAAGACAGTAAATAGTGATGATTCCATGACCAAAAATAGTAATATGTACATGTGAGTTCAAACCATTGGTTCTTACATCAGAAGAACATCATCAATGACTCAATAAATCAATTATTTTTCATTTATTGCAAATTATCAAATTTTACTATTCACAAAAATTCAAGTATTTTAGAAAAATCCCAAAAATTAACCCTAACCATTTTTTTTGAAATATAGAACCAAAAAATGAATTATATTTTTCAAAAATAATTTTCTAAATATTATTAATTTAATTTTTAATTAAAATCATTATTTACACAAAAAATATAGTTTTTAAAACATTTATTTACTTATTCCAAAACATTGGTACAACACATTTTCACTTAAATCCTATATATATAATATCATAGGTGAGGTTAATATTTATAAGGTTATTTCACTATTCATAAGGGTAATATTACTATTTATAAGGGTATGTTACTATTCACCAAAAATTAAGTTATTCATATCAGAATCTAAATAACTTAATGATCGCAATCGTGTATGTCAAATTTTCAAAATTCAAATCATAGGGGTGGTAAAATTATGTTGAATAGCTAGGTTATAACAAAGTGGTGTTTTTTAGAGACTTAGTGTTTCATTTATTAAATATTAAATTTATTTTCAAAATCTTGGGGTATTAAAATTAGTGTATATAGAGACCATTTTAGATTCCATGGATTTTAACCATTTCTCAGAGTCAAAACTATTAATATACTCCTGATAGATAGTAGATTCATCTTCCATGAACATTATTTAATCATTTTTTCCATGATAAATCCATATATATTAGGCTCTTGATTAATCCTACCTGACCTTTGAGTTTCTTGTGTAACTTGAGTCAATTTTTCTTCGAAAACTCTTTAAAGAACCAAATCAACCTCCATATAAGGAAAATTTCCTATTTTTTGGTCTTGAATCTATCTGAGTTAAAATTTATTCTATATAAAACCTCAACTGATGTATTCCTTCTCAAGGAAAACACCACATCAGGTCAAAAAAACTTTGTGTTTAGCAAGTTTATAAAAGTAATATCCCACATTTTCTTTAGGATAACAAAAAAATAATCCTTTTTCTGATTTAGAGTTGAGTTTATCATAATAAAAATGTTATAAATATTATTTACAACCCCAAATCCTCATAAAATACATATTGTTATGTTTCTCATCACATATCTCATATGGTGTCTTTATGAATTCTTTAGATAGAATGTGGTTAAGTAAGAATACAATAGTCTGCAGAGCATAACCCCATAATTTAATAAGAATGTTACATTAATACATCACTGATTGAACCATTTATAACATGGTAAGGTTCCTCCTCACAAACACACCATTACACTATGGTGTTTCAAGAGGGGTGAGTTGTGTAAAAATTTCACAATTCCTTAGATGCACAATGAATTCTTGAATCAATTATTCACTGCCCTAATCTAATCAGAGAATCTTAATATTTTTGAATAGTTGATTTTTTAATTTATTTTAAAACTCTAAAATTTTCAAGGGTTTCATAATTGTGACTCATTATAAAAACATAACCATACTAACTAAATTCATTAGTAAATATAACAAAGTACCTAAAACCACCACTTTATTGTATTATCATTGGTCTACATACATTACCATGTATGAGATACAACAATCCACTAGAACTTTCACCTTTTCCAATATTTTTTGGTCATTCTTCCTAATATATAATATTCATATGTATCAAATTATCCATAATTAAATGAGTCCAAAAATAAATCTCTATATAATCTTTAAATGCGTTTCTAATTTATATGTCCAAGGAGATAATGCCAAAGTTAGGTGGGATTAAAATCAATCCTAACTTTGTTATTATGAATATTCTAGACAAGATTATCAATATATAGAATATATAAACCATTTACTATATTCGAAATTCCATGAAATATTTCATTATTATATATAGAAAAACTCTTATTATTAATAATGAATGAAAATCCCATTTTATCTAAATAAAATACAAAAATATATTTTTTGTTTATGACAGGAACATAATAATAAATCTCCAATTTTGGGAATAATATGATGGGTAAAATTAGATAATAAGTTATGAATTCTAATACAATAACCCCATCTTCATTATCTACATGAATATATACTTCTCCATTCATTAATTCCCTCATATCTCTAAGTCTGTATTTATCCAAAAAATGTGTGATACACACCTAGTATCTATTATCCATGAGTTAGAGCCGGTGGAATTGATCTCTATAAAATTCACATTTATATGCTCAGAATACTTCTCCTTTAGAACATTTATCAGCCCTAGATACCAACGTGTAACTATTTTATAGGAAATAATTATAAGCAATCTCAATATGATTATCATGAAGTATTCCATAATCTACAAAAATACATATTCATGGGTGAGTATTATGTTTTATATCTTTTCATCATGGAATTTTAATGAAAGTGATCCCTCTAAAAAAGATGACCTAATATATCATATCCATTTAGCGAGCCAAGACCCATATTTCATCATGAGTTACACTAGGCATCGCGTAAACAGGACATGACTATTTCTGGTTGAAAATTTTTTCCAATCATATCATATATGATTCTTTGATATCTAAGTGTATAACTCCTCATATAAATCCATAATATTGATAAAATAGAATATATTAATCTAGAATCCTAATAGTTAAGTTTTCACAAATAAGTGTATCCATGATAAAATTCCAAAAACAAGGAACCTAACAGTTAGGGTCACCTAGTTACTTTATTTCCTTATAAAATATAATTCATGGGAACCTAAAGGTTAGGGTCACTCATACCGAATGATTGAGATATAGAAAAGTGTCACTTTAGAAATAATCACACACTTAGTATTTTAGGAGTTTTATTTCAAATCCCAACTAATTTAATATATATCACATTCATATTAAATTCATAATTATTTAATCTTATTTAATCATTATATTCTCAAGTTTTTATTTATTTTTGTATACATGATTATAATAATTTTGTTTTATAATCCCTCTTCCATCCATAAAATTAATGTGTTCACACCATGTTGATATGTAGATCATTACATAACCCACAAGTTTGTGTTAATTACCCAAAAAAAATCCAAACATATTCATACATATCTGAATTCATCCCATGCATAAGGGGCATGAAATTTTCATGTAAAGGCATAAAGTTATAATATATTGAAAGTATACACATGAGTAAGCCCAAAGTGATAGATAAAAACCCTTAAACTTTCCATAATAAGGCATAATTCTCTAGGCTGGTGGGTAGTCCAACCCCAAGTTCCTCTCCCCAATGAGACTTTACTTAAGAAAGAATTCAATTCATGATATCTTTAAAACCTAATATGCACAAACTATATCCAAAAAATATTATTAATCTTATAACTCTAAAAACAAACCAAGTTCAAGTAAGATGAAAACTAAATCTTATAGTGTCATACCAAGCATGAAATTACATACTCTATCTACTAGAAGTAATTTATCATATAAATTTAAGCATAAACATTATTAGAATTTCATAAAAAAATTGTTAAACATTAATATTATAGGAATTAATAAATAAATAAATACTTTATTTATTTTCTAAAACATGAACTAAAAATATGAACGTTTTCAATTTAGGATTGAAAAATACCATTTTACAAAGTCTAACAATTGTCATTTTTAAAAAATTTATAAACTATAAGATAAATAAAATAAATATTAAATTTAATTGATTTTTTGTTTTATACTACCTCTATAAAATACATTTACCCTCAATTTAATGTCAAGTTAGAGCAACACACTATGTTGTCTCACAATTTAGTGTCTCTATAAAGTATCATACTTGACATTATGTTGTCTCACAATGTTATATCATCCATGTACCACAAATTATGTTGATGATAAATGTAAGGTCAAGGAAATAATACACATAACATTGAAACTAAATGTACTGTTAAGTAAGGAAAACATGATATTTTTTTCACGATATTCGATGAATGCTATATTATCTCTATAATGTATGTTTCACCTCACACTTCACATGACATTAACTGCTTAATTAAATGTTGAGTATTGGTTTAATATATGTTATCTCATAATCATATCTTAAGAGATTCTATTGAGATTACATTAATACCTAATGTATTCTCAAGTAAGAGTTCCTAACATTATGTTGCATTAAAAATTAATTTTAAGTAATAACCTCACATTATGTTATCAAATAACATAATGTAAATTGGGGAAAAAATAGTATACATTATAGAAAACATGTTATTTATAAAACAGTTAAAGAAACAAGTTGATCTATTGAAGAATATATAACTGATACCACTGATAAGTTTTGGGCATTAATCAAATTAACTTGAAAATGGAATAAAACCCATGTATGATGTTTGATCTATACTTGACATTATCAACATGCATAAATGAAGAACATAAAACTTGTATACCTAAACTGATATATAATCTATCTTTTACTATTCATAGAATACTTTATTGAAACCACTTAATCAGTAGATAAAATCCTCCTACCTCAAATGGGGTTGTACCAACCCAAGGATCCCTGATAGTATCATGAGGATTCCCATACACCAAAGGTGTGCTAGAACCTTCACTATATAATGAAAGATGCTACTAGAGAAGAGAGATTTGGCACGATTATAAGTAACTAGTCATACTAAAAGAAGGGGAAACCTTCCTTTTTATATATTCCATGTATGATTGTATTCATTAAATGAATAGAATCATCTCATATCATATGTGTTACTATTAATTGGGTTTATTCATTAAACTTCTTCTATGAATGCACAATCCATAAATGAATCAACTCCATGATTCATAACTGATGAAAACCATGTGGGAGGATGTGGCTAAACTCATGCATTAAAATAAATAATCTAACATTACATTTAGTGAAACATAGTCTTAGGTTGAATCACATTCACACTAGACTACATTGGAAACAATGCATGCTCAGGATCTAACTTAAGGATATGTTTTCAACATATCCTCGAGCTCTTAATAAAGGATATATTGGAAAAAATTTATCCTCTATGACATGGAATACATCATATAAATATATTTTAGTGCACATCAAACACTCACATGTTCTCAAAATCCATATGATAGAGATTCAATATCCCTTTAGCCACTAAGACTCTTATGTTATTATCACTCATGTTCCTAAGACGACAATGCCAAAACTCCATAATTTCATAAGTTTTAATTCAAAAAATTATTAATCCATCTAATATTCTCATTAGATACTATATTCCATCTTTAACACCTCTATCTATAACCATGGTTCCCCTAGTTATATTCCACACTTTTCTATAAATATTGTACAAAATATTATTTCATCCAGCTATCTAATGTAAATTAAGTTCTTTTATAAACTAGGTATGTTCCAAAATATATGAATCTCTA
The DNA here is from genome assembly GCA_963277665.1 of Viscum album. Lineage (NCBI taxonomy): Eukaryota > Viridiplantae > Streptophyta > Magnoliopsida > Santalales > Viscaceae > Viscum > Viscum album. The sequence continues at coordinate 1,887,393,324 of OY728127.1, read as the reverse complement.
ATATTTTTTTATTTGAAATGTTGAATTTCACATCAACTTTTTCTACAATCTCAATATCCCCATCATTCATAAGAATATCCTTATCAAATCTTCTAGAAACATAGTTGGTCATGCCCCCCTCTTGTATATATAATGAAACGATGCTCTAGAATCAATAATAAAGGATTCCAATATAGTATTTACATTGAGTAGTAAACTATTTTATCCCATTTTATATAGTATTTTTTTAACATTAAAAATAAAACATTTAGAAATTATCCCCATAAACCCTGCAATCCTTCTTCAAATGCCTCTTCTTATTACAATGCCAACACATAGATCCAGGTTTGGTCAATTTACTTTGACTTTGGTTTTTGACAATTTTTTCTAGGACCACTATATTTGGAATACACCTTGGATAGTCATGATACTTAAGTCATGAATTCCCTCTTTCCAAATGTGGGTGAACTATCACCATCAAGGTCAATGATGTCAGTTCCTTGATTGAAACATAATTATGGGATTCCATACCTTCCTTCCATGGATTACTCCATGGATCTTGTTCCCTCATATGAGGCTCCCTCATAGATTTAAAACATGCTCTTGAATCTCATACCCAGTTCCATATTCAATTGTAAAATAGTTAATTACATCATTGATTTCCTTGTTAAGATGAAAAACTTCTATTTGACAGGATGAGTATTTATGAATTGTCAGACATTGTTGGGTACATTGAGGATCTATAAATATCTTACCTAGGATGGTCCATGAGGGCATACTTTGTTACATAGGGAATCCTAGGTTTAGGACTTGAGGTATCCTATGCTTGAAACATAGGATAGCTTATGATTATCATATAAGGAATCCTAGTATCATTGCCTAGGGAAACCCTGACTCATCACCAAAAGAAACTCATGCTCATCACATGAGGTATCATGTTCCCATCGCACAATGAAACTTAGGATCATCACTTAATACATCCATGGCTTGTCACTAGATGAATCTTGTGCTTATCACACAAGGTAATAATATTAGGATCATCATCCAAGGATATAATTAAGAGATCCCATACTCATATCATAGGTTTCTTATGATCATTACATAAGGAATCTGAAGTTCTTCTCTTGTGTTATCTAGTACTCATCACACCGGGTAAAGAAATTAGGATCATTACCTAAGGAAAGAGATAACATATCTCATGATCATTTCATAGGATTATTATTATCATCACATAAGTAACCCTAGTATCATCACCCAAAGACATGTTTCAGATAAATTTTGTGGGGTTGTTCTAGGCTCATCACATAGGACCTATTGGGATTGTCACACAATAGGGGGTCATGGGTTAAAGTCCAGGGGGGATTCTTCCACATAAGCTTATAACCTATGGGATGGCCACAAGTTAAAATATTATGTGGAAGTATCCATATACACTCTTAATTTATGTGTGGGCACATATTTTACACATATTGGGAGGCAGCCTATATTTTAAAGTCATGTGGTGACTTGTGGAAAGTTTACCAAGAGGTGAGTTATGCTTTAGGAAGATAATCCAACTTCATAGATACTACCTCCCAAGGGGTGGGATGGAATAATGTTAATACCTATATTAGACATAAAATAGGATTCCTATGTACCCTACTAAAAGACAAGGATAAAAAATCATGTAGTTTTAGGTGCAAAGTTTAAGGGCGTACGACAGGATCGTACCACGTAGTTTAATTTCATGCTGTAAAGGTGCTTGTGTCATAAAAGGGGAGACAATAAGGGACGGTGTGGGGTTTATGATTTTGGATTCCTAGATTATGGGGGGTTATCTCATTCTTGTCACATGAGGAATATCATTCTTATCACATGGGGAATCATAGGCTCGTCACATAGGGAATCATATGTTTATCACATAGGGTAATATACAGTTTAATGTCTTGAACTGGGGATTCCCATGTTGTAAAATGGGAAATAATAAGGGGTAGAGTGGAGATTACATGTTAAACTAACCTTGGGGAGCATAGATCATTTTTAAGACTAGGGTGGTTTCCCTTTATGATGCTATGGTTAGGGATTATACCTATTAAGAGTCCTAAAGTGTTGCTCAGGAGTTGGAAGAGAATGAGTGGGGATTAGGCATGTGATTACTATGGGTAATGGTCATGGAATCTAACCATATATCACCAAGGAGAAACGAACATGGATATTTTATGGACCATCTCTGATTAAAAGGGATTGGGAATAAAAGTCCATGATACTAGTCATGTGTATGGATTTTTCACGAGTAAGTTTTAATCGAGTGGATATGGAGCCCATAAGCACTCAAATTTCATGAAACTATGTTTAGTGAATGGATACATAAAATGTAGGAACATGGTATGAGGTCCACACAACTTATGTGTTACACAAAACCTAGAGTTTCATGAGACTTGGTTCTATGGCATAAGTGGTCCTCTTAGATGTCCATGGAATGGGTTTCATGCAAGTTGGGTGTTGTGTGAAATTTAGAGTTGCACAAATCATGTTCCTATAGAATGATTTGTGTTCTTCATAGATGGTAGTTACAAAATATTCATCTCAAACACAATCCAATACTTTTAAGTAATCATGTGAGGACAAGATCCTTAACTATATGAATCCATTTCCTTCATTGGTTACACAAGCTCAAAAAATTCCATGTTGTATGATATAATGGATTCAACCTAGAAATACAATGGTAGAATCCCTAAAATAGGTATTTTAATGGGTATTTATAGGCCTTTTTCTCATCAAGGGATAAGTTTCATGGAATATTTACATGATTTTATACTTTTGAGTTTTGAAGCATTTCAAATTTTGTTCATTCAACTTTTATTTTCATGAACTCGGGCCCTTTTATCCTAGATTTGATCCAATTAGTCACTTTTAATTTTAATTCATTTTTAGATTTGATTTTTTGACATAAAAAAATCACCCCCACATAATTGGAGCTGATGATAAAGAGGTGGATCAAATTTTGAGGAACCATACTGAAATTTATTGATTTTGACCTTCCAGGTTCACATAACTTTGCTTAATCCCTTTCCCATAAATACGGAGATATACCATAGAGGTGTACATGATATTTTCATATAATATCAAATATTTTCTATCTTCTCATGAAACTCACACTTGTGTGAATATACTATGATTAAAATCTTTTGTGTTCATGCTACTCTACTTTCTGTGAATGACTTCCACGAATAAGAGTTACGTGAGTGGGGATTCTTCTAAATCACTAAGAAAAGTTCCATGAAGACAAAATTTAATGAATGAAAAGTTCCCTAAACTATAATTAGATATTTTTAGAGTAACTCAATGAATAGACACTAAGGGAGTCAAAGCTGCTATAACACAATGGAGGGATATGGTAGAGAATCCTCAAATCAAATAAAGTGTCAAGTTTTTATCCAATCACAATACTATAAATGAGATATTAATAGAAGATAATAGAGAATATCTACTATGAAATAGGTTTCTGATTTATGAATTTAGGTTATAAGATGATGTCATGATCCCCAATACTAATCGCAATTCCCTGGCCTATTGGTTTAGGAGTTCTCTGGGGTACATTTGGTGGAATTAGGTTACTGCCTTCCATGTTGTGAGAGAACATAATAGATTCATGGTTCAAACTATATGTAACCTATAAAAGATGATAAACAGAGAAGAACCAGCTAATGAGGCATCCTCAGTGTAGAATTCTATCATTTTCACGGTAGTCTTGGTAGACAGCCATCAAGCCTAAATAGTATAATGGAACTTATGCCTCGAGGATAGATTTATAGATAAATGAAATTAAGTTTTTTGGGTCCATAAATCATGTGAATAATTAAAGTAATATATTTTTGTGGTTGGGTTGTATGAAGCTACATGGACCTCTCAGTTCAATGTTTATTTCCACCCATATTTGACTCCAGTGTTATTGAGCTAGCAGTATCTAGACACCAATTCATTTCATATTCACCATGGAGAGGTTGAAATAAGTCTATGGTATCTCTACCATATCAATGGGATCACTATCCTAGGAGTGATATATTATGAATTATTCCTAGTAGTTATCACCTCAAAAGACTGAGAGTGGACACCAGTTCTTTCAATGGTACTATTAGGAGGGATGGTGGGAGTTCAACACTGGAACCCTGACTTCCATTTGGACATTCCATTCAATAATTAGTTTAACATATTCTTGAACATTATTTTAGGTTGAATTATAGGAATACCATGTAAATTCCAAACATCTCTACATCACAGAAAACTTGTATCGTTCTAGGTAATCTCAGAAGAGGACTGATATTAGCAATATGTCTACAACATGAAGGGACACACCCCTGAAGTTAGGTTGGAAACTTTCATTGTGACCTTCATCATTGGATAGATTATTGTAGTCTATAATTATCATATGGGGGTGCTAATGAGCACCTTTTTTATGGAGGTGGAACTAGAAAGTGGACATCACATCAATATTTTCATCCTAGTGTTGGGAAATCTATACAAGGTACTAAGGAATATCAATAATAGGAAGGGGACTCTACATGTGTACGACCGATTCCAATTTCTGTATGAGTGGGTCATTGTGCACATTAGAGGTTATGAATTCACAAACCCCATCAGCCCTCCAAACTCTGATTTTCGACCATCAATACTGAAAATCACTGGGAGTTGACCTTAATAGCTCGAGAAGGTTAGGGTAATGAGGAGGATTAGAGGGGAAGAGTATTTTATCTTTTATCCTTTCCATGATATAATGAGGGTGATCATGAAACAAAATAAGGAAGTATCAAGTAGTGTTCATACCTTTTGTCCTTTCTATGTGGGAACTAGATGCTCACATTAATGAGACTGTTGTTTGTAAACCATACAACCCACATCGATTTTATTTCCTATTCTACTATCTTCATTTACTTACACCATGTGTATACACTAGAGTACACCGTGATTTACACCCCATTACGCCTAAAAACTTTTCCATATATTCACCCATTAAGGAAATAAGGACATGATCGATCTATCATTGGCTGTCGCTTCAACCAAGTTTCTCAACAACTATGTTCAAAGTTGGGAAGGTGCATACCCAGGGAAGAGGCTAAGGTAGCTAGTAATCCAGAAGTATATGATAGAGGGGGTTCAAGGAAAGAAAGGAAGGGGGTGTGTTTCACTAGGGTAATCATAAATACAAAGGAGGGTAGATTCTGTAGAGGTACTTGCAACTAAGAAAGTGGATTGAAGGGCTCCCACTCCTCTTCATGGTGGAGATTCTGGAGCTAGTGTATTTGGGAGTGGAAGTCTTATAGGGAAGCATGTATAAGAGAATGGTGAATCCATATGCGAGGCTCTATCTACTAAATGTGTGGCTCTGAGGAAGTATCTATACCACATAGTGGAGATGCTTAAGGATGCATTTTCCCTGATTATTATGTGAATTGTGACAAATTTTGGCTACACTTTCCCTAATGAGAGTTGTGGGGAAAACATTAAAATAATTGGATATTACTCTATGATCACAAACATGATAATGTTGAGTTATTAGTTTCCTAGTGTTAGGTCATGAGATATATCATTGATATGGATAGGGTGATTGATTCTTGGGGCAAGGTGAATCCCCCGAGTGATTGGTTCAGAGTGTTGATTAACATGACACCTCTCAGGGATCTCTTAGAGATCAAGATGGTTGAATATGTGGAATAAAAGGAACATTATGATGATTAATCCAGGGGAAGATTCATGAAACATAATTTTTCTAATGATGGAGAGGAAACACCATCAGCTGAAGATTAAGGTGAGATCACTTTGGATGAAGAGATAAACACATAATCCTTACAAACTCATGGTTGATTCTAGGATCCAAGAAATACTAACCATCTCTCTTGGATATTGGTATCTTTTCATACGAAGTTTTACTTTTGACAATTCAAATTTAAATATCCAAACCTAATACTAGTATAATGCAAGTATGGGATCGATCTATAGGGAGAGGAAGTTATTGTAGTTTGTTTCTTTAGTTTGTAATTAATTAGGTGAAGTTTGCTAAAATTTAGAGTCGATGTTTTTATGTTTCAATAATAGAGTAATTAAACTTTCAATTTCTTGATAAATTACTTTAAATATAAATAAAAACACAAAAATTTGATTCTGATGATAAATGGGAATAATGCGTCGGGGCTATGGATTTTTAAGGTAATTAATAAATTAATTTTCTTATGAGGTTGTGTTGTTCATAATAACTTACATATCTGGGTTTTGAATATAACAAAACCCCCTTAGTCTGGTGAATTTCATTTGAATTAGTAGAAACCAATTCCTTGGTCTAGAATTTGGTTTCTATTAATTTTGTTAATTGTAAACCCTTTTGAGATGATAATTCCATCCAATGACCATGGATGTTCTTAATCGTAATTCCTTATAATATCCCTAGAAATCCCGTTCTTTGTCTAATACAGGGATTCTAGTGATATTTAGAAAGATATTTTGAGGGATCATGAGAGAAATATAAATAACACGATTACAATATAAAAATTGATAAATAATAACCCATAATAATCCACAACCAAAACACGTAGGGGATTTAGCTACACATGGAGTAACTAATGACTAAAAAACTTGTGATACCTGAATTAAACATAAAAAAATCGGATTGAAGACCACCAGGATAGTAGAGGCAACACCCCCCCCCCTCTTCTCTTCTCCCCTTCTCTTTCTCTATATTCTTTTCCCATTGGGAATCTACAGAATTGTCCCCTTTTTGTGTCTAAGTGTGAGTCCTAAATTAGGAGGGTCTTCCCTCCTATTTATAATATCTGGAAATACATAGTGTGTACTAAAAAGTACACAGCATGTACCCAAGTCAAGTTGACTTGGCCCATCTTTCTCCACAGGTGGGTGATCTACCTCACCGCCCTTGACTTTGAACGTGGAACCACCTGGTTGGTGGAGGTACACGGCATGTAACACCACCCCACATGGTGTGTAATTTAAATCTTCATCCACCAACCACTTCTAGAAGGGAGAATACAGTGTGTACATGGTGATCACATGATGTGTAATCTTTGGCTGATAACATGGGCATGTATTTGGTCCTGCTGATCCATATCAGGGCAATAGTAGATAGTGTGTGTAAGAAGTACACATCTTGTATATTTGAATTTTTGTTCTAACCCTTCCCGATTTGTGTCTTAGGCTGGAGAATACCTGAAAATCATCATGATTACCGAATTAAAGCATTTTATCTTGAAATCAACACATATATCTAGTGAAATCATGTTTTTATATTCAATAGAATGTATGAAAAGGTATACACAATTCGGCCACATAAAACTCCCCCACACTTAGTCATTTTATTTTCCTCAAGACAAATCTCAACATCAAATCAATAGAATCCATACTCTAAAAAGGAAACATTCAACTAATTATAATTGTAAATACTATAACCATAATAGAGGATTTTAAAAGTTATAAAACATACTTCAATTCCAAAGATATTTTAATCATTCCTCATATATAATTAAATTAAAAATATGCACCCTCTTTCATCCACATTGTTTAACTTTTCATAAATAAACATTCTACTTGATGATTTACCTCTTAAAAAAGTACCACACTCATCACTCAAGTTTATTTAATTAGTTTTATGCTCAATATTAAACATATTCACTCTATCCATAGGCTTGAAAGTGTTCTCATTTTCCACTTCAGAAGTCAAATCAAAAAAATCACGTGGGCTTTCAATAGGGTTCAAATGTTTATGAGGCTAAGGGTTAGAAGGTAATGATGTGAAAAATAATATCAGAGAATTGAAAAATGAGCATGAATTCTTAAACGATAATGCATGATATTCAAAATAAAGCTTACTGAAAATTCACCCCAATCAAGATTTCTCAAAGGGTATCATCATTGTGAAATTATCTTTCCAATATGGGACCATAAACCATCTATAATGTGTAATGAATGAATCCAGTCCCTCTCTTTCATTTTTTAATATTTTTCCTTTTTTTCAATAGGGACCACTAAGAATACAATGAATAGTGGTTTTTGAAACCCTTATTCCCAAATGAACAAGTGATAAACTCTCCTACTATTAAGTTCATGTTTGCTCACCAAAATATACCATGAATAGCCCAAAAAATACCTCTCTAAAGCTCAAATGAATAATCATGAAAAATTATGAAAGAATCAGGGTAGGAAGTGAAAATTGGCTTGTAATGTAGCTTTCTATCAAGGCAGTTCATGGTTTCTAGGGGTTTTAAAAGATCAGATGTAGGGTAGGTTTCAAGGTCAAAGGGGCTAAAAAACAATCAATTGCCTCAATAATTTTAACCTGATTAAAAAATATTCATGTTTTGAAGAGAAAAAATGTCAAGTTTTGGTAGTTATGCATATCCCAAGAATATATCAATAAAGAGGGTATAATAAAGAATATGTAAAAAAGGTTTAGAATACCTCTTGGGAATGAGTGAAAATAAAAGGCCAATCGGGTCATGAAATGAGTACAAATGATCAGCCTAATAAATGTAAATGTCCAAGATTTGAAATCCAGAATCAAACTATTTCAACAATCATTTAAAAATACTTTAAAAATTGAAATAAGAATGTAAAATTTAAAATTACCTTTTATGTATTTATTATTTATAATTATAATTAATAAAAAAAATTCCATAGTTTAAAAAATTTCAACTATTAATGATGGCTCCTAGATTAGTTTAAGGGCAAAGACTAGTGTAGTCAGAGACCTTCCCCCACACTTAATAGTACACATGGCCCCCCCAAGTGCAATAATAAGGAAGAGGAGAACATGTGGGGAAATAGTGGGGGTTAAGATGAGGGGAAGTAGTGAAATAAGTAAATCAAAAGAAAAAAAGAAAAAGAAACACTGAAAAATAATCCCCTCATGGTGAATCAAAAAAGATGGTAAGGAGTCAAAATAGAGATGCCCAAGTCGCCCCAGAGATACATACATCATCACATATAAAGAATATAATATATATATATATATATATATATATATATATATATATATATATAATGGAAATAAATGTTCCAAAAAACTAGTCACTGGGTTGCCTCAGAAGAGGCATCATCTACAAGAAGAGGATATGATAAAAGAGGATCGTCGACAGTGGAAATGGGAGGCACTGGCTTAACACTCTGAGTGATAGGTACAAAAATCACTTTGGGTGGGTCAGTAGGGGAAGTAGCAGCTAGGCCATCTATAGATAGAAAAAAAGAATCTGTGGCCAGAGCTGTTAGCAGGGTCTGGGCGGCTGGAGGTTGAGGAGCAGATAGAGAGGCAGGTGCTGTGGGTAGTAGAATGCCTTGATGCTCAAGTAGGATACCCAAGAGCTGAATAATACACATCTGGGACTGGAGGAGGGTATTCTAATGGCACTCCAAGATTTCCAAATGGCGGTCAAACTTATCCAGGCAGAGGGTGGTGGGGATTTTAGCTGAGTTTGCAGGGGGAGGTGGGGAGGTTGAAGTCACAGAAGAAGAGGGGATGGTGGAAGAAGAAGGAACATCCTCTTTTGGATGGGGTAGGTATGGATTAGCAACACCAGTGGGGGAAACCATGTCATCTCTCACCCTTGAAGGAGTTGGGGTGTTCTACATGAGCACACAACCATTTCCCCAACGCTCGACCATCAGCATGTTGATAAGCATTAGGAAGTCGAGATGCTGAGGTGAGCCTAAGGGGTCGTGAGGGAGATAAGGCTCAAAAACTCCTAGATGGTGGGCCAATAGAGTGGCAAAAAACCACCATTCTGGTTTCCCTAACATTCATGGATCATAGAGTGGAAGTAAGAAGTGACCAGACAAGGGAGGTCAGGGTAGTCGTTCTGGAAAATACAATTGAGAAGGTCCATGTCATGACCATACATGACACCCATATCCTCATGGTGAGAAAAAAGGATGGTGCTGAAGCACCGATGAATGAAATTAAGGGGAGGGGAAATGATTAGCTTACTCTTCTACGATGTGGGGGTGTACCTATGGTCAGGACTAGTAAGGTCGCATGAAATCACAATGAAGTCAGAGTGCTTAGGGGAGGTAAGGGTGGAGATAGGAGGTAGGGTGGCCATATGGGGATAGAAGCTGAAACCTTATCCAAAATCCACCATGGTAAGGGAAAAGGGCATCCACACAACCGAAATATAATTGGGTTAGCGGTATCAGTGGGCGTCTATCGATAGGTAGGCCCATCAAACTCGAAGGTCGCAATGAACTCACAAAATAAATCTATGTAAGTTGGAGTGCTAACCTAGAGTGTCTCAAGGATATGTATATGGCCAAGGGGCTCCTCAATCTCATCCTAGATTCCAAGGCACTGGGGAACGCTAACGTCAAGAAAGAATCCACTCAACTAGATAGTGCATCATGATAATCACTACAATATCTCTACCGTAGGATGACCCTCAGAAAAGACCAGGCATGGATGCGATGGAGGGTGGGGAGTTGGTGGGATGGGCTGAGGTGGATCTGCTAGTGCCAGGGTAGAAGGGCTAGCTGTGCTAGAAGTAGGTGGAGCAGTGGATACCAGAGCTGCCTATGAGGATGGGACAATAGAGTATGGAGGTACCGGCATAGTCTGGTCTACCACGGTTGTGGAGGGTGGCGCCAGAGGAGGTAATGAAGACACTAGAGCTCTCATCCACTATGGAAGGTGTGGGAGAAGATTTAACAGGAGTATCGAGGGAAGGGAGGGGTGCCACATAAGCTACCAAACTGGTGGATGTCACCGATGGAGGTGGAAGTAGAATAGGAGGTAGCAAGGCCAATGCTGGGGGCTGGAAAACTAGGAAATTTAATGTGGGCTGCTCAGAATGTCGAAGACAAATCCGAAGATGGGGAATATCGACCTCTGTAGCGGAAGTGGACTGCTTCCCAGTCTTGGGATCATCACCTTCCATAGATGAAAGAAAATAAAATAAAATAAAATAAAAGAAAAGAAAAGAAAATAAAATAAAAGAAAAGAAAACAATAAGAATAAGAAAGAGAATGTGAGAAAATAGAAAACAAAATAGAACGCGACATGTAGATCCAGGGTACACGGTGTGTAGTATGGTCTGTGTAAGAGCCCATCTAATCTAGATAGAAATGCTAAGAGGTCATGTGTTTGGGTAAAAACTAGTAAATAGTGTGTAAAAAGGTGTACACACAATGTGCTACAACATGGAATGGGACCTGTGTAAGTGGCCAGACATGGCTTGACCTAGGTAGGGGAGATGAAAAAAGGCATGCCGTGTGAAAGGTGTACACGCCGTGTGAATAAACATGGCTGGAAAGGCATATACTCTTTCTACACAGATTCCTCTGAAGGGACAGAGGACACGGTGTGTACTGAACATACACACCGTGTGTGGCAACATGGGAATGGGCTATGTGCCACAGGACATGGGAAGGTCCTTAAGGAGTAGGGGAAGACAGGATACACAGTGTGTGTAAACATACATGCCATGTGTATTTGAAAATATGTAAAGGTGTATGTGTGGTTGTGTACAAGGTGTACACGATGTGTGTTCTTCGTGCACCTAGTGTACTGCGCGGGAGACCTAAATGGTCACCTGATTCTAAATCACTCTAAACAATTATGAAAACTTGAAATAGAAGGTGGAGAATGGCATACCTAGACTGAGGATGGAAATGTAGGAGAAATAAGAGCTAAAAATGATGCAAAATACAATATTAAAATAGGGGGAGGTGGATGGTGTGTGGGAGAAGAAAACGAGGAGGAGGGGGGGTTGCGTGGAACATGCTCAGGTCAGGTAGGACCCTGGCCTTTATAGCCGAAGTACACAGCGTGTCATAGAGCATACACGCCGTGTATTTTTTCTGGTTTTTTGTTGTTGTTTTTTTTGTATTTTTATTGCAATATAATACATCTATTTATTTACAACATAATTATTTATAAAATAAAAATAATTTAATCAAAAATAAACCTATACACATAGTGTATCAAAGGATGACACGTTGTGTGTTCTAAAATTTGAAAAAGATAACTGTAATATTTGTTCTGGTGCTAGGGGTGTGATTCAAACCAATGATCGGCCGTTCCAAACGTATGCCCTCAAACACTGGAGAAAAGGTTATAGTGCTGCACATTTTTAGTTACTTTGAATAATTAAAGTATAAGTGTAGTTCTACATGGGATGAATAAAACACATGCCGTGTGGTTTTAATTTGAATAAAAGGGATGAAGCAGGGAGATTAACTGAGTTCGAACCTAGGACTTTTTGAATCCAGGACCGAGACTCTACCAATCTACCAACTTCACCCACATGTATTCTATTATTCTGAAAACCATTTAAATTATGAATAAAAACATGGCTCACATGACGTAAATCGAAATGAATGCTGTGTGGTTTTATTAATATGAAAAATGATGGAACTGGTCTAGTTGTTAGGATTCGAACCCGGGTCTTTTGGATCCAGTTTACGACCCTGGCCAACTGTTCCATACCCATCATGGGTTTTCTTTTATGAGGAAAAAATTATATTTTGTTTTTAAAATTACCACACACACCATTTAATTAAACATGGGTTATAAAGGATGAACCATGTACCGAAATAAAGTATAGAGTGATTCAAACTGGAGATGGCTCAGATATATTCTGGTGACCTTACCATCAACACAAGCATCATCCCTATTTATTAACTTAATTAATATATACTTATACTACTAGTTCTATTAGAATATACAATAAACAGGAAACTACACGCCATGTGATAAAGTGATACATGACATGTAGTCTCTAGGTTGCCTCCCAAGAAGTGCCTTTGTTTTATGTATTTGGATCAACCTTACCTGAGCGTCTTACTAACAGAATTTTATAGTGGATATTGTACCCACCATGTCCTCCATGTGAAAATAGGGCTTCATATACTGCCCATTTACCTTAAATGTTTGACCGTCGACTCCAGAAACTTCCACCGCACCATGGTGGAAAACCTTGATCACTTAAAAAGGTCCTGACCACTGGGAAATTAATTTACCTAGAAAAAATATCAAATGGGTGTTAAAAAATAGTACCTCATCACTGTTGGGACCACTTTTTGTATGAAGATTGTATTTGTTGTCAACAGTTGTCAATATCGGTCAAAATGAAGAAGGACTCCAAAGTTAATGGAGATCGGCTGAAGTGAGGATGGCTGGAGAATTGTTATGAAATCATATCATTGAATTTCATAGTTGGGAAATTCTCTATGAAGTAAATTCAGATGATTGTTGAGCTGATCCTAAGTTCAAAGCATGTGTATCAAAAGTGATACATTGTCTACAAAAATGAAGAATGGTGATTAAACCAGATGATGATTTGCTGATATGTATTTCAAAAATATCATAAGTTAGGAGAACTTGTGATGAAAGCCTTATGAAGGAAAGGGGGAGAAATAATGATGCCAGTCATATATAGTTTTGATCAGAAGGAATGATGCTTCTTGAAGATAGGGAAGTTTCAGTACTTTCCATTGTAATTCTGACGATGCTAAATCTGGTCTATCAAAGGATATATATCATGATAGTGGAGTTTGTGATGAAAGATGAAGAATGGTTATGGGAAGCAGTGAAGAGAGAAATGAAAAAGGAATGGACAATCTGGAGGCTGCTCAAAAGTACAGTTTAAGATGGCGCCGTTTTCCAGTGTTTGCTAAATTTTAGGGCTTGAAAATCGGGAGATGAAGAAATGTGTTTTTGGAAATAGATGTCGTGTGAAAGATTAAATATGGTTTAGTTTTTTTGCATGAAATGTATGATTAAAGGTGAGAACATCGAAAAATGGAAAAGGCATGGAGTGCATGGAAAATTGGGCAGAGTGTGTGAAAAACAAAGGCTGCACAAAATATTAGCGGGATGCGTGAAAAAAAGTTGTGCGTGAAATATGAGAGGGATGTGCAAAAAATAAATCGGTGTGTGAAATATTGGCGGGGTGCGTGAAAAATAAAGCAGTGCGTGAAATATTGGCGTGGTGTGCGAAATAGAGGAATGAAGTTTTTCACACAAGAGGTGTTTCGAGATCAGAAGCTCGAAAATTGGCAAAGGCATGAAGTGTGTGAAATATTGGAGCATTGCGTGAAATATGAAGTTGTGTGAAAGAGTTTTTATGCGCACGAAGAGGTATTTACGCGTGGATTAGTGTTTTACACACAGGTTCAAAAATTCCTATAAATATGAGGTGATCCCCTCTCATTTGTTAAGGCTCAACACTTAGACAAATCCCGAGCACTGATGCGTGAAAAAATTTAATTATTGTGTAGCACGCGAAAAGAATAAGTGGTTTGTGAAAAAGAAAGTGATACGCGAAAAATAAAGTGCTACATGAAATAGAGAGTGCTGTGTGAAAAATCCATTGCTTCACGAAAAAGAGAGTGTTGTGTGAAAAAGTGAATTGCTACGCGAAAAGCCAGTGCTGTGCGAAAAAGAAGAGTTGTGCGAAAAGCCTTTTTCATGCCAAAAGTTCTTTTTACGTGCAAGGTTTGAATTTTACGCACAAGTCACCTAGAAGGGTACATGGAAAATTTTAGGGTACCACATTCCTTTAATAAGTGATATGCACTTTTGAAGTGTCTTGCGAAGAAGGATAACTACACCCTCTGTGCGAAGAAGAAAGCACAAACAAGCGATTGGTTTTCTCAATCTGTCGTGGTGTTTTGTGAAGGAGATCCCGTGAGTACACAACCGGTGAATAGTCACCCATGTAGTGCTTCACGAAGACAGATCCACGAATCATCCCTAGTTATGTGAAGAAGAATCACACATCCTCTGCATGAAGAAGAAGACCCGTGGAGCTATCTACTTTCACGAAGGTGAACACTCTCTGGTTGCACGATTATATACACTATTTTCATGGGTCTTGTTACTTGTGTGACGAGGAGACATATGTGCAACTAAAATCATATCTGCACAAAGGAAGAAGGAAGTATACCAATACACTCATGTATTGGTATTTAGAATTGAAGAAAAATATTAAGACACTGTAGTACTATTCCTTATTATACCGTGTCAAAGAGAAAAAAGAGAAGTAGAAGAATAGAGTATTCCCAACTGAATGCTAACAATTATTCAGGGCAGTTTGATTTAGATGATGCCAAGTGAACCGATATTCATTGCTTGAATAATCACATTGGTGTATGTGATTATTTACAAGAATATAGAAGAAGTTTTAGTGCAGTTGGTTGTTGCACTAAGAAGAAGAAAGAAGAAGTCTAGTACAATTTATGTTGCACTAGAGAAGAAGAGAAAGAAAGAAGGAAGAATTGTTTTCCTACTGCTTTGCAAGTAATCAAGTGAAGATCACTAAATAAGACCAAGATCAGAAACTACCTTTTGAATAAGGAAGAAGACTGTCTCCATACGCAGTATAAAGAACCAGCTAGATGCTGCAAGTTGGGCTAGGCTATCACCAGTCCAGGGAAGAGGATTGTTTCCCACCTCCCTCTAAAGTGTAGGGACTCACACTGGCTAGAGGATTGCTTTCCTAGCCACTCCACTATAATAGCATATCACATCATAGTGGATAATCCATGAACTGGTCATATACATGCATGAAAAGGACGTAGCTACTCTTATTGAGTGGTGAACCTTGTAAAAATATCGTGTGCATTTTTTTACTGCTTTTTATTATTTCATGCGACATGGAAAAGAGAATCAAGATCCTAATAGGTCAAGAGGCACAGGGATAAAAGTTGGAATTGTTTTAAAAAGTCCCCAACACTGATTCACCCCCCCTCTCAGTGTTAGGTATATCCTAAACTGGTCCTCTCAATCACCAGGCTAGAATGAATTTCGAGAGATCATGTGGTCATGGACCACCATTGTATTATCTTTATATATCCTAGAATTCTCATATGCCTCCCACCGAATCTCATCAAGTTCCATCAGTTTAAACTTGTGTTTCTCTTCTACAACTTTTGGATCATAGTTCAATGCCTTCAAATCCCAATAGGCTTTATGCTCAAGGTCCACTGGTAAATGAAATGGATTTTCATAAATCAACCAGAATGGGGATATACCTAGAGGTGTTTTGAAGGAGGTCCTATATGCCCACAAGGCATACTCATATTTCTTGGAACAATCCTTTCTTAAGGCTCCCGCTATCTTCTCTAGGATTTTCTTTAATTCTCTATTTTATACTTCCACCTATCCACTGGATTGGGGATAATAAGGTGTCCCTATATCATACCTCACACCGTAATTCAGAAGCACATTCCACATTAATGCATTGTAGAAATTCATTCCTCTATCACCTACCAAATCTCATGGAACACCGAACCTGCAGGAAATATTTTTCTTCAAGAAGGCCACAACGACCATTGCTGTGTTGTGTGTCTTGGATATGGATTCCAACCATTTTGATACATAATCCACACAAACCAGTATGTAAGAGTTTCTAAATTATGGGAGAAAGGGTCCCATGAAATCAATACCCCATATGCCAAAGACCTCGACTATAAGGATATGGTGTTGAGGAATTTCAGCTCGGTGCCCCATGTTACCTGCTTGCTGGCACCTATCAAAGAGTGTTATAAAATACCGAGCATCCTTGTGCATGGTAGACTAGAAAAATACAGATTGGATAATTTTTTCTATCATTCGGTCTGGCCCGTGATGTCCCCCAACTGGGGAAGAATGAAAAAACTCTAGAATTTATTGAATCTCTATTTTTGGGATGTAGTAGTGGATCACCCCATCTCCACATGAGTGGAAGAGCAACATGTCTTCCCAAAAATATCTTTTCACTTCAGACATAAATCTTTTCTTTTGTTGGAATGAAAGATCAGGGTGAATGACTCCTGTCTCCAAGTAATTAGCTATGTCAGCATACCATGGATGAGGTGTAACTCCAACTGAGAAAAGATTCTCATTCGGGGAGTCCTCCTTGATTTCTATATCATCTTATCTTTCCAAAAGAGTAAATTCTAAACTGGAGAGATGATTGGAAACAACGTTCTCACTACCATTCTTATCCTAGATCTCCAAGTAAAATTATTAGAGGATAAGCACCCAATAGATGACTCACGGTTTTGAATCCTTCTTATTTAGAAAATATTTAAGTGTTGTATGTTCAGTGTAGACAATAAATTTGGATATCACTAAATAAGAGCAGAACCTATCGAATGAAAAAACCATTAATAGAATTTCATTCTCTATGGTAGTGTAGTTAATTTTTGCTTCATTTAGGGATCTGTAGGCATAGTAGATTGGTCTGAAGATTCGATTTAGACGATTCCCAAGAATTTCTCCCACAACATAGTCACTTACATCACAAATAATCTCAAATTGTTCCTCCCAATTTAGAGAAATTAGGATAGGATATTCTACAAATTTTTTCTTGATAATATGGAAGGGCGTGGTGTATATTTCATCAAATTCAAAGATAACATATTTTGAAATAAGATTGGTTAGTGGTTGAGATATCTTTGAAAATATATGAATGAATCTTCTGTAAAAACATGCATACCCAAGAAAGCTCCGGATTTCCTAGATAGAATTTGGGATAGGCAGTTGTGAGATGACTTCAATTTTGGTCGAGTCAACTCCAGTTCCCTTCATAGAAATTCAGTGGCCTAAGATGATGCCATTTTGTACCATAAAGTGGAACTTCTCCTAGTTTAAAATCATATTGGTGTGATCACACCATTCCAGGACCAATTCCATATTTATTAATCAAGTGTTGAATGATTTTCCATAGACTGAAAAATCATCCATAAAGACTTCTAGAATCTACTCGACCATATCATGGAATATTGCCAACATGCATCGCTGAAAGGTGGTTAGAGCATTGAACATTCCAAAAGACATCCTTTGATAGGAAAAAGTTCTATATGGGCATGTGAATGTGATTTTATCTTGGTCTTCATGAGAAATTTAAATTTGGTTATATCTAGAATAACCATCTAGAAAGCAATAGAATTTGTGCCCTGCTAATTGCTTCAACATCTGATCTATGAAAGGGAGTGAGAAGTGATATTTTCATGTGGCATCGTTAAGATTTATAAAATCCACACATAATCTCCATCATGTGACTATTCTTGTTGGGATAAGTTCATTTTTATCACTAGTGATCACGATGATACCCCCCTTTTTGGGTACCACTTGCAAAGGACTTACCCATGGGCTATCAGAGATCAGGTAGATGATTCCCGCATCCAAAAGTTTGATAACTTCTTTCTTCACTACCTACTTCATGGGAGGATTTATCCATCGATGTGGTTTCCAAGAGGGATTGTATATTTCTTAAAGTAGTACCTTGTGGGTGCAAATGGTTGGATTGATCCCTTTAATATTAGTGATTGTCCACCCAATAGATTGTTTTCTTTGTTTAAGGACTTGTAGAAGTGCATGATATTGCTTTTGTGAGAGAGATTCATTGAGTATAACTGACAGCGTGTGTTTATCACCCAAGTACCCATATTTAAAAGATGATGGGATAGGTTTGATTTCAAGTTGTGGGTCTTTCATAATTGAGGGAACAATTGGTTCTAACTCAGCCCACTTGAGAATATCTGGAACCATTTCACATTGCCAATAATGTCCGCCCTGGATTATGATTAATTACAACACTTCTGGCTTATAATATAGATGGATTTTGGTGATTAATGGTTCATTAGTGATAGAACAACATTCCATGTCATCTTACATGTGTCCCAAGTGATCATTCATAGTATCCAATTCATAAAAATATTCATTTTCCATCAATGAAACTTGCTTAACTACTTTGAGGATGTTGTAAGATACCTTTTCATTCCCACTCTGAAGATCAGTTCACCTTGATGAACATCAATCAAAACTTTCCCAGTATCCAAGAAGGGTCTTCCCAGAATGAGAGGTGCTTCTTGATCTTCCTCCATGTCAAGGATGATAAAATCAGTAGGAATAATTATCCTTCCCACTTTCAACAGCACATCCTCAAGCATCCCTTTAGGATATTTAATTGATTGATCTTCTAGCTATAGTACCACTCGAGTAGGTTGTAAATTTTTTAGCCACAGCTTCTTAAAGACTCCATAGGGAATAAGATTGACACTATCCCCCAAGTCACAAAGGGACTTCCCAAACTCACAAGATCCAATTGTGCAAGGAATTGTAAAACTACCTAGATATTGGAGCTTTGGAGGAAGAGAGTGTTGAACCACTGCTAAACATTCCTTAGTGGGAGGAATTGTTCCCAAATCCTCCATATTACTTTTATTTGAGATAATTTCCTTCATTAACTTCATATATGTTGGCATTTGAGTTAATGCCTCTGCGAAAGGAATGCTAATATGAAGTTTTCAGAATAACTCTATGAATTTCCCGAATTACTGATCCAAATTCCTTTGATTCATTCATGCGATAGATGGTAAGGGGTTTTATAAGGTTTTACCACTTCTTTCACCTTACAATACACAACATCCTTCTCTTTTGATAGGCCATGTGTCGAGGGGGACTCCTGTATATTGGCTTCATTATTCTAAGAGGGTGTAGATTGAGATAGATTTTTGGCCTCACCATGATTTGCAATTATTTTATGGGGTATATCCTTCCCACTTCATAAAGTGATAGCATTGGCCTCCTCCCATGGGTTCTTCTCAGTGTTAATTAGTAGTGTTCCAAGTTTCCTTAAAGAGAGTTGATTGGGAAGTTTCCCAATCTGATTCTCAAGGCTCTGAATAGATGCCTCTAGATTCTGAAATCATGTTTCAATTGTTTCTATGAATTTTGACATCATTTCTTATAGCTTTTATGGGTGGTCCTGCTGAGGTTGTTGGGAAGCCGGAGGAGGTTGTGGATGCCTTGGTTGTTTTGCTGGATGAGGGTTTTGATTCCATTGTTGTTGGAAAGATCCCTACTGTTGTTGTTTGGGATATGGATTTTGATATTGTTGTTGACTATAACCTATTGGCCTTTGGGGGCGGGGTTGAAAATTTTGTTGTTGCTTCCCCATCCCATGTTTGAGTTATCTTGCCAAGTTGGGTTTTGATATTTTATGCGGCCTTATTTTTACATAGTTTTTCAACATATTTTTATTTAACTTTTAATGATTTAATTATTTACTTTTACACTTTTTATTAAATAATCATATTTTTGTATTTTTATAACTAAATTAGTTAACTAATCAATTTTTAAAATTAATTTTGTGTTTTTAGTAATTAAAATAATTAATTAATGACTTTATTTAATTTAATAAGTTTTATAAATTATTATTTAGTTTAGAAGTATAACTGCTTTATTAAAATTTTAAATTCTAATTATTTAATCAATTAACCTAAATATTTTAAT
Organism: Viscum album; assembly: GCA_963277665.1. Lineage (NCBI taxonomy): Eukaryota > Viridiplantae > Streptophyta > Magnoliopsida > Santalales > Viscaceae > Viscum > Viscum album. The sequence goes on along the minus strand of OY728127.1, from coordinate 1,887,373,091 downwards.
TTAATTAATTAATTCATTACTTCAACTTTTAATCTTATAACATTTTCTTTTTAACATTTAATAACTTTATCAATTAAATTCAATTACATTTCTTAATTTTAATACTTTTAATTCAATTTGTTAATGAATAATTAATTTCGATATATGATTGTTGAATTTAAATTCACTTTCTTATTATATTATCCATAATGATTCTTAATTTAAGTGTCTATTTAGTTTTAATTTAACTTTTATAATTTGATGTTTTTATTAATTAATTTAAGTTTTTTGTTTAATAAATTTATTTAAGTTTATTAGTTCCTTAGTTTTCAATTATCCTTGTTAATTCTTACTTTAAATTAATTATTATTTTTAGTCTTAATTTAAGTTTTAATCTTTTTTTAATTTTTGTTTGTTTTGTAGTGTAACAGTGGCACCGTCCTCACCTCACAGTCTCACCCCCTGTCACGGTTCCACCATTAATTTTCTTCTGCTATCCCACTGGTTCCATGCTTCTCTCGCACCGTCATCAGTGACACCGTTTCCCTATCACGGTGCCTCAGCAAACATCCCATTATTCTCATTACAGTGGAACCGTCCTCACCTAATAGTTTCACTCCATCTCCTCCACCATTGTTACTTTCACCATCATTCATCAGTGATGGCACAACACATATACTGTAACCACACTCTTACACCGTTTCATCCCTATGACAATGCAATTCACTACCACTCCAAACATTTTCAGCATGATTTTTTATATCAATTTCCACTTCTGAACATCAAAACCCGTATGACCGAGACATGTTTAAAAACCAAGGAAGAGGATTCTACCACTGCTTGGCGATCATGTTTCCCTGTTTCAGACCAGGATTCCGCCATCCAAGCCATTACATCGCCGCTCACTGTAGAAATTTTCCCACCTCCTTATTGGAGTCTGCCTCTCTTCTGCAAGCTAGCCGAAACACCCTCCCAGGCGCCATCAGGCCCACACAAGATCTTACCGCAGCTGTTGAACAAGAACAACCGTTGGACTTTGAGGTCGATTCGAGGAGGAGAAGACAACATTGCAGTGAAGATTAGTTGCCTCTATGGTGAAATCAATATCACGCCGCAGTTGTAGGAGGGTTCACCGTTGCTGGAAATTCGGATGCTGCCACGCGTTGAAGAAGGTTGAGCCGAGATGAATAAGAATTCACTTATGCCACACCATCGCTGGAGTTCCTCCACTCCGCAAGTTGATGTCCAGAAGAACGATCCGATGTCGGGTTGTGGATAACTCACTGCCGCCTTCACCCGTGTTGCGCCGCTTCGAGGAAGAGAAATCAGTCACCCCCCCTTAGGGCTGCGCCAATTGGGGGGGGGGGGGGGGGGCGTTATTAAAAAAATAAAATAGAATAAAATAAAAATAAAAACTAAATTAAAATAGTATTAAAATCAAAATATTAAACTTTAATAATTGTAAATATATAATCAATATAAGATATTTATTATTCATAAAATATAATTATTGATGTAATTAACTTTAATTAAACTTTATTAAATTAAATTGGTTTAAATTTTAAATTAAATAACTTAAAATAGCAAATAGTTTAATTTTAAAAATAATAATAAACTTAATATTTATAAATAACATTAATAATTTTGATAATAAAAATTAATAATTTAATCAAATAATAACATTAAAATTAATAAAAAAAATATTAAATTAATAACAACTGTTTTTGTTTGTTTTTCTTGCGCATGTTTACTCAAGATATGGAAATGGGATAAAATTCATTCAACTAACTTACCCAAAGTTGGTTACAAGGGAAAAGTTAGCACGACATGTAATTCATGAAAAAATGCACATCTGCGGTGCACAATTGAGGGACACTTGAAGTCGGTGGAAAATAGAGGGGACACACAGCTCATGATAGTCAGATTTAAAATTAGAGTAGAGGGGGATAGAGGTGGAGACACATTAAAAAGGAAGGTATTGATTGGATTCATATGGGAGATCATTCGGACTTTTTACAGCTTCTCTCTCATTGGAGCAGAGAGATCGGGTGGACAGCCCTGGAGTCGAAGGAGCTTAGGAGCAGAGCATCATTTGGGGAGTTCTTCTTCCCTCGTGTTTGAGTATTTTTACTCTGTTTTAGTATGTTTACAATTTATGTAATGATAATGAACATGACTATTGGATAACTCTTAAAGTTCTTGGAATTACTACTTCTACTGGTTGTCTTTTCTTCCCTTTTCACTTTATGATGTTAATGTTTTCAAAATTGATTGGTGAGATCAACTCTCAACAAATTCAACTACATCATTCCACTTTCAATAAATTTCAAAACTCCACAATCATATGAAGAGTTTGATTGAGGATAAAATTTCTAAAACATTTAAATTGAAATGAAAACTTCAGAACTTATGGCGAGTTCGTTCTATCATCTTTTCCAAATCAAAATCTTCATAGTTGATCTATCTTGGAGTGGTGAACTCCAAGATTGTTCAGCTTGAGAGACTTATCTTATGGAAAGGGAAATAAGTCACTCTCTTTCAGTGGTACCAATTTCAATCATCATCATGAGAAGGAATACTTTTAAAATCAGTAGAATAAAGTTTTTCCCTAGACATCTTTCTTTGATTGTTCGTTTATCAACATTTAATATCTTTGTTACTTTATGTCAGTTTGTTTTCTGTTTCATTATAGTTTAGAAAAAAAAAACAAAAAATAAGTGTAGTTACTTTACTACCTTATGAAAACCATTAAAAAATATAAAAAAGTAAAAAAAATAGGGAGTCTACCCCACTGCTGACAACACTGGGGTCTTTTTGACAGTATTTAGAAGAATAGTGGTCATAATTGCCTTCTCTATGAGTTCGACCCTACTTGCCACTTATACAGTAGTTAGTAGGAAAATAAATTTTTAAACTTTGACCGGATTCAATGATGGTTGGGTCAAGTTTTTGGCGCCGTTTCCAGGGAAGGCATGAAACATTCATTTTATAATTTTTTTAAAAATTCACATATAAAAAAAAACACCAAAATAATTGAAAAAATGAAAACTGTATAAAAAAAATATGCTTCATTTTATACTGATTTGCTACTGTTTCCTATATTTCCGAGCTTCTGTTTACTATTTTTTGTGTTTAATTTCACCTTTAATCACTTTTCATGAGCACAAGAACCTATGGTGTTAGAATAGAGCCATTGAACCCTGAACTTGACAAACATCTCACTACTCTAAGAAAGAGAAAACCGAAATGGAGAATCTATACAATAGGGTTCCTACACCTAAAAACTTTCAAAATCATCAACCAGAACTCTTAGATGAAGGAGAAAGGCCTAGGATGAGGGAGTTTCAACTTCCCCAAGTTTCAAGAAATCCTTCTTCTATTAGGTTATCTCCTGGAGTATGAAACTATGAACCGAAACAATCACACATTTCACTATTTCCTACTTTTAATGGGATATCTAATGAGAACTCTCTTGCCTTCATTAGAGACTTCTATAACACGTGCAACAATTACCTCTTCTAGGACTCACCGAAAATGAGATGAGGATGAGAGTATTTCCCTTTTGTCTTAAAGGGAATTCTAGAAACTATTTTCTGAGTCTTGATGAGAACATCTTTGAAAATTGGGATCAAGTGTACAATTCATTTATAATGAAATTTTATCTTCAAAGACTGAAAGGTGAACTGAGAACAAAGATCACTAGCTTTTATCAAGAGGATAAAGAAGATTTTCATGAATCTTGGGATAGATTCAAGGACCTTCTTAGGAAGTGTCCCCATCATCAACTCCCATCTCACCTTCTTATGGACACCTTCTATGAAGGGTTGTCCTCCTATGGGAAGAATCTAGTTGATCAGGCTGCTAGGGGTAATTACAATGATAATACTGATTAAGATTTGAGACAAATATTTAACAACATCGCCCTAAACTCTCTACATAAGAATTCAAGAAGAAAAAGAGTGAACAAAAATTCTAATGTCAATACTGGTTCAATGAATGAAACTCAATCCCAACTTATTGAAATCACTAACCAACTTCAATATTTAATGAACCAAAATTCAAAACAAACTTTTAATCAATTGGGCTATCAAAATACCAAGCTATATTTAAGGGAATAGTGTGTCCAATGTGGTATGTTTGGGCATACTAAAAACTACTATCCTAACTTTGATATGCCATCCCAACAATAAAAAAACTCAAACTTTGTCAATTATGGTCCTAGAATGCCTCCTAAAGAAGATCCATTTTCAAAAAACTACATCCAAGGTTATAGGAACCATCCAAATCTGTCCTAGAAAGATAAAGGTTTAATTAAAAAATCCACTACCCCTAATTAATCAAACTAACCAAGACCATACTTTCAAAATCAACAAAGGGGTGAGTCTTTAAATGCACAAGGTAACATTGATAATCAAATGTATTTTTAGATTGATTTAATCTTGAACAAAATTAAATCTCAATATGAAAGATACGTGACTCAGCTTACCAAAAAACAAAATCAATATGAGTCAGATAAAATGAAAAATGATGTTAGAATGAAAAACATGGAAACAAAACTTGGACAACTTTCTAGAGATTTTTCTTCTAGGAAAAAATGTATACTTACAATCACAATTGAACTTAACCCTAGAGATAATTTCATGGTTTTTTTAACTAGAAGTGGGATGAATACTCAAGCTGTTGCTGAAAAAATCATTGAAAATTCCAAAAATGAAAATATTCTTGAATCTAGAACAAAAAATCTGCTCTACACACATGTTGGAAATTCATAGAAAGCTGTAAGAAATGAATAAAATCCAAATTTTTCACCTGAAACTAAAGATGGAAATTCATTTAAAAAAATAAAGAATAAAGGAAAAGAAAAAGTTGAGGAAGAGGTGAGGGATATACCTACTATCCTTAAATTTTTTCCCCACCCATCCCTTTCCCTGAGAAGTTGAAACCTCAAAGTAATACCGGGGCTGAACTTCTTCAGTTCCTTGGTCTCTAGTCAAAACTTCAAGTAAACATTCCTTTTATTCAATCTTTGATTCAAATTCATTCTTACTTGAAATCCCTTAATAAAATTGTTTAAAAAAAAGATCCTTGAAGAATTTTCTACTTACAGCCTCACTAAAGACTATAGTGCTATACTCCAAAAGAGAATCCCACCTAAATTGAAAGACCCAGGTAGATTTGTCATCCCATGTACCTTAGGAAATTATAATCAACTCCACTTCCTATGTGACTTAGGTGCTAGCATTAATCTGCTCCCATGCTCACTATTTTGACAGTTGAGGTTGGGTGATCTTCAACCCACCATAGTCATATTGTAGTTAGCTGATAGATCTTTCAATCATCCTATGGGTAGGATAGATGAATTGCTAGTTGGGGTAAGGAGACTATTTTTAGCTACTGACTTTATTGTTCTAGATATGGAGTGTGATCAAGAGGTGATCGTACCATGATTCACTGTGTCATTTTCACCCTTACACCATTGTATTAAACTGAATTTATATTGTAAATTCCAAAAATAATAACAAATTTAATTCCATGTTTGAATCATTTATTTTGTTTTTATCGCTATTAAAAAGTCCAATGTTACTTTTCTTGAAAATTTCATTGAAGGTGAAGGTGATTTGGAGGGTCCAAGATGATGTCCAAAAAAAATGGGCCAAACTGCACAGGATCCAAGCACACCAGTAGATTAATCGGCAAACTTCTACTATACTGTGAATCAAATTGGGCTGAAATTTTGTTTTATGGTCCATAATTAATTGGGATACATTTCATATGAAAATACCCAAGACTCATTCGGTCATCTGTTTTCCTTTCCGACCTGATCTGTCCAACACACCGAATCTGCACAGAGTCAAAAGTGGTGTGCTGTGATCTGTCCATATCTTGGGATATAGGTGTTCAAATTGTGCCAAACTTTCTGGGGAGACAACCAAGATGTGGGGATACAACTTTTTTATTTTTTACAAATCTATATAAGGCTTTCTGGAGGTTTAAACACCTGTGACAAGTGGTTTTAATAATTCTGTGTGCTCAAAACCACCTTCCCATTTTCCTATAAAATGGCACCTTGGGATCCTTATTTGCAAGTTTGACCAAGAGGCAAAGCTCCAGTATTTTGGAGACCTAAAGGATTTCTCTCCTCATACATGAAGTTATGGAGTCCCCTATCATCATAGGGGGGTCAACAATGTAGAAGGAGTTCCACCCGAGCCTTCTCCTCATCTCGATAGCGATTTAAACAGTGGACGATCATTTTGAGGGAGCTACACATACTTGGGAGGGAGTTACGGCACTTGATACTCTAATGGTTTTGTGTAATTTGTGTGTGGATTATTTCACTTATGTTTTATCTAAACATGTTTCTCCTCTGAGTTCATTTTTTGGGTTTAATTAAGTGAACCGTTTTTCATTTCAACACTGATTGGGTTGAAATTTCAAGTGGGAAACTTGAGTTGTTCCGATTGGGAAACACAAGGATCCTCTTTCTCTCACACATACAAAAGATTTTAGTATTCTTTGGTAACCTTTAATCTGTTGTTGAAGTCCAACCCTTGACAACACGATTGTTGTGTCACGGGTTGGTACTTTGTGCAACGTTTAGAGAGGCAAGAGGGGAATCAAGTTCTTGACAACCCTCAACCAAAGAATTTAACAAAACCATGCGAAATTTTCAGAACAATGAACTATACAATATTTTAGTGAACTTGAATTGATCTCCTTATCTCATAATTCTTAAACCACCACCTTATTCTATAAACTATTAAACTCTTTAAGTTAAGTTATTTTCTTAAAACTGTTTTCAAAATCACCCCCTCTTTTACTAATATTTATTAAAAATACATACTCAAAACCTATCAAAACTCCTAGAGAGACAACCTATGGTCTTCCCTAGACTTTAAATTAACCTTAAAAACATTATCAATTTGACATGTCATGATAGAGCAGTCAAATTTTGGCGACGTTTCCGGGGAGTGCTTTAATTTTTAGTGTGTGTTTTTGATTTTTTTTGTAAATTTTGTGAATATTTATCTATTTTATACCTCTACCTATCTTTTTGTATTATGATCTATTTTTTTGTAGGTTTGGTGCTTGAAGCATTCTAATTCGGGAGATTTACCTCCTTTTGAACCTGAACTGGATAGGATCTTACGTCAGCGACCCCGAGACGCACAAGAGAACCCATCGAAGGAGGACACACAAAACATTGACACTCTTCTTGATACTTCCTATTCTTCCTCTAGAACCAATATAAAAACTGAAATAAACTTGCATAATATGGCTGAAAACAACCGAACATTAAAATAACTAACCTCTCCTGATGTTGATATCCAACCCACCTATATTCAATTACAAGGTGTGACACCCAATTTTGAACTAAAATCTGGTTTAATTCATCTATTACCAAGATTCCCCAGACTTCATGGAGAGGATCCACACAAGCGCTTAAAATAATTTCATACTATTTGTTCAAAATTAAAACCTGCTAATGTGGATGAGGAACAAGTAAAGCTTATATAATTCCCATTTTCTTTGGAAGACACTGTGAAAGATTGGTTATATTATGTTAATTCCCCAATAAGATGCTTGGCGAACATGAAACACCTTTTTCTTGAAAAATATTTCCCAGCCTCTCGAACTACAATAATAAGGAAATAAATTTGTGGCATAAGACAATCTCAAGGGGAAACATTGCATGAATATTGGGAACATTTTAAAAGGTTATGTTCAAGTTTCCCACACCACCAAATAAGTGATCAAATTTTAATTCAATATTTTTATGAAGGTTTAATCCCTATTGATTGAAATATGATCGATGCTGCTACAGGTGGTGCGCTAGTTGATAAGACCCCAATTGCTGCAAGAACCCTGATTGAGAACATGGATCAAAACACACAACAATTTGGTTCAAGGACCAATGTACCAATTTGAGGTGTCCATGAGGTGAAAATTATTGAATTTGAGAAGAAGGTGGACACAAAGTTTGAAGAGGTAAGTACCCTTCTTCGACAACTTGCTCTATCCCAAGGGAAATCCCAATCTCCTCCTCCTATCCATTGTGGTATATGTTCTTCTAATACACACTACTCTGACCAATGTCCTCAATTGAGGGAAACATCTGAGAGTTGTGAGGTAATATTTCTAGGACACCCCTATAACCAACCCTTTAGGAAATAAAATTACTATCCATCCACTCCTGGGTGTAAAGAGAACCAAGCCTATAGGCAAGGGGGGGTATTCAAACCAACCTCAACAACAATGGAACCAACCGGGGCAAAGTAGTTATAAACCACCACCACCTAGAAACCCTCAATCACCCCAAAGGCATTTCCAACAAAACCCTCAAAAACCCGAGCCTAGCCTAGAAGATATGATGAAACAAATGGCTGACAACAATATCCATTTCCAACAAACCACTCAGGCAGCCATACAAGACCTCAAAACCCAATTAGGCCAACTAGCTAACTCAATGGGTGAAATTCAAAGTTATGGGTAAAGTAAACTTCCCTCTCAACTAGTAGTTAAACCTAGGGATAAAGGAAATGTTAGTGCCATCACCCTTAGGAGTGGAAAACAACTAGAAAGTAAAATGAATCCTCCATTAGAGTCATCCCCTCCTGAGGAAACCTCCATCCCAACTATTAAGAATGTTCCAAATGTTGAAGAACCTTGTCCTGAGAGAATCCCTTCCAAAGTAAAGAGTGTGAATATTGATGAGTCACCTAGCCCAACCATTCCTCTTATATTTCCTCAAAGGGCCAACCAACCAAGAAAACAAAAGGAAACTGAACTTGATAAGGAAATATTATAAATTTTCAAGAAAGTGCAGGTTAACATCCCATTGATTGATGTTGTGAAGCAAATTCCACAGTATGATAAGTTTCTAAAGGAGATGTGTACAAACCGAAGGTGACTTTGAGGTGATGAGAAAGTGAGCTTGGGAAGGAATGTTTCAGCATTGATAGATCCATCACTCCCTACCAAGTGCAATGATCCTGGAACATTCTCAATTACATGCACCATAGGGGAGTATTCTTCTTCTAATTATATGCTTGATTTAGCTGCCTCTATAAATGTGATGCCTCACTCCATTTACTCTACATTGTAGGTCGAGGAACTGAAGCCCACTATAATTATTGTTCAAATAGCTAACTGGAGTACTGCACACCCCTCTGGTGTGTTAGAGGATGTTCTTGTGAGGGTCCAAAATTTAATTTTTCCTACTGAATTTTATGTGCTTAAAATAGAGGATGATATGATGAATAGACATGCCCTGATTATATTGGGGAGACCTTTATTGAAAACCGCCAAAACCATAATTAATGTACACAATGGTACATTATCTATGGAATTTGGTGGTGACAAAGTCCATTTCAAAATCATTGATTCCATGAAGAACCCCTCATAAGAACACTCATCTTTCTCTGTTAATTCAATTGATGTACTCCCTACCCCTAAAAAACAACTTTTATTTCCCCCGATCCCCTTTCTGAGTTTTATTCATTGATAGAAATGTTAAGAAATGATTCATACATTGATTGTTGTAGTGGTCTATAAAAGTGTTATGCATGTTCATTGATTGATGATTTCTTGAACACTGATGATCCACTGACCTTCGATGATACTACTAAGCTTGTAAAAGCTCATTCATCATATGAGGTTTATACCATTGAGCAGTTAGATGAGATCAGTGACCTCTCACTTTCACACACACTCCCATCAATCCAAAATCCACCTTAATTGGAACTAAAACAGCTGCCTCAAGATTTAAAATATTCATATCTTGAGAATGGAAAAAAGTTGCCCATCATCATTACTAGTTCACTCCCTCCTGAGCATGAATTGCGACTACTTGAACTTTTGAGGGAGTATAAACAAGATTTGGGGTGGACACTTGATGAAATTCCTAGTATTATCCCATCAATTTGTACACATCATATTTTGTTAAATGATGAGGCTAAACCAGTGAGACAGCCACAACCTCGACTGAACCCAAACCTCCTAGAAGTTGTGAAAAATGAGGTAACAAAATTATTGGTTGCTGGAATCATTTACCCCATCTATGATAGCCAATGGTTCATCCCCATTCTAGTAGTTCCTAAAAAGACTGGCCTTATAGTAATTAAAAATGAAAACAATGAATTGGTTTTAACTCGTGTGCAAAATAGTTGGCCTGTCTATATAGACTATCACCGACTAAACCAACACATGAGTAATGACCATTTCCCTTTGCCATTCATTAACCAAATGCTAGAGAGGCTAGTGGGTAAGTCCCAATACTGTTTCCTTGATGGGTATTCTAGATACTTTCAGATCCATATTTCCCCTGAGGAGCAGGAAAATACAACCTTCACTTGTCCCTTTGGCACATTTGCCTATAGAAGGATGCCATTTGGTCTGTGCAATTCTCATGGTACTTTCCAAAGATGCATGGTTAGTATTTTTTCAGATTACCTAGAGAATTGCATGGAAGTATTCATGGATGATTTCAGTGTTTATGGCTCTTCTTTTGATGAATGTTTGATTAGTCTTGGTTTAGTCCTACGTCACTGTATTGAAAATAATCTTGTATTAAATTATGAGAAATGACATTTCATGGTGCGACAAGGTATAGTTTTGGGGCATGTCATTTCTGGGGATGGTATCCAAGTAGATAAATCAAAAGTTGATGTCATTTATTCCCTTCCATTCCCCAAAAATATACGGGATGTGCGATCTTTCCTAGGTCATGTTGGATTTTACCATCGTTTCATTCGTGACTTTAGTAAAATTTCACTCCACCTATCCCGATTAGTCCAAAAATATAAAAGAATTTTTTTTTGATAAAGAATGTGAGGATTCTTCTAATAAGTTAAAATAGAGTCTCACCTCACCCCCGGTAATCCAACCTCCTCAGTGGGATTTACCGTTTGAGCTCATGTGTGATGCCTCTAACTATGCAGTTGGGGCAGTCTTGTCATAAAGGGTCGATCAAGCTCCACATGTAATAGCCTATTCCTCACGTACTTTGGACCCTGCCCAAGAAAACTACACCAAAACTGAAAAATAATTCCTTGCCATTGTGTTTTCCTTGGAAAAATTCTGGTCATACCTTTTGGGGTCCAAAGTCATTGTGTTCTCAAACCATGCGGCCCTTCGGTACCTCCTTAAGAAACCAGAAGCCAAACCACATCTCATTCGTTGGATGATCCTCCATCAAGAATTCAATCTAGAAATTAGAGATAAAAAGGAGCAGAGAATGTGGTGGCTGACCATATCAATAGGATTCAACCATCCTCAGACATTGACTCATACCCCTGTATTCCCATAAATGAAATGTTTCCTGATGAGCAACTGTACCGAGTGCAAGATGCTATTCCTTGGTATGATGAAATTGTAAATTATTTGATAGAATCTTTCATTCCTACTTATTTCAACAGAAACCAAGTCAGTCGTCTAAAACTTGAGTCCCGTTGGTATATTTGGGATGAACCCTACCTTTGGAACACCTATAATGATCAATTCCTTAGGCGTTGTGTTACCGATAGTGAGTTTCAGTCCATCCTTAGATTCTACCACACTCTTGCTTGTGGGGACCACTTTGGTCCCCAATGGACTGCTTTTAAGGTCCTTGATTCTGGTCTCTTTTGGCCAACACCGTTTCAAGATGCCCATGATTTTTTCAAATCTTGTCCTCATTTTCAAAGAATGGGGAATGTCTCTAAAAGAAATAAAATTCCACAACAACCGTTTCTCTTTCATGAAATTTTTGATGTTTGGGGTATTGACTTTATGGGGCCATTTCCCAATTCCTTTGGAAACTTTTACATTCTTCTGGCAGTTGATTATGTGTCAAAATGGGTAGAGGCACGAGCTACAAGGACTGATGATTCTAAGGTAGTTGTAGAATTTTTGAGAACCCAAATCTTATGTAGTTTTGGATTACCTAGGTTTATCATCAGTGACCAGGGTTCTCATTTCTGCAACCAAATAATGAAATCACTTTTTCATAGGTATGAGGTCAGTCATCGAGTGTCTACTGCATATCACCCACAGACCAATGGTCAAGCTAAGGTGTCAAATAGGGAGGTAAAACAAATTCTTGACAAAAATGGTTCAACCCAATAGAAAATATTGGAGTATTCGATTTGATGATTCATTATGGGCCTACCGTACTACTTTGAAAACTCCCATTAGAATGTCACCCTTTTGTCTTGTGTTTGGAAAGAGTTGTCACCTCCCTGTTGAGATTGAGCATTGGGTCTACTGGGCCATCAAACAATGAAATTATAATCATTCTGGTTCTGGTTCTCAAAGGAAGTTGCAGATTCAGGAGCTAGAGGAAATGAGAAGAGATGTATATGAAAACTCCAGGATCTATAAGGAGATAACCAAGGCTTCGCACGACCGTCTTATCCTTCATCGTCAGTTCCACATTGGGTAGCATGTCCTCCTTTATAATGAAAGGATGAAGTTGAATCCAGGTAAGATTTGTTCCCACTGGTTTGGACCATAAACTTTTACTAACGTCTCTCTATTTGGTGTTGTCCTGGTTCAAAATAAAGAAACCAAGCAAACATTCAGTGTCAATGGGCAACAGCTGAATCACTTCCATGAATCCATTCTGTAGTCCCCGATGGAGGAACTCCATGCTCAAGAAGAAATCTATGAATGAAACTCACCAGGTTTTATCCTTCCTTTCCACATCCTCTTTTCTTACAATGAGGACACTGTAAACTTTAGGTGTGGGGGGATGGGTACATTCCTGGGATAGTTAATAATTTTCATCGTTTTTTTATTTCTTCTCTTTTTTTCATTATTTATGGTATTTTTATTTTTCCCCATCAAAAATTTCAAAGTTCCATGATGTGGTAACCATAAAGGGGGAAAGGTAAAAATACCATAACGAAGGGAAAAAGAATGTATGTATGAATTTAACATCAGGGAGTGATTTTTAGTGAATTGGTTTTCTATCAATGATATAAATGGTTGTATCACTATGAAACATTTGAGATGATTGATGCCCCTTGTGTGAGTAGTTTTGGGAAAACTATGTCACTAATATCTCCATAAATTTTTGCACCAAACCACGAAGTATGAATATTTCTTACTTAATATAAGCTAAATATATGTTATGTTAATATTTTTCAGATTTAAATGATATTTTCATACGTTATTTCCTTATCCGATCTATTTCATTACTGTACCAGATTGACCTATGCATGTGTACCTAATGTACGACTATTTTACGCCCTCAAAAAAAAAATTGTGTCTTTGGCAGGTCAAAAACCACTCCGCCTCCACCTTTGATATTGTTATAACTATTTAAATTAGTGTCATGAGGAGATCAAACAAGGATTGAGATATGAGTGTGAGATTTGTTCCAAATGCAACTTCAAAAAAAAAATATAATAACTAAGGGGAGTGATTAAATGTGCAACATATGGGGATATCTAGGTTAGGAGCTTATGGTTTGACTTCTGAGAATGCTTAAGTGATTGGGAATTGAAATATGATTGCAAAGGATGTAGGACGAGTTTGGTGAAAAATCATTTAAAGCTGAATAATATTAAAATAACCTATATTTATTTGATAAAAGTGGAAATAATAACATGGAATGGTTTTCACACACACACATGAAGAGTTAGTGGAATGGTTGACTTTTGAATTCATTGCTCATGTTGGTGTCATGAATCTCTTTTAATTTTATTGTGATATGATTTATGAGACATCTTTTTCTATTTTCACTAGGAATAACTCCTTGGTGTGGTTTGTGCATTGATCACATAACTTTAGTGAATTAAAATTTCCTCAAATGTTAAATCTTCATGATGTTGGGAATATATATATATATATATATATATATATATATATCATTTTATTTGGATATGTGACTTTTCCCAGGAGTGTAAATGTTTAGGTGTGGGGGTGTGATCGTACCACGATTCAATGTATCATTTTCACCGTTACAACATTTTATTAAACTGAATTTGTATTGTAAATTCCAAAAATAATAACAAATTGAATTCCATGTTTGAATCATTTATTTTGTGTTTATCTCTATTAAAAAGGCCAATGTTACTTTTCTAGAAAATTTCATTCAAGGTGAATGTGATTTGGAGGGCCCATGATGATGTCCAAGAAAAATGGTCCAAACTTCGAAATATGTCAAAAGTTATTTGGAGGGCCCATGATGATGTGCAAGAAAGGATATGTGGAGATGTTGTTGGTTCTCAATCAATCTCCAAGTGGGAGATATGTCGAAAGTTATTTATTAAAGGAAAGTTCCACCCCTTATTTTTTCAAAGGAGGAAGGTGGTTGGTTGTGTGGTGGGTGACCAAACCCCAACAACCTTCTAGTGGAGGGAGGAATGAAGGCGGAGGAGGTATCCTATAAATGGGGCTCTCTCCCAACATTTTCAATATTAACTCATCACCTCCAGCAATCAACTTCAACACATCTCCTCCATCATATTTATGTGTGGTATTTTGTGAGGTGGATTCCCCGTATATTCAAGAGAGATATTTAAATGGGGTTATCTTTTTAATAGTGAGGGAGTGTGTACCCACTTTTACCCATAGTGAGATCTTTCTATTTTCCCATGGGTTTTTAACCCTTTTATTTTAGGGGGTTTTTTCCATGTTGCATCTGGTGTCATTTATTTCTACATTTTTCACTTTATTTTATCTCTCTACTATCCCTGAACCAGTGGGTCAATAATTTTTAGTACTAACATAAAAAATATATTCAAGTAAAATATAAAATGGGAATAAAATGATAGAATTAATATTAAATAAATAAAATTTAAGAAATAACATTGAGTTTGTGTTATATGTAGGGTTTTCTCATAAGTGAGACTTTATAGCTTAGGTAAACACACACACACACAAAAAGACACGTATATATCAAATTCCACTTAGTAATTATTACCCATATTCATATTCTTGATGTATTTTTCTTTAGTGAACTATTCTGGGATTTCATTGGATGTTTAAGTTTCGTGGACGAAATCAATTACTGGATGAAACCTGAGGATGCTATTAGGTATGGTTTCCCAAGTTCAATTGGAATGAGATGGTTTCATGGGTTAAATTAGGAAGAATATAAAATGGATCTTCCTAATAGTATATCTTTAAGTTTCAAATAACCTTATTAGGTATGGTTTCATTGGTTCAAATAACCTTAACTTCCTCTACCTGCCATAGTAGTTACTGTCACAAAATAAATGACTATAAATTTGAAAAATTATAATAATATGAAGAAAGTAGAAACTATATTTTAATTAATATGTGACTATATTAAAAGGATTGATGTTATAATAAAAAACATAGAGTTTGTCTTAGAAGAAAAATATTTTTTTCTAGCATGTGGAAAAATATAACCAGGAAAAGATATTTAGTAATTTAAATGTCACTTAATCATTCCTTTCAGTATTCATTTTATACATATTGAAATCTGAAGTCAACTAATTTGATTTTATTTGTAGCTTGAAGATCTATGTGTGAAATATATGTCACATTTATCATATTCTGTAAATGTTTCATCAAAATATCATAGTAAATTTCAATTTAAAGAGTAAAAATAGTAGAAAATATTAGTTCTAAGCCAAAGAAAATGGACTGGAAAGGAAATCATAATGTGGTTTAAAAAAGGTGTGTAATATGATGAAATTTTTTAATTTGGAAATAGAATTTGGTATCCATGGTTCACCTCATACTTGAAATGATTGTAATATGAAATAATTTTAAGTTACTATGCAAATATTCTTGTGTGTACTAATATATGTGTTGATACTGAAAAGTAAATGATTTGAATATTGAAATAATTTATCTCATGAAGTGGAATGTTTTGTGCACTAATTAGTACCTAAACCCATGTGATTTTATGTTTATGAAATTTTATACATTGAGAAAATAAAAATACATAACCTGTTTCAAACACTATTATTCCAAAATCAAATAATGAGTCATCAATTAATATTGGATATACATTAAAGAAAGAACAAACAAATGAGGGATGTTTTTTTGGTTCTAGTAAATTTATCAAAACCAACTAAATAAAACTATAATTATTACCATCATGTAAGTCTTTGTTGGACCTTTCTACTCATTATCAATGAAGCAAACATTGAAACCATCTGAAATTGATCTGATCAATGACTTATGTATATTTTCCCTACATATAAGTGATATTTTTCATATATATATATATATATCAGAATACATATATATATGAATATACATCATAAAAGATGCATAAACACACACACATGAATATACAAATATACATACATACATACATACATATCTATATATAATAACACACACACACATTAGAATTTATAAAAAGATGTAAAATATAACCTTTTATCTGGTAGTATAACTTGAAGCTTCCTACTAGAATACCCTCAACATTGCATTTCTTCTATAATGATGAACACGTCTGACAATATCCTCCAAAAACATGAAAAAAATGAAGATTTACATTAATTCATGTATAAAAATGTTACAAATAAGGACTATATACAATAAAAAATGTATGCAAGTGTTTAAAAAAATATAAAATGAACACATATAACAAATTCAGTAATGAAAAAACAAATATACGCTACCTATCATGAAATGGGTATATACCTGTCATATATGTTTGTTTAATGCAACACATAATACTGTTATACAAAGTGAGTATGTACGCATAATGTATAATAGTTAATGTATGCTGGGTTTAACATAAATAGAATCAATAATTCATACTTATGTTATATTAAATTGAAAAATATGTAATGCTTATACTTTTCACATATCTAGTAAATAAAACACTCCACATACTTTTAGAAACCCATCACTAAAAAAATACCTATATTTAATAATTAATAAATAGGTTAATTAATCAAGATTAAATTATTATAAAATTCATATAGAAACATAATTTTGGAACACAATAATAAAAAGTGTGGGTTATTTTTACCACCATATTTCCTAATTCTTTCAAAGAACCATAAATACACACTATAATATCTTTATTGGTGGGTGGGGTCACCAATATCTAAGATAATTGTAACTAATAATTAAGAAAATTAGTACATATCAATGTGAAGGGATGAGGTGGTTCAAAAAACATTTAAATTTGGATCAAATATATAACACATTTAATATTAATTATTACCTGTATATTCTCTATATACCAAAAGATGTGAATTTTACAAGTCATTAATTATTTCTACAAGTAGAAATTAGTATTATGTTTCTGCAAGTAGAAATTAGTATTAGGTATAATAAATATTGTTATTATACTTTAGTTCTTGATACATATAAATTAAGAAAATATTATAACCTGCATATTTACAAACCAGTATATTAGAAAACATTACTTTTAAAAAAATGAACAAGTATTATTAACTAATATGAACCTATATATTTTAGTTAACAAATATGAATAGATATGAACAAAAAATTATATTATGAATTTTTATGTGAAAAAATATAAACAAATATGGACCTGTGTATTTAAATGGAATCATTTATTTTTTTAACAAATATGAACCTGCACAAAAATATATGAAGAAATATGAACTTGTATAAAAATTATTATTAACATAAAATTATTGTTATATAATAAGGAACAAATATGAGCCTATATATTTAAGTGATATAGAATTCATATGGAAGCATAATGCTTGAACATAATAATTAAAATTCTGGGTTGTGTTTACCAAAATATTTCCTAATTTTTCATCAAACCATAAATGATCATGGAAATATCTTCAAAGGTGGGTGGTGTCACCAATATCTAAGTGAACTATAATTGATGGATAAGAAAATAAATACATATTGATGTAAAAGTATAAGGATGTGGGAAAACATTTAAAATTGGATTTTATGTATAACAAAAATAATATGAATTATTACAAAAATATTATCCATATTACAAAAATGTGTATTTTGTGTGTCATCAATAATTTCTTCATGTTGAAATTAGTATTAATTTTCATCAAGTAGAAATTAGTTTTATATCAAAAAATTATTGTAATTATACTTTAGTTCTTGATACTGATTAGTTACAAAAAATATTCAAACCTGTATATTTACAGACCTTATATATATAAGTTATAAAAAAATATTCAGACCTACATATTTATAGAAATGTACATTATAATAAATTACTGTTAAAAAATGAACAAATATTGTTAACAAATACGAACATATACATTTCAGTTCTTGATATATATAAGTTAAAAAAATATTCAAACCTGCATATTTATAAACCAATACACTAAAATAAATTATTATTAAAAAATGAACAAATATAGTTAACAAAAATTAAATGATATATTTGAGTTAAAAAATATGAATATATATGAACAACGAAGTAGAATATGAATATATATATATATATATACAAATAAATCCCTGAAAAAACTTCAATAAAATTCAACAATGATGTAACAAATACCATTTTATTACTGCTTATATAAAACAATTAAACATTTCTTAAATGGAATGAGGAGACAATACCATAATGAAAATGAACACCATTTAAGAGTCTCTGAATCACCAACCATCTGGATAAAATGACAGCGGTGAAGAATAAAACATTGAACGATTTCTATTATAGAAACTATGAAATCCAAGAGCATACCTCTATGTATAGTAGTGATATATGACTACTATAATAGAAAACTATGAATATTTTAATAAAAATATAGTTTACCTAGTTAATGTAGAATAAAAATGTAACATAATGGAAACCTTCAACACAATGCTATTGAAAGAGTGGTATTTCCGGAGAAAAATAGATCACGATGCATGAGAATCAGTCTTTTCTTAGAAAATAGGACTGGGAAGCAGAATTCATAGAGGTAATGAGAATCAGTCTCAGATAGGTGGACACATATATTGAGGACTACTTTGGAAGATCCACATAGTTTTGGGAGGCACAATGGATAGTATATATAATGGATTTTCAATAACAATGATTATTTTGTGTTTTTAATTCATACTTATAACAACGTACATACACAATATTTTGTTCAATTTTATTTTTAACAACATGCATGTTAATGTTGTGTTGATAAAACTATTTTTTATAGTGACTCTAATGATTCCCTTCCACCTAATATATATAGAGATAGGGAGAGAGATCAATGATATTTTTTCTCAACATTTAGAAACCACATTTAACAACGAATTTTTTTATAAGTCGCGTGTTGTTTTATATGCAATATATTGAAAAGGTGTTATTAAAGATACCTATTATATCTTATTTTCCATCCAATCACATCCAATTCTATAAATACTTCCTTTATAAATCACATCAATGAATATTCATATTTATCTCTCATTATTTCTCCTATTTTTTACTGAGTCAATTATTGATCAATCATTTACTCTTGTGATTTTTATTTATTTTTCCCCACGATCGACTCAAATATTTCAAGTTCCTCTTCCTTTTTTTATTTTTTTTGTTATTTTTGTTGTTGTTTTTGTTATTATTAATATTATTATTATTAAATTTATAAATATAAAAAACATAAGTAACATTAGAAATATAGTTTTTTTATCTTTTTATTAATAAACAATCACTTTCTTTTTTCCTTATGTTATGCTATAGCATATTACATAAATATATTATGTATATATTAGATATTACATATACATATGGACACACACACACACAGATATATATCACATACCTTTTATTTATATTATACTAGTACCCCGCCCGTGCATATGCATGGTGCCATAAATGTAAGCTGAATATCAAAATGCATTAATAAATTGAGAAGTTATCAATGAAAATTTAAAACAAATATTTTGAAATTACAATTTTTGTAACAGTTCTCAAATATGAATAAGTAACAGTAAACAGTGAATTATGTAAAATGAAGTTAAACAGAAAAAGTAAATGATAATAAAAGTTATATATAGTTGAAGTGTAAATAAAACAGAAACACATTATCATTGTATGAGTGATTGCTGTAACAAAACATTTCATATGTGAAGTGGAATAATTTCGATACATAATGATATAAACCAATGTTAAAAACTGCACAAAATTGTATGAACTTCATGTTTGAAGAATTTGTGCAGGTAATTGAAGTGGAAAAGTATGCATGAAATTGTTCTTGTTCCTAAGTCGTATTCACCTTTTTTATCATCCACTAATTGCATCTTGCAGATGAGAAAAACATTTAAACATTAGTAAAATTTGATGATTAAGAATGTATGAAAATATGATGTACTAGGTAAATTGAAAATACTTGTAGAAACATAAATGACTGTTATGGAAGTGCATAGTAAAGGGATCAGTGGATACCGAAAAGTTCACACTGATTTCATATGCGTAGAGAATATTTATTAGAGGAATGTATAAAAAATTATATCAAAAGAATACTGATGGATGAAATTATACCGACTACTATAGAACAATCGTACATTTTAAGAAGAGGTTGTTTTTTGGATGTAATGTTAAAGGTTCAACTACTGACTGTTGATTTCAAACAGGGTGTAATTTATAGCTCCTATAGTTAATGAAATGTAAAAAATGGAGTTATATTTCATGAATAACAACATTATATTAATTTTTGATGATTTTTTATAATGAAATAGAGTCATTTCTTTAATACAACAGGCTATATTTCCTACACCCTAATAGTTGAACAGTCAATTGAACCATCAAATGATACATGCTACAAGTGAAAAACAACTGATACATCCTAACAGATAGAAAAATAACATTGTATTTCTTGAATACTAAAAAAATTTCAGGTGCAATGGTATTTTCCATGACACAGGATATACTAATAATATCAAAATAGGAAATGAGTAGCAGAATACATTTTAAATGAACAGTATTTACTCTATCTAATGTAATACATATTACACTACTATTTTAATTCTGAAAACAATAATGAAAAGAATATTAATAGTGAAGATGTATGGTTACCTTGTGTTTATAGTAGTATATTTTAGTTTGTCTTTTTCAATTTTCCTGTTTATATCTCCCCTTGGTATGGTGCGTAATTCAGAAATATGAATTGTCGTAGCGAGGCTGTTTGGAGAGGTCTTGTCACTATGTTGTAGAATACCCTCTCTATCAAAATAATGCGACATATTTTTCTACATAGAGGATATTGTTAGAAGAAATAGAACCTAGAAACTAAATCTGATGAAATAATTGAAAAATATGATAGATCTTTAATAGTATGGTGTACTGTAACAGTAGAAAATTGTAGATAGAATGAAACATTTTCTTTTTATATATCCAAATTATAGAATGCCAATGTATTTATACTATCTATTTGTCTAGTAATGAATATAATTTAGAAGCAATCAAATAGAAGAGATATATAATGGAGTAAAAGTTACAGATTTTGAGGAACAAAAGCTACATAATGAGCTACCTTTTCAAACAAATTCATAATGAAGAAACAAAAGTTAAAGAACGACAGACTAACTGGGAATAAAATTTATATACATTGATGAATAAAAGTTACACAATGAGGTAGTTTAAGCTATAATAAGAATTTCAAAAACCCATAACTGAATTTTCAATCAAGTCTATAAAAAGACTGACTTCCTTAGAACATTTTCAACCTTCTCTTCCTCCATCAAAGATGTCAATTTCTGCTAAGGAAAAACATGTTCTAGTACTATAAAAAATGATCCAATGTTGAAATACAATACAATATCCAATACTCAATGAAACTAAAAGACCCACTATTGCAATAAATGACGCACTTCTTTAAAACATACCGCCAAACATACCCTTTAATAACACCTTTTATATGAAATAAATTATTCTCATACTATTAATAATATTTCTACAATTCCTAATTTTTAATAAAAATAAATAATAAAAAAACATCACCAAGATTACTTCAAGAATCCGCTGCAGAATTAAATCTTCAAGGGAAGCAATAACCTCCTCTATAATCACATTAGGAAGTCTCACATTGTGATAACAATCTAGATCTACTTCTAAAGAACTATTTTCTGGTCTCTTAGTAGTAATTACCTATTACAGTCGAACACATTTCATAGTAAAGACATGAATTAATACAACCTAAAACTTAATAATAAGTTTTTTTGTAGACAATCCATGCCAGAGGATCCTTGATAAATTTAGGTAAACTATGCAGTAGTTATGTAATAGAAATTCTAAACTTTAAATATGTGGAAAAACATGTTTAGATAAACTGGAATGTCTAATACACTTCTTAACATATATAACAATTCAAAAAACAAATTTTTAAATTAAAGAAAAAATCACAATTTTGTATTACCTTGCTATTGCACCAAGAAAAACAATTGTATAATTTTTCCTATATGAATAAGTCATGTGAATAAAAATATAAGAATAAAAAACATTCATATAAAGGAGTTTGTAAGATGAAAAACATACAAGGAGAAATGGTGTAATGTTGTACCTTCCATGATGTGTCAGAATAGATGACATGAAGAATTCATTGTGAGTGTGTCATTAATTACCTATAGAAAATATGATCAATGGTATCTTGTGAGTGTGGCATCACCAAAATTCCCAAAAGTCCCATAGTTACTAAAACAGAAAATCATTCCTGATGTATAAGAAATCTGGAAACACTTATGCATAATCAATATGTAAAAATACATATCTTGACTAATTGGGAAACGATTATGTATAACCAGTACATAAATGAAGGGATGAATGAAAGAACTCATGGAACACATAATAATTGACATAGAGAATGAAGTAAAAATATATGAAAACAAAAAAAATGTCTGTACTAGACATAAATGGAGCATATAGAGCACATTTTGTGGAAAATACATTCTAGAGAATCCATGAGAAAGCAGGGTAAACTGGGTAGAAGTAAAGGCAACAAAAAAAAAATAAAATATTCATGTAGTCAATAAGTCAACTATTCATGTCAACATTGATCATAGTACATGAGATTTTTCTTATAAATGCAATCAATAAGGCAACTATGCTTGTAGTCGAAGATAGTAATAAGAAAATCAATGAAAATTATAGTAAATCTACATAAATAAAACTATAAAAAGTTGTGTATTGAAATATGTAAGGTATGTAACAGAAACTTCACATGTTGTGGTGGAAATATAAAATAGCCTTGGTAAAAATTATAAATGAAGTAATATTGGCCAAGAAAATGAAGGACAATGCGTAATTGGAGATTCAGATATGGTGATCTATCTTATTAATGTTTGAATAAATCATGTGTAACTGGAAATACTAAATCATGTCATGAAGGGAAAATATAATAATTCATGGAGTGTAGGGAAACAACACTAATCAGTAAGTCAACTATGCATTATCTGCATGAATAAAACTATAAAAATTATGTAATGAATGAAACCAAGTAGGCATAACAAAACTGTATGAAACTCATATGTAGTGCTGGAATTCTATAACAGACCTGGTAAAAAATATATATGAAGTAACATTGGCCAAACAAAATAAGGAAACTATGTAATATTCAACTGAAATTCATAATTCATGGAGATAAGGGAATAAATTTCTAGAAATTGAGAAGAACACACCTTTTTCTTACCTATAGATCTGTAGAATAAAACATGTCTGTACTGGACATAAATGGAGTACATAGAACAAATTTTATAGACAATACAAGCAAGAGGATTAATGAGAAAGTAGGGTAAACTTGGCAGCAGTAAAGGAAATAAAAAATAAAACATTCATGTAGTCAATAACTTACACAATCTAATGCAATGCGCAAGGTAATACATACTCTATAGTTTCATCACCCAGAGAAAAAAGAAAAAGTTTCAGGATATGAAAGGTTTTTCAAAGTATAGAATTTACCTAGACTAAATTGAACATGTCTAGTGTCAGCCCAAGATGCACATATATGGGGATATTGAGTCATGAATGTATACGATTGACACATCCTTCATATGAGAAATTGAGAAACTATCTATGCACATATAAGAGGTAAAGAGATAGTGAACAATTGAGACAAATCATTTGTGTCATGAGAATGACATAATTTTTATATAAATGTAAATAAAAAAATTTGAGAATCGATTAAAACATAAGGTAACCTAAAAGACTGGGGGTATGAGATTCGCCATGCTCCTCTTTGCTAGAAATCATTTTTTTTATTTTCTCAAAACCGGTTTATGGGTTACCGATAACCATACAGGAACTGATCCAAATCACAAACAAACACCCCAACCACATATTCAACCATCCAAATTCAAAATTCAAAAACCATTCCATCATTTCAAACGCGAGTACTGAGGATTCTAGGGAAGAACGTCACCTCGAGCCACACCCCTGCAACGTTAGTCGTACCGCCGGCAACAACCACCATCGCCGCTGCAGCAGAAGATGGCAAAAACCCTACAAACAGCGTCGTAAAAACTTCAACAACGCAACAACACTGCTCACTGATTTCAATGAGGGAGGAACCCTCAACACAACTCATCGTCATAACCGGCATCACTAGAAGCTCACAAACATCATTCTCCAAGGAACCGATCCTCAAACGACAAAAAATCCTCAACCAAAACTCGAAACCAACAACACAAACTCAACTAGACCATCACCTCAGGACATCACAAACTCAGCATAAGAAACCACAAACCGTACCCAAAAAAAACAATGACAAGAAAGAAAATAGGGTCAGAAAACCATCACCAATCACGCCAGAAGGAAGTACCACCAAAAATCAGAACTCTTCGCCACCAACCAGAACACCTGTGGAAGCCACGATGAAAATCCAAACACACACCAGAGACAAGTCGGAAACTCACAAGCGGTAGGAGCTAGAAATTGGCCACGAACTGTCACCACGCCACCGTGGGGAAACCAATCCAGCGAAGAAGGTATTAGGCAAGAAATCAGGATAGCAATGGTGAAAGAGGTTGAGACGCTGAGTCCATGGAGCACGACACCGCAACATGAATCCACCGCCACGAGCTCTCGAGCGCGAGTACAGATGCTACGCCAACCCAAGAAGAAGGAAGGAGGCAGTGGCGAGGGGAAACAATAGATCGCAGAGCCCCTTACGGGCACATCTTCCTTTTTAGGACAAGTCTGGTCACCCTCACCAAGATCCTCTTAATCTTCATCATTGTCATAGAGATATCCAATGTGGTATTTGAAACATATGTCCATTGAATAAATGAAAATACAATTATATAGAAAAAAACACACAATAAAGTGTAAATCTTGGTTAACTAATCTTTTAATGGAAAACAACATCCATCAAAGAATTTTTAATGTTAAACCAGTTTAACAGTTCACATGTATTATAATCTAAAAATGTAAATAACTTATGTCATGTCTCATGTTAACAAAATTGGACTTTAAGCACAATGGGAGGCTCTTGTCGCAAAAAAGTGAAAGAAATATGGTATGTTTGAGCAGATAAACCAGTAATATTACCATTCACATGGATACTAATCAAGCATACTGATTATGAGGCATGACTCATGATTCAAAAGTACATGAAAATACTGTAAACTATGTGTTATAAAATGATAATTGTAAAAAAATGGAAAGAATAAAAAACATTACCAGGGTTAGTAAACATTCAGTGATATTATCTCCAAATACTTCATGATTTTAATGTCTTTGTGACATTAATGCATGATATCATGAACAATTAATGAAATATTTGGGAATGAAATGATTTAGATGCATGAAACAATGGGATAAAATGAATGATGAGTAATGAAAACATAAATAACTAAA
Organism: Viscum album; assembly: GCA_963277665.1. Taxonomy (NCBI): domain Eukaryota; kingdom Viridiplantae; phylum Streptophyta; class Magnoliopsida; order Santalales; family Viscaceae; genus Viscum; species Viscum album. The sequence goes on along the minus strand of OY728127.1, from coordinate 1,887,347,416 downwards.
AAGGTTAAAAGAGATTCCATAACACTTTAATAATGAAAATGAGATATGATTGCTTGAAAAACACAATGGAAACATAATTAACTTAAGATTAATGGAGAAACAATAATATTGAACACAAACTGAATACATTGTGTGATGGAATGGATTTTAATTACAATCCCAATGATTCAAGTGTTGATTCCTTCACAATATCTTCAAAGACAGTTGAATATTGTATGTTGCAACTTATGGTTGAAAGTAACTGGAGTCATACCTTTATGGGAATGAAGTTTCCAATGTTGGGAGGAATCTGTAGGAGAATGTAGAACTGGATGAGCGTGGGGGTATGTTGGAGTAATGAATAAAATAATATTCTTGAAATTAATATGGACCAATTGGTATTGAATTTCCCAAAATATAGAGGAAATGTAAAATTATAGTAATAAAAAATAACTAAACATAAAAATGATAGAGAATATTGAAAATTAATATAAATCAAAACTAACCTTCAAGTGGAGGAAAACTTGACCCATTTCCCTAGAATCATTGAATAAAGAAGATTCCATATAAAAATATGTAATTATAGTCAATATATATCAATAAAATGAAATAGTCCAATAGTGGACAAAATTAATAATAAAATGTATTTCAAAACATTACATGTTTTGGGAAGCATGAATTAAAATTTATATTCTTTGAGTAGTTACAATAAATGATGTGAAATAGTTCCTTATTAATGCACACTAATATCAATAATTTTTCAAAGTACCAAACTAAAATAAACTCTATATGTAATAGAGGGCAGGGATTAGATTCTTGAAATATAAAGGAAACATTCAGAATTATGTAACAATAGATCAATTCAATTTCATATTGTAACGACATTGAAATGAGAGAGACGAAACCTCCACTAGGTAAAAATTCATTCAATGTGTACTTGGAAATGCATTCATAAAAAATAGAAATACCTGAAAATGAATTCATTACGTACTTGGACATGCGATCATTAAAAGGCTTCATTTATGCACCTGGAAATGAAAAAAAGTATAGTAGTTATTACTTAGTACGGTATTGGATCATTAAAGTGGGTAATCAAGTATATAAAATGATATTTCAAATACAAATCATAAGAAATTAAAAAAAAGCATGATAATATAGTTAAGTTATTAAAACAAAACTACTGTGAAAAAATAAACTCATACTACTACTAAAATTAAAATTATTACAGAATATAACATTTCTAAAAGTTACAGATATTGAATTTAAAACAGTGGAACTAGAATAAATGTAGGGATAGAAAATAAGGGTTAAAAAAGAGGAAGAACCATTGATCATAAAAGATAAATTAAATAATGTTGAAAAAATTATGGTTTCAGTAAAGGAAGAAAACCTTGAAGGAAATCGATGATCAAATGGAGAAGAATTATGGATGGAAGAACGAAAAAAATTAGGTATTTTGTGAATTGGAGATAACCTATAGTGAAGGATGATCCATTATTTTATACGGGCGATTATATCAGAACCTATTAGGATCTAGTTCAATAAGAGTTTTATGATGGGGGACAAAGGAATGTGATGCTAAGATGGTATTCGAGGAGGAGGTTAGAGGCATAGGCGAGGTGTAGGTGGAGACGTAGCTAGGGAAGGGGGTCGAAGAGGGTGACGATGATGGAGGTAGTATCAAGAGGGGAGGAGGAAGTCAAGGGGGGGGAGATAATGTCGAGAGGGGAGTCGAGTATGGTGGGAGATAGGTATGGATAGATAGGGAAATCAAGGTAGAGGCTGTGCAGATCCAGAGCTGGAGGAATATGCTGGAGGTGGATGGATAATCATGGGAGGAAGATGATGGAAGAAGGAAACCCTATGCAGGAA